>JAWHQI010000385.1:1200000-1800000 GCA_033032865.1 Dactylorhiza incarnata
AATGGACTCTAAAGCAGATAAAGTTTGCTGAAGACCAAGAACGATGAATTCCAGCGGCCAGCCACGACGAACTCATTGCATCCGTAGCTCTTCAGCGGAAGACAAGGACGAAAGACAAGAAACACTCAGTGCTTCCCACTCTGGCCAACTTGTCGGAACAACCATTGATGTTCTTTCATAGCCATCGGCAAAACATCTTGATCAGGTTTGGGGAACTCGCCGGACGCCAACAAGATCGGTGGAGCGCCGTTTCATCGTTGAGAGACAATCTTGATCTAAAGAAACCTCTCGTCAAGAAGATCACAGAACGTCGGTGATTCCAGAATGCCGTCGGCAGAGATACCAGAACTCCGGCTTCCTTCAAAAAAAACCAGCGCCTGTGGCCTTGATTGGCTTCCTTCCAAATAGATCTTGGCATTACAGATAAAGCTGCAACAATTTGTTGGTGTCAAGAAGAAGAACGGTGAACCACTGCTACGTCGCCGACAACACCTCTGATACCCTCTCCCACTCCGAGGATCAAGAACGGCGCAACATCGATGCCATTCATCTTCTCCTGCTATTGAAGGTTTGTCGATTCTCTGTCCGACAAGGAGAGGGGTCCATGTACAGCTTTGCCTCGCCAGCTCCTCCCAGAACAGCCATTGAAGGTTCGCCATCAAGAATAATTGACTCTTTGTCTTTCTCCTCAAGCAACAGAGCCGTCGTTGAAGAAACAGAGCCTCCTCCGTTGAAGGTTCGCCATCAGCCATTCTTGAAGCTGAGAGCCTCTGATTTCAGAACTTCTTGAAGCTGGTGCCAGCTTCAAGAATCACCATCAACCATTCTCTTCAGGAATCGCAAAGAAAAAGGAAAGGGATTTTCACCAAAGCTAGCGTCCCCAACAAACAAGTCGCGCCTCCGGCGAACTAGTCGAACAAAGTCAAAAACGGTGGAGTGCCGATAGTGTTGAGAGGACATGCATCCATTTCCAGCGATCAAGAAGAAAGACACGCATCAATTCTTGCAATTTCTTTATACTGTCGTTCTTGCCAGCTTTGACAGATCACAAATCTCTGGAATTTTTCCCAGCTGCCGGAAAGCAGACCGCTCATCCAACAACCTTCAAGATCCGTAACATTTTCCAGTGATTTGATGGACTTCTTCACAAACGGCGAGCATCGTTACAGTGTTGGGAGATTCACCTCTCTATCGCCGACGTTCTTCAAGGACTTTGTCGGGTGGGCACACCATGGATGAATTCTCATGGCAGAATTTTTATCAAGAATTCAAAGAATTACGTGGGGAAATGCAATCTTTTATGCGTCTATTCATCAATACCGGCCAAGGTGAAGGAGCTTCAAACTTCAAGACTCAGAATATCTCCACCGGCGATAACAAGGAAACACTACCCGACTTCCTCGGGCCCCCTCCGTCCTGTCCCCCTTGCGTTCAAGATCCTAGTTGCACATTAGTAAGTTCGGACTCGTTTAACCTCGTCCGCTAAAGTTACATGCCCAAGATTCGCATCAGGCGATCCTACCGATTGGATTCACAAAACTGAAATGTTATTCAAGAATAGGAACGTCAATCCCATTGATTATGTTTTCATGGCCTCATTTTATTTAGACAAGCCTGTGTCAAGGTGGTTCCTAGGTCTTTTGGTGAAGGTATGTGCCATGATTGGCATTATTTCAAGGATGCTATTCAGGAACGATTCGGTCCAACCGATTATGAAGACCCTCGCGTGACACTTGAAGTGCCAATTCGTGTTCGGGCTTCGATAGCCCATGTCTGTGGGGAAATGCCTCCAATCCATCATCTATTATTCTTGATAGCCATGACACCAAGTCCGAGGAGTATGAGCCATGTGGGACACTTGGAGGGTCAATTAGTGTCCGGGCTCCGATAATCCATGTCGGTGGGGAAATGCTTCCATCACCTATTATTCTTGATAGCCATGACACCAAGTCCGAGGAGTATGACTCTTTGCCAAGTGACATCATGTGGATACCTTCCGAGGTTTCTGTTGACCACTGCAAAGTCGAGAAAGACTATAATATTGCTCTTGAAGAAATCAATTGGTGGGATTATGACAAGAAATCAATACCAACGATGATTCTATTAAAATTCACCAGTACAGATCAAAAAGCAAATAACGATCGCTACATTTATTCGTAGTCTACGTTGGTTTCTAACCGAATCTTTGTGATTATCCTAAAAGAAAAAGGGTCAATGATCTTCCGGTCAATGACAATTTCTAAGAGAATTTTTGTTTTTGACCCTGGCGGAAAGAAGATAAATTTCTCTTTACATCAAAAAGGATCAATGATCTCCCCGTCCATCAAGGAAATTTCCGATCAACTGAAGCTTGACGATGGCATGGACCTTGTGATTTCATGAGCTAGCTTGGACGTTGCAATGCGCATTATTACTCTTGGTTTTCGATCGAGGATGTCGTTTTTATGGGTAAGGATGGGATGTAACAGGATTAGTAGAATAGTGATGCGGAGCATAGGCGATGACGAGTTTTGGGCCCATTCGGGGCTGATTTGGCGACTTACCATATATGGCGTGCCCAGATAGACGATCTGACTCCGTGGATACGTCTGAATTGTTGCGAGTCAATTTCGTATATAGCTTTGTATTTTTCGGTTATTATTTCAAATAGTTTTGGCCCCGAAACCAACGACCAATCATAGTCGTTGATTCCGGGTGTCCTAATCTTCATTTCTTATAAATAGGATATGTGGGGCTGCTGTTTTTCATATTGCTGAATGTGTTGAGAGCTTCTTCCTTCATTCCGGTGATCCCCTCGGCGGTGCCGACTCCATGGAGCCCCTTGGTGATGATTCCTTGGGTAAGTTATCTCATCTCCTCCTTGTTCTCCTTCCCCTCCACCAAAACAGCCACCCCTCCCTGTTTTCCTGCAACCGCCAACCCTCCTCCCTGTTTCCCTGCAGCCGACAACCCCCTCCAATCCAAGCCGTCAGTCCCCCTCCCTTCATCTAGCCGCCAACCCTCTGCCCTAACAGCACAACCGCCAGTCCCCCTCCCTTCATCTAGCCGTCAACCCTCTGCCCTAACAGCACAGCCGCCAGCCTGACCCAACAACCACCACCCATCCAAGCCGCCGCCGCCGACCCTCTTCCCTCACCTTGTCCATCTCCCCCAGCCCCTCCCCACGTGGATCCACATCCCAAACAGCCCACCCTCTCTAGATCTGTCCAGATCTGGGCATTACAACCCAGATCCAGCCCTGTGCCACCCCGATCCAGCACCCTAAACCCTCCAGGGTTGCTGCCAGCACCCCTCCAACTGTGGAACCACCTCCCAACACTCCCCTCCCGCTGGTTCTACCCTGATTTGGGCATTCCAGCCCAGATCCCGTCCTCCAGCAGCTCGATCCATCCCTCCAACTTCCCCTTCGACCTTCCCCTTACCCGATTCAGTCCACCCTTCACTGGAACCCCTCTTTTAGCCTTCCAACGTTCATATTTACTTTATTTACAACAGCCCTAATATTTTGTGTTGTGTTTTGTATTGGATTTTGGATGTAAAACATTGTTATGGTATGGTTATTTGATGTTTGCTTGGGATTATAGTTTATTATGGTATTTGCTCCTTGAAAAGTCTCTAACTGCAGGAAGGACAGACTCGCCGCGCGCTCTATTTTTGGCCCTCCACGCAGAGGGAAACCAAAGCTTGTTCGCTTAATAAATTATTTTGCCTTTCTTTGAAATATTTGCGTGAGATTTGATTATTTATTATCTAATTTGGATTCACACCGTTGGATTTGCATGACATGTAGGGTTAGGGGACAGTTTATCCGCCGCCTATATATTTGTCCTGTGTCAAATAGTATATTGGTGGCATAATTGTAAATAAATGTAAGTAATGTTCAGTATGAGGCTATAAATATAGCCCAAGGGGCTTGTAATAGAACATTTATCATTTGTAATAAATTTTAGCTCTCTCTTTAATACGAACAGAAAGCAAGTTGCATTAATCGAAGAAGAAACGCGGATACAATCCGGATCGAAGTCCGGCCAAGATCAAGGAGGCTGGGTCCTCCAATGATCCCTCTCTCAAATGAGAGCCCAAATCCCTAATGATCAAAGATAAAACTAACACTCCCATACCTCCTCCTTATATAGGGAGGAGGGGGCTCACATCAAACCTAATACATTTAAAAGAAAAACAGTAATAATAAAATGAGATGGCGCGTGCGCGTAACAATACACCCTGTCAGAAAAACGACCTTGACCCCAAGGTCGGCACGCCGCACGCCGGTCAGTAGTGGGATGCCGTCGAGGTGCCCGGGGCGTCGTCCGGTTGTCCGTCTGAGAGCAGCAGGGCGTCGAAGTCGGCGGCGGAGAGCGCTGCCACGTCGTCGCCGATGAGGACTCGACACTCCTTCACGGAGCACTCATGACCAGGAGAGTAGGGGTGCTTGCAGCGAAAGCACAAGCCTTTGCTTCGTAAGTCGTTGTACTCTTGGTTGGAGAGACGATGGGTAGGGACATATCGGTTGTTGCGAGGACCCATCAATGGTGGCCATGGCAGAGGAGGTGGCGGAGGTGTAGGTTTCGGATTGGTCGACAAGTATGTGTAGGAAGGATGCCGAGAGGGAGGTGATGGGGAAGGAATGTCGCCGGACGTTGCGAGAAATTCTGCCTCCACCAGGGGGGCGAGGTCAATGGCGTGGTGAACCGTTAACGGTTGGAGAGTGCGGAGACGGGAGCGGAAGTGGGGTTGCAAGCCATTCATGAAGAACCCCAAGTAATGGTTTGGGGGAAGACCGGGGACATGGGTGACTAATTCCACGAAGGCATCAATGTACGAGTCAATGGAGCCGGTGTGACGAACCGCGCAAAGTCGCTCGATCATGGGGTCGGAGTAGCGGGCGTCATACCGCTGAATGAGGGCCTCAGAGAGAGCTGGCCAGGTGAGGTCGGGAGAGGTATGGCGGAGCCAACGAACCCAATGGAGGGCCGACCCTTCCATGCCGATGATCGCGGTGGAGACCCGTTGTGTCGGCGAGGTCTGGCGAATGTCGAAGAACTGCTCGGCGCGGGCAATCCACCCGAGGGGGTCAGACCCGTTGAAGGTAGGCATGTCAGGTCCACGGTACAGTGGAGTAGGTACTTCCACCGTTGCGGAAGCATCGGGAAGCACGGTGCTGGGGGATCCCACAGCAGAGGTGGAAGAGGGCCCAGAGTGCTGGGTGGGCTGCAATTTCTGGAGCATGGTCAGAATCGCGGCGAACTGCTCGGTCTGTGCCTCGAGACGAGAGTTGATGGTGGCGAGGGAGTGTTCGAGGGCTTCCACGCGGGATTCCATCCTCCCCTTTGACATATGAGGGTGCACAAGGGATATATGTCGCCGGAGCGTGTCGGAGAGGGCGGATAGGTGCGAGCTGGCGGCGGAAAGTGGGAAGCCGGCTGGGCGCAGCGGCGACGGCCCGGAGACGGAGCAGATGGCAGGGCGGAACAGCCGCTGGATCGAGGGATGGATCGAGGGCGTCGGCGCTGGAGCGCCGCTAGATCGTCGGCGAAGCAAGCAGGCATTGGATCGAGGGCTTCTATGTTGGATCGACGCTGGGTCGTCGCTGGATCGACGATGGAACAGCCGCGGGATCGGCGCTGGATCGAGGGCGTCGGCGTTGGATCGAGGGCTTTCACGCAGGATCGTCGGCAGGCGCTGGATCGGCAAGCAGGCGCTGGATCGTCGTCAGCAAGCAGGCGCTGGATCAGCAGGCTGGAGAACGCGTAGCGGGCTGAACGGGAGGATGAGCGGGCTGAACGTGACGCCGATCTGGCGAGCGGGACAGCGAACGGGAGCCGATCAGGCTCCGTCAACCGCACGGGCCGCAACGTTTGATTCGGGAACTGCTCGACAGAGAGGAAGACTCTGGCGGCTAGGTCAGCGGGCGGAGCGGCAGGTCGGACCAAATAATACTAACAGAAAGCAAGTTGCATTAATCGAAGAAGAAACGCGGATACAATCCGGATCAAAGTCCGGCCAAGATCAAGGAGGCTGGGTCCTCCAATGATCCATCTCTCAAATGAGAGCCCAAATCCCTAATGATCAAAGATAAAACTAACACTCCCATACCTCCTCCTTATATAGAGAGGAGGGGGCTCACATCAAACATAATACATTTAAAAGAAAAATAGTAATAATAAAATGAGATGGCGCGTGCGCGTAACACTCTTCTAGTCTCTTTCGTCTCTCTCCATGTAATTCGGCTCTCTCTCGTACCGACCTCTAGCCCCCCCCCCCCCCCCCCCCCCGGAACTCCGCTGATGCATATCATGAGGCCTTGAATCTCACATTTTTGGCATCCGTTCTTTCTTCTGTTGAGGATGGTTCTTCCTCTTTCTTCTTATACCTGATTCGCTACTTTCGCTTGGTACCGTTGTCGGGACCTTCTTCGACGTCTTCTCTTTTTATGAGAAAACCCTAGAGTTGCTCCCCTCCTCTTAATTTCAGTGATCCTGTGGTTTTTATCCTTGGATTGCTATGGATGAGAGTGTTGATTCTACAACTACGTCCTCCGTGGTTTGTGTTGCATCCACCCCGATGTCGGCTTTGGGATCCGGCAGAGCAACCCATGACCATGGTTACCCAAATTACCACCATGAAACTTGACGGCACCAACTACCTCATCTGGGCTCGTTCCATCACTCTTGCCCTCAAAAGCCGTCGTATGTTTGGATATGTTATTGGCACAACCACGGCTCCCGCACAGGAATCCACGGATTGGCCGTAGTGGGAGTCTGAAAACTCCTTGGTGATGTTGTGTCTTCTCTTCTCAACTCCATACAGGACTCTATCGCTCGCAATTACCTGTTCCTGGACACTGCGGCTGATATTTGGAAGCGAGCTGAGGTTACATATTCTTGTCGTGGGAATGCCACTCAAAATTTTCAACTGCGACGACGGATATTTCTTTTGAGGCGGGGCGATCGTCCCCCCTCCGCCTACTACCTGGAGTTTACTCAGCTCTATCAAGAATATGAGCACTTCGATGCACTTACTCTTGTTTCTCCTGAAAATGAAGTAGCTTATTCGGGCTCGAGAAAAACGCAACCGGATCTTTGAATTTCTTCATGGTCTAACAATGCAACATAGAGCGGCATTTATAAAGGCAACTTTTAAGAGTACAAGAAACTAATAAAAATTAATTTGTATAGGATTAAGTGGTGTAAGTTGGAAGGTGAAAATTTATAAAATTTTAATAATTGTTTGTCAAAGAGGTAATCTGAAGCTCTTAAATGGAGCCAAATCAATTGTGGGACCATATAGTTACTTTCATTAAGCAAATCACGGTAATTATTTTAGGAGTCTAGAAACAGATCATTAACTGATAAGAAAACCTGATGGTGAAAATGTACAAAAACTTATTAGAAAATAAATATGCTTTAAAATAATGGGAAAATTGAATATCACCGAGACATGAAAAGATGTGATACCAAGGAAGGAGAAATATTAAATATCAAATTATAGAGATAAGAGATCTAGAGACTTCGATTACGTTGGAAGTATATAAATTTGAAGATAATAAAATCTTAACTAAAAATGAAAACATCAAGGGCGAGGAGAGATGAAAATATAACTTTGAGAAGTTATTAAATAAAACTTTTTAAGAAGAAAATATATTGGAAGTGCATAATGAGCATAACAATGAGTTATATTATAAAATGATCCAAAATAGTGAAGTGAAATTACCTTTGAAGAAGATGCATAAGGTAAGACAAATGACTAAGTACAACTTTTTTCAATAAAATTTGAAGATTACGAGGATGTCAAAATGACTAAAGAAAAACCATCATGATACCAATATTAAAGAATAAATGAGATGTCAAGATTCAATTAATTATAGATAAATCAACCTTATGAGTAAGAAAGTAAAGCCATGGGGAAGAGTCAAGGAGCACAGTCTTAGAAAACTGTAATAAATTTAGAGAATCAAATTTGTTTAATGTCTGGAAAATCAACGATAAAAGTATTTTTGTGTCCAAAGAATTGATTGAAAAGTAAAATAGAGTAAATTTCTTCATATAATTTTATTGATCTATAAAGGCATATGATTAAGAACTACGAGTATTGATTTTGTTTGCTTTAAGAAAGAAAGATATGTGCGGAAATTATGTTGAAGTTATTAAAGATATGTACAATGGAGCAATGATTACTATTACAAGTAGTGACGAACGAATTTTCAACCACATTAGTTATACATCAAGGATCAATATCCAGTCCTTATCTTTTTATAATAGTAATACAGATAATCAAAATGATATCAAAAAGGTGTCTCGGTTTATGCTTTTAGCTAACTACATAATTATAATTGGTGAGTAGTAAATGGAGTTAAGTAACAAAACTGGAACAATGCAGATAATGTTTAGAACACTAAGAGCTTAGAATTAACAGAACAAGTACAAACTATGCAATTTTTGTGGTTAATATTAGAAAATATTAATTATCTTATTAGAGGATAAAAACCTATGTGAAATAGGTTTAAGTACATGGTTCGATTTTCCAGAAAAATGGAGATATAAATGTGGTTATGACCTCTAAAATTATCGTTGGATGTAATGGAGAAGTTCCACGTGAGTACTATGTGATAAGAGGATACTTTAGAGATGTAAAGATAAAATTAGTAAGTTGATATTAGAAAGATGATGTTTTATAGATCTGAAGGTTAGATTGTTAAAAATTAGGGATCTAAGTTGAGTATAGTAGAAATGAGAACGTTAAGATAGATATATGAAAGAAACTAGAAAAATATAATTAAGGAATGATTACAAGAGATTTGATGGAAATGAAATCTATTCAAGATGATATAAATTATATTTAGGTGGCCTGGGCATGTACAAAAATGATTAGAAAATGGAGCATGTGGGACAATATTGGCAATCGTGAACGCAATGGTGGAAAAAAGAGGTGGAGTTAAGGTACTATCAACTGCAAATGTCGTTCCTCCAAAAAGACATTTTGGGTCAAAATGCATCGACAATCATCTAGGTGTGGTCAAATTTTAGACGTCGCAAATGTTCCAACACAAAAGAGTGAGTTTGGGACAAAAACGTTACCACAAAAGCTCCCAATGTAGGTGAAATATCATTGCTCTTCACACTGCCACTGTGCATACATCACATTCATCCCAAACAGAGACTTAGTATTAAACGGTTAGAAAGAGAATAGGTAGACCCAAGGTAATATAGATGAAGGTTGTAAAGATAACTTGCATAGTCTAGGTTGACAGTAATGAAAAATAATGATTCATAAAAGTGACAACCAAGCAATTGAGATAAGGTTACTGATTATGATGATGATGATGATGATGATGATTCAATTCTTAAGAAAAACTAGCACATTCTAAAACCTGCTTAGAATTTAAGACAAACAACTAAAATACTTATCTCCTTTTTTTTAATTCACTAGGGGCTTCTACCTTAAAGATTATAATTTAATAATACTCACGACAATGTAACACTGAAATGTCTAGACATCCTTCAAATATAACATTTGAAACTTGGTAAGCATATCTTGCATTAACCTTAACTGCATCACGCTTCCTCTAAAAATAGCACTTACAAGTTAACCCAAGTTTAAGATACCAACGCCAACATTACAGACAGTGCAGGTCAAACCAGCACCGCTAAAAAGAATCCATGTAATCACTTGATCCACCCAATCTGAATAGGTTTCAAAAGAAAGCCAGAAGTGGGGCAGCGGAAACTTGATCCACCCAATCTAGCAGAATTTGAACATAGCCTAAAATACTGCCGCTTTTGAATCCATTCAAACGGTAAATACAATAAGGATACCATAATAAAAGGATTCCGGCGCTCACCTCATCAGCCTCATCATCGACAGCAGACTCAGGGCTCGACCGATTATTTTCCTCCTCCCCTTCCTCGTCTTCTTCGGCAAGATCTCCGTCGAATTCAGGTTTTTGGAGCAGCTCGAGCGCCCTATGGCATTGCTGTAACACAGCCTCCAGCGTCCTCCTTCGAATTAGGATTTCCTCCGCCGAGCCGACGGTAGGACGAGAAGGTCCTGCCGCCGCCGCCGCAGCAGCAGCAGCCTGCTCCTTCAGTTCCATGATGCTAATCCTAGAGGGGTACGAGGAAGTAGAGATGGGAGGATGAGAGAAATTCGAGCGGGGAGATTAGGGTTTCAGTCAGAGACGGAAAAGGGAAGTAATCCTCTTACTGCGATCGTGAAGAGAACGCTTCTCTTGAATAGTTGAATTTGGCCAAAATTCTATTTCCCAATTACCCTCCAGGCTCCAACATCGGAATTTGTTTTAAGATACAACAAGCATCATCGGTGTTCTTTGTAGATGAATTAATAAGGGAGCAGGCAAAAATTTACTTTCCGGCTGCGTTTGCAAAAATTTACTTTCGGTCATGAACAAGGTGGTAAAATCGTCATTTCTAAACACCCATTTAAGGAACTTCATTCACTTTAAAGTTTCACTTTTAACTTAAAAGTGGATGAAATTCTTTAGGTGTTCATTCACGAATGACAATTTTACCATCACGTTCATGACCGCAACCACCGCTCCAAACTAAGACTTAACATGCTTTGTTTGGGACAGCTTATGCTGATGAAAAACTGATGATCAATTAGAGCTGTTATAAAAACAGTGATGAATAAGCTGCATATTGTTTGGACTGTTTGTGCATAAGTGTTTATCGAAAAGTTTTTTTTATGTTGTTTGTACTTAGATGCATATAATGTACTTTTCAACGTATTATTATAATCAAGTTGACAAAATTATGTTTTTAAACTGTCGTAATTATTATAATTTATCTAATCGTGACTGTCAAATCAAATAAATAAGACAATTGTTATTCGCAGACCATAAATGTCTATCCGCAGACCAACTTTTTCTAGTTTACAAATTGTTATCCGCGGATCATTTTTAGACTTGAGCATTCGATATCTTTGTTCTCCTGAGCAGGGCCCGACAACGAAGAAACATCTCTGACGACCTTCTGAGCACTTCAATGTGTGCACGGATTGTGATTCATAAAATATATGTGCGGATAGAGACCAAGTTGAGGAAGAAAGAAGATTTCTTCACCGTTCATGCGATTTCGATTTGTTTAGGAATATTTAGATAGCTAGGGTTTGTTTGGGAAGATTTAGATAGCTAAAGTTACTCTCTCCCTCAACTCGGTCTCTATCAGTGCATTTATTTTACGAATCACGATTCGTGCACATATTGAAGTGTTCGGGAGGTCGTCAGAGATGTTCCTTCATTGTTGGTCTCTGCTTAGGAGAACAAAGATATCGAATGCTCAAGTCTAAAATTGGTCTGCGATTAACAAATTGTAACTAGAAAAAGTTGGCCTGCGGATAGACATTTATGATCTGCGAATGACAATAGCCATAAATAAATGTGATTTTGAAAAAGAGAAACGAGAAAAGAGATAAGAGAGAGATAGAGGTTCTGTTTGGGACAGCTTATGCTGATGAACAAACTGCTGATTGAAAAATGATGATTGAATATAGATTTTATAAAAGCAATGATGAATAAGCATTGGATTGTTTGGATAGTTTGTCCATAAATGCTTATATAAGGTTTCATTCATTCATTAGGGTCCGTTCTTTTGGACGCATTTATTTTTCCCAGACGCGTTTTTTCGCCCAGGCCTGATTTTTTCACTCGGACGCAATTTTTTCACCCGGACACAATTGTTCAAGTATGCTTGATTTTTTGGCCGTTTATGGTGAAAAATTCGCACCCGGGCGAAAATTTCGCTCCCGAGTAAAAATTCGCGACCGGGCGAAAAAATCGCGCTCGGGACAATTTCGCGCCCGGGTGAAAAATTTCTCGTCCTCGCGCCCGCTGAAAAAAATCGCGTCCAAGAGAAAAATTCACGCCCGGGCGAAAAATTCGCGCCTGGGTGAAAATTTCGCTCCCGGGCGAAAAATTCGCGCCCGGGCGAAAAAACCTCACACGTGCGAAAAACTTGCGCCCGTGCGAAAAAATCGCTCCCAGGCAAAAGTTCACGCCTGAAAGAAAAATTCACGCCTGACCGAAAATTTCACACCCGGGCAAAAATTTCACGCCCGCGGGAAAAAATCGCCCCCAAGAGAAAAATTTGCGCCAGGGCGAAAAATTCGCGTCGTGGCGATAAATTCACCCCGGGCCGAAAAACTCGCGCCGGGGCAAAAAAGTCACTCCCGGGCGAAAAATTAGCTCCCGGACGAAAAAATCGCGCCCGAGAAAATAAATGCTCGCTCGGGCGAAAAAATTGCGCCCGGGAGAAAAAACTGCGCCCTGGTGAAAAAACTGTGGTCAGGCAAAAAATACGCGCCCGAGTGAAAAAACTGTGCCCGGGCGAAAAAAAATACGCTCAGGCGAAAAAATTGTGGCCGAATGAAAAAATCGCGCACTGGTGAAAAAAACTGCGCTCGGGGGAAAAGTTCGCGCCCGGTCAAAAAAAAACGTGTCCGGGGAAAAAATCAGGTTCGGGCAAAAAAAACACGTCGGAGCAAAAAATCAACTTAGGGCCTTTTAAGAGATAAGCGCTTTTGAGAAGCCATAAACTGGACCCGAGTAGCTTATGAAAAATCAACCTATCATCAATTTTAAAATAAGTGATTTTCTAAGAGCTGCACAAACAAAAAACTGTAAAACTGCGTTTGCATTTTGAATAAAAATTATTCATCAGCATAAGATGTCCAAACAGTGCCAGAGATGAGAGAGAGATGGGTGTACTGTGTGAGGCTGCGAGTCGCAGGAGTGTTGTCGTTGCACTTTAACAACTGTCGCGGTCGCACATGATTGACCTTGCAAAGATCAGATCGTGAAAAATTAGATACACAATCAACGTCTCAATCCATCACCCACGATATTGAACAAATTCTTAACTACATTATTCTAATTATAATAAAACAGCCTAATTAAAGTGCACATTGCAATCTGATGACATATTCGTGCACATATATTTTGACTGTTAGAACGTCACAGTGCAATCTGATCTCTCTCAAAAGTATGAGATGTGATGTTGAGTACAAGAATCGGTGCATTAATATCCGTGCAGTCATTGACTTGCACGACACACGTGCACCAACTGCTTGGAAGTATCGAAGCCTACAAAGTCTCAGAAAATCACTGCAAATTTTCTCACTTTAATAGATAAGACTTAGGGTCTGTTTGGCTCGGCTCTGGCGGATGGAAAAGCTATTTTCCATCCGCCAGAGCTGCTAATTGGATGTTTGGGTTGGCGTATTTTAAAAAATCGCTCCCTAAAAACCGGCGTTTTAAGGTAGGTTGGATAATCCATCGCCTTGTCGATTTCGCTCCCGTGAAATCACTCCCGTAAAATCGCGTCTCTCCCTCTCTCGCGATAGGTTTTCGCATTCCCGATCGCAGGCTCTTCTTCCCGATCGCAGGCGACAGCGCCTTCTTCCCTCGCAGGAGACAACGCCTTCCCGATCGCAGATCGCAGGCTCTTCCCGATCGAGACTCTTCTTCCTCTCCCGATCGAAGACGACTCGTCGTTTTTCTTCCGCTTCGTCAAGCCCGATCACAGCCGGCATTACTGTCGATCGCAGCCTTCTTCCGCTTCTTCTTCCGCCATTGTCAAGCCCGATCGAAGAAGACGGGCCTCCATTGTTGAAGGCGACCCTGTTCTTCCTCTTCCCGATCGCAGACGCTTGTCCCGATCTCCTTCCTGCCCGATCGAAGTCAAAGAAAGGTTAGAGATCTCCTTCCTATGCCCTTCATATTCAAGCCCTTTTTCCTTTTTCCTGCTCCGGTTCCATCTCAAACGATTTCCTTTTTGCTCGTTCCAGTTTGCTGCCCCGTTCTAGCTTCCCAATTGTGCTTGCTGCCCAGTTGTGCCCCGTATCTGCTCAAGGTATAATTCTCCAAGCCATATTCTTCATCTCATTGATGTATTGATTGAAGATTTGGTGGTTTATGGATGTGTTTGTGGGTGGATGATTGTGTGTGTGTTTTTTATTATAAGTGTTTGTGTAGATGTGGATGTGTGTGTATGTTCTTTTTAATTTTTGGATGTTTGTTTGTGTGTGTGTTGTTCAACCCGTTATTCGTCGAGATCAGAAAGGCCTAAGAAGATGCCTATTCGCGGACCTCGCGAGGCAAGCAGAGGCGAGCATGGGGCGAGCATGGGGCGAGCAGAGGCGAGCAGGGGCGAGCAGAGGCGAGCTTGGGCGAGCTTGGGCGAGCTTGGGCGAGTATCTCGCGAGTATGAGAGAGTATCTCGCGAGTATGGGCGAGTAGCCCTTGTAACTCGCGAGCTTAGGCAGTATACTCGCATGTACCCCCCACCCCCCCCCCCCCTAGGATTTCTCTATAAATAGACCCCCAGGGGTACTAGAAATGACACTTTTTGGAAGTGGTCGAGGTCCCCCCAAGCTGGATACTCGCCAAGTCCATGCCCGGCTAGTACCTCGCCCAGCTTTTGGTTGCGGAAGGGAAGTTTCTCCCAAACTTCCGGGTATGTGGTGGGACCTCCCTGCTGGAGCACCTAGGGTGTGCTTATAGTCATTTTCTCTCTCCTATTTTAGCTATCTCGTTGGACTGTTGGGCGAGTAGCCTCGGGCTGCATTGATCCAAATTTTGGAGCCGGGATTTTCCTGGCTTCAACACTTTGGTGCGGTGAGCGTGGATCGTAGCCAGAGGAAGAAAGTTTGGTGAAAAGGCGAGATGGTAGAAATGGGCGACCACGAGGAAGTTGTTGGAAACTCGCGAGTTCATGCATGCGAGTTCGATACTCGGCATAGGCGAGCTCCTTCCTTACTCGCCAATAGGCGAGTTCCAGATGAAGACATCCTCAGGCGAGTTCCAGATGGCGAGAAGACGAGCGCATGATTGGCGACTTCCATACTCGCCCACAGGTGAGTTGCATACTCGCTCACATGCGAGTTCTAGTCGCAGGGAGACGAGACCGTGATAGGCGAGTCCATGCTGGCGAGATCCCTACTCGCCATAGACGAGTACTTGCAGGCGAGATCCAGAGATAAGTTCAGACCAACGACTTTACTCGGAAGATAGGCGAGCTTCCTGGGTAGTGGCGAGATCCTTCCTTACTCGCCCTCCTTACTCGGCCATATGCAAGCTTCTTCAATACTCGGCCATAGGCGAGCTTCTTCAATATTCAGCCATAGGCGAGCTTCTTCAATACTTGGCCATAGACGAGCTTCTTCAATACTCGGCCATAGGCGAGCTTCTTCAATACTTGGCCATATGCGAGCTTCTTCAATACTCGGCCATAGGCGAGCTTCTTCAATACTCGGCCATAGACGAGCTTCTATACTCGCCCATAGGCGAGTTCTCTACTCGCAAGGTGGTGAGAACCTGGTGCCTAGTTCAAGGGTGGCGAGTTCCTGAGAGGCGATTTTAAGGCCGGGCGAGTATGGAAAATAAAAAATTTCCAGGGGCGCTGCCCCCGACCCCGCACGGGGCGCTGCCCCCTTGACCCCTGTCCGCTGACATGGAACCCCCGAACCCTCTGTGTAGGGGGTCTTATGTCAAAAGGGACACTCCTCCTCCCCTCAGTTTCCTCCTTCTTCAATGCTAGTGATTTTCATACATGTTCATACTTACGGGTGCTTTGGTAAAGCCCGTGATTGCTTTTGTATGACTAACAAACATGATTATTCACGACGAGTTCGCCACCAAGGGAAAGCACATAAGCTGTTCCGCGACTCCATGTCACGATAGTCTTCTTCAACAACCTACTCGCGAGGTCTCCAAGTTGATGCTCGACGAGCTCCTAGTCGCGGTGGTTTTCAAAGCTGGTGTTCCGCGAGCTTCTACACGCGATGATCTTCATGAAGGACTTATGTTCCACGAGAATGCTTACTCGTGACGTCTTCAAGCTTGGTATTCCGCAAGCTCCTTACTCGCGATGATCTCCTTCCATCAGCTATGTTCCATGAGAATGCTTACTCATGAGGTATTCCAGTTGATGTCCCGTGATGCTATACTCCCGATGATCTCCTTCCGTCGGCTATGATCCATGAGGGGTCTTACTCATGAGGTGTTCCAGTTGATATCTCGCGATGCTATGCTCTTACTCGTATAGCCTTCAAGTTGATATCCCGCGACCACTCAACAGGTTATGTTATCTATAAAACTCTCACCTCCCTGAAACATGGGAGATTGTGAGTCTTTTGACTCTTTCAGCTAAGCGTTTTCAAAAGAAAGGAAAAAAGCAGGTGAAATCGATCTCCATGGCAGGTTGGGAAACGGGCCTCTGACTTGATTCTCATAAAACCCAGAGCGGATGATGAGGCAGTGCCTCGGTTGTGCGTTACCTTAAGTCCAAGCCTCTGCAATGACAGCCGAGATCAGCTCCCCCCTTGCACGTTGGCCGCGGTTCCCACCGACTGCATTTCTCATTCGACTGGGGAGATTATCAGGAAGAAGTCTGGACGCCGACCTCCCAATTCAACGAAGAGATGATCGACTTAACCGATCAGTGGACCCTTGAATAAAAGTGTCGTGTACCCTCGAGGGCTAAAAGCCCGTAACAAAGCGATTCGTTTCCGATTATTTCCTCCAATCGTGTGAGTTAATGTGCTTAAGTGTGCTTAACTCCCCGTTTAATTGTTGAGCAACAGGAAACATGTTAGGTCGGCATTCAGCATCCAAGTAGGATGGAGACATCGGGATGGTGTGTTCCTTTGGAACCTCCCCGACAGTCAGTCTTTACTTGTCGATCTCTTCAACAACACCAACAATAGCAGTAGGATGGAGACCTCGGGATGGTGTATCTTTGGATCTCCCCGACTGTCAGTCCCTACTTGTCGATCTCTTCACCAACATCAACATTATGGTACAAAAGAGAGCTTTATAAGAACATTTGTCCCTCAGGACCTCCCAAGTGACCTCCACAACTCAACTCCATCAAGGGTTTTTTGAAAAAGGCGAGCATGCAGGTGCGAGTATATAAGGGTGAGCAGACAGGTGCGCATAGCTATATGCGAGCAAGGGTTCCGCAAGCTCATACTCGCGATGATCTTCATCAAGGGCGTATATTCCACGAAGATGCTTACTCATGACGTCGTCAAGATGGTATTCCACAAGCTCTTACTCGCGATGATCTTCTCCAACAGCCGACACTCCATAAGAGTTCTAAATTAGTCATGCTTGTGAGGTCATCGCTTCAGCAACTATGCAACTATGTTATTCGTTTAAGCTCTCCAACGACTCATACTAGCAAGGATGTCTCTAACTACTCACCTCTACGAGATGAAGAACTGCTCAAAGGTACCTAAAGGCTCAACAGGGAGATCACTTCTCATTGAGAAGCTCGAACTGAACTAGGAAGGACCTTTCATCATTCAAGAGGCATTCGAGACTGGCAGATACCGCCTGCAGAATCATGAAGGGGAATTGCTTGAGAATACCTGGAGCGGCAATGACCTGAAGAGGTTCTATCCCTGAGTGGGAAGGTGTATTCTCCCCTTCCTTGTGTTTATTCCATTTGAATAAAAATTCCTCGCCCCCTGAAACATGGGCCGCGATAGTTGTTTTTCTCTTATGGCAAGAGCTTTTTGAAGTAGGTAAAACCGATCTCCGCGACAGGTTGGGAAACGAGCCACCGACTTGATTCTCGTAAAACCCAGAACGGGTGATGGGACGGTGCCTCGGTAGTGCGTTCTCCTAATACCAAGTCTCTGCACTGACGGTCGAGATCAGCTCCCCCCTTGCACGTTGGTCGAGTTACCCTCCGACCGCATCTCTCATCCGACTGGAGAGATTATTAGGAGAAAGTCTGGACGCCGACCTCCCAATTCGACGAAGCGATGATCGATTTACCTGAGGGACCCTTGTATAAAGGTGTCATTTGACCTCTTGCGGCAAAGCCTAATATCTCTTGTCGTTTATTCCAATCATATGGGTTGGTGCGGTTAATCCCCTCTGATTGTTGAGTGACAATATTAAGACTCTTCCGCAACCTGACGATCGATTGGGGGACAGGCCTCTGACTCGACTCTCGTAAAAACCCAAGTCGGGTGGTGGGATAGCACCTCGGGAGAGAGTCCTCCTAAGACCAAGCCTCTGCATTGACGGTCGAGATCAGCTCCCCCCTTGCACGTTGGTCGAGTTACCCCCCGACTGCACTTCCCATCTGACTGGAGAGATTATCAGGAGAAAGTCCGGACGCCAACCCCCCAACTTGACGAAGGGATGATCGATTTGACCAACCAACATTCAACAAACGCAATAGGATGGAGGCCTCGGGATGGTGTATCCCCTTGGACCTCCCCGACTGTCATTCCCTATTGGTTAACATTCAGCAACGCGGTAGGATGGAGGCCTTGGGATGGTGCGTCCCCTTGGACCTCCCCGACTGTCATTCCCTACTGGTTGACATCCAACATCCGATTAAGATGAAGGCCTTAGGATGGTGTGTCCCCTTGGATCTCCCCGACTGTCACTCCCCACTTGCCTTAACATGTTCTCACTCCTGTTATTATTACTGTGATTCTTGAAAATTTCGCAGCAGGCAGAGTGGAGACCTCGAGTCTGTGTGTCCAGAAAGACCCCCCCATCCCCCCCGAGAGTCATGCCTTATCCAGGCAATGCGACGAAATTCAGCCGAAGCGGTCATCGATTCGCGTCACAAGTGGGTTAGAGAAGGTGTCGACCTTGTATCCGCCTCCAGTTGAGCTTGGTTCCTGCGAGGTGTCGACCTTCTCTCCACCTCTAGTTGAGCTCGGCTCCTAGAAGGTGTCGACCATATATCCGCCTCCAGTTGAGCTCGGCTCCTGCGAAGTGTCGACCTTCTCTCCACCTCTAGTTGAGCTCGGCTCCTAGAAGGTGACGACCTTCTATCCGCCTCCAATTAAGCTCGGCTCCTGCGAGGTGTCGACCTTCCATCCACCTCTAGTTGAGCTCGGCTCCTAGAAGGTGTCGACCTTCTCTCCACCTCTAGTTGAGCTCGGCTCCTAGAAGGTGTCGACCTTATATCCGCCTCCAGTTGAACTCGGCTCCTGCGAGATGTCGAACTTCTCTCCACCTATAGTTGAGCTCGTCTCCTAGAAGGTGTCGACCTTGTATCCGCCTCCAGTTGAGCTCGGCTCCTGCGAGGTGTCGACCTTCTCTGCACCTCTAGTTGAGCTCGGCTCCTAGAAGTTGTCGACCTTATATCCGCCTCCAGTTGAGCTCGGCACCTGCGAGGTGTCGACCTTCTCTCCAACTCTAGTTGAGCTCGGCTCCTAGAAGGTGTCGACCTTATATCCGCCTCCAGTTGAGCTCGGCTCCTGCGAGGTGTCGACCTTCTCTCCACCTCTAGTTGAGATCGGCTCCTAGAAGGTGTCGACCTTCTATCCGCCTTCAGTTGAGCTCAGCTCCTGCGAGGTGTCGACCTTCTCTCCACCTCTAGTTGAGCTCGACTCCTAGAAGGTGACTACCTTCTATCCGCTTCCAGTTGAGCTCGGCTCCTACGAGGTGTCGACCTTCCATCCACCTCTAGTTGAGGTCGGCTACTAGAAGTTGTCGACCTTCTCTCCACCTCTAGTTGAGCTCGGCTCCTAGAAGGTGTCGACCTTATATCCGCCTCCAGTTGAGCTCAGCTCCTGCGAGGTGTCGACCTTCCATCCACCTCTAGTTGAGCTCGTCTCCTAGAATGTGTCGACCTTATATCCGCCTCCAGTTTAGCTCGGCTCCTGTGAGGTGTCGACCTTGCATCCACCTCTAGTCGAGCTCGGCTCCTAGAAGGTGTCGACCTTCTCTCCACCTCTAGTTGAGCTCGGCTCCTAGAAGGGTCGACCTTATATCAGCCTCCAGTTGAGCTCGACTCCTAGAAGGTGTCGACCTTATATCAGCCTCCAGTTGAGCTCGGCTCCTGTGAGATGTCAACCTTCTCTCCACCTCTAGTTGAGCTTGGCTCCTAGAAGATGTCGACCTTGTATCCGCCTCCGGTTGAGCTCGGCTCCTGCGAGGTGTCGACCTTCTCTCCACCTCTAGTTGAGCTCGGCTCCTAGAAGGTGTCGACCTTATATCCGCCTCCAGTTGAGCTCGGCTCCTGCGAGGTGTCGACCTTCTCTCCACCTCTAGTTGAGCTCGGCTCCTAGAAGGTGTCGACCTCGTATCCGCCTCCAGTTGAGCTCGGCTCCTGCGAGGTGTCGACCTTCTCTCCTCCTCTAATTGAGCTCGGCTCCTAGAATGTATCGACCTTATATCCACCTCTAGTTGAGCTCGGCTCCTAGAAGGTGTCGACCTTGTATCCGCCTCCTGTTGAGCTCGGCTCTCGTGAAGTGTCGGCGTTCTCTCCTCCTCCAGTTAAGCTCAGCGAGGTATCAACTCTTTTTTGTTTCTCCTACAGATAAGATCCCCTCCTGGGAAGGACCTTGCGCGATACGTCCTCTTGTTCACATCTCTCCGAACTGCGAGTCCAACATTGTTTTCCGACCTCGCGAGCGAGCTCGAAAAAAACGGGGATTGTGTTCAACCCGTAATTCGTCGAGATCAGAAAGGCCTAAGAAGACGCCTATTCGCAGACCTCGCGAGGCGAGCAGAGGTGAGCATGGGGCGAGCAGGGGCGAGCATGGGGCGAGCAGAGGCGAGCAGGGGCGAGCAGAGGCGAGCAGGGGCGAGCAGGGGCGAGCAGAGGAGAGCTTGGGCGAGTATCTCGCGAGTATGGGCGAGTAGCCCTTGTAACTCTCGAGCTTAGGCAGTATACTCGCTTGTACTCCCCCTAGGATTTCTCTATAAATAGACCCCCAGAGGTACTAGAAATGGCACTTTTTGGAAGTGGTTGAGGTCCCCCCAAGCTGGATACTCGCCAAGTCCATGCCCATCTAGTACCTCGCCCAGCTTTTGGTTGCGGAGGGGAAGTTTCTCCCAAACTTCCGGGTATGTGGTGGGACCTCGCTGCTGGAGCACCTGGGGTGTGCTTATAGTCATTTTCTCTCTCTTATTTTAGCTATCTCGTTGGACTGCTGGGCGAGTAGCCTCGGGATGCATTGATCCTAATTTTGGAGTTGGGATTTGTGTGTGTGTTTATTATGATGGATATGTGTTTGGATGAGTGTGTGTGTATGTGTGGATGAGTGTGTGTGTGTGGATGGATGTTTGTGTGTGTGGATGGATGTTTGTTTGTGTGTTTGTGTGTGTGGATGGATGTTTGTTTGTGTGTGTGTGATGTGTATGTGTGTATGTATTTGTGTGTGTGTTTATTATGCGTATTTATTATGATGGATATGTGTTTGGATGAGTGTGTGTGTGGATGAGTGTGTGTGTGTGTGTGCGTGGATGAGTAGTGTTTGTGTGTGTGGATGGATGTTTGTTTGTGTGTGTGTGTGGATGTGTATGTTTGAATGAATGTTTATTTTTTTAAGTGTTGTTTTGTGTATGTTTGAATGATTGTTTATTATGATTTAGGGTGTTTTGGGTATACAGTATAATGGGAAACCCAAAGGATATTTATTGATTTGCTTAGAAAGCTAGAAAACGATCATGAATTTCATGGATCACAGCACACAACCTCAACAGAAATCCTAGGAGTTACATTGTACATCCTAGCACATGGAGGCTCTATTAGATTAACAAAAGAGCGATTTCAACACTTAACTGAAATTATAAGTAGATTTTTTTCAAAAGGACTTAGATCATTATTGCTACTGTCAGTTGATGTTTTAAAACCAATTGACGGAACACATGTAGATGCGAGGATACCTGTTGATGATCAAGTTAGATATATTGGGCGTCATGGCACAACAACGCAAAATGTGATGGCTGTTTGTGATTTCAATATGTGCTTTACATTTGCACTGGCTGGGTGGGAAGGATCCGCTCATGATTGTCGTATCTTCGCGCGCGCATTGTCAGACGATAGGCTACATTTTCCGCATCCTCCTCAAGGTAATTTGTGTAATAAATGATTGTATATGCTTTAATCATTCGCTACAATATTATTATGTTTAACATAACAAGTAATTACAGGTAAATATTATTTAGTGGATGCTGGATATCCATTAAAGACGGGTTATTTAAAACCATATCCAGAAACAATATATCATTTGGCAGATTTTGCACGTGAGAGTCGCCCCGTCCATGGCAGACATGAGCATTTCAATAAGGCACATTCATCTCTTCGAAGTGTGATAGAGCAAACGTTTGGAGTTTGGAAGAAAAAGTGACACATTCTTCAAAAAATGCCTCAGTACAATTTCAAGAAACAACGTTCAATTGTACTAGCGACCATGACATTGCATAACTTCATTCGTAAACATCCATCTCGATGGGACCCAGAATTTAATGCTTGCGATGCTGATGACTCATTCATACCACCAGAGGATGATGATCATACAATAGAGGATGATATTGAGACTGATATGTTTGATGTCGGAGATCTGATTATATGTTTGTTGTACGAGATAGTATTGCTGAAGAAGTGTACAACACCCGCATGTAAAATTTCAGATCATCTTTTTAACAAACTCTTGAAATCATATTAATCAAATGAGTAATATCAAATTTTTTAATTGTGCAGTTGACGAAGAATGATTGAATATAGTGGAACGAACGCACCAGAGAACCTACCATTACATGTTATATTTGAGAACAATATTTATTTTTATTGATATGTTTAATTGTTTGAGAACAATATATATTAATATTTTCATTTAAAAAAACAGCTCTCAAAAAGCTGTTCTACCAAACAGTTTTATTTGAAAGAGCTCTGTTCAATCAACGCTTATCCACAGACCATCCAAACAGCCTGCAGCTTTTCATAACAGCTCCTCAAAGAGCTCTGTCTAAAGAGCTCTGTTCAATCAACAACTTCTCAATCCGCAACAGCTCTCCCAAACAGACCCTTAATGAGAAGCCATAAGCTGGGCCCGGAGAGCTGATGAAAAAATAGCTTATCATGATTTTTAAAATAAGTGCTTTTCTAACATCTGCACAAACAAACAGCTGTAAAACGTTGTTTGTGTTTTGAATAGAGATTATCCACATCATAAGCTGTCCCAAACAGAGCCCTAGAAATAAAATAAAAAAGATTTTAGCGCCAAATTTTTCCTAAATCACGTGACTATTCACTTATTTAGGGTATTTGCTTCTTTCGTAAACGACTGCTCTCTTCTTCATAAACAATCGGGTCTCGCCACTCTCTTCTTTTACAAAGGGTCGAGCCATATATTCAGTGAACAATCGCCGCTTCTTTCTCTGATGAATAGTCGTGTCGCTCGTTATCGCCCCTGCAAAAAAATGTTGCTTACATATTCTCCAAAAGAATAATGGAGACCGAGAAGATAATTCTATACCAAAATAAAAGTGATTTCAATAAATACTTCTCATGATTATTGATTTACTATTAATCAACATCGAAATAGAAGTGATTTGAATGAAAATCACTTTTGATCTCTATGAAAATTAAAAGTAATTATAGAAGATCACTTCTAATCTCCATAGAAATTAAAAGTGATCTCCATGAAAATCAAAAGTGATCTTCATACAAATCATTTTAATATTGCATGGAGATCAAAAGTGAGCTCCATACAAGTCATTTCAATATTCCATGGAGATCAGTTGCAGAAGATCACTTCTGATCCCTATGGAGACCAATTGTGATATCATGTAGCCTTTAATATTACATTAATTGTAATTTTTATTCCATAGTGTTATCGTGTTTATAGGCTTCCAATAATACGATAATTCATGTTTTTCCAATAGTCCAAAGCGAGGGGAGCCTATGAAATATAATGTTAGTATGCTAGTATAGGCCTACTTAGCGTTTCTAAAAAGCACATATTATTTTGGCATGATACAAAAATTCTACTGACACCTGAATATTGTTGTGTTAAGCCTGGTTTAAAAAGAGTGACAAAAGTTTCAAATTCAGAATTCAAATTTCATAGTTTAGAAACCAGAACAAACTACTCGATTGTTGTAATTACTTTTAGTGCAGACAAAGAAGAATAACAATTGATTGTTGGCAAATTCGTGGAAGAACACCACTTTCATTTTGCTACTGAAAATGAGAAACACTTACTATGATCACATCAGAGTGCCATTAAAGAGCAGTGGTATTTAAAAATCAATGGCCGAAGCTAGAATCAGAACATTCGACGCGTACTCTTACCTAGCTAATGTAGCAGGGGGGCCTATGATTTGGATTTCACTAAATGAGATGCATATAATTTTATTGACAAGTGAAGAAGATCGAAAATAGATGACAATGACAGTGCTAGTCTTTTAGAATTACTTTAAAAACATCAAGTTATGGATATCATGTTTTCTTTTCATGTTCAAGTTGATGACCTGAGCATGTTGACCAATTTTTATGGATAGATGATTAAGGTAAAATAGACTGAGTGCTTTGATAATGTAATTACGTTCGACAGTACTTATAAAATAAGCAGATATAATCTTGTATGTGTTTCTTTATCACAGTAAATCACCACTGACAGAATATAGTTATTGCAATAGCATTTATGGCAAAAGAAACAATAGAATCATTTGTATGACTATTTGAAAATACTTTTGAAATTTATTTCTGGTAAGCAACAACGAACAATATACACAGATCATGATCAAAAAATGTATGTGGCAATTGAATGAGTCGCTACAACATTTTTAGTCTTTAGCAACACTTGACTTTGCAACCTTCCAAAGTAAATAAGAGTCGACATTTGTTTATGTCAATGACACATTGCTAAATATGCCCCTTCCAAAGTTCATTCGTTCAATGAAGATAGTAATATATGATCTAGATTTTATATTTGTCTTAGCAAATGTGATACTGCCAAAGAATTTGAAGAGCATATATGGGTTGTACACTGACGTCAAATGATTTTGGTCGGCAACCTACAAGATAACAGGTGGTTGAATAACCTTTATAAAATCAAGCAAACTAATAATACATAATTTAGCTTAAATTATTAGCGCAAAAATATTAATTTTTATATTTTCTCCATATAATATGTCAATTTGCTTTTTAATTAATTTTTTTATAAATTAAGCTAATATTATTTTTATTAATATTTTGCAGGCCTAGGGGGAATTTCTGCACATTTCGATGTAAAAGCTCGCTGCCAAGTTTTGATTCAGGTCGCTAAAAAACCAAGTACACGCATAAGTTCGGTTTGGTTGACGTCCATTCCTCCAACCACACGGATCCTGTCTCGTCCACGCCATCCCTGCAAAGCTGCTGTCAGCCATGTTCACGTGAAGCTCATGCAAGCCGCCACCTCTCCTCCAATCAATGCAGTCAGTTCACGCCTGCGCCCAAGTTGTTAATTTCCCGACCACTTCATCCAATCCCATGCATGCCGCCACCTCCAATCCCATGCACGCCGCCACCTCCAATCCCATGCACGTGAAACCCTCCATTTAATATTACTTTCTATGGCCCACCTATTTAAATTCCATGCCGCATCATCCACGTTTAAGTCCTATCAGGATCCTCTCCATTTCATGGCTCGGATTTACTCTCTTGATCCGACGGGTTCAGTTTTCCCCATCCTTTTATAGTTTTTTTAATTTCAATAAATCTCGACCACTAGATATAGGTTAAAATATTTTGGTCAATTCGATGATGAAATGAATCCCCTCTATTTCGCCAGAAATGGGAGAATCCGAATCCGTTAAAGTCCATGCATGCAATCTTATTTCAAGAAAAAGCCGTCTCTTCTCTCCAATTAATTACAACCACTTCAATTCCTCCATCAAGCAACCGTCCAACCCAATTCCATGCAGCCTTTCCTCTTCCCCATCAATGCATCCAACCATCATTATTATTAGCACATATTCATTTTACTCCTTCATCTTCATGTAACGTCATTTTCTCTTTCCCCACATTAAGGGCCTGTTTGGGAGGGCTTTAAGCTACCGCGGAAAACTTTTTTTCTCCTCTTTTTGAAAAATCACTTGTCCCATACTTTTCATCCTTTTCGAAAAGCACTTCCTTATCTCGATACAAGGTTAACGCATTTTCTGCCCGAGCGCAAATTTTTCTCCCGTGCGAATATTTTTCTGCCTAGGCGAGCATTTCTTTGCCCATGAGCGCATTTTAGGCCCGGACGCGAATTTTTCGCTCAGTCGCGTATTTTTTCCCGGTCGCACATTCTTCGCCCGAGCGCGCATTGTTTCGCCCGGGTGCGCATTTTTTGCCCTGGGCGCGCATTTTTCGCCTGTGCTCTCATTTTTCGCCGGTGCGTGTATTTTTCGCCCGGGTGCGCTTTTTTCGTCCGGGGGCACATTTTTCGTTCGAGTGCGCATTTTTCGCCCGGACGCGCATTTTCGCCCAACAACCCATTTTTCGCCCGGGCACTCATTTTTCGCCCGGACGAGTATTTTTTGTCTGAGAGCGCATTTTTCTCACGAACGCCCATTTTTCGCTCGGGCGCGCACGCCCGGGTGAGCATTTTTCGCCCAAACACACATTTTTCGCCCAAACGCCCATTTTTCGCCCGGGCTCGCATTTTTTCGCCCGGGCGCACCTTTTTGCTCAGACGCGCATTTTTTGCCTGGACGCGCATTATTCGCACGGGCGTACATTTTTCTCCCGGGCGAAAAATGCGCGTCTAGGCGAAAAATGCGCGCCCAGATGAAAAAATGCGTGCTCGGGCGAAAAATGCGTGCCCGGGCGAAAAATGCGCTCCCGGGCAAAAAAATGCAAGCCCAGACCAAAAATGGGCGTTCTGGCGAAAAATGCGTGCCCGAACGAAAAATGCGCGCACCTGTGAAAAATGAGAGCACAGGCGAAAAATGCGCGCCCTGGGCAAAAAATGCGTACCCCGGAGAAAAATTCTCGCCCGTGCGAAATATGCGCGCCCGGGCATAATATGCTCTCCAGGGCAAAAATTGCACGTACGGGTAAAAAATTCACGCTCAGACGCTCATTTTCCCCCGGACGCGCATTTTTCTGCCCGAGCTTGCATTTTTAGTTAAAAAGTTACCGCAACAGAGATTTGCCAAACAGTTTATAAAATGCTTTTTATTTTTAAAAATCTCTACAAAAGGAGTTCACCCATGTGAGAATTTGAAAATAACAGAATTTTTATTTCCAAAAACTAAGTATTACAAGAGTATTGACTCCTTTATATAGACCAGGAGGGAAAGAGATAAATACGAATACACAGTGTGAGACTAAATACAAAAACACTATACAATAAGAAACTGGGCGGTCAGACGGTCACGAAGAACCAGACCGCAGCGACCTCGTCGGTCTGGAGAGGAGACTAGCGGTCACACAACAGGAAGTAGGTTGTGTGAAAGAGGAGACCGCCAGTAGACAATTCTGTTGGTGGTGAGCAAGCTGACCGCGAAACCGTGGTGGCGAACACTCCCCCGTAAAGGGGAGATCGAGGCTACCAGATCGCTTATCATCCCAAGAAGCGAACTGGTACATTTGAGGAGACGTGGCGGTCTGTTGCTGGGAGACCACAAAGACCGAGGTTAACGGTTTGTTGTTTGATGGAGCTAGAGACCGCTGATCAGAGATCGCTGAGACCGCGGATACTAGACCGCTGTTCGACAGAGTTTGAGACCACGGACTTGAGACCGCCAAGGAGAGACCGCTTGGTTTCAACACTCCCTGCAAGCTGGAGCATATATATCAATCATGTCTAGCTTGTTATACACATCGGAGAAGGATGAGGATATGAGTTTGGTGAAGATATCAGTCAGCTCTTTGTCTGAAGTCACGAAGGGAGTACATATTTGTTTCTTCAAGATTTCTTCCCTGATGAAATGACAGTCCACTTCAATGTGTTTGGTTCTCTCATGAAAGACTGGATTTTGAGATATATATTGCAGCTTTGTTTTCATAGAACATTGGTAAGGGATGGTTGTAAACTTCTCCTAAGTCTAGTAGGAGAGTTCGTAACCACTTTAATTCACATGTAGTTTGGGCCATGCTTCTGTACTCGGCCTCCGCACTTGATCTAGATACCACTGCTTGTTTCTTGCTCTTCTAACTCACCAGATTTCCTCCCACGAAGGTACAAAACCCAGATGTGGACTTCCTATCTCCTTTATCATCAACGTAGCTAGCATCTGAATAGACTTCTATGTTGAGATGATTGTTTCTTTGGAATAGAAGTCCCTTCCCAGGGGACTCCTTAATGTATTCCAATATTTTTAGAGCATCTTGAAGATGACATTCCCTTGGAGCTTGCATGAATTGGCTAACCTTTCCAACTGCATAACAGATGTCAGGTCTTGTTACAGTTAGGTAGATGAGCTTGCCTACAAGACGACGATATCTAGTGCTATCAGGCAGAGGAGGGGAGTTGTCATTCCAGAGTTTGTCGTCTCCTACTGCCATTGGGTACTTAGCAGGTTTAGCACTAAGAAGACCCGTTTCCTTCAGAATGTCAATAACATACTTACGTTGTGAGAGAACCATGGAGTTATGTTTCCTTGAGACCTCAATGCCCATAAAATACTTGGGAGTTCCCATATCTTTGGTCACAAAGTGTTGAAGAAGATGTTTCTTTGTAAGGGTGACACCTTCAATATCATCACCAGTGAGAAGGATGTCATCAACATAGATAGCCAGAACCACCATTCCATGAGGAGTCTTGCGTATGAAGAGAGAGTGATCTGCAGAACTGCGAATGAAGCCAATGATCTTGATTACTTCATTAAACTTTTCAAACCATGCGCGAGGACTTTGTTTGAGACCATAGATAGCCTTCTTTAGCTTACATACACAAGTCTCCCCCCGGGGCAACATACCCTGGAGGTTGCTCCATGAAAATAACCTCTTGAAGGTCACCATAAAGGAAGACATTCTTTACGTCTAATTGAGAAAGTTGCCAACTGTAACGCCCCAGGTTTTCTCTTATAATTATTCTAAGCGGGGTATGTGGGGTTCGATAGTGGTAAAATGTTTGGTATTGTTGCTGGAAAGTTTCGGGGCGAAACTTTTTGTTAGGAGGGGTGACTGTAACGCCCCAGGTTTTTCTTATAATTAATTTTTGCGTAGGGTTATGGTAATATTGATAGTTTAAGTATTACAGTTATCGTTGCGTGATACTAATGCGAGCGGGCGTTACCGTTTCGTGTGCGTCGCCGTCCGGTGAGTTTGATGCTAGGTTATTCGTGAGTGCGTATAGGCAATTTCTATTTTTGTTTATAAAGAAATATAGGTTTATATATATACATATATATATGTAAATATATATATCTATTACTAATAAGGATGTTCTGCGTTTCTTGAGTGGCATGTCGTCGGTCACGGTGTTTGACGATTTTGCCCTTCTCCCCGATTCCCCCTTCCGCCGCTATCCGGCTTCGTGTCGCCGTCTCCGTCTGCAGTTCGGCATGGAGAGCTTAAAATCGCGTGGCAGCCTCCCTTCGCTTCCTCAACTCGGCAAGCCTCTGCGTCGCCTCCCGCTGCTGCCGCCGCGTGGCCCGCCTCGCGCAGCTCCTCGCTGGCCGCGTGCGCACAGGTTCCACCGCTCTTCTTCATGCCGCTCTTCTTCACGACGCTTCCACTCGCTTAACTCCATCTGACATTTGAAAGTCGTAGCTTCTTCGTCGCCTATTCTCATCGTCTGTGCTCTCGATTCCTACCTCATCTCATCATCATTCGGGATCCTCGCCGTTAGCTTGGAGACACTTTGTTGCCGCTGATTTCCTTTTCTCCGCCTCGCCCCTCTTCGTGCCCGGATATCTATCGCCTCCACCGAAATCCATCCCCGATCTTTGGAGCGTCCATAAGGTGCAACTTCGATAATCCTGTAAATTTCCCCCGTTTTTAATTTCATTTCACTCTGGATTTCCTCTTAATAAATGTTTTCTTACCCGTTTTGATTTCGCTTTATTCTCCAATTCGTTTTTTGTATCGGTAATCATCTTTCTTCTTGCCTCCGGAGACTTCTGTGATGTGAGATCCGGGGTTCCTTCTTCTGCTCGCGGAATAACATCATCGCGACATTTCCCGCTTTCGATTTTACCGTTTCCTCCTCGCATTTTCAACGCTCACGTTCCCGTTTCCTCCAGGTATTGCACTTTTGCTGGTATTCCTTCACTGTTATTTAATCCCTATGTTGTTTTTCTTTGAGTTGTTTACTCCTGCTTTATTATTTTCTGCTCTAATTTGAATTCCCTCAAAAAATACCACTCCAGGACATTAAATTATGCTCAGCTATGCCCACAGAAATATCTGCACATTTCAGGTTTAAAGATTAGATTATAACATGCAGCTTTCTAACGTTTTAAGGATTCCACTCTTATATGCTATAAATCAATATACTCTTCCTATATGCTACAACTTCATTGGGAAAATTTATTGTTGTTGATGCTCATAAGGTGCTCGATTATATGCCCCAAAGACACAATTGCTTACAATAATCTACATAATGAATGTGCTTATTTAGTATTACATATGTTTTTCCTGTTATCTTTACTCCATGTTTAGGCTAATTATTTCTGCTTAGTTAAAAATTCATGGAAATATACTGCCTCACTACCATTTAGGGTGAATTATTGAATTATTATAAATTTTTTGATTTATAAAATTTTTGAGTTATATAGGATACTATCATCTTCGCACAGGCTTTGCCCGTGCTCGATGCTCTTGGGCGAGTATCATCTTCGCACGGGCTTTGCCCGTGCTCGATGCTCTTGGGCGAGCTTAGGCCGCATCCAGACGGGCTCCGCCCGGTCTTTGCCCGCGCTCGAAGCTCTCGGGACAGCTTAGTCTGCATCCACACGGGCTCTGCCCGCATGAAATACTGCTCTCAGGTACGACCGTGCCCCATCACAACATTCTTCACTTTGCTCATCATCAATGATCATCATATTTGTATTTACTATCAATATCAGTATATTTGTAGTTTTTGCAATTACCACTTCCTAGCAACGAATGCAGCTTATTTTTTTTATTGCAACCTACTTTTCTCTTCTTCTCATGGTTTTGTTAAGTATTCTTCAAATTTCTGGTGCAATTGACAAGTTTATTGAGTTCACCTGACTGGATTAGGTTGCAAAATAAATATTTTCCTTCCCACTTTCAGGACATCAATTGGAATTGTAGTCCACCATCTTCTTCCACTACATTTGTCTGGTAAGATTCACTACATTTACGTCCTTCCATTTCTATGAAAACTCATATTTACTGGATTTCTTTCTAATCCTCACGTTCTTTGTTAGTAACTAAATTTTATTGTCAACTAAATTATAGCAATGTTAACTAAATTTTATTGTGAATTAAATTTTAGAACTACATTTTCGTACCTAAACTATACCATTGTTACACATGCGAGCAATGTTGTTACTAACTAAATTATAGCCTCTCATAATTTTTTTTGCAATCACACGATGATTTCAAATATGGTGGTGTATTCCTCTTACGCATGATCTAACTAGCTAATAGTACCCTGACTGTGACGATTGCGTACGGGCCTGTCCATTTCCTAAAGCAATCAGAGCCCTCCAACAATTTCTTTTTAATCACATTGCAAGGCACTGCTCATTGTCCTAACCATGAATAACCTACTGCACCATGAATTGTTTGTAATGATCTGAAGGGGGTACCTTGCAATTCCATGCTTTTATCTTTGCTTTTAGATTACCGTGGTTAGAAATGATGATTTCACCTTATCAATTATAACCAACTTACTATCAATCAGTATTTTTGGATTATCCACAAGCTGATATATGAGGTCTATTTATTCCCAATAGTAATAAAATTTTGATAAGGCTGTTATATCTTTAGTGAAAACGGGCCACGGGGTGCCTCATCAAAGTTGTGTTCCTTGCCAGATGTAATGTGCCTTCAGATAAAACCTAGGTAAAATGCTACGCCAAACGGATATGCAAAAAGACACGGACATGCTCAAACAAAAGAAGGAGACGATGGCTTGATTGATCCAGGTTCTAAATCATTAGCACAGCCACACTTTGAAGGACTTATGATTGATGCAGGTTCTTACCTTTTTGGTTATAATTATTTCTATGAATTATTGTTATGAGTATATTTCTTTGAAATGAAAAAAAGATCAGTTTTCGTACTTTCTGAATATGACGTCAACTTGATATTTACTAAACTTCATTGTTGAAACTTTTCGTCCTCTCAATCTGTGCATGTCTACTTATTTGTGATCTTCTTATATTATGGCTTGAGGAATAATGTGAAAGTTAATTTTGTGTGTTCTCTTGAAAAAATTTTACCATCTTCTGTAAGGTTAATGCTATGAAAATATTGTTGTTAATAACTTGATATAATATATTTACCCGTGTTCATACCGTCTTTCGCTCATGCTAAATATTGGTCTGCAATGAAGAATGGCAGGTGACGAAATCAGGATGGAGTTTTTCTCTATGAAGTTTTGAATGGCAGGTGAAGAAAGAACGATTGTGAAAGCCCTCCTCTTGCTCTTAATCCAAGACTTCCTCCTGCTCTTAATCCAAGCCCTCCTCACGATCGACCATTGCTTTTATTTGCAGGTTGCTGGCTCTTAGATTTTCCGTACCATTTTGCTACCATTTCTTATGATTTATTTGAATCAAATTACTGAACTCTTAATATTGGTCTTCTGTTCCAGGTGAAGCGCACTGTGAAGGAATCTTTCATGCCGGGTAAATTTTGCTTCCATTGTTGCATCTCGGACCGTTCACCATATTTGTCGTGTAAGTTCTGTCTGTGAAGTTTTGAATGCTAATACTATATGCTCAAACTCTTGAATACTCCTGTGCTGCTTTTGTTATATTTATTCAATGTCTATAGTTAGTAATAAAACCTCTCTACACAAAATCTCTAGAAAAAAAATGCTACAATATTTCACCTACCAGTGGCTGAAAATAATTATTGAACTAAAATAACAAAAAGACAAAGGGAAAATAACAATGTTCATCCATATTTTCAGAAGTTTTTAATCAATGTTTTCACTTCTTTTACGCAAGAGGACTCATAATGAAAGGAGCAAACAAAAAAAAAATCAAAGTTGTTTATCCATTCAATTTCTCCTAAGCCAGAGTAAGTTGCTACAACTTCATTTCTATTTTTTAACCTGATTTAATTTTTTTCCGAACAGATGCAGGAGGTTCTGCTAACTATAGTTAGCAAGCTGATGCAACAACAACTCAACAGCTTCCACGAAAGAGTGTTTTGCAAATGATTCCTGCCTTAACACTGTATATAAATATATGTAAAAGCCTTTTCTATGAACTAAATGTTGGAAGCGTCGTATATGTGCCCGCGACCACGCTACCTCGCCTTTGTTAACTCGCCGAGCATCACTCCGCACGGACACTAACTACTCCGCCGAGCTCGCACACTACTCTTCTCGAGCGAGCTCCTCTAACCTCACGGCTTGGCGAGATGCACCCTCTACAAACCTCCTTGGCGCGAAACTCCACCACCCCTTCACTGCGAATACTTCAACTCACGCGAGAGCTTCAACTCACGCGAGATCCAACAACCTGCGAGCTCCAACTTCCACTCCTCGGCGAGATACAGCCCACGCGAGTACGCACACACGGGAAACACTCCACACTCGAACACCCCCTCTCTTCACTCCGACGAGTTGGGCGAGCGCTTACGGCAAGCTGCGACTGTTCCTGTAGGCGAGGCAGCCAGGAGAGCTCGACAACCGCGAGCTGCGGGCAAGGCTGGCGGCGAGATCTTCTCCGGGCGCGAGTGCGAGATGTATTAGCGGCGAGCTGCTCCGGCTCGCGGCGAGGCGGGCTGCAACTACCTGCGAGAGGTGGCAGGCGAGAGAAATGGCGGGAACTTCTGCGGGAGGTGGCAGCCGAGAGAGAAGGCACGAGCACCTATGCGAGAGGAAATGGCGAGCACAGTTGCGAGATGTTTTATTTATTCCTGCAGGAATAAATGTTTATCTCTCTCTCTCTCTTCACACACCCTCTTGAATTCTTCGTACATAACCGGGTTGTTCCCGGTGAATATCATATCGTCTACGTACAGGCATACGATCATGATATCACCGTTTTCTTCCACCTTGGTGTACAGAGCGTACTCGTAAGGACACTTCCTGTAGCCGTGTTTATGGAGGTATGCATCTATCCTTCCATTCCATGCACGAGCCCCTTGCTTCAAACCATATAGTGCCTTGTTCAACTTGCACACCTTCCTCTCCTGGCCCCTCACTTCATATCCAGGAGGCTGCTCGATGTATACATCTTCCTCCAAGTAGCCATTGAGGTAGGCCGACACCACGTCCATCTGCGAGACCTTCCACCCATGGTGAGCTGCCAGTGCGATGATCAACCTGATGGTGTCAATCCTCGCCACTGGGGCATAGACCTCGTCGTAGTCCACTCCTTGGACTTGCCTGTAGCCCTTCACGACGAGTCTCGCCTTGTGCTTCTCCACAGCTCCTTCCTTGTTCTTCTTCACCTTGTAGACCCACTTCACCCCGAGGGGTTTGTGGCCAGCGGGTGGATCGACCAGCCTCCAGGTGTCATTCTTCTTTATGGAGGCTATCTCAGCATCCATCGCCGTCCTCCAAGTTTTCTCCTGGGCAGCTTCGTCATAGGAGTGCGGCTCGCAATCTGCCAACAAACAATATAAAGAAAAATTGTTAAGTGTCGGCGCCGTCTCCTCATAGATCTCCTCCATCCTTCTCATCCTAGGTTGAGGACGATCATCCTTGCTTCCACTAGTGCTTGCTCCACTAGAACTTCCTCCACTTGAGTTGGGAGTGCGAGCTCCCCCTGAACCTCCACTAGGTGGTGATGGTGGCTCAGCCCCACCATCCTCAGCTCCTGCTTCTTGACCACCTTCCTCCTCATCTTCAAAGAACGTCCCTTTCTTGCTTTCTTGTCTCCTCATCCCAGCTCCAGCAGCTGTCTTCTTCAAACACCACGTCTCTCGAGACTATGACCTTTTGTGTCACCGGGTTGTAAAGCTTGTAAGCCTTGCTCTCCAGAGCGTAGCCAACAAAGATACACTTCTCGCTTCTATCGTCGAGCTTCTTCCTTCTCTGTTTCGGGATATGAGCATGAGCTACACACCCGAAAACCCTTAGGTGCTTCACGCTTGGCTTCCAGCCACTCCATGCTTCAAACAGCGTCATGAACTTCACGCTCTTTGTGGGGCATCTGTTCAGTAGATACACCGCACACTGCACTCCTTCCGCCGAGAAACTCTTCGGTAGCCCCTTCTCCTTTACCATGCTCCTCGCCATGTTCATGATGGTGAGGTTCTTCCTCTCTGCCACTCCATTCTACTGCGGTGAGTACGCCGCCGTCAGCTGGTGTGAGATCCCATTCTCCTTGCAGAAAACATCAAACAGCCTCGAGGTGTACTCCCCACCCCGATCTGTCCTTAACACCTTCAGTGGCTGACCACTCTCCTTCTCTGCCATCGCCTTGAACTCCTTGAACTTGTCAAGGGCCTCAGATTTTTCTTTCAGAAAATACACCCAACACTTTCGACTGAAGTCATCCGTGAAGGTGATGTAGTATTTGCTTCCGCCCACTAAGGTGGTTTCAAACGGACCCGCAATGTCCGAGTGAACCAGTTCAAGTAGTCTCTTTGCTCTCCGAGACTTCCCTCCTTCAAACGTCAGCCTCTTCTGCTTGCCCTTTGTGCACGCCTCGCAGATTTTCTCCGGAGGTGAGATCATAGGTAGATCCCGCACCATCCTGGAGTGGGATAACAGCTTCAAGCCTGTGAACCCCAAGTGACCCATCCGATGGTGCCACAACCATGCTTCCTCTTCTTCCTATGTCCTTGCGAGACATGCCGTCTCCTGAGTATCCATCTTCAATGTAAAGAGACGGTTCGCCGTCATCTTCACCTTCACTACTTCCTTTCCTTGGTGGTTCTTCATCGCCAGAGACCCATCCTTCAACTGGACGCAGTAGCCTCTCTCCACCAACTGGCCAAGGCTCAAGATGTTAGTCTTCAACCCTGGCACATAGTACACATCGTTCAGGTGTACTCTCTCCCCGTTCAGCTTCATCTCCACCAAACCCTTTCCTTCCAAGGAGATCTTTGACGCATCCCCGAAGCTAACCTCACCCCCAATGGGTTCAAGGTTTGTGAACATCTCTCTATCTCCACACATGTGGTTGCTCGCCCCTGTGTCCAGGTACCACACTTCACTTCTTCCTTCTTCCGCACCTCGGTAGGTTAGGAACATCATCGGGTTTCCTCCTCCAGCATTGTCCCCATTGTTCCTAGCCTCCGCATAGTGGTTTGCCTCTTCTCTCTTCCTCGGAGCCCAACAGTCATAGCTCATATGCCCGAACTTGTTACAGTTGTAACATTGTATCTGGGACATATCTCCTCGGCCTCTTCCACGGCCTCTTCCTCTTCCTCTTCCTTCTTGCCAACCTCCTTGAGGTCGCTCCCCCTCTTTCTGGTAGTTCTGATTTCTCCCTTGATCTCTACCTCCTCTTCTTCCTCTACCTCTTCCTTGGTGACCTCGGCCACGCTGGCCGCCTCCTCTTCCTGAACTTTCCCCAAAGTTCAACTGGGTCTGGAGTGCTTTTCCTAAGCAACTCGCTTCTTCATCATCCTGCAGCATCCTGTACTCATGAGCTTGCAAAGAGCCTACAAGCTCATCCACGGTCATCAAGTTGAGGTCCTTTGACTCTTCGATCGCCACCACTATATGGCGGAACTTCTTGGCCATAGATCTCAGCAACTTCTTCATGAAGCTCACATCCTCGATTGCCTCCCCATTGCGCTTCATCTCATTTGTGAGCGTCCGCAGACGAGTCACATAGTCACCGACCTTCTCGGTGCTCTGTATCTTCGTCACTTCATATTCCGCACGGAGAGACTGGAGCTTCACCTTCTTTGCCTTCTCAACCCCTTGCATGGAGCGTTGCAACACCTCCCATGCCTCCTTAGAGGTTCTCGCATCTGAGATCTTCTCGAAGGTCGCCTCGTCAACCCCTTGGTATAACAAGAACAAAGCCTTCTTGTCCGCCTTCCTTGCTTCTCTCAATGCCGTCTTCTGGGCATTAGTCAACGTCGCCTCTACCGCAGCAGTGCGCTCCTCATACCCATTCTCCACTACATCCCACAACTCCTTGGAGGCAAGTAGCACTTTCATCTGGATGCTCCAGTTCCCATAGTTGGTCTTCGTCAGCTTGGGGACTTGCCCCGGCATAGCTCCGCTCGCCTCCATCACTTCACTCCTCAAACCTTCCGAGTCACCGACAAAGGTTTGCAACCTAGCTCTGATACCACTTGTTGGAAGCGTGACGTGCACACGAACACACTTCAACTCCACTCTTCAAAATGCGATCACCTTCCGGCGAATCAAACTCCTACTTCGCGAACACACCCCACGGCGGAAAACCCACTACTCTCGCCGAGCCCTCACACCACTCCTTGCTTCGGCGAGCAGCGCCACCGACGAGCACTTCACACTGGCGAGACCTTCTACTCTCGGCGAGACGCTCCTCACGCGAGCTGGACCGGCGAGCACAACCCACGCGAGCTCCACACTCCCACACTCCGGCGAGAGAGATACTCCAGGCGAGCTCTCCTTTACTGCCAACAACACTTGCGAGATGGCGGGCTGCTAGCTGGCTGCCCCCTTTCTCCTCCACGCGGGCGAGTGCTCCGGCGAGCTGGGCGAGATATTAATGGCGAGAGCGGGCTGCTCCAACGACGCGAGTACAGGCAGCGAGAAGAAATGGCGAGAAGGGGAGCTCATCTCTCTCTCAATAACTCTCCCTCTCTCTCTCGCTCTAAATGTTTTCTCCGGAAAACAATAAAAGTCTGCCACTCACTTTCCCTCTCTCTCTCTCGCTCCTGTTCCAGGAAAGAAAAAACAAAACTTTTACAAAGTTTCTCTATTAAAAATTGCAGCAAACTTTACAAAACAACAAGCCTATTTATAGGCAAAATAAACACCTCCTACTCTCTCTCCGCATTAAATGCGGGACACCTCTCTCCTCAATAAAAGCATATATAAAATTCATTATAATAAACCTTTAAACAAAATACTTGTTGACCAAGTCAACATAGCTCAAAACCAACACTAAATGCCTTCTCTATGAAGATTGCTCATCCGCATGAAGTTCTAGAGATATATACATCGCCTTCAATAACAAGTTTTTTTTCATGTTACTTGGGTAGACGATAAGTGGGAATAGGATTGATTTCGCAAGGTTCTTTCTATCTTTGCATCAACTAAGCACCAACCTTCCGACATATGTAGGGCAGACACACACCCCCACCCACAGGAAGAGGTCACATCTTCTCAACTCACACAGCACACCCCGAAATTGACACACATCCACAAACTACAACCTCTGATGGCCAACTTCCTCCAGTTTCTCGCAAACAACCCCGAAAATTTTGCAAACATCCATGCGCCATCACGTTAATTCAATTTTCTCGCAATGCCATTTGTGATACAGCTGTTACAAGTATTCTGATGCTGATGTATTTATGATGAAATGTTCCCTCTGATTTATGAATCATGTATGTGGCTTTATGAAGACAGTTACTATACATATATCAATAATAATGTCTGAATGATTCTGCATGGGATAGCATTTGGGTTTGGAGCTGTTTTTCTATCACTCTGAAAATAATAGATATATATGTACGATTTTTTTAAAAATATGATTTAAGGTATGATTGAGATATTGGTGTTCAACATATGCTGTTCAATGTTTTTTAAGATATGATTAAAATATTTGAGGAGATTGTAATAGAAATATTCATTATCTCTATTTTTAGGTAGACAATTACTATATTTCCTCTACAGACTGAAAGCTTCAGATATGATTGATAAGAGAAACGATCTCCATATTGACGACTTCATTATTGAATTTTTAGTTTGGCATGGTGTTTTTGCGCGTAAGTTTGGACAAAAATTCCACCATCATATAATGTATGGTCACACAAATGAATAATTTATTAGAGTAATGCTTACAAAATTCACATGCAACCACTCATCCACTCATTTTCAAATTTTTACATGGTGGGATACTATCAGCGGCGTGGTATTATCATTGTCTGATACTGTCGGTCGTGGGGTGCTTCATGGATCTTTAATTTATATACGAGCATCTTCGCACGGGCTACGCCCGTGCTCGATGCTCTTCGCAGCGACGATACCTCTGCCCAAAGTCACCCCTTCTCGGGCACTCAGTCAATCGACAGTGCAATTACAATGCTGAGGGTCAACCGTCGTGCGATTTCTGTTAGCCTGAGAGAAGGTCATTGCAGGCGGAGTGACGGCCACACTCAAACTACTTTTCTGTCTGGGGTACTATTGTGAATGGGTGTTTGCGAACTGCAGGACTATCGTCGTGGGATGCCTGACTACATTGGGCATGAGACAGTGTCAATGCCGCCTCCGGCGGCGGTGATAGAGCAAGCGCCGGCGGGGGAGGCGGCGACAACGGCGAATACCGGCGACGCCGAGGGGGCGGGCGAAGCCCGCCTTGAATGCCAAGCGGGCGAAGCCCGCATTGATGCGGCCGAAGGCCGCCCGAGAGCATCGAGCACGGGCGTAGCCCGTGCGAAGATGCTCGTATATATATATGTAAATATATATATATATATATATGCATATATCTGCATATGCATATATACGGTTCCCAATCTCCCCTTTCCCGTATTTTTTTTCTTTCGCTGCTTAGGAGGGTTAGGTCTCCGTCGGGCGAGTGTCGCGTGGCGCCGGAGCCGTCAGAGAAGGGAGGTTCGAGTTCGCTGGGAGCTTGTTTCGTCGCCGGAGAGGGGTTGCGGAGGATTCTAGTTGGCTTCCGCGGTGGCGGTGAAGTCTCCCGACCGTGGTTTTCGCTTCGTCGAGTGGCGACGGCTCCCGATTCAGGCAAGAAAACCCTTCCCTTACCTCCTCTCCATCTCTTTTCTGGACTCATTTTCCTTGATTGGTAGTATCCTGGGTCTTCTAGTGGTTGAACCCCTAATTTTGTTGACAATGGTTTTGGATTATCAGGGGTTTGATCCTCTAGTTTTTTTTTGTTGGCAAAATTTTGGGCTGTTTGTGGTGTTTCCTCTTGGTTGTTAGCAAGGTTCCCTATATTTTTTTCTTTTGGGCTGCTCCTTATCCTTGTTAATAAAGGGGCTGCTATTATGAAATAATGTGGGGGTTGTTTCTTATTAGTTAATTTGAGGGGGGCTACCTTATAAAGCTTTGTTTGGGGTGGCTGCAGTTGGATCCTTTGGATATTTAATTTCTTTGGGCTGCCTTGTATCCTTGTTAATTTGTGGGGCTGTTTGCTTATGTTGGGGGGGGGGGGGGGGGCTGCTATATGGGCTGCTGCTATGTCTTCTTTTTCTTCCTTGTTATTAGGGGCTGCTGCTATGCTATTCTATTGGGGCCGCTCTACCTTCTTTCCTTGTTAATGGGGGGCTGCAATAAATATATCTATTCTTGTTATTGGGGGCTGCCTTTGTCTGTTAAGGTTTGAGGATGCTCTTGTGGTTTATGCTTTATACGAGGAAAATTGTTTAATTCGAGCCTTACCTATAGCTAACCAGCATATCTATCATTTTATAGTTTCCCTTCTTTCTTCTTCCTGGTCTGCCTAACCTGTTGATTTTAGGTTAGTGGCTGTTGTGTTTCCCTTTTTGGGTCTTATTGGTATTCTGGGTTCTTGATTCCTGATGTCATCCCCTTAGAATCTGGATAGCTTCTATACCTGTTTAGTTATGCTACCAAGCAGTCTGATAAGACTTCCCTAGGTTTAGAAAGGTTTGCTCGCCCTAAGATCGTGCAGCTATTTCTTCTTTTATGAAGTTTCCCGTCGACTTTAAAATGAAGTCTTCTAGTCAACCTTGATATAAGTCCTCCTCGTTGACTTGATATAAGTCTTTTCCCGTCGGCTCTTGTTGAGTTTCCTGTCGATTTCATCGCTTATTCTGAATTGTTTCCTCATATATCTATATGTTCTTCCGCCGGGTATTCCCGGGTATCTTAAGCGTTGTTATCAAATCTTTTAAGTCCCTTTGGCTGAGACTTTTGGTAAAACTATGCTCTATTCCTTGAATTGCCCTGTATTTGGTTAGTGTTCATTTGTGGTGTCTTGTCGTGCCTTATTCATTGTACTGTTACGAGAAGTTCGTTGGGAGTCATGTTTGGACTCACCAAGTGTTTTCTTTGACCTTTGAGTGTTGTTCTGGTGTTTGGCCTTTGTGTTAAGTTTACCTTCGTCTTGTTCCAACACCAAGCCTTGCATGGTGTCGTGTTGTTAAACTCTTCGACCTTGTTGTAAGTTAAATGTTAATCTATTGATTAATTGTTGAATCTGGGGCTGACTAATCCTCTCGCCTTGAGTTGTGGTTACAACTATCTGAAATCCCATTTCCCCCCACCTGACACTCCTCTGTTTGCTATGTTGGATTTATGAGCTATGTATGCTATGTTGACTAATTCCCCGGGATAGTTTTGGTGGGTGGTTCTTGATCTCTATGATCTTCGTTGTTTAGATGTTCTGTGTATTCTCTGGTAAACTGCACCGTGGTATAGTTATATACTTATATGTATATCCATATACTTATGTATATGATTATGCACCCTGTTTTGGCTTTTTGGGTGGCAGTGGACCACCCTGTTTTGGCTTTTTGGGTGGCAGTGGACCACTTGTTTTGGATTTTTGGGTGGCAGTGGACCACCCTGTTTTGGCTTTTTGAGTGGCAGTGGACCACCCTGTTTTCTTTTGAGCTGATCAGTCTCAAGTTCTTAAGCACATATGCTTATATATGTGTATTATGATAGTATATGTATGACCATCACCTCTAAGCCGCAATGGCGGACACGTGGTGGGCTTTGATTGTGTTGACTATTACCTTCTGGTGCAGGCTTTTCTTCTTACCGAGTGCACTCGTTTGAGCTGGCTCGGGTTGTTGTAAGATTATAGATGTTTATCTGCTTAGCTTTTCCTTCCTGCACGCTTTTACTTCTGATACTGCTAATCTTGATTTTCTTGCACCCTTTTGGGCTGAGGCATTCTTTTCTTATGAATGTCTCAGGTTCAGGTCTTTAGCTGCCGCAGGTGTTAGAGCAGCGTCGTTCAGGTCTCCTGTGGAGGTCCTTCCCCTCTTCTAGGTAAGAGGCAGTTTCTCTTTTGTTGTTTTCCTTCTTTCCCGCGGGTTCGTGTCAGTTGTTGGCGCCCGTATGACTTTTATCTTTAGATTACTTGCTAGTAGTATTGCTGTTACTTTTGGGTTGTTTACCTACTTGCTCTCTGGGAAGCTTTATGCTAGGATGCTTTAGTTACTTTATTGATATAAAAATGTCATCCTTTCATATCATGATTTTTTTATATAAATGTCACATATTTTGAAAATCGTAGAAAATTCTTTCTTACTATGCTAAACATAGATATATGCATATCATTTCTGGGATGTTTATTTTCATGCTCATGTGGGCTAAAAACAAACCTATTTTTCCGCTACGTATGTATAGATTTCTACTTGTGGACTAGATGATCCACCGGACCGAGGGACGCGGTCTTAAGCTAAAATGCAAGAAAATCTCTCTTTTAATCCAAACACATATATGTCTTTTATAAAATTATCATAAGGAGTGTTGCCTGAGCGTCTGTAGTCGTCTCCTGCAGGCGTGGCACCACGACGCGTATTTTCCCCTTGCTCTGATAATACGTATTATATTAGTGGGAAAATGCGGGTTGTGACACCAACCTTTATTGATAGCTACAGAGAAGAGAACTCGGATGGTGGTAAGACGAGCAACAAGTGAGAAAGTGGCAAAGAAGTCAACTCCATATGTCTGAGTAAATCCTTTGGCAACTAAGCGAGCTTTGTAGCGGTCGATAGATCCATCGACATGGTATTTGATCACAAAGACCCACCTACACCCAACAACGTCTATTCCAAGAGGAGGAGGAACAAGTGTCCAAGTGCCACGTTCTTGAAGGGTGGAGATTTCTTCATCCATGTCAGCCTTCCACTGAGGTATATCAAGAGCTTCCTGATAATTAGCTGGAGTGACCGTATCTGAAATATCAATAACAAAAGCCCTAGCAGAAGGAGTGAGTTGAGCATAGGTCACAACATCATGAATAGAGTGATGCGTACAAGAGCGAACTCCCTTTCGAAGAGCAATAGAGAGATCATCTGTGGTGTCTGTATTTGCAAGAGATTCCACACCTGAAGAAGATAGAGTTGACCCAAGAGCTGGGAGAAGAGGCCCCGGAGTAGGAGGCACTACAAGACAACAAGCTTTTAGTGACGAAAAATCTGTGATAAAATTTTTTTCGTCACTAAAAATATATTTTCTATGACGAAACTAGTGGTTGGTCACTAAATGAAGATTTCCAATTAATTAGTGACTAAAATAAATATTTGATCACTAAAAATAAATTTTTTAGTAACCAAAAAATATTACCTCACAAAAACTTAATTTTTAGTAACCAAATTATATTTCGTCACTAAATAGAACTATTTAGTGACGAAATATAATGATCACAAGAAAAAAAGACAAAATATAACTAAAGACATGATATACGCACGCAGGGGCTGACCAATATTGCGGCATACTTAAAATTTTCGCGAAATAGAAAAGCCCGCTCGACTTCTATTCTACCCGCTTCCGTGACCAGCGAGCGACCTGTCTTCTCCTCCAGCGATTAGGGCACGCGCGAGCCGCAGAATGAGCTGAGACAAGGACGAGCGGAGTAAGGGACAACGATTCGATTACAAAGGTATGCTTCGCGTTGGGCTTCCTTTCGATTCTTCTCCTCCAGGCTCCATTCCTCTCCGCCTCTTCCCATCTTCTGATTTTTCTCCCTTTTTAGGTATACTTCGTGCCGCCGCTCGCCTTGTAGCAGTGAGCCGGTGAGCAGTCCGGATTCTCCTTTTTGATTTCAGGCTATACTCCCCGACATTCCTGGTTTCCTTTATTTTTCGGGCTTAGTCATTCTCAATGTTTAGGGGTAGGGCTGTTTGTATTGCAGTAGTGTTTAATCCCTGTTTTAAAAATTATCTATATGACTATATGCTAATTTGTTGAAAATTATAGAAGTAATGTATGATTGTCGAAGGGCTGAGCTAGTGGTATTAGGGGAGAGGTGTATAGTCTTCCCTCCACGTGTTTTAAAAATTATCTATATGCTAATTTGTTGAAACCTATCCGAAATTGCATAGTGCGGGGAGATGAAAATCTAAGAATTTTTAAGGTAGGAGGGGAGATATCACATTTGTATTATGTGGTTGTTTTTCTTTCTTGGTACAATCTGTGTATCCAACTAGTGAGGTTGATTTAATTGAGAATGCTTATTTTGCTCCTACATTTTTTTTAAAGTTGGTCTAAAAAGTTAAAACATCTTGTTAAAGTTTTTGAAATTTCCAAAGTATGCCTTTTTAGTTAAAATTCACTGCCCTCCTGCCATGAATGCTTATATCTGCAAAGATGAATTTGGAATATTGACTGTGCAAAGTTTATTTGTTGCATATTTAATTTTATGGCGCTGCCCACATCATCACATTGAGTTAATTCAACATCTTACTTTATAGCATTGTTCCGTGTCAATGAACATTATTAATCACATAGATTCCTACCATTATGGAGTCTTAGGTAGAATTTGGCGCAGGTTGAGAGTCAACTGAACTTGATCCATTTCCAACTGTGTTTTTTACCTTTTTTTTACCCATAGATGTTATGTTTATAATGAACAGTTGAAATCCAGGAGCTTGATGACGGGGAGCTTGGAGATGATAGAGAAATCACAATATATTTGTTCAACACAATATTTTTTTTTTGTTATGTAAAGAAATAATTATTATGAAAGGTTTGTTTATTATAGAATTTTTTATGTATTGAGTTTAATAGAGTTAAAAATTCTATTGGTATGTACTAAAGGGTTTGAGTTATCTCCCTCTTTTTTTCTATTAATAAATTTAAATAAAACATTCTCTTTTCGTTCATGAGAATTTTTTAGCAAATGAATATTTTATTTATTGTTGTATTTAATGATCAAATAAATAATTTTAGTAATTAAAAGTCGTTATTATTGTATTGTACAACTAGTGACTAAATAAATTTGGTCACTAAATATATTTAGTTACGAAAAAAGTTATTGATAATAATGTAATTTTAGTGACGAAAAATAGTTGTCACTAATAATGTACATATAGTGACGAAAATTAATTGTCACTATAAATGTATATTTAGTGATGAAATCGGTGATCACAAAGAAGCTGCATTTAGTGATGAAACGTAGATGTCACTAAAAATATATATTGAGTGACGAAAATTTATTTGGTTACTAAATACATTTTGTGACGGCCCTTTTGCAACCACCTTGTGACGAATTAAATTTGGTCACTAAATGTCTTTAGTGACCAAACCGCAATATTTAGTGACCAAATTTTTCGTCACTAAATATTATTTTTCTTGTAATGAGGATAGGTGGTAGGAGACTCTGTAGGTGGTGGAGGTAACAGAAGAGGAAGAGGAGGTTGGGCGGGTAGTGGAGTTATATTATAGGTTGGTGGAGGTGGTGGGGCAGAAATGAGAGGTGGTGAAGGTTGAGGTTCAGGAGTCAGAGAGTTGGAGTTAGAGAAATATGGAACAGTCTCAAAGAAGGTGACATAAACTGAGACATATTGTTTGCGAATAATAGGATCATAGCACCTGTAACCTTTCTGAGTTGGAGAGTAACCAACAAAGATACACTTAACTGCCCTCGGTGAGAGTTTGTCCCAACCCGGTGAAGGAGTATGGACAAATGCAGTACAACCAAAGACTTTGGGAGGTAGGGAGAAAGGTTTTGAGGTTGGGTATAGGAGAGAAAAAGGTGTGGAGCCGTGAAGGATGGTGGAGGGAATGCGGTTAATGAGGTAGCAGGAGATGAGGACGGCATGACCCCAATAGGTTTTAGGCATATTCATCTGGAAGAGTAAGGTGCGAGCCATGTCGAGGAGATGACGATTCTTACGTTCAGCTATTCCATTTTGTTGAGAGGTGTAAGGACAACTAGTTTGATGTACAAGACCATGATTCATGCAAAACTCAGAAAACGGATAAGAAACGTATTCTTTAGCATTATCAGTGCGAATAACTTTTATAGACACTCCAAACTGAGTGTAAATTTCATTATAGAAGGTTGAAAAAACAGAAAAAAATTCTGAGCGTTCTTTTACAAGATACACCCAAGTACATCTAGAAAAGTCATCAATGAAAGTAACAAAATACAAACTACTCCCACCAACGGTCTTGGTGGAAGAAGGACCCCAGACGTCAGAGTGAACAAGATCAAAGGGACTAGTGGAGCTGCAACCATGCTTGGCAGGATAGGAAGCTCGATGATGCTTTCCCAATTGACAGGCTTCACAGTTGAGAGGAGAGGTATCTGTGGAGAGGTGCGGTAGAAGTTGATAGAGCAGCCGAGGTGGTGGGTGACCAAGACGGAGGTGCCACTTATGGAGGGAATCAGATGTTGTGGAAGCAGAATGAGCAGCAAGAGCGTCAAGGAAGTAGAGGCCTCCACTCTCAGTCCCAGTAACAACTGTCTCCTTCGTGTGAAGATCCTGAAAATAACAATTAGTCGGAGTAAACATAATAGAGTATTGTAACTGTTGAGAGAGAGCCTTGAAAGAGAGTAAGTTGCAAGGAAAAGTAGGCACATAAAGAGTGTTCTCCAGAGAGATGGTCGGAGTGACTTGAACTACCCCAGTCCCACACACATTTGAGGGAGAACCATCAGCTGTCAGGACCGGAGGAGAATTCTTGTGCTCTAGTAACTTTGAGAAAAGTTTAGGGTTTCCTATCATATGACTGGTTGCGCCAGAATCAATAAGCCACTTGCCTTCAGTAACCAAGTGCACACTACTTGAGGAGGTAGCAGCGAAGGCAGACGGTGGTGTAGTAGCAGCCAGCGGGCGAAGGTGAGGATGTTTGAGATAGCAACGATCAATGTTGTGACCCTTCCGACCACAGTGAGAACAGATGTACCGGGGAGGTCCTCGGCCACCAAGAGATCCACCACGACCACCTATGTGACCACGTTCAGCTCGGTGAGCAAAGCTTTCTGGAGGAGGAGACAACAGTGGTCGTTGGAGAAGAGAGGTAACCGCGGAGACACGAGCAGCGGTTGCATCAAGAGTAGGAGAGTCAGCTTCCCCAAGAATTTGCTTGCGGATCATATCATAGGAGTCAGGAAGACGGAGAAGGTAACACACAACCAGGAACGGAGAAGGTAACACACAACCAGGAGCTCTTGGAAGTGTTTATGCTGCTCCGCGAGGTCAGCAGAGAATGGGCGATGCTGAAGAAGTTCAGCCCCAAGTGCCTGAACCTCTTGATATGCGGTGGTAGGATTCATGATTGGGCGGACAAAGAGGTCAGCATATAAGGTGTAGATGCGGGAGGTTTTGGCACCTTTGGAGTAAAGGGCAGTTAGATGGTTCCAAACAGCTTTGACGGTCTCATCATGATGGATGATAGGAAGACACTCATCAGAGAGGCTGTTAGCTAGCCAGGTGCGAACCAGAGCATCGCTAGCATCCCAATCATCAAAGGTGGCAGACCCTTTGGGAGGAGGATCGTCGGTGAGGTGGTGGCGTTTGCGGTGAGACCGTAAGAGGAAGGTGAAGGAGACACTCCAATCAGGATAATTCAGGCCAGTGGGCTTGGAGGCGGTTCCAAGGTTGCCAGAAACAGTGGTAGAAGTAGAGGTAGAAACATCCACAGGAGTGGAGACAAGGACACTCACAGACGGGATACCCATGATACAGAAGCAAGAGGAAAAAGGGGCAGATCGCGCGGTCTCGCGGACAGAGACCGAAAGAGAAGGAGATCGCGCGGTCTGGAGAAAGGGAGACCGGCCGAGGAGGAGCTCACAACAAAAGGACCGAACCTCCCTCTGATACCATGTGAGAATTTGAAAACAACAGAATTTTTATTTCCAAAAAACTAAGTATTACAAGAGTATTGCCTCCTTTATATAGACCAGGAGTGAAAGAGATAAATATGAATACACAGTGTGAGACTAAATACAAAAACACTATACAATAAGAAACTGGGCGGTCAGGCGGTCACGAAGAACCAGACCGCAACGACCTCGTCGGTCTGGAGAGGAGACTAGCTGTTACACAACAGGAAGTAGGTTGTGTGAAAGGGAGACCGCCAGTAGACAATTCTGTCGGTGGTGAGCAAGCTGACCGCGAAACCGTGCTGGCGAACACTCCCCCGTAAAGGGGAGATCGAGGCTACCAGATCGCTTATCATCCCAAGAAGCGAACTGGTACATTTAAGGAGACGTGGCGGTCTACTACTGGGAGACCGCAGAGACCGAGGTTAACGGTCTGTTGTTTGATGGAGCTAGAGACCGCTGTTCGACAGAGTTTGAGATTGCGGAGACCTCGGTCCACTCGTTTGACCCCCGGCGAGGGGGGAGGGGGGGAGGAGGGAGTGGACGTCTCGTCCTCCACTCGCCCCTCCCCCTGTTTTGATCGTTCGAGTTCAATGTTGAGCTGCGGATAATAGAATTTTGGCTATCCGCATCCCAATTTTGGGAAGTCTATAAATAGACCCCCATGGGCAGCTTGGGAAGGAATGTTGGTACCCCCTCCCTCGCGTGAGTATTGTGAGCAAGCACTACCCCCCCCCCCCCCCTGTCAGTGAAGGTGGACAGTGAGGTGGTCCTTAGTGCCCTCTAAGGTGCCCAGGCTCAACATTGGCTTGGGAGGGGAAGCTCTCTTTGAACTTCCGGGTGTGTGGTGGGACCTCCATGCTGCAGCTTAAGGGGTCCGTTTCTGGACTCAGGCGTTCTTCATAGGGCAAGGTCTTTCAGTTCTTAGCAACCAGACATGGGTTAGTCAAGTAAGGGTTAGCTGCATCTCCCTTTCGAACGTCGAGACCAGTTCTCTGGTTTCAACAAGTTTTTTTTATGTATTAGAAGTTTGTATTTTTCAGTTCTTAATTATTATAGTTTGTTCGCAATTGTACTCGTTGTTTTTTCGTATCAATGAAAATGATAATTTCTCTTTTTATTATTGTCTCTTTCTTCACTATGAGTAACTAATTCTCTTCTTAGTGCTTGTTTGGTTAGTATTGGGATGATAATTTAATCATAATCCAACGTCTCTAATTTTTAATGCAACGTTTCGATTTATTGATTAATTTTGGGTGTGAGTTTATATTGTCGGTATATAAATTTCGTGATCCGATTAACGCCCTATTAGCCGAAAGATTCATGGATATTTTAGATCTCTTGAAAATAAAGAGTGTTTTATATTCTCTTTGAAAAAAGAAAATTTAAATTCTTTTTGAGTTTATGGATTAATTAATTTGCAATTTTAATTTATTTCAATTTGAAGAGAGTCTATTTGAAGCATTTTAAAATTAGTCGGTAGTCGTCTCTATTGAGTGTATCATATTTTTTAATCCCCCAATCGAAACAGAATTTTATGGATTGAACGTATCTTTTGTAATCGGATTCCCAAGAACACTTGATCAAGTACAAAGGTTTTTTAATCTTGAATTTCTTCTCTTAAGTAATTTTTAATTTGCAAACCTTTAATTTTCTAAAAATAAATCCAATTTTTCATCGATAAATTAATATGAATTTTGCGTAAGTACTATTACTCGACAGGCCCCGAGCATATACGACATTTTTCAATACTATATTTAGATAGGTACACTTGCCTACTTCGGGATATTAGTTTTGACGAATTATTTTAAAACAAAAAATCTATATCACAAACATAATTCACAACATACAATAAGACGGTACATTCTTGATCGCGTTACTTTATCAATGCAGAGGAGCGGGTCCTTAAACAATATATTCATGTTATTACAAAAGCTACATCCACTTTGGATAATTGTTTATTCAAATAGAGGTGTGGTGGGTCGCTTAGCGCTCCCCCGGTTCGGATGAATCGAACCATCTTAACTTAAGAGTGAGCCAAACACGTAAAGAGTTAAAGAGAAAACCAATATCAGGACAACAAAACGTTTTGCGTGAAATACCCGGAAAGAAAAAAAAATCACGGGACAGGATGCCCAACTATGACCAAATTCACTAGTTGCAGTAGATTATAAGAGTTGTAATTTTCAGGAGGGTGACATGCCACCGCTCCTTGTACAAGTCTCTTGAGAAAAATGCAAAGTCTTCAGTAGCGGGAGTGGAAGCGGTCTCTGCGATAGTTTCTGTATGAGTCACTGAAACAATAGAATCAATAACTCGCTTGCTCGCCGACGAAGTAAAGAATCTCTCGACGGCCTCTGTGAAATAATAGATCAAGAACCAATCGTCACCGCTCAGGAAATGAAGAGTCGTCCATTTGTTCGTCGACGTCGCCGCTCAGGAAGTGAAGAGTCTCCTGCTTGCTTGCCGGTGTCGCCGCTCAAGAAGTGAAGAGTCGCCCTCGCTCGCGTTGCCGTCGGCCGCCAGGCTAGGGCAGAAGAGAGATGCGTGAAAAAACCGAGGAATGAAGGTGAAGAAAAATAGGAAATAGGCAAATAGCAAGGGCTCGAATTCGATTTCCCGGTTCAGGACATGCAGTAGCCAGAGAAGGAAATAGCTTCACTGGTTCTGTCAGGTATCGGGACTTCACGGTTCAGGGGATTTCACTGGTTCAGCCAACCGTTCACTCGTTAAGGCTTCATAAATCATTAATTATAAGTCATTTACATGTTTTTTTATTTAAACATTAAGATATATTATTAGATATAAAGGGACATTGTTATAGGCAAACCATATTGGGCTATAAGCAGCTTAAAAAATCAGGGTTTTTTAAGTAATAAAGGCATTATTTCCAAAGCTTTATGTTTTATTAGCAAACCGTACTCGCCACCGACAGAAACCACGATCCCTCTATTTATGCGATTTTAGGTTTCGCTCCCCTTCGGAAGTGGCGATCTCGGTCACCGGTTGCTGCCATCTCGCTGGACGAAGCCCTACTGTTTGTCGCCGTACGAAGCCATACTCCTTCGAAAGAAGTGATCACGGTCCTTGTCGAGGTCGACGCTCCTTGCGCTAGACGAAGCCCTACTTCTTGTCATCGTCGACACTCCGCGCTCCTATTTCTTTCTGCCCTAAATCGACCTCTCGCCAGACGAAACCCTCCAATCGGTGCTCGCCATTTCCTGAAGGTATGCTTTTTTTGTCTTGTTTCTTGTTTTAGTTCCATATCATAGATCTCATTTTCTTGTTCCTTGTTTTAGTTCCATGTCATAGTTCATACAAAACCTGCATACATGTAGATTATGTAGAGTTATAAAACCTGCATACATGTACTAAAGAGTACTTTGTAAAACCAGCATACATTACGACATACCGAAAACGACTTGCAGATTGAATTTTGTAAAATTTGCATACATGTAGATTTATGTATGTGTCAATTTTATAAATTTTGCAAATTTCAAAAAAAGAGATCTTGTGATTAGTAGTATACTTCCACTTGTGTCTTTTTTAGAAATCACTATGCTTGCAAATTTCAGAGATCAGTAAGTTGATAACATTTTCGGCTTTGTAGAATTTCATATTGGTTGGTGAGGAGGAATGTACAAAGTATCTTGGGTTAAAATATTTTTGCATTTGATTTTGTGTTCATGTTTGTTCATTAATTAACTTGCAAATTTCAGAAATCATGTTATAACTATGCTTTTTTGTACGCAGAATATGTGGTAGAGAAGTAGAAGATTTTCGAATCAACATGGTGGAAAAGCTGTGGTTATTTTAAAAGTTTTGTTAAATTTTGGTGCAAAAATGTATTAAAAGATCAATTTTAATGAGGCTTGTTTTGAGTAGAATTGCATACAAATTTTTTTGATGTTTTTGCAAGATTTGCTAATAACAAAAATGTTTGTTGATAGTCGTTGGCAAAAAGGAAGGTTTGCTAATAACCAAAGTTTGCTTATAGTCAAATGTGATTTACCTATAACAATGCCCTATAAAAATAAAAATAAAATTATATTAAGCTTATAATCATTGCGGTGCGGTGTGGTTTATTCGGTTTTGTCGAGGTAAAAACCAAACTGCACCACAAATCATGCGATTTTTCAATAATCAAAACCACACCACAACCAAATCGTTCAGTTCAGTTCAAAATCGGCGTGGTGTTGCGATTTTTTGCGGTTATGATTTATAACTTTCAGATCTACCTGAAACCCCAGCAAAGTCCTTCCCAAATCTAAAAGACTATTTGAAATAGTTGTGATTGTAGAAAAAATAGTGATGAGAAAAGTGTTGAAGCAATGCACTCTCCCTGTAGCGATCCCTGCTGCCGGAACATGTTTCCTGCTCCTTTCCTTTTTGTCTCCTTCTCCGTCCGAGCCAATCTTGTCCAGCTAGATGTCCACCTGAGAAAGTATTTTACAATGTCTCAGAGATCACTCGTTCCGCACTCCTCCACCGTAGCCTTCGGACCTCCACTCCCAACTCGTCGTCTCCGGCGATATGAATCACAGCTGCGACCGGTAGAATTCCGCAAGGAGGCTCATCTCCCTCTTTTCTTCTCCCTCATTTCCGTCAATTTAGGCGGCGCCTCGGAGCGTTCGAAACCCTAGCCAGCGCGATGGGCGTCAAGGGATTCGTGGAGGGCGGGATCGCAGCCGTCGTGGCTGGTTGCACTACCCACCCGCTCGATCTCATCAAGGTCCGGATGCAGCTGCAGGGCGAATCAGTTGCGTCCGTGCCCTCCGTCCGTCCCGCCCTAGCCTTTTCTGAATCCTCCGCCGCCGTCCCCCGCGGGCCTCATGTCCCACGCCGCCTCGGCCCCATTGCGGTCGGGGTGAAGATTTTCCGCACGGAGGGCCCGGCCGCGCTCTTCTCCGGCGTATCAGCCACTATCCTTCGTCAAGCCCTCTACTCCACCACCCGGATGGGCCTCTACGACATCCTCAAGACCAAGTGGTTCTCCCCATCCGCCGCCGCCAGCGGCGAAGGGAAACCGCCAAATATGGCGGCCGCTCTGCCCTTGCACAAGAAGATCGCGGCGGGACTGATCGCTGGGGCAGTGGGGGCGGCGGTTGGGAATCCAGCCGACGTGGCAATGGTGCGGATGCAGGCTGACGGGAGGCTTCCGGCCGCGGAGCGGCGGAACTACAAGGGAGTCGGGAACGCCATTGCGCAGATGGCGCAGCGTGAGGGGGTTGTGTCGCTTTGGCGGGGTTCAGCTCTGACGGTGAACAGGGCGATGATCGTGACGGCGTCGCAGCTGGCGACGTACGATCAGGCCAAAGAAGCGATCATAGGGAACGGGCTGATGCGGGACGGGATGCCGACACATGTGGCGGCGAGCTTCGCCGCGGGGCTGGTTGCATCGGCGGCGTCGAATCCCGTGGATGTGGTGAAGACAAGGGTGATGAATATGAAAATAGAGAAGGGAGCTCCGCCGCCTTACGCCGGCGCAATTGACTGCGTCGTGAAGACGGTGAGGACGGAGGGGCTGACGGCGCTTTATAAGGGATTCGTCCCCACCGTTACCCGCCAAGGGCCCTTTACCGTCGTTCTTTTCGTCACGCTGGAGCAGGTTCGCTCTCTCCTCAAGGATTTCTGATGCGATCTCCACTCATCTTCAGCCATGATGATGATCTTATGTGCTTCCTTTCTCTTTTTTTGCGCTTCTTTCTTTAATAATATAATTTGTTTTAGTAATTACAAAATTGATGGGAGAAAATAAGTTAATGCTTTATGCTATTAACTTCAATTCCACCCTCCTATTTCTAAGCACCCTTCAAATCTATTCATTCCAATCGATTCTTATTATTATTTAATCCGTTCTTATTATTATTTACTCCGTCGGATTCGGATGAAAGAAGAACAAATCTGAATTTCATGAAAATCATGACCATTGAATTCTCGTCGAACATTCACCAGTAGGAATGGCGAAGTTAGGCATTCATGATCGCAATGCACTAATTTAGGGTCTGTTTGGGAGGGCTTTTCAGAAAGGAGAAGGAGTGGTGGCAAAAGAATGATAGGAAAAGGTCGAAAATGTCTATTTCAAAAGAAGGTCTGTTTGGGTGAACTCATTTTGCAGAGATTTTCAAAAATTAGAATCACTTTATAAACTGTTTGACAAATCTCCGTTGCGGGGACTTTTTTATATTAAAATTTGCGCCCGCGCAGAAAAATGCGCGCCCGGGGGAAAATGAGCGCCTGAGCGCGAATTTTTTACCAGGACGTACAATTTTCGCCAGGGCGAGCATTTTACGCCCGGGCGCGCATATTTCGCCAGGGCGAGCATTTTTCGCCCAGGCGCGCATTTTTCTACGGGATACGCATTTTTTGCCCAGGGCGCGCATTTTTCGCCCGTGCTCTCATTTTACGCCGGTGCGCGCTTTTTTCGTCCGGGCGCGCATTTTTTGCCCGAACGCTTATTTTTCGCCCGGGCGCGCATTTTTCGCCAGGACGCGCATTTTTCTCCCGGGAGAGAAAAGAGCGCCTGGGCGAAAAAATGCGCGCTCGGGCGAAAACTTCTCGCCCGGACGAAAAATGTGCGCTCTGGTGAAAACTTCTCGCCCGGACGAAAAATGCGTGCCCTTGCGAAAAATGCGCGTCCGGGCACAAAATATGCGTCTGGAAGAAAAAATGCGCGCCCGGGTGAAAAATGCGCACCCTGGCGAAAAAATGCGAGCCCGGGCGAAAAATGGGTGTTCGGGCAAAAAATGTGCGTCCGGGCAAAAATGCTTACCCGGACGAAAAAATGCTTTCCCGGGCAAAAAATTGGGTGTGTGCGAAAACTGCACACCCGGGCGAAAAATGAGCGTTCGGGAGAAAAATGCGCGCCCGGACGAAAAATACTCTCCTGGGTGAAAAATGAGCGCCCGGGCGAAAAAATGGGTTGTCGGCCGAAAATGCGAGTCCGGGCAAATAATGTGCCACTGGACGAAAAATGCGCGCACCGGCAAAAAATTAGAGCTCGGGCGAAAAATGTGCCCCCGAGGCGAAAAATGCGCGCCCTGGGCAAAAAATGCGCGTCGGGCAAAAAATGCGCGCTCGCGCGAAAAATGCGTGATCGCGCGAAAAATGCGCGCCCCGGCGAAAAAATGCAAGTCCGGGCAAAAAATGCGCGACAGGGCGAAAATATGCGCTCGAGCGAAAAATGCGTGCCCGCGCAAAAAATGTGGGCTCGAGCGAAAAATGCGCGTCCGAGCGAAAAATGCGCGCCCGGGCGATTAATGCACGCCCGAGTGAAACAATGCGCGCCCGAGCGAAGAATGTGCGACCAGGAAAAAAATACGCGACCGAGCGTAAAATTCGCATCCGGGCCTAAAATGCGCCCTTGGGCGAAGAAATGCTCGCTCGAGCAGAAAAATGTTCGCACAGAGGAAAAATTTGCGCTCGGTCGGAAAATGCGCTAACCTTATATCGGGATGAAGAAATGCTTTTCGAAAAGGATGAAATGTAGGGGACAAGTGACTTTTCAAAAAGGAGAAAAAAGAGTTTTCCACGATAGCTTTTTCCACCGATAGATAGGGGCGGATCTAGGTAGAGGCATACCCGGGCACGTGCCCAGGTTCAATTTTTCGGGAAAAAAACAATATATAAAGTATGTTAGGTCCATTATTAATATTTGTCATTTAATTTTTACATGTGTAGACATCAAATTGACTGCCTAAACTCCCCCAATATGGGGTGTGGTTCGCGACTCGCGATATAAGCGTGTGTGACCTAATTAGTTTATTTCCTGACCCGCCACGACGCCTCCTACAGACGTGGTGTCGAAATTCCTTGACTTCCTTTTTCGCGAGCAACAAGAGTGCCCTACCTGCGCAATTTCCTTTCCCCTCTTAGCGATCTTCGTTTCTCCCGCCGAGTTCCGACTCTGTTCTCCAAAGGGAAGGGGCGTGTCAGCGACCCAGTGCTAAGATTTTTTTTGCTACTAAGTTGCAGCAAGCCAATAAACGAATAACGCCTTTACGCCCCTATTTGCATTCTTTATCTCATTTAATTTTTCGTTCATGCTTAAGGGTAAGGCTGATGACTCTCAAATATAGGTCTCTGGACCTAATTTATAGGATCATTGTACAAACATTCATTCATTTAATTTTGATTTTTTTAATGAAAAAATATCATTTTTAATTAACTTTTAATTAGTGCCCGGGTTACACAGAAATCCTAGTTCCGCCACTACCGGTAGACAATCCAAACGGTTTTTTAGGTGTGGTGATGTTTTTCAGAAAACAAAAAGGAGCTAAAAAGCTCTACCAAACAGACCCTTAGGCTCCGTTTGGAGGGACTTATTTTCACCGGTCAAGCGGTTACGACCGCATGAACTAGGCCTTAATTAAGGTCCGGTTTATGCGGTCGTAACCGCTTGACCGGTGAAAATAAGTTCCCCCAAACGAAGCCTTAGACAGAGCCACTGGACGGAGCGACTAGACAATCTAAAGGAAGACGGCACGCAGCATACTATTGTAAAGGTGGCGGCGAGTTATAGTAGCATGAATAGTAATATTGTTCATCTATTGACCCGGTTACAACATTATGAATTTTAAGAAAAAAAATTTAGTCTCTGAGCAAAATTTGCATCCGGGACCAATGAAAACCCACAAAATTCACCATATAGTGGGTCCCACCATGAACCCAAGAAATTCTGAGCACCTTTTTATATTATATAAATGTATGATAGTACATCTGCCAATTACTATTTTCATGAATTTTTTAGCCAAATACATAATAGAAATTGGGAAAATAGAATATATAAACTTAAAGAAATTAAGCACAATTTAAAAAAAAATGTAAAAATAAAAACAAAAGAGGTAAGGTAGAGAAGATAAATATTTCACTTAAGGATATTTTTTTACAATTAATTAAAAGTGTTGTTATTAGTAAACTCATTTCAATTTTTAGCAAACACCTTACACTGTTGATGTGATTTGCTAAAAGAAAAAAAATCTTCAAATAAATGACTAAAATGTATTTTTTTTGGTTAAAAGCCATTTAGGAATAATAAAAAGACTTCAAATGAATTAGAAAATTGTTACCAGCGATGAGTATTAAGCGTAAATAATAAATTGAATAGATTACTAAATTTTGATTTTTTCCCCACTTAAGTATTATAGCTTCCTAATTATCAGAAATAATACATGTTGAATTGTGCTAATAATAATAATAATAATGAACACAATTATGCATATATATTAGTAATAAAAACACATCTTTAAACTATTACTATCTTACCCACAATACATTAGGCTCCCTTAAAACTCACTTAAATATGAAAAAATATTGCATGGCCAAGCTTTTAAGGCTCCCTTTGGCACGTGTTTGCTCCAGTGAGTTTGGACACGTGCCACCAAGAAAAAAAAAGTTTTGAATGTAAAACTTGATGTTCCTTATGTGAGGTCAGACGGCCACGAACGACGGTTCATAATTACCGTGTTCACGACCGCCACCCCCACGCCAAACGGAGCCTTCAACTCAGGCAATCTTCTAAAATAAATGAATATTCAAACAAAGTAACAATCCAACCTACTCCATTCAATTACAGCCCTACTGAACTATCACAAATAAGGGGTTATTCCATCTGTGTTCCGGACCATCCGGTTCCAAAAACTTCACCAAAAATACACACTCATCGCAGCTCTACAACATTACTCGCATTCCCGTCCAGGAATTAAAAAAGAAAGAAATTCTCTGAGCTCCTCCAGCCATTTTAACTATATACATTATTATACAAATCTCACCTCTGCCTTGTGAAATTATCAAAATTTTCCCTCTAAGTTTACATTGTTAACTGTTAGTACAGAAATGTAGCCTAGTTTAAGAGGGGTGCACTCGTAATGCATGTTAACTTGGAGGCGGTGTTTTGCAACTCCGCATTCTCAAATGAGAATTTTTTGGAATTTCAAAAGATAGAGGGGATGTACTTATAATAATTATGCAAGGATAGGCCCTAATAGTATAATTATTATATTTAAAGAGGAAATACCCGGGTAACGATACCAACAGCTATCGTGTTCCCCGCAGACCTTAAAAATGCCCGCCCAAGAGCTCTGCATCTACTGAACTCCTCGACGCACACGGGGCTCTCCAAATTCACCTGCAAAGAGAAACACGAACGTCACCTTGATATGATGTTCGAGAAATGTTTTGAATAATATGGATTGCATCGAGCATTCGTGTCGATTTCAAAACTAAGCAAATGTGCGAGAACCTCCGATGAGTGGGCTAGGCTATTTCGTGGTTAGTCTGTGTGGAGTAGGTCTCATCCTTTGGGAAACTACTCCTTGGTCACTCAAAACAACTCGTTTAAATTTAGCTTCAGGGGGAGATCCAATAAACATGGATGAAGCTCAAATAGTCGAGCCCTCCTTTGACGTGTTCGAACTTTATGCGCAGACATTAAATAACACATATTCAACTATCAAGTAGGACGAGTCTAGCGAAATTATAAAGACTAATGGAAACAAACGGAATCAACTATACATGAACTGACAATAACCCGACAACTAAACTAGCAAAAATAAATTTTATAAACAATATTATAAGACAATACATAATCAGAGTAGAATTTCAAAGGAAACATATAATGTAGTATATATGCAAGAGAACTACGACGTAAATACACAAGCAAATAAATTTTGACAAGTTACATGACACTTTAGGCAAAGATTACAAATTAGTATGCCCAAAAAGAGTGAATAAATACACAATTTGATAATGAAAATATCACAGCCAATCAATATACTCACAATAATCACGGGGTACACAGTTCGGTGGATGGCCGGTGGCCGGAGAGACAACAAATGGCTGAATCTAGACTGTTGGAGGAGAATCGTAGGGATGGACGGGGCTTTTGTACTAGTGGTTGGTGTTGGAAATGGGCTGGAAGATCGACCAGAGGTGTAGGAATTAATTCTAGAGTCTGGAATTCAGGCTGGGGCAGGAACTGGGGGAATAGATGACTGTAATCAGGACTTCTGGATGCTGGAATGAAATTCCAGAACCCAGAAACTGGATTCTGTTGGAAGTGAATCAAGAGGCTGGAGGCTGTTCTGAACTGAGCACTGGGCTGAAATGTGAAGGCTGGATGCTGTTTTTTGGACTGAGCAGGGATGAAACGGGAGTAGTGAAGTAATGGGATGGGCATGACTCAATTCCTGAAAAGGATTAGTATTGGGCAGTGAGGATAAGGTAGTTACAAGAGAGTGAGGGTATGGCTAATGGGTAGTTAATGAAGGTAGTGGTTATGTGAAAGTTATAGGTAGTAATGTGGGTGGTGGGGATAAGTGAAGGTGGCAGTGGAGGGGAGGGGGGCTGCCGGACAAAGTGGGGTCCGGAGGTGGTGGTTAATGAAGGTAGTGGTTATGTGAAAGTTATAGGTAGTAATGTGGGTGGTGGGGATAAGTGAAGGTGGCAGTGGAGGGGAGGGGGGCTGCCGGACAAAGTGGGGTCCGGAGGTGGTGGTGGCTGGAGGTGGAGCGGGAGGGAGCCGACCAAGGGGAGGTGATGAAATTTTCCTAGGCTTCACACTTAGGCTCCGGCTTCGTCACCGGTGATCAAAAGGAAGAGCTTTCTCTCTAACTTTCAATACCTCCAAATGAGCCATCTACCTTTATATATAGACTAAAGATAGCCACGAGCGGTCATGATTCTCCGATCATGACGGCCTTTACAACATATAAAATAAAATTCATAAAAATATTAAACTTCCTAGACTCATGATCAGCTCAAAATGAATAGTCTTGATCGTTTCGTGTAATCAAAGTGTGGAGTGATCCCGATCAACCCGTAGTCAAGTAATCTTGAATCGACATTCGAAACTTCCAACTGTTAGATGTATTATATTGTATAGTCTGGTGGTCGACTATCTTGGGCTCACCTCTGGGTGTTGGGATCACCCTTCCGTGTATATATATGTAGACCCATTGTTGAGTAATAGAATTTAATCGATTCATTCTCCTATCATGGTATCAGAGGGATCAAAGCTAGGTTTTCCGCTCTAAGTTTCCGATCCCCGCTTCCGCCTATTCCTTCCGCTGCCGATCGATCCCCGCTTCCGCCTATTCCAGGATCGATCGTCTCCTCCAGGATCGTCTCCTCCAGGATCGATCGTCTCCTCCAGCATCGTCTCCTCCAGGATCGTCGATCTCCTCCAGGATCGCTGCTTCCGCCTGTTGCTCCCGCCTGCCGATCGATCGTCTTCTTCTCCTTGCCAGATCGTCGGTCGCCTCTCTGCCTCTCTGCCGATCGATCGCCTGTTGCTTCCGCCTGCCAGATCGTCGATCGCCTCTCTGGATGCTTTCTGCCGATTGACGAGATCCGCCTCTCTGCGATCCTCAGGGCCCGTTTGCGATCCTCTGCGCCCGTCTGCGATCCGTCCAGACCGTTTCTGCTCGTCTATGCTCCTCAGCCTGCTGATCTTCCTTCCCGGCTTCTCCCTTGACGCTCGTCTGCGATCCTCAGCCCCCCGATGGCCTCGTCTCACTCCTCTGCCTTCCTCCAGAAGGCTGATGTCATCCTCGACGGGCGAAACTACAAGGCATGGTCCGCCACCGTCGGCGTGATCCTCCGTGGTCTCGATCTATGGGGTCACATTGACGGCACCGAGCCTGCTCCTGCGCCTGCTCCTGCGCCTGCTCCTGCGCCTGCTCCTGCGCCTGCTCCTGCGCCTGCTCCTGCTGCTGCGCCTGCTCCTGCTACTGCTACTGCCGCCTCCACCAAGGGCTCCGACTTAGCGCGATGGCGCTCTGACGACTCTCGCGCGATTGCTGTGATCTGTCAGTCTTGTGAGCTTCCCATTCGGATGGCTGTCTACGAGCTCCCTACAGCAAAGGCGATGTGGGATCACTTGCGTCGCCTCTATCAGCCGTCCAGTCAGGCCTTGTGCTACTCTCTGTATCAGACCCTTGGCGTCTGCTACCAGCGTGATCGGTTTGTTCAGACCTTCTTTGCTGAGCTCCTAGATCTCTGGCGTCAGTGCGACGAGATGGCTCCTTCTCCCTGTGTGTCATGCCCTCAGTGTGTTGCCATCTCTCGGCATCGCGACTGTCAGCGCTTGTTTGAGTTTCTTATGCGCCTACGCCCCGAGTTCGAGTCCATTCGCGCTCAGCTTCTGCACCGGCATCCCCCTCCGTCTCTCAGCGATACTTTGGCCTTGGTGATCGCTGAGGAGACTCGCCTCCACTCCCTGGACTCCACTACTTCTTCTGGTGGGATGCCTCACGCTGTTCTGGCTGCTCCCCAGCTTCCGCCGCAGTCCTCTCTTGTCAGTGCTCCTCTGCTGCCCTCGTCAGGTTATAGTGCTCCGGTTCGCCCTGTTCCTCGTCCTCCGGCGCCCTCTTCGGCTCAGTCCGGTGCTCCCCGTCGTTCATCTGTCCGCTGTCACTACTGTCAGTGCCTTGGTCATGTCAAATCTGAGTGCCGCAAGCTTCAGAGAGCTCAGCAGTCTTGTCAGCAGCGTGCTCCCGGTGCTCCTTTCTCTGTTGTGGCACAGTCTCTCTCTATTTCTGAGCTTGCACAACAGATTGCTCAACAGCTCTCTCAGGGATCCCTGCCTCGCTCTACTGTCTCCGTTCTTTCATCGGATGCTTCTGATGCTTCTACCTCTCAGCTGGCAGCTTCCGCCCCTTCAGGTATCTCTTCCTCCGACTGGTTGCTCGACTCTGGAGCTTCTTTTCATATGACTCATGATGCCACACACCTCTCATCTTGCCAGCCCGTTTCCCCCGCCCTTAGTATCATGGTAGCCAATGGTACTATTCTCCCCATTACTAGTCGTGGCCTCCTCCATACCAGTCATTTTCATATCCCCGACGTTGCCTACATACCCAAGCTATCCATGAATCTTATATCCGCCAGCCAACTCACATCACATGGTTGCCTGGTTATTTTTGATGAGTTTGTTTGTCGTGTGCAGGATCGTCTGACAGGGACACTCCTCGGAGTTGGTCGTCGCCGTAGTGGGGTGTACGTCCTTGATCGCCTCCATCTCCCTTCGTCATCTCCGGCTGCTGTCACCTTCTGTCTTCCTTCGGTGGCCTTTTCTCAGTGGCATCACCGTCTTGGTCATCCCAGTGGCCCGCGCCTTGCGTCGCTTATTAGTCATGGTTTTCTGGGTCGTGTTTCTGTTGATCGGTCTCATTCTTGTACGGGTTGTAAGCTTGGTAAACAGCTCCAACTCCCTTATCCGTCTAGTGAGTCAAGATCTTCGCGTCCTTTTGATTTAGTTCATTCTGATGTCTGGGGTCCCGCACCGTTTGTATCAAAAGGTGGACACCGTTATTATGTTATCTTTGTTGATGATTATTCTCGTTACTGTTGGATTTATTTTATGCATTCTCGTTCTGACTTCTTTCAGATATATGTTACTTTTTCTGCTATGGTGCGCACCCAGTTCTCTGCTTCCATTCGCATTTTTCGCTCCGATTCTGGGGGGGGGGGGGGGGGGGGGTGAGTACCTCTCTCATGCTTTTCGAGATTTACTTGCCACCCACGGTACTCTCCCTCAGCTTGCTTGCCCTGGTGCCCATGCTCAAAATGGCACCGCTGAAAGGAAGCATCGTCACATTATTGAGACAGCACGCACCCTTCTTATCTCCTCTCATGTGCCTCCTCACTTTTGGGCTGAGGCTGTTTCCACTGCTGTCTATCTTATTAACCTGCAGCCCTCCACTTTTCTTCAGGGTCAGAGCCCTGGTGAGTGTCTGTAATCTCTACCTCCACGTTACACTCATCTCCGTGTTTTTGATTGTCGGTGTTATGTTCTACTCTCTCCACGTGAGCGTACCAAGCTCTCTGCTCAGTCTGTACCATGTGTCTTTCTTGGGTACAGTGTTGAGCACAAGGGCTATCGATGTTATGATCCTGTTGCTCGTCGTCTTCGGATCTCACGTGATGTCACTTTTGATGAGTCTCACCCTTTCTTTGTGTCCTCCGTTCCCCCGACCTCGCACTCATCTGTGACTCCCTCTGATGTGCAGTTTCTCACTCTTCCCACCTCACCACCTCATGTTCCCTTCTCTCCACCGGTTTGTCCTCCTCTCCCGGTGCCATCGGCCTCTCCGGTCTCTCCTCCCACCTCCTCCTCCGATACACTCGTCGTTCCTCTTCCACATCACTACACTCGTCGTCCCCCTCCTGTTCCCTCACCTCCAGTACCCCCCGACTCAGTGCCTGTCTCCTCCAGCGAGGTCCCTGTGGATGATCCTCCTGCGCGTCGCAACCCACCTCGTGAGCGACGTCCTCCCGACCGCCTCAGTCTTGCTACACTACCTCTGGACCTGCCTGCTCTCCCTGCTACTGCACGTGATACTCCAGAACCGACTTCCTATCGTGAGGCTGCCCAGATACCTGAGTGGCAGACTGCTATATCTGCTGAGTTGGAGGCACTCGAGCACACTCGTACCTGGGAGTTTGTTCCTCTCCCCCATGGCGTTGTTCCTATTACTTGCAAGTGGGTCTTCAAGGTGAAGACTCGCTCAGGTGGATCTGTAGAGAGGTACAAGGCCCGCCTCGTGGCTCATGGTTTTCAGCAGGAGCAGGGACGTGACTATGATGAGACTTTTGCCCCAGTTGCTCACATGACCACGATCCGCACTCTTGTTGCTGTTGCAGCTGTTCGTCGCTGGTCTCTGTTCCAGCTCGATGTGAAGAACGCTTTTCTTCACGGTGACCTTCAGCAGGAGGTGTACATGCTCCCTCCTCCCGGTCTTTCCTCTCCACCAGGACTTGTTTGCCGCTTGAGACGAGCTCTATACGGGCTCAAGCAGGCTCCCCGCGCGTGGTTTGCTCGTTTCAGTTCGGCCATTACTGCCGCCGGTTTTCAGCCGAGCCCGCATGATCCAGCCTTGTTTGTGCACTCCTCTTCTCGTGACCGGACTCTTCTATTACTTTATGTGGATGATATGATCATTACAGGTGATGACCCTACTCATGTGACTTTCGTCAAACATCACCTCCAGCAGCAGTTTCAGATGACTGATCTTGGACAGCTGAGCTATTTCTTGGGCCTTGAGGTCACCTCTACAGACCATGGTTTTCAGCTCTCTCAGCGGCGTTACACATCAGACCTTTTAGCTCGGGCTGCTCTCTCTGACTCTCGCACCGTGGACACCCCTATGGAGCTTCACCTTCAGTTACGACCGGATGATGGGGTTCCACTCTCTGATCCTACTCGTTATCGTCACATTGTTGGGAGTCTCGTCTACCTTACTATTACTCGGCCCGACATTGCTCATGCTGTTCATGTTTTGAGCCAGTTTGTTGGTGCACCTACCTCTGTGCATTATGGTCATCTCCTGCGGCTGTTGCATTATCTCCGGGCAACGACTTCACGTGGTCTCTTCTACTCCAGTAGCAGTTCTCTGCAGCTTCGTGCTTACTCGGATGCTACTTGGGCCAGTGATCCCGTTGACCGCCGATCTGTCACTGGTTTCTGTCTATTCTTGGGTACTTCACTTATTGCCTGGAAGTCCAAGAAACAGACAGGGGTTTCTCGTTCCAGTACTGAGGCTGAACTGCGTGCCATGACTACTACTACTGAGGACATTATTTGGCTCCGCTGGCTCCTTGAGGATCTTGGTGTCTCTTCTCCGGATCCCACTCCACTCCACTGTGATAACACCGGTGCCATTCAGATCACCTTGAATCCGGTGAAACATTCTCTCTCCAAGCACATCGGGGTGGATGCTTTCTTCCTTCGTGAGCAGTATGGTCGGGGAACTCTTACTCCTTCCTTTGTTCCTTCTGAGCAGCAGCTTGCAGACATGATGACTAAGCCGCAGACTCGGTCCCAACATGCTTATCTATTATCCAAACTCTCGGTGTATGAACCCCCGTGAGTTTGAGGGGGGGGGGGGGGGGGGGTGTTAGATGTATTATATTGTATAGTCTGGTGATCGACTATCTTGGTCTCAGCTCTGGGTGTTGGGATCACCCTTCCGTGTATATATATGTAGACCCATTGTTGAGTAATAGAATTTAATCGATTCATTCTCCTATCACCAACAACTTCACATTTATAAGTATAACTTCACATTTATAAGTGATGAAATATTAGAGAGGAAATAAAAGGTGCATTTTATTCATCCCTCAGAGGGGGTAATCAAAAGACAACAAAGACTTACAAACTTCAAAACAACAATGTGAGACTAAACACAAACACTCCTACATGACTAATAATGCGGTAATTTTAACACCCTCCCTCAAGCTGGTTGGGAAACCTCCAACTTGAAAACATCATAAAAAAGGTAATGGTGGCAGGCTAAATGAGACAAATCATCAGACGAGCCACCGGGGATAATCCGACCGGTGATAATCCGACCGGGGATACTCCAAACCATAGCGGTCCTACTGACCAACGGTCCACCAACCATGGACTCGCTGGATAAAATCAACAAACGAGCCACCGGGGATAATTCTACTGGGGATATTCCGAACTATAGCGGTCCCACCGACCATGGACTCGCTGGAATAAGGTCAACAAACAAAGACCTTACCACATGTACCACATCGGAGAAAAATGGGGAGACACAAATAACACATGACAAAAGTCGGGAGGACCATGTGGGACTAAGGCGAGAGTTGGGAAATATCATCTGAGTCACCTTCGTCACCTTTCTCACAAACACTCTCCTTCACGTGGAACACACGTGCATGACAACATAACAATAACATACTAAGCAAAATCAGCAACAACCAAACAAGGACACTTAAAAACACATAAAAAACGACCAAACCATCACGAAGGCTTCAACATTTGCGAGAGAACAACAACCTGGAAGGGGTAGCCGTGGCTGGAAATGGCTGGAAGGGTAGCGACACCGAATAAAGATCGTCACAGGGCTGTAGGAACTATCCACTAAAAAGAAAGATGGAGAAGTCGGCATGAACATCACAGCGGCGAGCAGATCGAGCGAGCAGACCAAGTAGATGGCCAGTCTGCGGCAGGAGATCGTCGTTAGCGGGAACAACAGAGGAAGCCATCATCGATTGGATCAACATATGCGGGATCAACGACGGATGGAAGCAGCAGCTAGCGGAATCTGCGACGGAAGCAGGCATCGGGATCGAGAAGAAAACAACAGACGAGATTGACGAAGTCGTCGGCAGAGGGAAGCGTCGTCGAGCTCAAAAGTAGCTCAGAACTGAAGCCCCCGACAGGAATAATGATGTTTGGAACAGAACAATAACGTCGACTGGAACGAAGATGATTTGCAGAGAGGAGCGGCAGATGGGAATAACGAACGAAAGAACGGCCAAGGATGACGACGAAAGCAGAAGCAAATGGGAACGTCGGCTAAGAAAGCGGTAGACGAGAGCTGGTGTGGGATTGAAGAAGACGCAGGAGAGCATCGACTGGATCAGTGACAGGAGAAGGAGACTTCCCTTCGTTGATCCGGAGCCGGGAGAATTACGAGCGGAAGACGGGGGTAGCAGCAAGGTTGTCGGCGGAAAATGTCGAGGTGAGCAGCAAGGTTCCACCCGACGGGAACCAACGACCGAGAAGACGCGCGGGTTCAGCAGACGGGATCGACAGGAGAAGATGTCTCTGCGATGTGATCTACGACGAGAAGCGCATACCTTAGTTATTAAAGGCGCAAGGTGCAAAGAGGTCTTGGAGCCTAGGCGCAAGGCGCAAACGCGTGCCCGACGAGGGCAAGGCGCAACCACATTCATTTTAAATAATCAACATCAAACATCACTTCATCTTCTTGATCAGATTTTTCATCTATTCTACTCATTAATCATTCATTACTATCATCTATATCTCTTAAAAATAGAATCAATGTGGTCATTTGCATCATATCTAAGTCTTAACGCTCGATTATGTTTCACAAACACTAAATTAAGCAAAAAATATTGAGTACTTACATTATTTCTTTCTTTATTAAAAAAAACAGAAATCATACTCAGACGCACCTTTTATGCTCCAAAGGCGCACAAAGGCGTAAACCTTTGAGCCTGGTGAGCCTTGAGCCTTAGGCGCGCCTTTAACAACATAGGCGTAGACATGCTCGTTGATGGGCTTGAAGAGAAAAATTACAGACGAGACACGAGCGGCGCTCTCCAGAAAGAGACGAGAGCAGGAGAGCAGAACGCATCCCTAACATACGGGACCGAGAAAATTAGGGAGGAAATAATTTCAGCTCTGATATCATGTTGAAATATTAGAGGAAATAAAATGTGCATTTTATTCATCCCTCAAAGCGGGTATTTAAAGGACAACAAAAACTTACAACCTTCAAAACAACAATGTGGGACTAAACTCAAACACTCCTACACGACTCTAATAATGCGATAACTGTGACAACTTTAACAATAAGTATTGTGATTGAAGTCGCATGGCATTTGGTTTTTGCATTAGCCTCTTGATAGAGTTAGGCTACTCATTATTAAATATCATGTACGGATAAAAATGGGAATGAATACATTCCCAGTTTATACGCAACATTTTCGTAAGATCTATCCCCGCTCTAGGTGTTGGATAGTGCCGTCTTCATACATATTTTAAAGTTAATTTTCAAAATCATTATAACTAATTTAAATTCCATCTCTACAATACACTCGACTTTAGATGGCTGAGTGAATCCAAAAACTTCTATTCAAATCATTATGCTTAATTTCTAAATTGATCCCAACCATCCAATGTGAATTGGATTGCTGGGATGGGGTACCAACACATACAATTATCATAACCCAAGGGTTAATTCAGCTTTAACTATTCGTCCGTGTGATCATGTGCATATGTGCGCATGTGTGGGTGCAAAAAGGCGGAGCCTATGCAGATGTGTGCGTTTTTGTATATGCGTGTTAAGGCAAGTGCATGCAACACCGCGCTTGTGTGTATGTGTGAATTTAGGAGAGAGTTTATTAAGGATAAGAAGTTTTTCCACTTACCTCAACTATAGCACTTTGCTTAGATTTAAGGACTCTTGGGGCGCCTTTAGAGACCTTTCCGGTTTTCTGATCCAGCTCGGATATGATCTTCACCACTCTCGCAGCTTCCTTCGCGTGGTGTATGTGTAGCTCAACCTGTATTTACACATCATCAGCTAGAAATTTGAACTATAAATTTTAGGGTTAATTACCAAGACATTTCCTAGGATTTTTGCATAATTACAGAGACCTCCCCTCTAATTTTTGAAATTACCAAAACCTCACCCAGGAGTTTATATTGTTCTTCTAATACAATAATCCTTTCCTCAGGAGGGATGCATTCGTAATATATGTTGACTAGGATGCTATGTCGTGTAACGTTGAAAGTTTAGAGAGGTTTTTATAATTTCAAAAGATAGAAGAGAGATCCCTATAATTATGCAAAGTCTCAGGGGAGGTCTCAATAATTAACCCAAAATTTTATAAAAAAAATTGAATAAACACCCGGTCATTACTTGAGATCCAATTATGATGGCCATTTTGATGTCCAGAACGAGGATCTTGAGCTCTAATCTTATTGCCACTGACACAGGGTGGTCAGGATGACACAGGACACCGCCGGGTATTAGGTGGATTTGATCTACGCCATGCAAACTAATACCGACATTGTCTCCTGCACTTGCTGCATTACAAGGAGAAGAATTTCGCTCAATGGATCGTACGGTGGCGATTTCCCCTGATGGCATAATTAAGACCTGCAAATATATTATTAAGTGACACCGTTCATAATTGAAATTACAAAATGCAATTGTTACAGTACCCGAATGAGGCAATTGTTACAAAATGCAATTGTTTTGAACTAAGAAACATCACTTTCATATCCCCAATGAGGCAGCGTGCGACGGTTACAGTACCCGAATGTCACTCGAGCGACGGCGAGTACTATGGTATCCGCACACTACACACTGAGGGACCCTTGTGCACAACCATTGGTCTATAAAAAACATATATATTATTTAATTTTATGGTGCTCTATATATTAAAAAAATCATGTGTCGTGTTAGATCATGGGAATTGCAATAGAAGGGCTCGGATTTATTTGATAGTCATATTTCATGACCATGACCAATTTTTCCTTTTAATATAGTATAGATAGCAAGAAGTGTTTCAGCATAAATAGCATAAAAGCAAATAATGTTGGCTGAACCAGCCATAAAACAATTAAATTGTTGCAATATGTTGGCTTCACCAGCAATAAAATAATGAAATTGTTGCAAATAAAGATGCACAATTCTTTACTGAGAAGTTTTAAGGATCAGGAATCAACTAGTAGTAAATTTCAGGATGGAATAACTGGACGTTCTTATCATTATGCCAAAGAAGAGTGGAGGACGTGGTTATGGACGGAATCAAGAATATATTAGAAAATTCATAAAGCAGCTCTTGCAGGGTAAGGGGTCATATAATTCTAATATTTCACTGTACTCGGGCAAACACGAATATGCAACACGATTTCTTTGGAATTGCAAAGGATGGTTGAAGATAATCTGCAGCTTATTTGTGATGCGAGTGTGGTCATTCCCTTCTACAAACAGATAAAGTCGATCGAGCCGTTCGATTTGGTTCATAGCAGATCAAGGTACTCTTTCTTCCTTTCAACCAAACTGTTATTTCAGGCCAAGTTTGTTCCCCGGTTCATCAAGGGCAGCAAATTATGTTTGCTCTAGAACTTCACTAACCACAAAAAATCAAATCAACCAACTCCAGCTCAAATATGGCCTACTCAATGTACCAATGCTTTAAATACAAAATATATTTATTCACACACGTGAGCGTGTAGACACAATGGGAAACTTTTGTAGCCCCACGTACTTAAGATAGATCATGGGTCACTCCATCTTCAACCAAATGGTTACATGCTTAGATTAAAATATTGTATCGGAGCAAGCTAGGCCCAATGGCCCACTCTCACTTCACCCAATAAGAAAAAGTTCAGATGTTAGAGGCCAATGATGTGTATGTAAGGAGGCTTATTGAGTACATATGCTCACATCAAAAAATTCATGTAGCCTTGGTCATTTAATACAAATCATGGAGTGTCTCCTCCACCTATAACCAATGGTTCTAGGTTGGATATATAGGTTAGGTGATGGGGAATCAGAACCGTTCATTTTATGCGGATTGATAATCGTGACAATGGCCGTCATTAGGTCATTTACAAGAACTTCTCCTGCTTCACATAATTATATAGAGATTTTCATAGAGATTTTCCCTCTATCTTTCAAAATTATGAAAACCTCCACTTTAAGTTTACATTGTTAACAATATAAACTTAGAGGGGACGCTTTGGTATTTTTGAAAGATAGAGTTGACGTTCCTGTAATTATGCAAAGTTAGAGGAGAGTTTTTGTTGTTGTAATTATCCTATATATATCGACCGTGCACGGAGTGCCCCAAGCATAGTGTGCAGCGGAGACAGTACCTAGTCATCACTCAAGTGATGATCGAGTATTATTCCATACGCACACTTCACACGGGGGCCATGTGCATGACCAGAAGTATTTTATGATTTATAGTAGTCATATGTATTAAAAATAACTACTTATTCCATTAGATCAGGAAGAGTCAAATTAAAGGGCTCAAATTTACATGATGGTCCTATTACAAGATCATGACAACCAAATTGTTTCTTTTAAATATAATGCATATAATGTTGATTAGTAATTAAAATAGTTTATTTTACAAAATCAATCATTTTGGCTGAAAACTCGACTCAAAATTGATCACCTACGACTCGACTTTGGCTCAAGCCAAAATGGAAATATTTTGGTGAGGTCAGCTCATGAGAACTCTACTCAACATCACCTTAAAAAGTTCCATCAGTAACTCAGACAGATAAAAGTTGCTAAGAATCAGCAATTTCCTCTCAAGACAATAGCCCCCAAGAGGATCCCACTCTAGAGAGGCACACCTCGTACTTCAGTTAGAAAACAAGAAAATTTGCATGCATGTAGATGCTGCAATGTTCTTATAACAAGCTCAACAGATAAAAAGCATGGCCAATCACATCCTTCAATTCAACCTTCCACTTCCTATGAAAACTAATATACCAAAAAAATATAAATTTAAACTTGAATGCAAGTGAAGCAAGATACCTTTGAACCATTTTGAACAACTCCAGCCTCCACTTTGCCCGAAACAGCGATGAATCCGAGTGTGTGTAACTTGGTGACATCGCATATAGGAAGACGGAGAGGCTTCAAAACATCTCGTAGCGGAGGTTGCAATGAGTCTATTGCATCTAAAAGACACGATCCTCGGTACCTAACACATGAAATACCTCAGCAAAAAACTAAGGAATGAATTTATTTACATAAGAGAAATGGGTTAAATTTGTTCAGCAACACATGAATCAACTTTTGTCTTAATATGCATGGAACATATCCATCTTCCATTCTACAAATGCAAAGTAGATCACCACCGTTGATGAAAAAAGAAACAACTTATTAGGTGAAAAAAGAATCTTAGGCACACCGTGATGGAGATCGATCACGCCACATTAGGCGATTTATCATTATCGGCTTTTGGATAGTCGGACAGACAATCGGGGCCCATGAATGCAATTGGCTCGGATTTTCTTATTTTTTGATGTATTTTATTTTATTTTCCCGAGCTTTACTTTGGAAAGGTTAGGTTATTCGATCGGGCGATTAGGGCCGTCGGATACTCTTAACTTAACCCCATACTTATTGTTAGTGTTATGAGACGTATTATACATATTAGTCCCACACCTTGTACCACCACATCATATTCCTTCATGCTTAGTATAAATAAAGGGTGAGACCTCTATGTGAGGTACTCAGTTTTTCTCCCAAATCCCGTAACATGGTATCAGAGCACGGTTAGGGTTTTTTTTCCCGTTCGATTCTCTCGCCCGCTCCGTCCCCGCTTCGTCTCCCTCGCCGCTCTCGCCCGCTCTTTTCCTCCTTCTGCGCACCTCCAGTGACATCGACGGAGGGGGGCTCGTCATGATTTCGCCTGCCGTCGGCATCGACGATGCGTAAAGCCGCCGCCATCGACTGCCGTCTGCTCCAGCGATACCTAATGTTCTGCCTCGACGCCTCCTGCTGACCTTGATCCCGTGCTTTCCGCCGTCTCGACGCCTCCTGCTGCCCGACGACTCCTGTGCCATGCCTCGACACGTCCCGACGGTGCAGTCCTGCAGTCCTTTCTCGTCTGCACCGCTAGAATAGCTGCCGACTGCCTCCTGAAGCAGCCGATTCAGGACGTCCAGTCCGCTCTTTTTTTTCCCTCTGCAGGGGACTCTACCGACTACTGCCACTCTTGTGCCATGGGCTCCTCTGTTACTCCTCCGACTACTCCCACTCCTTCAACCGTTGCCCCCGCAGGGGACTCAACCAATACCTTTCCTCCCAACGCGAGGATTGCAACTACTATCCTTACCTCCTCCAATTTTCAATTATGGAAGAAGGGGTTACTATGTCTCTTGCAGGCATCCGACGTACTCACCACCTTACTCGTCTCCCAACTCATGACGTGGGGAGTACCGAATATGATGACTGGTATAGTGATGATTGCCGTATCTTTGCTCTTCTCCTGAATTCCATGGATCCATCTGTCCAGCAAATGTACAAAAACTGCGACAACACCAAAGAACTATGGGACACTCTTCACATGATGTTCTCTCAGGCGAACAACCTCTCTCGACTTGGTGAACTCTTCCCCAAGATAGCTGACCTGCGACAGGGAGAGCGTCCGGTTACTGAGTACTTTGCCGAATGGAAGGTTCTGGCTGATGAGATTTTAGACCTTTGGGAGATTCCCTCTACTAGGGAAGGCCATCAGGCTCAACGTGAACACCTGGTGCTTCTTTGGCTTTTGAATGGATTTGATCCACACTTCTCCACAACGAAGACGGAAATGCTAGCAAGTCCTACTACCCTTCAGACTGCTAGTGTGTACCATCGGCTTACTAAGGCTGGCTCCATCGGTACTTCGTCATCCGCTCTACATACATCCTCCGGCGAGTCGATGGCTCTTCACGTGGAGGAGGAAGGGGAAGTAGTCGGGGGGGGGGGGGGGGGGGCGCTCTGGCCGTGACACTGACACAAGGCATTATGCCCATTGCGGGCGTCGGGGACATGCAAAGGATACATGTTGGCTGATTCATGGGAAGCCAGACTGGGCCACCAAACCTCCTCCACCTCGGTCGGCACACCTGGTTGACTCTACTTTTGTACCTCCGGGATTGAGAACTGTTGAAATATCCGAGGATGAGTACCGGCGCCTGCAGGCTCTCCAGATTGACTCACCACCTCATAGTGCGGCTGTGGCTCAAACCATTCAGCCTGTTTGTACCTCCCAGAGGCCGGTCCAGTGGCTGGCTGATTCTGGTGCTTCGGATCACCTGACTAGTTCCTCAGGTATCTTACACTCATACAAACCTCATAGCGGAGCTTCAATTACTGTGGCTGATGGCTCCACGGTCCCTATTGTTGGGTTTGGTAGCTGCAATGTGACACCGGACATGACACTCTCCTCAGTGGCGCATGTCCCTCAGTCTGCTTACAATATATTGTCCATTAGTAAGCTTACAAATGATTTGAATTGTATTGCTATATTCACCTCTTCTGATTGCATTTTTCAGGAACAGTCGACGAGCCGTATTATTGGTAGAGGGAAGCTGCGTGGTGGCGTCTATGTCCCGGACGAAGTTTCCCACCTTGCCTGTACCGCGGCCTCCATCAAATTCCTGGATCTTCATTATCGTCATGGTCATCCATCTATGCAGGTCATGCGTCGTCTGTATCCGGAGCTTGGGAAAATTTCCACTCTTAGTTGTGAGTCTTGTCAGTTTGCTAAACTCCACAGAGTTAGCAATAGTCCTCGTCTTGATGCCCGTGCTTCTGCACCTTTTGATTTACTTCATTCAGACGTTTGGGTACCGTGTCCTGTTCCTACGTTGTTAGGGCACAAGTATTATGTTACTTTTATTGATGATTTTTCTCGTATGACTTTGGTCTATTTAATGAAAAATCGTTCTGAGCTACCTTCTATTTTTCAAAACTTATGGAATGAAATATTTACTCAATTTTCTGTACGTGTTAAGTGTCTTCGTACTGATAATGGCCGAGAATACCTATCTCAGTCCATGTCTACCTTTCTTTCTGACAAAGGCATAATCCACCAAACCAGTTGCCCGGATACCCCTCAACAAAATGGTGTTGCCGAACGCAAAAATCGGCATCTCCTTGAAGTCACCCGGGCAATCCTCCACCACAAACACGTACCCAAACACTTCTGGGGGGATGCCGTACTTACTGTTGCACACCTTATTAATCGTCTTCCTACTCACATCCTTCAGGGGGAGACACCCTACCACACTCTCTATCCTGACCATCACGGTCCCCTCCTCCTTTTGAAGGTATTTGGGTGTGTCTGCTATGTTCGGGATGCTCGTCCCTCTGTCTCCAAACTTGATCCTCGTGCCTTGAAATGTATCTTCCTCGGCTACTCTCGAACCACTAAAGGATATCGGTCTTACTCTCCTGATCTCCACCGATACATCCTTTCTTCGGATGTCGTCTTCTGGGAGTCCGACCCTTATCCCTCTCCTGGATCCTCTCATCCTGATCCCTCTCTGGATGCTCTATTGGTCCCTAGGCATGAACCTGCTATCATTTCACCGACTGATCTGTTGTCCCCCCTGTGGGGGCAAGTTTACTCCCGTCGCTCTTCTGATAGTTCAGTGGTGCCACCACCTCAGCCTACCTCTGTTACCGATGATGCGACGACTGTTCCTCCGGAAGAACCTGCTAGTGTATCTACTACTATTCCGCCATCTAGCCCAGAGGTTCCTATTGCAGTCCGGAAAGGAGTTCGGACCTGTCGGGAGCAACCGCTCTATGTTCACTCTTACCAGGGCTTGTCTGCTTCTCATAGAGCGTTGAACTCGACTCTTGATCGATATCATCTACCATCGACTGTGGCGGAGGCCAAAGCTCATCCTAGCTGGGCGGCAGCCATGCATGACGAACTGACTGCTCTCCAACAAAACAATACATGGGACCTGGTTCCCTTACCGAGGCAAGAAGGCAATTGAATGCAAATGGATATATTCTATCAAAGTGAATGCATATGGTTCTCTGGACCGCCTAAAAGCCCGCCTGGTTGCCAAAGGTTATGCTCAGACTTATGGCGTGGATTATGATGAAACATTCGCTCCTGTTGCGAAGATGTCCTCACTTCGAATACTTCTTTCACTTGCTGCCTTCCGCCAGTGGGCCTTACACCAGTTGGACATTAAGAATGCTTTTCTCCACGGGCTCCTGGATGAGGAAGTTTATATGGAACAACCTCCTGGGTTCGTTGCTGAGGGGGAGAGTAACAAGGTGTGCCGCCTCCTAGCGTCCTTATATGGATTGAAACAATCCCCTCGGGCTTGGTTTGCTCGGTTCAGAGCTGTTGTTACCCAGTTCGGGCTTACCAAGAGCACTAAGACTCGTCCCTCTTTTATCAGAACTCCTCGGCTGGTACTATTCTGCTACTTCTTACGAAAGGGGTTACGGGGACTCGAATGAACTATATATGTAACAAGTTGGGTCTGGGAAGTTCCCATGATCCAACTTGAGGGGGAGTGTTATGAGACGTATTAGACATATTAGTCTCACACCTTGTACCACCACATCATATTCCTTCATGCTTGGTATAAATAAAGGGTGAGACCTCTATGTGAGGTACTCAGTTTTTCTACCAAATCCTGTAACAGTTGGGTTTTGGCTCAGATCCGGATCCAATAACCTCTCTTTGTTAGCTCTCGTTTGAGACCTAACGAGATGAATCCCCGATCCTGTTCCAACGAGAGAACAGCCGCAGAAGAGCCTGGTCGTCTTCCTGTTCGCGAAAAAAAAGGAAAGTCGCAAGCGAGCGAGAGGAGCTGCCCTGATCCCGTTCGCGATAGGGTCGTCGGAGTTCGGTTCGTTGCGCCGGTTGTCGCCCCCCTTTCTTCCTTCTGTGGAGCCCTCGACGGATCCGCCAGTCTTGGTGGAGAGGGCCTCTGCCGGTCTTGGAGGAGGTGTAGTGGTGGGGGTTAGATTGACTTCACGGCAATGACCTCCGGCAACGACGACAATGACCTCCGGCAACGACGTTCAGAGGGTTGTTGTGCACCTTGGATCAGCTAGGTTGTGTCGTGGGAGGAGGATAGGTGCGGACTTGGTGTCGAAGGCGTGCGTGAATGCAGTTGGCCTCGACAACATTTTCTCTCCGGTGGTGGTTGGGTTGGTCGTCGTCTGACGACGAAGGTTCATGTGTGAACCATGTGCGTTCGTACTCCTACGGATTGCAATAAGTATTGTTATTTCTCAGCGGGTGGAGGTGTCCGATTCCACCCGTGGTGCCCTTTATCGGATCTGGTATTTCTCTTATGTTGTATTGCATTTTATTATGGTATAAAACTCTGTGGTTGTGACAATATCTTTCGGATTGCCGACTATTACTATTGCCTGCATTCTTGTTTACCTGTGTGCTTGCAGCTACGTCTGTGGTGCCATACCCCCGGCCCCCTTACAAGTGATATCAGAGCTAGGTTCGTAGGTGACTGATTGGACGTCCCGGTTTAGGATTGAGTCAACGGTAGGTGACAACATTAGTCCGCTCCCTATCTTCCCAGATCTGATCCGTGAATTAATTAGATCGCCTAGAGGCACTGAGAGCAGCAATGTCCGGGAAGAATGCAGGGTTGGCTAGATATTCTGTGGAGAAATTTGACGACAACGGGAATTTCCGCATATGAAAGATTTGGGTCAAAGACATGCTGGTTGAGTAGGGTTTGATGCGAGTGCTGCGGGGGCATGATTCTTTGCCCGCTCCAATGAAGGATTCTGAGTGGCTTGACTTGGATGAGCGCGCCACCAGCACCCTCAAGATGTGTGTCGATGATAAGGTGCTTTTCAACATTGGCGTTGAAGAGTATGCTATCAAGCTGTTGGAGAAGCTTGAAGGACTGTACATGAGCAAGTCGTTGAACACAAGGATGTTGCTGAAGTAACGATTATACGGATTGAAGATGTAGGAGAGTGGTAACCTGTAGGCAAGGTTGTAAATATCGGATGTCGAACACATTGAATTGAGTTTTTAAATGTCGGATGTTATAAACTTGTCAGGGATATTTTAAAATATCGAATTTCCATATATTATAAATAATTTTTTTATTTTTATGTATACTAAATATAATAATATGTTCTAAAAGTAAAAGAAATTAATATAACAAATAGATAAAGAATGAGCCATGCATATTACAAAATAAATTTGAAAAATATCTAAGATAAAATATTATTAACAAATATAAAATGAAACAATGTAAAATATATATAATATTATACAATAATTTTATTTTGATAGCACAGTTTATAGCAAATAAAGATGATTTAAAAGTTAAATATTTTTTATTGATAAGCTTTTCCAAACTTATAAATTTATATTAAAAACAAACAAATAATCAACCAATAAATGTGCTATATTTTTTCACATTTTTTGTAATATGAAATAAAAAAATTGTGAATAGTTATACAAAATTGGTTGTAAGAATAAAATGTTAAAAAATCGAAACAATAAGTTTAATTAATTTAAACATACATAATATAATACATATATGAGATTTAAACATATACTGCTAGTATGCTAATATAACATAAAATAAAATAACGAACGATATATTAAAAGTCGTGTCGGCCGATATATAAAAAAATCGGATATGTTGGCCTATATTTTACAAAAGAAGAATTTATTTTTTTTAGAAAAAATGTTGTTTTGCCCTCTAAAACGACATGTAGGAAGACATGTCGGACATGTCGGACATGTCGGAGGACATTTAAAACAGTGCATGTAGGAACACTTCAACGTGTTCAATGAACTTCTCAACTAACTACATGTGGTTGGTGTGAAGATGAAGGAAGAAGACAGCTTTGTTGCTTCTTACCTCGCTCCAGGCGTCCTACAAGCATATGCAGATCACACAATTGTATGGGAAGGATATAGTAGATATGGAGCAGGTCACATCGATATTGTTGTCCAATCAGATGTTGTCGGACACCACTCCTGGAGGTGAGCATATGTTGGTTGTAGGAGGACGAGGGAGGCAGCTCGGGAAAAGATCTGGTAGTGCACGAGCCAGATCTGCATCGAGGAAGAAGGCAGTGACTTGCTACCACCGCAGGCAGAGCGGCCAAAATTAGGAGGAACAGTTCGTAACGTGCACAGAGTGTTGGGGATGCCCAAAGTACGGGCAAGACGATGCTAGACCTGGTAGAGGAGAGTGATGACACTCTTACCATCACTGAGAGTCAGAGCGACTCTGATAGTTGGATCCTGGATTCCGATGCTTTGCAACACATATTCTCAGATGCGGCGATGTTCAGTTCACTGGAGGTGATGAATGGGTCGGTGTTTCGGGGTGACGGCTCAGCATGCGAGGTAATGGAGACAGGGACTGTGGACATCCGAGCGTATGTCGGAGCAGTGCGTCGGCTTGAGCGGGTGCATCTGGTACCCAAGCTGCGCAAGAATTTAATATCGCTAGGCAAATTGGACTCTAGAGGATGCAACTTTGCGACGAGAGATGAAGTTCTGACGGTGAAGCGAGGGCACGCCGTGTTTATGCGAGCTGAGCAGCGCGGTAGATTGTACTAGCTGATAGGGACCACGATGCGAGGCGGTGCGCCTATGATTTATACGGCTGGCGGATTGGATGATCGTGGTGGTGCAGGGGATCGCCCTTCTAGGACTCTGGTTAGGCGAGTAAGGTTTTGTGATCTGATTGTGACGACGTTCATGGGTTGAGCCCAAGCAGGGATGAGTCGACTAGAGCAGGTTGGCTGATGCCTCAAGTCTTTAAGGTGGTGCTCCATGCAGATGATGCTACGTGCAGATTGTACTTAGTGCAATTGGTGCTTTGTGCAGAGAGTGTTTTGTGCAGGTGGTGGATTCAGATCACGAACCAAGGTGGTGGTTTGTTAGGTTTTGGTTCAGATCTGAATCTGATAACCTCTCTTTGTTAGGTTTCGTTTGAGACCTAACAGGATGAATCCCCGATTCTGTTCCCACGAGAGAACAACCACATAAGAGCTTGTAGGAGGTGTAATGATGGAGATCGACAACGTTTGGATTATCGGATGGATGATCGGCGACTGCCATCGCGTTCGCCGCGATTTTTCACATTTTTTATGTATTTTATTTTATTAGACTTGTATTTTGGAAGTTATGTTAAAATATTCATCGAACGATCGTGGTCGATGGATATTTTTAACCTAACTCCCCCCTTTTATATTCTATCAGCAGACGAAATTAAGAGGTATCGAGGATTTACGGTTTTGAAGAAGAACCTCGATCATCTCCATTGGTGCGACGTCGAAGGTCTTCCCACGATGCAATGACGTGGGATTCTTCCTCCAGGGGGTGCGACGCCCCCTTCCGCAACTACCTGTCGTCTCTCCAGCCGCTGACTACGCCTCCAAAATTCCTCCAGCCCATCGACCACGCCTCCACCCTTCCTCTAGTCCGTCGACTACCTCCTTCCACCATTCCCACGATTTCTGCACTTCCCCAACCTTCCGTCGTCACCTCCAACACCCTCTACCAGCCTCCTCCACTCTCCAACAGCTTTCCCCACCCTAAGACCCCTCTGAATAACCATTTTCCCACAAGTTTCCCCCTCTTCCAGCACTCCCACAAGCCTTCCCTGCACTGCCACTGAGGAGCGACCCTGATCCCGTTCGCGATAGGGTTGTCGTAGCTCGGTTCGCCTCTCCATCGTCTTTGACAGTGTTGCGCCAGTTGCCACCCCCCCCCCCCTCTTCCTTATGTGGAGCTCTCGACGAATCCACCAGTCTTGGTGGAGAGGGCCTCTGCCGGTCTTGGAGGAGGTGTAATGATGGAGATCGATGACTTTTGGATGATCGGATGGATGATCGGGGACTCGCATCGCGTTCGCCACGATTTTTCACATTTTTTATGTATTTTATTTTATTGGACTTGTATTTTGGGAGTTATGTTAAAATATCCATCGAACGATCATGGTCGATGGATATTCTTAACCTAACTCCCCCCTATATTCTATCAGCAGACGAAATTAAGAGGTATCCAGGATTTACGGTTTTGAAGAACCGCTCGATCATCTCCATTGGTGCGACGCCGAAGGCATTCCCACGGTGCAACAACGTGGGATTCTTCCTTCAGGGGGTGCGACACCCCCTTCCGCCACTACCCGCCGTCTCTCCAGCCGCTGACTATGCCTCCAGAATTCCTCCAGCCCACTAACCAGGCGACCACGCCTCCACCGTTCCTCCAATCTGCCGATTACCTCCTTTCACCATTCCCACGATTTTTTTCACTTCCCCAACCTTCCGTCGTCTCCTCCAGCTACCAGCCTCCTCCACTCTCCAACAACATTCCCCACCCTAAGACCCCTCCGAATAACTATTTTCCCACGAGTTTCCCACTCTTCCAGCACTCCCACAAGCCTTCCCTGCACTGTCACTCCTTCCCTGCCCTCCACAGCCCGTAGTCCATTGAAACCAACCCCCAAACACCCCTCTGAAACCCTACCAGCCCTTCCATTCACCCCCCACAGCCCTTAAACACCCATACCAGACACAACCAGCCACTACCACCCTCCTACAATCCATCCAACCCTTCTAAATAGCCCCCAATCTCCTTTTCCAGCCCCCAACCCATCCCCAAACAACAACGTTTACTTTTCCGGACAGCCACCACCTCCGCCGACATCAATTACTTGGTGAGCTTTTACTTTCTAGTGTTCATTTCTTCGCATTGTATGTTTATCTTGTATTGCTAGTAATGTACTTGACTTAGATTCATTTGATTATTGTCTCTCTTTATTGACGTGCAATACTTATTCGCCTTGCATTTTAATTTTCAGTGAACTCTCAATTTATTCTGCAATACTCGCCTAATTATTAATTTTGGACGTTTGTTCTTAATTGAGATTGAAAATGCGAGAATTTTAAAATTAACATTATTTAATTAATTGCACGTCGGAACTGATCGCATGATTGAATCACTCACATTCTCATTAGGTTTAAGGTTTATGTCGTAGGGTTGTGTGCACTTGCATTTTTCTCGCATCTTTAGAGTCGTTGTTGGTCGATTGCATTCATTTGTGATCGTTTGCATGGCATCTTAGGTTAGGTCTTTGCGTCGTCCCGCCACCAATAGATTCGTCCGGTGTCAAATGGTATCATAGCCCAGGTTGGACTTTAATTAATTACGCAGTAGTAGAGTCTATAGGTTCCTTCATGGCTAGGTATTGTCGTTATTCCTCTCCTCTATTTGGGGAACCTGAGTCCATTTACACTCGATCCCATAGAGCCCTTTCAGAGAGATCCTCATGTTATGACGATGATTATTCTCGATCGCAACACATCACTTCTAGAAATCGTATCGACCCCCGGCGTGATCCCTCTATTCTAGAGACGATCACTACGAGGATAATCGTCGTCCATATCTCTGCATGCGAGCAGATCGTATTGATCCTTCAACACGACTCGATTATCTTTGGGATGATTATTACGAGGATCGTCATTTTGAGAGAGATCTCGAGTATCAGTTTCGTGTTGTTGCCACGTCTTTTGACGGTTCATTGAGTCCCGAGTCCTTTAGTTATTGGCTCGTGGATGGAATATTAGCTTGATCATTTTGAGTTATTCGGTGAGCGGCGCGTAAAATTTGCGAAACTTAGACTGCTAGATCATGCGAGGGCATATTGGTTTAGCATTGAGAGGACCCACGAGCAAGATCATCTTCACCGCATCACTAGTTGGGTGGAGATGAAGCATAGGTTGTGTCAGAGGTATTTGCCTGCATCCTATTGGAGTTGCTTACTCGAGCAATTATTCTCCCTTCAGCAAGGATCAATGTCTGTCGCTAAGTATAAGGATCATTTTGATGAGTTGGTAGTGAAGAGCGACATCTGAGAGGAGCCAGCTATGACCACCTCCTGATTTCGTTCTGTACTTCGATCTGAGATGCGTGTTGAGCTGACCTATCACCACTCTGAGTCCCTCGAGTAGACATTCCGGCTTGCCCTTAATTATGAGTAGTGCTTGAGACCCACTAGAGGTAGTCGAGTGCATGCGCACCTTGAACTCACTAGTATGAGTCCCCCCATTCTGAGGCCACCACTTTGATTACTCTTGACCCGTCAGACACGATAAAAGTGGTACCTGAAACTGATTTATCTCACCCCATTGAGGTACTGAGTCCGATGAGTGATCCATCCTTTGATTCTGACTCATTTCCAATGACCCCTACTGAGAGCGAGCTTGAGCGACTTAGTGAACCTATCGTTATGTGTTTTTTCCCTACCCCTGCTCCAATCATAAACTCGCCCTTGCATGCATGCTCACCTGAACCTCCTCATATTGTCGTGGCGAGTCATATTTCGAGTGAAGGCCGAGAGCCTAGTATTGACTTTATAGTCGTTGTCCCTCCTCTCGAGGTCACTACTATTATCAATGACACTCCTCTTAAGGATCGTCCTGCCAAGTCTAAATTCTTTGATGAGCCACTCGTTGAGCCTATTGGAGGACCGCTTGACAAGTTCTTCCTTTTAGGAGACATTCAACTGACCCCGATGTTACATTCTTGTGTCTGTCTCATACGTCCTTTTAGATCATCACGTTCACGAAGAATTTACATATGGACCACCGGGTGAGCCACCTGCTTTATATTTTTATGTCGCTATCTCTGGCATTCCTTCAGGAGATTGCCTCCATGCCGAATTTTTTTATCGACCACCCGGTGACCCCCCTAATGATTCACGCCTCTTGAGAGATATTTGCCATTCTACGATATTATATCTCATTACTGATGTCCCCGTTAGGTATTTGGGTGTTCTCCGTACACTCGACGATGGTTTCTAAAACCCACCCAAGGAACCGCCAGATAAACCACCCATTTTTAGGAACCCCCCACTGCCACGTAGAATCTGCATTTAGTAAGTTTGCCATTTTGGCATCTGTTGCATGGTTTGCATGTTATATTCCGACGTAACGTTATATTAAATAATGAACAATTTAAAACTTGCACGGGTAATCCCATGAGAAAATAAATATTTTAAGAAGGTGGTTGAGTGGTGATTTGCATATTATTTGAGAGGTTCCCATTGGGGGCAGCTATGAATCTAAGTGCTAGGTGAATAGGTTCATACACTGTCATGAGAGAGTCTGAGTCAAATTTTTTCGAGCTTAATATTATAAGGAATATGAGTGTTCATCTTGATTTCAATGTAGAAGATTTGACTCTAGATGTGGAGCCACCTAGTTTTGGGCATTTAGCCTTCGCTTCTAGCTTCAGTTTCCAACATCACTATAGCTTCTTATATAACCCCCAGCCTCCACTACAACTCTACCTGATTACCATTATATTCATACCCTTCACCCTTGCGGCGGCTTGCTTACCTTATGCAGTGACACTTCCAACCTGGAGCGACAGAGAGTTACCTGGCTTGTTTTAGGAGCATATAGCCCCCATTCACCGGAGATGAGTATTTCTGAGTCGGGGAGATTGATGGAGATCGATGACTTTTGGATCATCAGATGGATGATCGGGGTCTGTCATCGCTTCGTCGCGATTTTTCACATTTTTTATGTATTTTATTCTATTTTTTTGGACTTGTATTGTGGGAGATGTTAAAATATCCATCGAACGATCGCGGTCGTTGGATATTCTACCAGCAGCCAAAATTAAGAGGTATCGAGGATTTACAGTTTTGAAGAAGAACTGCTCGGTCATCCCATTCGGTGCGACGTCGAAGGCCTTCCCACGGTGCGACGCCGTGGGATTCTTCCTCCAAGGGGTGTGACGCCCCCTTCCGCCGTCTCTCCACCCACCGACTACACCTCCAGAGCTCCTCCAGCCCACCGACCACGCCTCCAACGCTCCTCCAGTCTGCCGACTGCCTCCTTCCACCATTCCCACGGTTTCTCCACTTCCCCAACCTTCAGCCGCCGCCGCCTCCAGCACCCTCTACCAGCCTCCTCCATTCTCCAATAGCCTTGCCCACCCAAAAACCCTCAGAATAACCATTTTTCCACAAGTTTCCCCCTCTCCCTGCACTATCACTCCTTCCCTGCCCTCCACAGCCCATAGTCCACTGAAACCCTCCCTAAAACACCCCTCCGAAGCCCTACCAGCCCTTACATTCACCCCCCCACAGCCCTCAAACACCCCTACCAGACACAACCAGCCACTACCACCCTCCTACAATCCTTCCAGTCCCTCTAAACAGCCCCCAATCTCCTTTTCCAGCTCCCAACCCAGCCCCAAACAACAGCGTTTGCTTTTCCGGACAGCCACCACCTCTGTCGGCATCAATTATTTGGTGAGCTTTTACTTTCTAGTGTTCATTCTTCGCATTGTAAGCATATCTTGTATTGCTAGTAATATACTTGGCTTAGATTCATTTGATTATTGTCTCTCTTTGACGAGCATTACCTATTCGCCTTGCATTTCAATTTTCAGTGCACTCTCAATTTATTCAGCAATACTCGCATAATTATTAATTTTCGAGGTTTGTTCTTTGTTAGGGAGAGAAAATAATTGACTTGTTTATTTTCGGGCTTAGGCATACATATATATATAACATCTAACACTCCCCCTCAAGTTGGGTCGTGGGAACTTTCCAGACCTAACTTGTTACATATGAAATTCATTCTGACCCCAGTAACTCCTTTCGTGAGAATATCAGCAACTTGGTCACCAGTCTTCACATGGCTCAAGGAAATAAGACCTTCTTCATACATCTCTCGTACGAAGTGACAGTCAACCTCGATGTGCTTTGTGCGTTCATGAAACACAGGATTGGTTGCTATCTGTATTGCAGCTTGATTATCACACCATAACAGAATTGGGTCATGAACAGGGTATCCGATTTCACAAAGAGTCTGTCTGATCCACATGATCTCAGCAACAGTGTGCGACATAGCCCGATACTCTACCTCGGCACTAGATCTGGCGACAGTGGTCTGTTTCTTGCTCTTCCAGGAGACAAGGTTTCCTCCCATAAATATAGTAAATCCTGTGGTGGACTTCCGAGTGGCTAAACAACCTGCCCAGTCGGAGTCACAGTAAGCCTCTATATTGGAATGACCACGATTCTTGTATGATATTCCAAGACCAGGATCCTTCTTTATGTACCTAACAATGCGAAGAACAGAGTCCCATTGAGAGATAGTTGGGGTGGCCATGAACTGACTGACCTTACTCACAGCACATGCAATATCTGGGCGAGTCATAGTAAGGTAGTTAAGTCTTCCAACTACTCTACGATACTTCTCTGGCGAATCAAAAGATTTGCTCTCGGCATGAAGACCCTTTTCTCCTGGTTCAAGGGGAGAATCCATAGGACGGCAGTCAGACATTCCAAGATCAGATAATAGATCAAGGGCATATTTACGTTGAGAAACAAAGATAGAGTCGTCATGATCAGTAACTTCAATCCCAAGGAAGTATCGCAACAGCCCTAGATCTTTGGTTTGGAAGTTGGAGTGTAAGAAAGCTTTGAGATCGGCTATCCCTTTAGGATCACTACCAGTGATGACGATATCATCAACATACACAATTAGGAGCACAGTACCAGCAGAGGAGTTCCGATAAAAGAGAGATGAGTCTTTGACACTTTTGGTAAGTCCGAATTTGGTGACAACAGACCGAAAGCGAGCAAACCACTGGCGCGGGGATTGTTTCAACCCATATAAGGAGGCAAGGAGACGACACACCTTGTTACGCTCCCCTCAGCAACGAACCCAGGTGGTTGTTCCATATACACCTCTTCCTCCAAGGACCCATGAAGGAACGCATTCTTGATATCTAACTGATGGAGAGGCCACCGGTGAGTGGCTGCAAGAGAGATCACGATCCGAATAGAGGACATCTTGGCAACAGGTGCAAACGTTTCCTCATAATCCACGCCATAAGTTTGGGCATAGCCTTTGGCAACAAGGCGGGCTTTCAAGCGAGCAAGAGAGCCATCAGCATTGGCTTTAACAGAGTAGATCCATTTGCAACCAATAGCACGCTTTCCAGGCGGCAAAGACACAAGTTCCCAAGTATTATTCAGTTGAAGTGCCGTCAATTCCTCTTGCATAGCAGCCATCCAGCCAGGATGAGTTTTGGCCTCCCCAACCGTTGAGGGAATGGTGTACTGATCCAACATCAAGTGAAGTGCGGTATGAGAAGCAGACAACCCCTGATAAGAGCTCACATAGAGAGGTCTATTCTGGCAAGTCCGACTTCCCTTGCGGAGAGCAATAGGAAGCTCGGTACTAGCCAGTGGTGGAGCGGCAGGCACTTCAGTTTGGTTCTGGTCCTCACTAGCAGGAGCAATCTGAGGAACAGTAGTTGTGCCATCAATGGTTGAGGTAGGCTGAGATGGTGGTATTTCAGTTCTGTCAGAAGTGCGACGAGAGTAGACCTGTCCCCAAAGGGGGCACAATATGTCAGTCGGAGAGACGAGAGCAGGATCAGGACGAGGAACTAGCATCTCATCGAGAGAGAGATCAGAAGATGAAGTGGGAAGGGGAGAGCCAGTGGTATGATAAGAGACAGATTCGAGGAAGACAACATCTGAAGAAATGATGTATTTGTGGAGTTCTGGAGAATAACAGCGATATCCCTTGGTAGTCCGAGAGTATCCAAGGAAGATACACTTCAAAGAGCGAGGATCAAGTTTGGAAACGGAGGGACGAGCATCCCGGACATAGCAAACACACCCAAAGACCTTGAGGGGTAGAGGAGACCCCGAGTGGTCCGGATAAAGGATGTGATAAGGTGTCTCCCCCTGAAGTATATGAGTAGGAAGATGATTAATGAGATGGGCAGCGGTAAGAACGGCATCTCCCCAAAAGTGTTTGGGAACATGCGTATGATGAAGGATAGCCCGGGTTACCTCAAGAAGGGGCGATTTTTTCTTTCGGCAACCCCGTTTTGTTGGGGGGTATCAGGGCAACTGGTTTGGTGTATGATACCCTTGGTAGAAAGAAAGCTAGACATGGCCTGGGACATGTATTCCCTCCCATTATCGGTACGAAGACATTTCAGACGAACAGAAAATTGAGTGAAAATTTCATTCCACAAATGTTGAAAAATAGATAGTAATTCAGAGCGATTTTTCATTAAGTAAACCCAAGTCATGCGAGAAAAATCATCAATAAAGGTAACATAATATCTGTGTCCTAACAACGTAGGGACAGGACACGGTCCCCAGACATCAGAATGAAGTAAATCAAAAGGTGCAGAAGCACGAACATCTACGCGAGGTACATAGCTAACTCTATGGAGTTTAGCAAACAAACACGACTCACAGCTGAGATGGGAAACTTTCCCAAACTCAGGATACAAACGACGCATGACCTGCATAGAAGGATGACCATGACGGTAGTGGAGGTCCAAGAGTTTGGCCGAAGCAGCAGAACAGGCAATGTGGGAAACTTCATCCAAAACATAAACACCACCACGCAGCTTTCCTCTACCAATAATACGGCTCGTGGACTGTTCCTGAAAAATGCAACCAGAAGATGTGAAGATAGCAGTACAGTTTAAATCACGAGTAAGCTTACTAATGGACAATAGGTTGTAAGCAGATTGAGGAACATGAGCAACCGAGGATAGAGGCATATCCGGTGTCACATTGCAGCTTCCAAAGCCAACAATAGGAACAGTGGATCCATCTGCAACAGTAATGGAAGACCCACAATGGGTATGATACGAATGCAAGATACCTGAAGAGCTAGTCAGGTGGTCAGAAGCTCCAGAATCTGCCAGCCACTGAACCGGGCGCTGGGTGGTCTGGGAAGTGCAGGCAGGCTGAATAGTCTGGGCTACAGCAGCACTATGAGGTGGAGAGGAAACTGGAAGAGCCTGCAGGCGACGATAATCCTCCTCAGAGAGTTGGACCGTGAGGTGACCCGGAGGAGCCGGAGTCGAGTCGGCAACGTGAGCAGATCGAGGTGAAGCTGACGAGGTTTTGGCCGCCCAGTCTGGCTTCCCATGCACGAGCCAGCACGTATCCCTTGTGTGACCACGACGTCCACAATGAGTACAATGTCGCGTATCAGTCTCCCGACCACGTCCAGAACCAGACCGACCACCTCTGCTAGTGCCCCTTCCCCCTCGAGAGGCCAGCGCAATTGACTCGCTGGAGGAAACATGTAGAGCAGCTGGAGAAGCGGCAGAGCCCGCTTTAGTTAGACGATGGTACACACTAGCAGTCTGCAAAGTAGAAGGACTAGCAAGCATTTCCGTTCTTGTTGTTGAAAAATTTGGATCAAGTCCGTTCAGAAGCCAGATGAGAACCAGATGCTCACGTTGAGCCTGATGTCCTTCACGGGTAGAGGGGATCTCCCAAAGATCCAGGATTTCATCGGCAAGAACCTTCCATTCAGCGAAGTACTCAGAGACAGGACGAGCTCCTTGTCGTAGCTCAGCCATCTTGGGAAAGAGTTCACCAAGACGAGAGAGGTTGTTAGCTTGAGAAAACATCATATGCAGGGTGTCCCACAGCTCCTTAGTGCTATCACAATTCTTGCACATTTGTTGAACTGATGGATCCATGGAACTCAGAAGGAGCGCAAAGATACGACAATCATCACTGTACCAATCGTCGTATTCGGCACTTCCCACGGCATGAGTAGGTAGTCTAGTAAGGTGGTGAGTACGTCGGATGCCTGCTAGAGACATAGTAACCCCCTTTTTCCACAACTGAAAGTTGGAGGAGGTAAGAATAGTGGTAGCCAACCTTGCATTGGAAGGAAAAGTGTTGGTAGAATCCCCGGAGGGAACAGGTGTCTGAGTGGTGCTTGTAGCCGAGTCTCCCATGGTCTTGGACAGGAACCTTCAATAGACTGCAGGAAGCATCAACAAACAGTACCTGAAGACAGCCTCACAACAGCGGGCGACCTCAGTGCAGCAGAGCAGAGGAGAGGAGATCGGCATCAGCAGGGCAGCACTCGACGCTCGACATCAGAGCAACAGTCGCAGCAGGGATCGGCGGCAGGGATCGTCGTCAATAGTAGCAGCAGGGATCGGCTTCAATAGTAGCAGGGATCGGCTTCCAGCAGGGATCGGCGACCAGCGGTAGGCGTCGGCATCAGACAGCAGTAGCGACGGCAGGCGACATCTTCACGCGATGCGCCTCCGTCTAGGGCACGGGAGGGACCAGTGGAGAGCGACTATTGCGGCGGCTGAAGCGGGTGATACGGGCGAGCGAACGCGGCGGCGGATGCGGGAGAACGAATGAACGAACGCGGCGGCTGAAGCGAGAGAACCCTAGCGGAGCGTATCAGTGCTCTGATACCATGTTAGGGAGAGAAAATAATTGACTTGTTTATTTTCGGGCTTAGGCATACATATATATATATATATATATAACATCTAACATTCTTAATTGACAATGAAAGCACGAGAATTTTAAAATTAACATTATTTAATTAATTGTACGGCGGAACTCATCGCATGATTGAATCACTCACATTCTCATTAGGTTTAAGGTTCATGTCGTAGGGTTGTGTGCTAAGTTATTAAAGGCGCAAGGCGCATCGAGGCGCAAAGGGGCCGTGGAGCCTAGGCGCAAGGCGCAGGCGCGCGCCTGAGGCACGTGAGGCGCAAAAATGGGGGAAAATAAAATCAGTGAATTGAGCGCCCAATTCATGGAAAATTAGCGAAAGGGGCGCCCAATTCGCTGAAATCGCTGAATTTCAGCGAATTGGGCGTCCAATTCACTGAATTTCTGCGAATTGGACGCCCAATTCGCTGAATTTCTCGAATTGGACGCCCAATTCGCTGAATTTCTGCGAGAAATTCAGCATTTGGGCGCCTAGGCGCGCCTCGGGTGCGCCTTGGCGCGCCTCAGGCACATCGCCCGCCTAAGCCGTGCTGGGGCGCAACGGGGTGTGCCTGGCGCCTCAGGCGCGCCTAGGCGCGCGCCTTGATAACTATGGTTGTGTGCACTTGCATTTTTCTCGCATCTTTACGGTCGTTGTTGGTCGATTGTATTCGGTTGTGATCGTTTGCCTGACATCTTGGGTTAAGGCTTCGTGTCGTCGTGTCCACCTATAGATTCGTCAAGCGTCATGTAGTGGTGGAGGTTAGATTGACTTCACGACAGTGACCTCCGGCAACGGAGTTCAGAGGGCCGTTGCGCACCTTGGCTCGGCTAGGTTGTGTCGTGGGAGGAGAGGTGCGGACTTGGTGTCGAAGGCGTGCATGAGTGCAGTTGGCCTCAACAACGCTTTCTCTCCGGTGGTGGCTGGGTTGGTTGTCGTCCAACGATGAAGGTTCGCGTGTGAACCTCGTGCGTCCGTAGTCTTACGAATTGCAGTAAGTATTGTTATTTCTCAGCGGGTGGAGGTGTCCGATTCCACTCGTGGTGTCCTTTATCAGATCCTGTATTTCTCTTATGTGGTATTGCATTTTATTATGGTATAAAACTGTGTGGTTGTGATCGATATCTTTGGTATTGCTGACTATTACTATTGCATGCATTCTTGTTTACCTGTGTGCTTGTAACTGCGCTCGTGGGTATCGTACCCCTGGCCCCCTTACACTTAAATCTTACCATCTGCTGGGGTAAGGGGCATCGAGAGTTAGAATTTTCTAAAGAGGAAACCGCTCGAACTATCAGGTGCGGAAGCCTGATTCCCCAGGTGTTCACTCCAGAGGGAACCGAGGGGGATAAAGTGCACGAATGCACTTTACGGTAAAGTGCACTGATCCAACGATCTGTGTGGATCAGTGCAATGCACTTTGAGATGTGTGTGCTTTGAAATGTGTTCACTCATCTACGCTGACCATTGGATCAGTGCACTTTACCGTAATGTGCATTTGTGCACTTTATCCCCCCCCCCCTTCCCTGACTCCAGGGGTCCGCTCTCATGTCGCCAGCCACAGCCTCTCCAGCCTCCGGCGACCTCGTCGGTACCCCGTCCAGCCACCGACGCCTTATTCAGAGCCAGTTGCCATTGTTCCCATCCTCCCCGACACCATCTACCGCGCCCGTCCTCCACCAAACTGCATGTTGCCGACATTTTACGCCCCCAGTGATCGCAACCCCACCTACAGCCACCTCACCTCCCTTCTTCGACCTCGCTTCCACCTTCTCTCGCCCCCATTAGTGCCGTCAGATCTCCCCTTCCCCACTCACGGGGTTCCACCCCAAAGCATCCAACCACCACAACCTTCCATTCCCCAACCTCCCCACGCCCTTTCAGCCTTCTCCAGACCCCCAACAGTTGCCTAACCTCTTCTACCTCCTCCAACAGCCGCCCAAGTCATCCTTGTCATCCCCGCCTCAAAATTGACCCCTCCAAGCCCCGTCCCAGCCAATACCACCCCACAAAAGTAAGTTCTTCCCGCTGACAGTCCCTACACAGCAACATCCTTCCTTTCGAACAGACACCGTCAGCACCGCGTCTTCCCCACCACCACCGGGTCTTCCCCACCACCACCGACATCAATTACTTCATGAGATTTTACTTCCATCTTTCATTTCTTCGCATTTATCAAGTATCTTGTATTGCTAGTAATATTTTACTTAAATTAATTTGATTATTTCACTTTCAGAAGATGTGTATTTCTTATTCGTCATGTACTTCGAATTCTGATGCACTCCTAATTAATTTGTCCCTTGCTTAATTCGAATGTTTGTGCTTAAATGTGACTAAATACATGATTTATAAAAGTAACGTTGTTTAATTAATTGCACGTCGGAAGTGATTGCATGATTGGATCATTTGCATTAGAGTTTGTGTCGTAAGCATCTTGTTCGTTTGAATGCTTGTTGTTTGTGTCTTTGTCCTTGCAAACTCATTTTAGGGGTTGTCGTTGGTGTATTGCATTCGTCGTGTGTTTGCTTGCAGTACATCTAGGGTTAGGGCATCACGCGTCATCCACCTATAGATTCGTCATGCGTCATCCACCTATAGATTCGTCATGTGTCAAATTGGTAACAGAGCTAGGTTCGAGCTTTTTTTGATACACAGTAGTAAAATCTATAGGTTCCTTCATGGCTAGCTATCACTGGCATTCCTCTCCTTTATTTGAGGATACCGAGTCTATCAATACCCGATCTCATAGAGCCACTTCAGAGAGATCCTCTTGTTATTACGATGATTATTCTCGTTCGCAGAACACCACTTCCAAAGATCGTGTCAATCCCTCAACGTGATTCCCCAATGTTAGAGCTGATCATTACGATGATTATCGCCATCTCTATCCATGCGCATGAGTGGACCCTGTCGAACCTTCGACACGACTTGATTATCTTAGAGATGATTACTACAAAGATCATCGTTTTGAGAGAGATCTCGAGTGTATTTTTGTGATGTTGCCCGACATCTGACGGTTCAACGAGTCCAGAGTCTTTTAGTTATTGGCTCGTGGATATGAAATATTATCTCGATTACTTTAAATTATTGGGTGAGTGTCACATCAAATTTGCGAAACTTAGACTTCTAGATCAGGCGAGAGCATATTGATCTAGCATTGAGAGGACCCGTAAGCGAGATCGTCTTCACCGTATCACTAGTTGGGTAAAGATGAAGCGGATGTTGTGTCATGGGCATTGACCAACGTTGTATAGGAGTCACCTGCTCAAACATTTATTTTCCCTTCAGCAACGATCCATGTCCATCACTGAGTATAGAGATCGTTTTGATGAGTTAGTAGTGAGGAGCGACATCCGAGAGGAGCCAGCTATGACCACTTCCCAATTTCAATCTGGACTTCGATCCAAGATACGTACTGAGGTGACCTATCACTACTCAGAGTCCCTCGAGCAGACATACCAGCTCGCCCTTCATTATGAGTAGTCCATGAGATCCACTAGAGTTAGCCGAGTGGATTCGCACCTTGACCTCCCCAGTATGAGTCTCTCAAATTCTGAGGCTACCACTTTGCTTACTCTTGTCCTGTCAGACACGATAGAAGTGATACATGATATTGATTCTCTCACCCCAGTGAGGTACTTAGTCTGATGAGTGGTCCGTTCTTTGATTTTAACTCATTTCTTGTGACCCCGACTGAGAGTGAGTCTGAGCGACCTAGTGATCCTATAGTGACGTGCTCTTTCCTTACCCCACGCGTTGACTTCGTTATTGCTCTGATCATAAACTCGCCCTTGTGAGCATGTTCATCTGAGATTCCCCATATTGTCGTGGCGAGTAATATCCCGAGTGAGGGTCGAGAGCATAATATTGACTTTGTAGTGCCTATCTCTCTTGTTCTTGAGGTTACTACTCTTATCGATGACACTCATATGAAGGATCATTCTCTTAAGACTGAATTCTTTGATGAGACCGTTGAGCCTCTTGGAGAGCCACCTGATGATTCTTCCTTTTAAGAGACATTCAACTCACCCCGGCGCTGCATCCTTGTGTCCCTGTCTCACGCGTCCCTTTAAATGATTGTCGCGTTCACGATGAATTCACTAACTTATCACTAGGTGAACCTCCCGAATTACATCCATATGTCACTATCTTCGACATTCCTTCGGGAGATTGCCTCCATGCAAATTTTTCTATCGACAACCTGGTGAGCCTCCCGATGATTTGCATTCCCTAGAGGAGACATTTGGCATATCATGATTCCACAGCTCACCGTCGATGTCCCAGTCATTAAATTGGGTATTCTCTGTAGTCATTACACTCGATGAATACCTCTACACCCCGCCCAAAGTACCTCCAAATAAACCACGTATCCTTAGGGACTTTTATCACTATATAGCGCTTATACTTAATCATTCTGTCATGTCGGCCATCGTTCATTTGCATCTGTTGCATATTTTCATGTCATACTCCAATGTAAACTTATATTAAAAAAATGAGAACTTTAAAACTTGCGTTGATAATCACATGAGGAAAATGTTCAATGAAGGTGATTGAGTGATGATTTGCACATTATTTGAGAGGTTCCCATTGGGGGAAGCTATGAATTTGTGTGCTAGGTGAATAGGTTCATACACTGTCATGAGAGAGTCTGAGTTAAATTTCTTTGAGTTTGATATTACTAGGAATACTGATGTTCATCTTGTACTCAATGTTGAGAATATGACTTTAGATGTGGAGCCACCTAATTTTAGACCTTCAGCTTTCCCTTTTAGCTTCAGTTTCCACCATCACTATAGCCTCTCATATATCCCCAACCTCCACTACAGCTCTACCCGTCACCAGTGTATCCCTACCCTTCATCCTTATGTGATATAAACTGAGAATTCAAATCTAAGTTCCGCTCACTTTTTCACGCTCGAAGTTTGAACTTTGTAAAGTCGTTAATCGTTATTTCAGAATGAACACTCGAATGTTTGCGTGTTGAACCAATGCGGTACCCTTTCATCCACAACCTTAATCACAGTTAATAATTTATAGATAAACGGTAATTTAAAATAGAGCGAACGTTCGAGGCAAGCTTATAGATAATTAATCGGATCACATAAGGTTACGCTAATTAGATGGAGCAAGTAAGATTAGGCAAAGTTTACCCAAGCGTACACAAGCTACGGTTAGGAGAAGACCTTTTCAAGCACAGTTGCATGCAGGTAAAAACTTAGTGAGGGAGTTTGACGGAGGGTAGTGCTGCTGTCAACGTCAATCGCTGACGGGAAGGTGCTACCAGATGAGGTCGCCGGAAAAAGGAGTCGACGGCGACCCTTGGAAGCAAGTGCTCCACTGGAACTGGGCGTCAACGGGTGAGGAAAAAGTCTCGTTTAATGAAGACGTTGTTGGTTGCTCGCAGAATTCAGGAACCGTGAGCGTCGTCCTAGAAGGGTCCTTCAAGGTCGGTAGTGAGTAATACGTCGGCGTCCTCCTCGTTCTGCAGGATCCCGTCGGTTTTGCTAGGGGAGGCGATCGAGCAAGGAGTGCGGGTCGACAGAGGGGACCTTCCTCCAATTTAATAGAGGAAAACAAAATAAATTTGTTTCCTCTGTATTTTTCCAGCCCTTCTTTTCTCTTTCGCGAGAGATTTTAAGAGGAGACAAATACTTTCCCTTTTAACTTATTTCCAAATTTTTATTCCCTAAAATTTCTCTCACTGGAATTTATTAATGGAGAATAAACTTTAAAATCTTTTAATTTGAGTCCATCTTACATTATGCGTCCTTAATTAAGTTAAACTTGTCTTTTCCATCCTAGGTACTCAAAATTAAAATACCATTTATTCATGATCTCACCGGATGGCCAAACCAATGAGCCGAAAATTCCAAATATAAACTAATGCGCGGGAAAGAAACATACATGATATAAAATAAACAATAAAAGATAACCGACGCATGATGATATCATGCATCCTCGGATGCGACGAAGGGTGTATCATTATGGCGGTTTGCTTGGTACATGAGACCCTTGGCTACTTCAGCGGCATGAGATGCGGAGACAGACCCTACTAGGAGCGACAGAGTCTTGCCTAGAAAACTTTGGGAGAATGTAGTCTCCATTCAATGGGGATGAATGCTTCTAAGCCGGGGGGATTGATGGAGATCGATCACGCCATATTGGGTGATTTATCATTATCGACATTTTTGGATCGCCGGGCGGATGATCGGAGCCCGCGAGTGCGACCGACTCGAACTTTCTTATTTTAATGTATTTTCTTTTATTTTTCCGAGCTTCATTTTGGGAGTTAGGTTAGGTTATTCGATCGGATGATTAGGTTCGTCAGATACTCTTAACTTAAATCCCCCCTCTTACTTATATCTTACCTGCTGCTAGGGCAAGGGGCATTGAGCAGGGTTTTCTAAAAAGGAAACTGCTTAGTCTATCAGGTGTGGAATCCTGATCCCCACTGGTACCGAATCCAAGGGGTCGCTCGCCAGCCGCCACAGCCAGCCATGACCTCTCCAGCCTCCGACAACACCGTTGGTACCCCGTACAGCCACCAACGCCCTATTCTGAGCCTGCTGCCATTGTTCTCGTCCACCCCAACACCATCTGTCGCGCCCTTCCTCCACCAAACTGCATGTTGCCGACATTCCACGCCTCCAGCAACCACAGCCCTGCCTACAGGCCCATGGTTATTAGGATCGCGATTCGGATCGTAGGATCCAGAATTTGTAAATCAATCCGGATCTTATTTTCGGGATCTAAATTGGCACCTCTACGGCTGGGATCACGATCCGGATCTTAAGATCTTTAGGATCGCGATCCCGACCTGATTCCACCGGTCCAAGCAAAGGGAACTAGAAACATGTCCAACCCTATCCCGACCTCATTCAACCGGTCCAACGCCCATACCGCATTGCTTAACCCTATCCCAATCCTGACCCCCATACCCCATCGCAGAATCATATCTTGCTGCTTTACCCTATCTCAAGTGACGACTGCAAACAGAGGCCAAGGGTGACGTCTTCGATCGCTTCCATTCCAGACAACGCCTTCCTTTTCCTTCTTTACCTAGTTCCATTTCATGTGGTGACAGTGTCTTCTCTTCCATTCCAGCGTATGAGCAATCCAGTGGTCAGCAATCCCGTGGCTTCATGCTTTCAAGACGGCGTTTTCTATTCCTTTCTAACGTACGAGCAATCCAACGACTAGCAATCCCGCGGCTAGAAATCCAGCATACGAGCAATCCAGGCTTCCTGCTTCCAGTGTGCGAGCAATCTAGCAATCCAACTAATTTTGTTATTCAAATATTTTTTGATATAATTATTCACATACTGCTCAATTTAATGATTTTTTTGTTAATTGAGCACGTAATTGGACGATAAAAAGTTTAATTTTATATTTTTAGTCTTAATTTATGAATATTATAGGATCTTGTGATCCTACGATCCGATCCAACCTCGAAACGATCTCACCTAGGATCTCGATCCTGACAACCCTACCTACAGCCACCTCCCCTCCCTTCTTCGACCTCGCCTCCACCTTCTCCCGCCCCCACCAGTGCTTTCTGAGCCCCAACGGCTAGATCTGCCTTTCCCCACTCACGGGGTTCTTCCCCATAGCCTCCAACGACCACAACCTTCCATTCCCCAACCTCCCCATGCCCTTCCAATCTTCTCCGGACCCCCAACAGTTTCCTAACCTCTTATACCTCCTCCAACGCCCCAAGCCATCCCTGTCATCCCCACCTCAAAACTGAACCCTCGAAGCCCCGTCCCAGACAATACCACCCCACAAAAGCTGATTCTTACCGAAGGCGTGTATTTCTTATTCGTCATGTGATTTGAATTCCAGTGCACTCCTAATTAATATGCAATTATCCCTTACTTAATTTGAATGTTTGTGCATAAATGTGATTAAATACACATTTTAAAAGTAACGTTTAATTAAATGCACGTCAGAAGTAATTGCATGATTGAATAATTTGCATATGCATTGCATTAAAGTTTGTGACGTAAGCCTCATGTTCGTTGGAATGCTAGTTGTTTGTGTGTTTGTCCTTGCAATCTCATTTTAGAGTTTGTTGTAGGTTTACTGCATTCGTCGTGTGCTCGCTTGCATTGCATCTAGGGTTAGGGCATTGTGTGTCCTCCACCTATAGATTCGTCTCGCGTCACACCGACTGAGAAGCAAAATTGGAGAATTACACAAAAAGCCTTCATATTTAAAAGACTTCATTCTGTAAATCAAGGTTTAATGGCAATTTTGTAAATACTAGCAAAGTACTAGACATCCCACTGATTAGGGAAACAATGCAAACTATGGGCAAAGCAGGGAAATAAAATTTAACTTCATTGCGCCAGTTTTTTCTCTCTCTATTGCAACAACAACTATACATGGGGACATCATTGCAAAAGGCTTTTCTGGTTAGAGATGGATGGAGCAGGCAACGAAGGAATCACATAAACTGGTACAGGAGGTCTGTCACCCTCAAAGCTTGAGGACGAGCTCATTTTGGAGGACAACGATGTTATGGGTCATTGCACTAGTTATCATTCGAGATCAAGTCTCATTTATCATTGTAGGTATTTTATATTTTCTCTATGTATTATTTAATATGTTAATAGCGGGTCGTTAGATTTAGAAGTAATTAGTTGGTAAGATAATCATTAAGAGCCTAATTGTGTAATGTAAGTCTATTTAAAGGCAAAGGATGCTGGAATGAAGCGAAGTAAAAAGTGATTTCCTAAACTGTTTGAGACTGTGGTAGCTCTCTCCTTTTGACCACACCTCGCTTGAACAGCAGCGGTTTCAGCTTTGTCGTATCTCTATCATTGCCATCTCCACCACCGACGAAGCTTCCAATAAGTTACGGCCTAGTCTGTAACAGCTATGTAGCTTCCAATGAGTTGCAGCCTAGCATATAACAGTTAGGAGGGTATGCATAGAGAATGAAGTCCCGCATTAAGAAATTTATATAGCCTTGTTCAAATAGATATAGGCCTCTGTTATGGGCCGCTCATTCACGGGCCTTCCCCGTCGGCCGAGCCACATAACAGGGTTGCAGCCCGCACACCCCAACCCATCTCCGCATGCGTGTTCTCGGTGCGGCAGGTTGTTGAGGCCGGATCTCGAGCCCTTTACCTCCTTGATGAGAGGCACTTAACGCTCAGTTGGTGATGAGAGCAGGCGTTAAGTGCCTCTCATCAATGAGGTAAAGGGTTCGAGATCCGGCCTCAACAACCTGCCGTGCCGAGAACACGCATGCGGAGATGGGTTGGGGTGTGCGGGCTGCAACCTTGTTATGAGGCTCGACCGGCGGGGAAGGCCCATGAATGAGCGACCCATAACAACCTCTTCACCTACAATCTACTAATTTTAAGTTGAATACAGAATTCTAATAGATATATTCTAGAACTGCTAACTCACCATGAAGACAAGTATGCATCTGAAGGAGCTGTCACCAAATTTTGATTTCCCATGGCACTAATAGGAATCCAAGTTATGCACGATTCCTTGAAACCACAAGAGCGCAAGAAAGATCCAAGCTGCACCTTTATGGAATCAAATCTTTCCTTCTTATAGTCTACCAGATCCATCTTATTAATAGCTACTATTAGTTGTTCAACACCAAAACTCCGAATAAGTTGAGCATGCTCTTTTGTCTGCCCAAAACCACTGCCATTCATACCAGCTTCGAAAGAACCCACAGAGGCATCAACAACAAGTACAGCAGCGTCGGCTTGTGTTGCACCAGATATCATATTCGGAACAAAATCTTTATGGCCTGGGGAGTCGAGCAAAACAACGTGATACTTCTTTGAATTAAAATATGCTATAGCCACTGTCATTGTTATCCCTCTTTCCCGCTCTTCGGTACTCTCATCCAAGGCCCAAGCATAAGTAAAAGATCCTTTGCCCTGTAATAATACATAAAATTTTATCAGTTTTTATACCAAGCAAATGCAACAAGTCAGGTAAAAGATGCAATTTGAAAAACCCCATTAACATATCCCATCAAGGTTAAATGAAGATTCAGCTATCAAGACAAAGACTTGTCATGAGAATGGAAGCACTGAGGGTTCCATGATAGTCATATGAAAAGTCAAAAGAACAATCAATGCATGAAGGAAATCACGTGAGTAGCTACAATAATGGCATTGTGTTTCTACAAAATGCTGACGATAGAACAAGATCAATATTCTAGAAACAGAACGATACCATCTCTTTAGCTTCCTTCTCATTTTTGTGCATTTCTTTCTTGGATATTCTTCCCAAAAGATGCAATAATCTGCCTGACAATGTGGACTTTCCAGAATCAACATGACCAACCTATGACAATGGCCAATGTATACTCAAGAACTACAATTATGCAAAAACAAGGAACGTATTAAACTGATAAATTTAAACAAGCAGTTGGCTTACAATTGCAAGGTTCAACTGATCCTGGTTTCCATGCTCTTGATCAATTACTAACCCTTTTCCAGACTTATATTCATCCTGAGAATCCCCTTTATTCCCAATAAATTTGTTTTCTAATTTTGAAAAGACTTCATCTTTTGCTAGAGTTTGTGGGGTCTCTCTATTGACCTTTTTACTATTTCCATTGGTTTTGATGAGTTGTTTCTCTTTAGCTAATGAGACCGAAGAACAATCTAGTTGCCTTTCTTCAGATAATGCACCGGGATAATCATTCGGTTGACTTGGTTCATACCGCGTATTTGATGAATCACTCATATCCAACTGACTCACTTTGGATAATAAGGCCCGTGATTTAACTGAAAATTCATCACTTGTTTTCATTTTGGCTGTGCCGTTTTTCTCACCAGTGGCTTTGAAGGCTGCTTTGACAAGGAAAATGTAACAGAACAATTAGAAATTTAAAAGAAAAAATTGGAGTAGCTTCAATGAAGCCAATAAATGCTAAGGTTCACAACATAAATATGACGAGTCAGTTTATAAGTGGCAATTTTTTTGAAGCAGGGAAAAATACATTTGCTGCAACAAGAAATATATCAAGCATAACAGAAAACTGCATCCTAAGTAAAACATAATATAATACTATATATAAACTAGTAAAAAAATTTGCACAGAAAACATACCAGGCAAATAAAACTCCATTATCAACATTAATTGTGAATTTGTCCATATGACACATCAGCTGATGGGGATTGCCACTCAGATCGTATTTCGCCAGAGCCTACTAGAGTATATATGCGCAGGAGACGTTGATCGGAGTTTACTTTAGCGATCCGAGATCACAGCTATGCTCGGATCGCTGTTTTATGATTTTAGGGATTTTTCTTCTATTTTATCTTGTCTAATTAGAGGGTTTAGGCACCCATTATTAACGGACGATCGTAGCCGTTCACAATGGATGACCTAACCCCTCCAACCCTATTTATACTAGTATTAGTGCTGAAGAAAGTATTCATTCAGGTTTTGGAGTTCTTCCTCCAGGAGTGGATAATCGCGGAGCCAAGGCCGCAACCCTTAGTGTCGATTCCTTGGGTAAGTTCCCTTGTTTGCTTGTTAGTGTTGTCTGCCCCTCCCTAACCCGCAAATCCCCACTGCACCTCTTCCCATTCGCGATTCATCTCCACGGAGACTATGACCACCCGTCCCAGCCCTAGACCCCTCAATCGCCTCTCCTCCACGGAACACCCCACCTCCACAGTCACCTCCAGCATAGAACCATCTCATTCCTAGCCATAACCCCTTCACCCACCCTCCCCCTAGCCACCAAACACTCCCAGCAGACCCACCATGAGCCGCCAGCCTCCTTCTGCCGTAATGCCATAGTCGCCTTCTCCCAGCAGTTGCATACCATACCCATCCCCTTTCCCTGCCCCGATCAGCCCCCCTCCCTTCTCCCAGCCCAATCGGATCTCACAACTAACCTTTGGGGATGGACAAGCCCCATCAAGACCTCCCCTTCGCAGCAGCCAACACCCCTTTCTTCTCCTCCTCATTCCACAACCGGCTACTTCCCCGCGTCCTCCAAACACTTGAATACAATTCCAATACTTGTAAGTTTTGTAGTTTTGATTATTTGATCCTGCTATTGTACGCATTGGGTGTTCGTATTATCTAATGGAAACTTGATTCATAATTATTCGCTTTCCAATTTATCAATATAGATTGTTGGTTCTGTTTTCCTATTGTTCTTGCTTGTGCAACTCCGAACAGGAGGAGCTAGAACTCATTTGTTTTCGCTTTTATCTGCAGGATGTAGCAAATAATAGAAAGTGTTGATTATTTCATTATAAAGTTGCTAATGTACCAACGGAATACTCAAAGTTGCATTCATTTGGTTTCGGATTGCATATATTTAGTTCCCGATTAGAATCGTATGTTAAATTCATCAGGTATTGCATTATAAGGATACCGAACAAACTCACCTAACCTAACCTACATCAATAGCTAAAGTTGAAAAAAAATGTTGCTTTCAGAAAAACCATTAATATCATAAAAGGTGATAGAATTTGACATAAAGCAAGTCGCGTGGTGCATGTGGAGGAATCCTAAAGACAATCTACGGGGTGATGGATGAGGCTTGATCAAATTAAAAATGCTCATACAAACAATTACGATATCCGTCACAAGATTAAACGCAATAATTGAATTAAGAGCACTTATAATATGACTACAATCAAAATTAAAGGCTTAAAAGAAAACTTGCAACTAATTAATTCACGAGCGGCGAGAGTGCATTAACTCAATGCGTGGCAACTTGAGCCCTACAAATTAAGAGATATTTTGGGAAAAACAACCTGCGAACAATAATCAATAATAAGATGAGTACTGTAGAAATTTGGAATTCGGAGCAGAAAAATATTTTATTTCTTCACACATTCTTAAAATAATACAAGGATTTGTACATATATATAGGAAGGAGGAGCGAAAACTCAACTCCAAACCAAGGTGTGGGACTAAACTATACATGCCAAAAGCGAGCCTTTGCATGAGCTTCTACATATGCTATGTCAATTCTTCTACATTCCCCCACAAGCTTGGAGCATACAGATTGTAGGTGTCAAACTTGAAAACGAACTGTCAGTATAGTGGGTGTGGTAAGGCCTTGGTGAGAACATCAAAAATTTGCTCGGCAACAGGTACATGTCGCAAATCAAGTATGCGCAGATAAACTTTTTTCCTAATGAAATGACAATTAACTTCGATAGGTTTAGTACGTTCATGAAAAACGGGATTCTCGGCGATATGGATAGCAGTTTGACTATCACAGTAGAGTGGACAGAAAGGGGAGTTTCACACCAAGATCAATAGGAAGACTTTCCAGCCACGTAAGTTCAGAAACAACAGACGTCATTGAACGATACTCAGCCTCTACAGATGAGCATGCCACCATTGTTTGCTTGTTGCTCCAAAGTATGTGCAGAAGCTGCTCGTAGACCGACGATCATCAAGTGAACCGACATAGTTTGTACCAGAGTATGCAACTAAGGATAGAGAGGATGAGAATACACAAGCCCTTGTCCTAGGACATTCATCAAATACCGAAGGATTCACTCGACAACCTGAAGGTGGTGCATCTGAGGAGCTTGCATGAACTGGTTGACCACCCCAACAACAAATGATATAGATGGTTGTGTGACAGTCAAATAGATGAACTTGCCAACCAGAAGACGATAGTACTTAGGATTAAGGAGAAGCGGATCAGAGTCAAATGTATGAGCGCAGAGCTTGTGGTTGGCATCCATTTGTGTGTTAGCAAGCTTGCATCCGGAGTAGACCGCGTCGTGAAGAAGGTTGAGACAGTAATTCCGTTGAGACAAGACGAGCCCATCAGGTCGACGAGCTACCTCGATGCCCAAGAAATATCGGAGGTTTCCCAGATCTTTGGTCTGAAAATGTGAGGCAAGTGCTTCTTGATCATATAGATAATGTTCAGATCATCGCCCATGATGAGAATATCACAAACATACACCAGAAGTATCACCGTGCCTGCCAGGGGCTACGAGTAAATAGGGAGAAATCCGCCGAGCTCCAAGTGAAGCCAAAATATCGAACGACCTGACTGAATTTATCAAACCAAGCTCGAGGAGATTGCTTGAGGCCATAGAGAAATTTCTTGAGGTGGCAGACAAGGGACTCCCCCGTGATTTCATAACCAGGAGGCTACTACATGTAGACAGTCTCAGCGAGATCGCCGTTAAGGAAGGCATGCATGATGTCGAGTTGATGCAATGGCCAATGACGATGGACGACCAAGGAGATCAAAACCTGAATGATATTCAACTTAGTGACAGGGAAGAACGTCTCTTCATAGTCGAGGCCATAATGTTGAGTGAAACCACGAGACACAAGATGAGCTTTGAGGCTCTAAACAGTCCCATCAAAACAATGCTTCACAGTGAAGACTCATTTACATTCCACACAAGATTGGCCAGGAGGAAGGGGGACAAGGTCCCAAGTCTGATTGACCCAAAGGACATCCATTTCTTCATCCATCGTGGCCCGCCACCCTGGATGCTGAAGAGCTTCCTGCACAGAGGAGAGGGTGGAAATAGAAGACAAGGAAGTCGCAAACCTGTGAAGGTCTGGAGATAAGCGGTGTAAGGAGACATAATGAGAGAGAGGGTGAGCGATAGACGTTGTGGGAGGATCAACTAGTCATGAAGTGTCATCAGTAGGGGCAACTGTCTTATGGCATCAGACTGAGGACGACGACGAGTGTACACACGAAGAGGAGGAGGAGGTGGCGGTGTTGGGAGCATGGGAGGTGGAGGCTAAGTTATCAAAGGCGCAAGGCGCACCGAGGCGCAAAGGGGTCCTGGAGCCTAGGCACAGGCGCGCGCCTGAGGCACGTGAGGCGCAAAAATGAATTGGGTGCCCAATTCACTGAAAATCTGCGAATTTGGCATTCAATTCATTGATTTTTCAGTGAATTGGGTGCCCAATTCACTGAAAATCAGCGAATTGGGCATCCAATTCACTTGAAAACCGCGAATTGGATGCCCAATTTTCTGAAAATCAGCGAATTGGGCATCCAATTTGCTGATTTTCAGTGAATTGGACACCCAATTCCCTGAAAACCAACGAATTGGGCATCCAATTAGCTGTTTTCCAGTGATTTGGACACCCAATTCACTGAAAAACAGTGAATTGGATGCCCAAGTGCGTCTAGGTGTGCCTCGGGTACGTTTGAGATCATGTTTTTGCCCCTCCCAAAAAAAAAGTCGAAGAAAACAGCTTGAAAAGCCCAGGCGCACCTTTGGTGCACCTAGGAGCACGGGAGGTGGAAGCATAGGAGGTGTGTTGTTATGGAGACATAATGAGAGAGAGGGTGAGCGGTAGACGCCGTAGACGGATCAACTAGTCGTGGAATGTCATCAGTAGGGGCAATTGTCTCATGGCATCAGACAAAGTACGACGACGAGTGCACACATGAAGAGGAGGAGATGGTGGTGTTGGGAGCATGGGAGGTGGAGGTGGAAGCAGAGGAGGTGCGTTGTTATGGATATGTACATTAGGACGTGGGATAGCAGGTATGGAGGTATCATAAAGAGTCAAGGAGTAAAATGGTTGATCATCAAGGAAGGTGACATCAGCGGATGTAACGAGCTTTAGATCTTTGGGAGAGTAACACACATAGCCCTTATGTGTGTGTGAGTACCCAATAAATATATACGTGGTAGCGCGTTGGGCAAGTTTGTCCATGGCAGGGCCATGCTGATGGACAAAGCAAACACTGCCGAAGACAAGAGTCAAGGGGAAAAGGAATGTCGAAGGAAAGATGATGGAGAACAGTGTCGTAAAGTTGAGAATGGAAGAGAGCATGCAATTAATTATATAGCATGCGGTGGAGACTGCGAAGTGTCAATAGATCTTGGAGACCTGCATTTGAAACATAAGACAGCGAGCAACCTCGAGGAGGTGGTGATTCTTCCGCTCGGCCACCCCATTTTGTTGCGGTGTATAGGCGTGAGATGTTTGGTGAATAATACCAAACATGTTACAAGTTTCTTGGAAGTTGTGACTTGTATATGCGCGTGCATTATCGGTTCGAAATATTTTAATTGAGCGCGAGAATTGAGTACGGATCTCAGCGATAAAGCGATAAAGCGAAAAACACGTAGTAGTTCAGAGCGATCGCGTAACAAATACAACCATGTCATGCAAGAATGATCATCAATAAATGTAAAAAAATAATGATATCCAGATAAACTAGCAATTTTATACGGACCCCAAATGTCTGAGTGCACTAAATCAAAGGGAGGAAAACACTTAGCACAGTGAGGGGAGAATGTAGAGCGATGTTGTTTCCCTAGATACATAATTCACATGTAAATCAGGAAGAGTTTTCTGCAGGATAGGAAGAGGAGCATGGTCAAGACGTCGGTGTCAATCAACAGAACTGACAGAGGAGAGAACTGAGGTGGGAAGATCCAGAGTGTAGAGCTCATTGGACAGCCGTCCTCTACCAATGATATTTCGCGTCCGGCACCACAAAGGAAGAACAGAAAAAGATGGTGGAACGATCATGATCATTAGTAAGACGACTAACAGAAAAGAGATTAAATTGAGAGCCAAGAACATGAAGAACAGAGCTGAGAGAGGGACAAAGTGAAAGGGAATCTCCAGAGCTGAGACCGGGGTGGTTTCTCCATTGGCCACTGTGATAAACTTAAGACAAGTAGAGTCTGTGTACCGAGAAGGCTTCTGCAGAGTAATATGATTCGTTTTCCCAGAGTTCACTATCCAAGAGAGATTATGGGAAAACACGATATACCTACATTTGGGATAAATGTGATGGAGTCGGAAGTCCGAGTAACCAGCCCCCGGAGATGTTGTAGTTCCTCTCCAAGATGTCAATGTTGGAGCGGGAGGTGGTAGGAACATCCACCGCAGGAGAGGTGCGGTGCTGAGAGTTGGAGGGCTGCTGCGGGAACCCATGTTTTCAGTAACAGGTGGTCTCAGTATGATTTGTCTGGCCACAATGGGCACACAGGCGAGTGTTTTGGCCCTTGGAGCGATTGCAACCATCACGCACAACGCCCCGAGATCCATGGCGACCTCCACAGTGCTTATTATATGGCGGGTGAGTGTCAGTAGAGTGTTGGAGTAAGACGGGACAGGGAGTAAGCGAGACATCGACGAGCAGAGTCTCCTTCAAGATCATGGAGCACACATCTGAGAGAGATGGAATAGTAGGAGAAGATAAGATGGTCGCACATACACTGTATATTTGAGGTGGGAGTCGTTCCATCATCAGAGTAATGTTGACAGCCTCCTTCTGAGCTCGTTGGGTAGCAAGATACAACGTCGGCGGCTGGTGCTAAATCCAGGCCTTGAGGAGTGTCTTATATGGGGCCACAAAGGATGTCAGGTCACTGTCCGAACAAGGTTCAACGGTCTAAAGGTCCCGAAAGTATCGAACAGATGTTGAAGGTTGCCCTACCCGGAGCATAAGGACTTCAGTTCATCCCACATAGCCTTTGCGGTCTCATGGTGCATAGCGATGTGATATGACTCACTATCCATGAAGTTGAGAATCCATGATTGTACACGACCATCATCCCTGAGTCATTGTTCGGTATGTTCAATAAAAGTGTTGCGAGTGACATGATGAAGAAGACCTTTGGTGTGAAGGACTCGTCGCACAGAGTGTACCCACTCAACAATTTTTTTCTTCTCAATGAGGGAGATAATGGTAATTAAGAGTTCGTCGGACGTCAGGAATAGGTGCTGGAGCGAGTGCAGGAAGGGTAAAGGAAGCGGGTGCAGCATTCGTTCCCACATGATTAAACATTGCTGGGAGTATTCAACAGGAGGTGGAGAGTGTGCGAGCTCTGGAGGAAGCAGCCTGGAAGGGGGTTTGCAAGCTCGTGAGGAGATCTTGCGAGTTATGGAGGCGATCGCAAGGACGGAAGCTGCGAGAGCAGGAGGAACCAGAGTACATCGAGAGCAGGGAGACGACAGACGGCGAGACTTGGCTTCTGAAAACGGCGAGACCTGCAGATGAGAACGGCGAGTGTTGGAGTCAAGTATCGGCGAGCACAGTAGTCGGGGGGGGGGGGGGGGGGGGGCAGCGGCGAGTTCCTGAAGGAACCTTAGGCGAGCTCCAACCGTGGGCAAGCTCAAGTCGGCGAGCACTGGAAGGAGAGGTCGACGAATCTTGGGTGTAGTTGTCTGCGAGAAATAGAGATAGGAACCCGCAAAAGCAGGAGAGCAAGATTTGCGGGCGTTTGTGAGTACCACGTTTTCGTCTGCAAGAAACATAGACGAGAAACCAAACAAGCAGGGGTCGGCGAGGTTTTGGGCGCTGCGAGCTCTGGAGACTGGAATGTAAAGGAGAGCGATCGATGCAGGTGAGAGACCGCGGGAGAGTACAAAAATATCGGAGAAGTGGCGAGATCAGAGCGCGACGGAGGTGAAGGCGAGTGTGAGTACTTCATAGGTGTAAGGGCCTATAAAAGGTGGGGCGGGGCCGCGGGGGCCTCAGTCCAACAGCAGCCGAGCGGCAAAATTTTGGCGAGCTCCAGGAGACCGGCTGCGAGTATCTGAGAAACGAAATAAAAAATTGCAACCAAAAGAACAGAGCGCAGTTGGTGAGAGTTCAGACGCAGGGAGTTGATGGCTCTGATGTCATGTAGAAATTTAGAATGTGGAGCAGAAAAATATTTTACTTCTTCACACATTCTTAAAATAATACAAGGATTTGTACATATATATAGGAAGGAGGAGTGAAAACTCAACTCCAAACCGTGTAGGACTAAACTATACATGTCAAAATCGGGCCTTTAAATGAGCTTTTACATGGACTAATTCTTCTAGAAGTACAAGCCATACAAGGTAGGAAATTATTGTTAAATGCCAAGTAACCCCCTCACCAGGTGGTGAGGATAAGTGTGGCTAAACCTAAGCCCGGCTGGTTCCCTTGAAGATATAAAGCATGGTCGGATTGCTGAGAAAAGAGAATCGCATATGAAGACGCGCTGAACCCTAAGGTTCGTTTCTCCTCTTCATCTTTACATGGTATCAGAGGGGTTCTTCCCGTCGACCTGAAGGCTCGTCGTGCCGATCCCGTCGATCGTTCCTGCTGCCGTTTCCGTCGTCGACTCGTGCCACGATCCCTTGACGTGTCGATCCCGTCGTTCTGGGCTCTGATGTTCTGGAAGACCATCGACGATCTGCTCGATCTCGCCAACGCCGATCTCTTCGATCTTCCTCGACGACGCTGATCTTCCTCGACAACGACGATCTCCTCGATCTTCCTCGACGACGATGATCGTTCTGGAGCCTCGCCCTGCTGCCGTGGTTCTGTCCTGCTGACGACGACCTCCCTACTGCCGTGGTTCTGCCCTGCTGACGTCGATCTCCCTTTGTTCTGCTGCTGCTACCGCTGCCGTGACCTGAAGGTTCTGCTCCTGCCGTGGTTCTGACCTGAAGGCCCTCCTGCTTCTGCTGCTGGTTTTCCGTCTGCTTCCTGAAGGTCCTCCGGCTTGTGTGCCCGTATGGATGACAACTTGAAAAGTGCAAATGCCTCTGAAGAGGCCGTTAACCAACCCAGACATTACAGTGGAGGGAGTTCTAACATGGACTTCAGTCAAGGTGTTACTCACATTAAACTCAATGGAAGGAATTACCTTCTATGGGCTCAGTCTATGAGGATTTTCATTGGGAGCCGTCGAAGACTGGGTTTTCTCACAGGATCCAAGCCGGCTCCCAACAAGACCGATCCCAAATACGAGGAATGGGAAGGTGAGAATCTCACAGTGATTAATTGGCTTGTCAATTCTATGGAACCCAAGATTGCAAGCCACTTTCTATTCTGTGAAACTGCAAAAGAAATGTGGGAACAGATCGAACGAAATTACTCAAAAAAGGACTTAGCAAGAATATATCAACTCCAAACTGAACAGATCCACATGGCTGGAATGGGGGACTTCGAAGAATATTATGGCAAGTTGACCCATAAGTGGGCTGAAATTGATCAGTATTCTGCTATTCAGACTATTGAAGACTACAAGACTGAACTCATGCAACGGAGGGTATTTGAGATGCTCTCTGGTCTCCCTCCTGAACTTGAATTCCAGAGGGTTCAGATGTTGGGACGTGATTCTGTACCTGATCTAGAGACTGTGGCTCACTATATTAGGGGAGAAGCTAGTCGTATAAACTCCCTTCGTTCAGGTACTCATGTGGGTCATGAGGTGTCTGCCCTTGCTGCGGAACAGAAGAAATGACATCCTAGAAATATGAGGCAAGAAGACAAGAGTAAAATGAAGTGCCCTCACTGTGGGAAGAAAGGCCATGGGAAAGAGAAATGTTGGGATCTTCACCCTCATTTAATCCCTCCAGGATGGATTCGGGGTTCTGATGGGAAATATGTGAGGCCTCCTACTGCTATGTATGGCCACCTTGATAATTCTGGGTATCTTCAGGCAGAAAACGAGAGGTTGATTAGAGATCTCAAGGCTCTGAAAGCCAACTCTGCTGGTGATTTGGCAGGTACAACCGCTCATGTTCGCTCTACTACTGTGTCCTCTAAAGAACTATCCACCCCTTGGATTATTGACTCGGGGGCTTCCGATCACATGACCGGATCTTCTATGGGAGTCTCCTCTATTTTTCCTACCTCTGGCAGTGTGAAACTCGCTGATGGATCCTCGGCGTCTGTGACTGGTAAAGGGGTTATTCATCTCTCTCCCTCTGTCTCTTTCAAGTCTGTGATTATTGTTCCCTCATTTCCTACGAACCTCTTGTCTGTTAGCAGTTTAACTAAACAACTTAACTGCTCTATCACTTTTTTCTCCTCTCATTGTGTGTTTCAGGATCTGGCGAGTGGGAAGACGATTGGTGGTGGGCATGAGTCAGGTGGAGTGTATGTCATGGACAACTGTCGGGCTCTTAGTTCTCAGAAAATTACCGACCAGGATCAGTTGAGGCTGTGGCACATGAGATTTGGGCATGCTAGTTTGAAGACCTTGAAAGCTATTTTTCCGCATTTGCTTAATGTTAAAACTGTTACTTTTGATTGTCAGTCTTGTGAATTTTCAAAGCATTGTAGGACCAACTATGCTCCTAGTTTGAGTCGAAGTTTGAAATGTTTTGATTTGATACATTCCGATGTCTGGACATCTCCTATTTGTTCTTTGAATGGTTTTCAATATTTTGTTTCTTTTATTGATGATCACTCGCGCTTTACCTGGGTGTACCTCATGAAAAAGAAGGATGAAGTCTCAAAAATATTTCAGTTGTTCTATCATTATGTGCAGACTCAATTTGGAACTGGAATTAAAATTCTTAGGAGTGACAATGGAGGCGAATATACGTGCAGTGACCTTCAGCTATTTCTGAGAGATCATGGGATTATTTTCCAATCTTCCTGTTTGGGGACTCCTCAACAGAATGGAGTTGCCGAAAGGAAGAATCGCCATATCTTGGAGACCACTCGATGCTTGTTGCAAGAGATGTTCGTCCCTAAGGGACTATGGGATGAAGGAGTTCTCACATCTGTCTATCTTATTAATAGGATGGCTACCGGTACTTTGGGAGGAAAGTACCCCCTACAGATTCTCTGCCCAAATATGCCTCTATTCAACCTTCCTCCTAAGGTGTTTGGGTGCGTCGCCTTTGTTCACATCGTGGGGCCTCATAAGGACAAATTAGGGCCACAATCAATAAAATGTGTCTTTGTGGGATATGCTGCCAACCAAAAGGGATATAAGTGTTATTCTCCTACTCTCCAGAGAAGGTTTATATCAAAAGATGTTACCTTTTTCGAGAACACTCCTTATTATTCCAATGAGGGCAAACTCATCACGTTTCAGAAGGAACGTAAAGAAGAAAGTGACATGTTGCCACCTCTTCCTGTTCTTGTTGATGTGACTGCTCCAGAAAGTGTTGATACTCCTGTTATAAAGGAAACCCCAACGAGTGATCTTCGAGTTTACAGAAGAAAAGGGGATCTTCAAGTATATCAAAGAAGGAAAAACATCAAGACTGGACAAGACTGTCACACTCATGCTCCACCACCTACCACCACTCCGCCAGATCCAAGCTACAACACCACTTCAGAGATCCCTTCTGCTCTTCAAATTCAGAGTGGTCGTACTAGATATCCTATGGATAAGTATGTTGGGTATCACTCTATCTCTCACTCATTACAAGTTTATCTTGCTTCTGTTTCCTCTATTCCTATTCCTAACAGTTTTTTAGAGGCTAGCTCAAATTTCCACTAGGTAAAGGCTATGGAGGAGGAGATGAATGCTCTCTAACGTCAAAAGACTTGGGAAATTGTTCCTATTCTTCATGGGCGCCATCTAGTCGGATGCAAATGGATTTATACTACTAAATTTCTTCAAGATGGAACTCTTGATAGGTACAAAGCGAGATTGGTAGCTAAAGGTTTTACTCATGTTGATGGTGTAGACTTCCAAGAGACCTTTGCTCCAGTTGCTAAATTGTACTCAGTCAGAATACTCCTATCTATTGCTGCTCATAAGTCTTGGACTCTACATCAACTCGATGTTAAAAATGATTTCCTACATGGTGAATTGGAGGAAGAAATCTATATGACTCCACCTCCTGGTATGGATGTTCCTAAAGGACATGTATGTCGCCTCAAGAAAGCCCTATATGGCCTCAAACAGTCTCCACGTGCCTGGTTTGCCAAGCTAAGTGATAAACTTGTTCATCTGAATTTCAATCGCTGTACTTCAGATCATTCTGTCTTTGTCTACAAAGGGGAGGAATGCACTACTATTCTCGTAGTCTATGTGGATGATATCATTATTACAGGAACGGATGACCTCCACATTACTCGGGTTAAGGAGGAATTAGCGTCCGCTTTTGAAATAAAGGATTTGGGTCTCCTTCGGTACTTTCTTGGAATTGAGATTGCACGTTCTGCCGGGAAGATTATGATCTCCCAACGGAAATATGTCTTGGACCTTCTCAATGATGTTGGATATTTGGGAGTCAAACCTGTGGATAGTCCTGTGGACCCTAGTTATGACATTCATAAGGAGACCTCTCCAGATCTTGAGAGGAAGTCTGATTTTCAACGAATTGTGGGGAAATTGATTTATTTGACAATCACCAGACCTGATATCTCCTTCGCTGTTGGATTGGTTAGTCAATTCATGCACAACCCTAAAGTTCATCACTATCAAGCTGTTCTGCGGATTCTCAAGTATTTAAAAAAGGACCCTGGAAAAGGCATTATCTATCAAAATCATGGCCATCTTAAGGTCCACGGGTACTGTGATGCTGATTGGGCAGGCTCTTCCGTGGACAGAAGATCTACTAGTGGATATACCATCTTTGTTGGTGGCAACCTTATTTCCTGGAGAAGTAAAAAACAAAATGTTGTGGCTCGTTCCTCCACTGAAGCTGAGTACCGTGCCATTGTTGTTACTGCGTGTGAACTGGTTTGGGTTAAATCTATCTTGGGGGAAATGAGATTTCCTGTCATTGAGGCTATGCAACTTCATTGTGATAATCAAGCTGCAATTCATATATCTAACAATCCTGTCTTTCACGAGAGAACAAAGCATATTGAAATTGATTGCCATTTTGTGCGGGACAAAATTCAGGATCAAACTGTGACTATGGTGTTTGTACCCTCTGAAGATCAACTGGCTGACATGCTCACTAAAGCGGTCTCTGGCAAATCCCTTCATTCCTACTCTCTTAAGCTCGGAATGCTGGATGCTTATGGGGTTAGCTTGAGGGGGGGTGTTAAATGTCAAGTAACCCCCTCACCAGGTGGTGAGGATAAGTGTGGCTAAACCTAAGCCCGGCTGGTTCCCTTGAAGATATAAAGCATGGTCGGATTGCTGAGAAAAGAGAATCGCATATGAAGACGCGCTGAACCCTAAGGTTCGTTTCTCCTCTTCATCTTTACAATTATAACTCCAAACACAAATTCACATGCGTATAGGAGAGCTTGAAGGGAGAAGATAAAGTTCTGGATGTCTGCTAGTAGAATCCTCTTAGAAATGTTAGGGCCGACGCATGAGTGCTTGGGAAGGAGGGGAGGGGCTGCGAAGGATTTTAAGATAGAAATGTTGGGCTTTGTACTGAATAGAATGATTTTGTTTTGAATAAACTTTCTGGTTCAATATAGTACTCATTTTAACTAAGCGGGCCACCTTCATCTTCCTCCTTTCTCTCTTCTCTCAATATCCTCTCCTCATTCTTCTCCTATAAGTTTGTCGCCCCTCTCTCTCTCTAATCACTTCCAACAGTAGACACAATTCCTCCCCTCTATCTTAATTTCTCTCTTCTCTCACTCTCTCTAAGGATCATGTAAACCTTAATTCAGCTGTAGTCACCTCCAACACAAGGCATAATCATTATAAGGACCACTTGATTGCTCAAAACTATCAAGAAACAACATTGTAAGAGCAGAAACAAATACACATACTTGACTGCAAATAAAAGGATGTTCAGCACAAATCATAGCAATCAAAAGGTATCAACCAATATAAAAGAAAAATGCTAGAATAAAGTACCTGTTGCATCACTAGCCTTAGCAGAAGCAATCAAGGGTGCACGAAGAACTCCACAAATTTCACAAGACAGAAAACTTTGGTCATTATCATATGTACAAATGGAGCAGCTCCAAAGCACGGGTTTATTCAAGTTCTTGTCTCGCTGAGAAGTGTTTCCTGAAGTTTCAAAAGATAAATGCACTTTAGCTGTGAAGTGTTGATTTTCCCAACACACACATCTATAACATACAGTGTCAATTTTTTCACCTTTATTTGCCTCTTCAGATGCATCAATATTTGTTTTCCTTTAACCAGTATCTCACCTTTTTCTACGTGGATTAAGGCTCTATTTGGGAGAACGGTGTCAATGGCTCTGGTAAGAAATGGAGCTCTAGTAAGAAATAGAGCTCAAAAGGAGATTTTTGGTCTTTCCCACCACACCGGGGCTCCAAAATAAAAGTTTACCAAACACAAATTCTCTGGTGACGTTTTTATCCCATTGAAATGGAGTTAAAACGTCCAAACAAACCGGGTATAAATTATCAGATGGGTGACCTTATGGGCTACTTCTTCTCCAGTTGTATGTAAGATCACAAATCAAGTTATATGGATCCTAAGTTCAAGGATTACAAAAATAATAAGAAAACTTGCATATTAGTAGTTTAGCACGGCAACTATCACACAGCTATTAACAGTTTTTGCTGATTTTATATGAATGAGAATTCTGCTAATATTTTGGTTGATATTATAGTAGCCAAAAATCTCATAGCATAGTTATCACAAACAATAAGAATTGGTCAGTTGTCTAACCACCTATAACAAAAACAGTTGAAGAAAGTGATAATATCATAATATGAAAGAGGCCCTTTACTCGTATACTTGAGTAAGGGGAGCCTAAAAAGACGCTAATAACCCGGTCGGGTATTACAGAATAAAACGACTTGAAAGGTTTATCTATATGAATTACAACTCCCCCCTCAAGTCGGACGGAAGATATCAGTCATCTTGAGTTTATGGAGTTATCAGTAAACACATCACATCCCAGCTTTTGGTGAAGACATCGGTCAGTTGATCTATGGAATGAACAAAAGGAGTGACCAAGTTTCCTTTATCCAGGTGGTCTTTGATAAAGTGTTGATCGACCTCAACATGCTTAGTCCTGTCATGTTGAACTGGGTTGTGAGCTATACTAATAGCTGTCTTGTTGTCACAATATAAGAAGAGGGGGACATCTCCTGAAGTCTCAGATCTTGTAACACAGTACGCAGTCATAAACCTTCACAGAGACATTGACCGGTACTCAGCCTCAGCACTAGATCTGGCCACCACATTCTGCTTCTTGCTACACCATGTCACCAAATTTTCACCAACAAAAGTGCAGTACCCCGTTGTGGTCCTGTCGTCGCGGCTTCCATCCCAATCAGCATCAGTGAAGACTTCGATCTTTAAAGGGTTATTCTTGGAGAACACGAGGCCACGACCATTGGCCTTCTTTAAGTACCGTAGTACACGATATGCGGCCTTCTGATGTTTGATCCTGGGAGCATGCATATATCTACTGATGGGATTCCATCGGATTGTGCACACGAAGGAGCGGGACCCACGTTCATTTACTCCCGCCGGAAGACTTGATCGGATCGCCGATCCGACTCCGCGGTTGCGTCCGGCACGTCGCCGCGAGTCAAAATCTTATATTTATGTATTTGTTTCGGACATGTATTTATTTATTTAAGGGCTAAACCCACCGGCCAATCATAGCCGTAGATGGGGATGCCCTAATGCTAGTTTTTCTTATAAATAGGATTAGATGGCTGGTTTGGAGGGGATGGCTGAATTTTGAAGAGAGAATTTTCGGAATTCCTGCGATCCCTCCCGGTGCCGACGTCGTGGAACCCTAGGTGGTGATTCCTAGGTACTCTCCTCCCAACCCAAGGTTCGTACTACCCATAGCCATCTTCCCCAACCTCCAAAATCCATTTCCCTACCTCCAAAAACTCATTTCCATCGTTGTTTTCCTGTAGCGCAGCAACAATTCCGAATTTTACTGTAGCAGCTACAGTAAAATTTAGACTTTTCAGATTTCCCCCCTTCCGATTCTACCTCCAGCCGGCCTCCTCTCACCGACCGACCACCGCCACGCCTTCCCACCACCAAATCAACCACTCCTTTCATTTCCCTCCCTCCAACAACAACCCCACCTCCATATTTTCGTGGATCCACCTTCCCAAACTCCCCAAAATTTCAGATCCTCCCAGATCTGAGATTTGCCCTCCCCGATCCGCTATTTCCTCCACCGTTTACCCCGCCGTTGCCCGGATCCGAGCCCTAACGCCGGATCTACCACTCTCGTGCCCAGATCTATCCGTATTTGCCCGAATCTATCCGTTTTCAGCCCTCCCACCCCGTTTTCCACCGTGGACAGCCGCCAACCACATCCCCGGCCCGGATCTACTCCTCCAAATCCACTGCCTCCATTGCTCCAAACCAGCCCCTAGTTGTGAGTTATTTCATCGTGATTTAGTTGTATTATTTCTTGATATTATTATTGGATAATCTAGTATTGTGCTTGGATTCGGCTTGTGGTATTTTGTGTCGATTGAGTACTAACTTGCAGGAGGAGCTATTCGGCGCGCGCTATGCTTTGGCCCTCCGAGCGGAGGAAAGCCAACTAAGTTCGCTCAATATTAAAATTATTCTCTTGTTGCGATTATCTGTTTGTGGTGTTAAATTTTCATTGCTCAATTAATTGTTGTCGTCATCGACAGTTGTGTCGCATATAGAGTCTAGGAAGTGCACCCCATAGCCTACCCTACATCATCTACCCAAGATAAATATAACATATGTAATGGTTGGACGTGTGTGAGATAGGTATAAGAGTCTCCCAACCAATCTCTGATAACTTCATCAATCCTATGATTTTCCTCCATGTGACTGTTAGCTAGAACACAACTGAGCATCTCAGTCTCTTTTAACAGATCCAAAACATACTTACGTTGAGCGATGAAGATACCTTGATTTGATCTGGTCACTTCAATGCTTAGGAAGTATCGTAATCTCCCTAAGTCCTTTACTTCGAACTCAGCCGACAAGCGTGCCTTGAGATTTGCAATTTCCTGTGTCATCACCAGTGATCACAATATCATCCACGTAGACAATAAGTACCATAATTTTTTGTCCACATTTTCGGATAAACATGGTGTGATCAGACAGTCCATGTTTGTAGCCAAACGTAAGCATGGCCTTGAGAAACCTGCTAAACCAAGCCTTGGGAGAATGCTTCAGGCCGCACAACGACTTCCTTAAGTGACAGACAAGCCCTTCTTGTCCCTTTTTCACAAATCCAGAAGGGAATGTCATGTACACATCTTCATCAAGCTCACCGAGTCACCGTGCAGGAAGACATTTTTTACATCCAGTTGGTGAAGATCCCAACCCAAGCAAGCAACACAAGACAGAAGAATTCGAATGGAGTCCATCTTTGCAACCGGAGCAAAGGTCTCTTGGTAGTCCACTCCCTGAGTTTGGGTGTATCCTCGAGCCACTAGGCGAGCCTTGTAACGCTCAACCTTACCATCCTGATTTTGCTTAACAGAGAAAACCCACCTTGAACGAATGACTTTCTTCTCGGGAGGAAGAGGAGAAACATCTCATGTGCGATTCTTGTCCAAGGCACACATTTCCTCCTCCATCGCTCGTGCCCATATAGGAATACTCAAAGCTTCATGCCACGTCTTTGGAATAATAATCAAGGACAATGAAGAGATAAACGTCTGATGAGCATGGGTAAAGTGATGATAAGTAACATGGTTGGAATAGGGTATTGCGTACATATAGATTTACCTTTCAGCATGTAGATCATCACCAGAATCTGAGTCAAAATCAGGCACGGGTGGTGGAGGAACGACAGCGGCCAGTTTACCTGTTTGACGACGGTGGTATACAAGAGGAAGAGGAGAAATCAGAGACAGACGGAGAAGAAATTGAGTAGACGTAGGAGACGTAGGGGACGTCGGAGACGTAAGAGACGTAGGAGGCATTGCTAGGGTGGAAGGGATGGTACGAGTAAAAGGAATCAGAGGGAGAGGAACGATAAAATCAAAAGTAATGTCACCAATCTCCCCCTAACGAATGGAGTGAGTTGAATCCATGTCATAGGATTCCTCCTCACGGAAAGTAACATCCATGGTACCAACCATTCATGGTCCCTGGAAAGAAACCTATCACGGACCTACTTATCCAGTGAACTTGCCAGTCCCAACCAATACCAGCCCATGTCTTCCCAGGCACTGTCCCGCCCTGGAAAAAGCGGAGGTATAATTTATGTTCCCCCATTATTAGAGTATTTTTATGCAATTTTACTTTAAGTGACCAATCACATTTACCGCTTATGCTCTCTCTCCCGTTGTCGTGAATTTCTCAGTTCATTGTGAGCCTTGCAACTATAAATAGAAGTTCGCTTGCGGTGTGAACAAAACTCTCTTAAGAAATCACCGCCATTCATTTTAGCACATCAATTCGAGTATAGGATTATCTATCGGATTCCCCACTCTCTCGGGATCAAAGCAAGGCTAAATTTCTAAACACAATCCGTAAATTACTCCAAAACCGTTTTCTAAGAATTATATCACATTAGTTTGGTATCAATGCGGGGTTGGATTCACTCCTATCGCGAATCCGACAATCCGATATTTTTTTTAATATATATATGTATATATATATATGTATATATATATGTATATATATATATGTATAGATATATATATGTATATATATATGTATAGATATATATATGTATATATATATGTATAGATATATATATGTATATATATATGTATAGATATATATATGTATATATATGTATAGATATGTGCATATATATATATGTATATATATGTATATATATGTATATATATATGTATATATATATGTATATATATATGTATATATATATGTATATATATATACGAGTGACAGGCACGGGACTCCGCCCCTATTGCCAAGCGCGGCAGTACCTGGTCGGCGACGGCGGGCCCGCCCCCGGCAAGCTTCGCGCGGGCGGGCTTCGCCCGCCCCGGGCAGAACATATACATATGAGTACTCAAAATGATCGTACAAAATTTTTAATTTATAATTTTTTTTCAAAAAAATTTATATTTTAACAAAAAATCATTTTAAAGTAGTCTATGAGGTTTAATGATAACCTACTATAGTAGGTGTAGCAGGTCTACTAAAAACTTTTGAATTTTATGAATTTCCATCATTATTTTTATTATAGGGATATAGTGTAATTACACAAAAAGCCATTATATCTTATGAATTTCTATTTTTTTCATAATATATATTTAAGTCATTGGAGTAAAAGAATGAGGTCATATTTGGCAATTTTGAATGTTGCACCAAAGGCAACTTCTTGCATATAGTAGTTAAAGATATATATATATATATGTATATATATATATATATATATTTTTTTAATATTAGGTTTTGTTTTAAATTAGTTTCATTTTCCAGGGAAAAAAATTTGCTTTCTTTAATTAAAAAAAAACAAAATTGCTTTAGTTTTCTGTATCAACTAACCAAATATAAATATATATATAAACTTTCAGTTATTTTCAAATTAAGGAATCTAAAAACTTCATTTTCAAATTAAGGAATCTAAAAACTTCATTTACAAATTAAGGAATCTAAAAACTTTATTTTCAAATTAAGGAATCTAAAAACTTTATTTTCAAATTAAGGAATCTAAAATCATTATTTTCAAATTAAGGAATTTAAAAACTTTATTTTCAAATTAAGAAATCTAAAAACTTTATTTTCAAATTAAGGAATCTAAATACCTACGAAGCACCGATACGCCGAAAACAGGCCCGTACACGTACCGGGTACGTTTCCGGTACGGGTACGCGTATGGTACGCGGAAATACGCCAATATCGCGGTTTTAGGTTTTTTGCCGCTCGTTGTTACGACTTCCGTTGCTGCCGTTGTTGTTACGCTGCTGCCGATCTCTCGCTCTCTGCTCCCCGTCCTGCTGCACTCGTTGTCGATCATCTCTCGCTGTCGATCTCTGCTGTCGATCTCTGTTATCGATCTCTGCAATCGATCTCTGCCGATCTCTGTCGATCTCTGCTATCGATCTCTGCTATCGATCTCTGCTATCGATCTCTGCTATCGATCTCTGCTATCGATCTCTGCCGCTTCTCTGCTATCGATCTCTGCCGCTGTAAGTCTTCTTCTTCTGCCGCTGTTGTTACGTTGTTGTCGATCTCTCGCTCTCTGCTCCCCGTCCTGCTGCGCTCGCTGTGGATCTCTGCTATCGATCTCTGCCGCTTCTTCTCCTCCTCCTCCTCCTCCTCTTCTTCTTCTTCTTCTTCTTCTTCTTCCTGTGCATTCTTCCTGTGCTATCTGTTGACGCCAGGAAAATCCTGACCTCAAGATTCGGACCAATGCAGCCGGAGGCTACTCGCCCAGCGACCCAACGAGATGGCTTGGCTGGCAACGACGAAGAAGCTAGAAGAGCAACAAACAGGACCCCAGGTGCTGCGGCAGGGAGGTCCCACCACGTACCCAGAAGCTCCGAAGAGACTTCCCCTCCAAGACCAAAGAATGGCCGAGCAAGGTACGAGGAAGGCACCGACTTGGCTAGCAAGCAGGGGTGACGGGCTCAAGAATTCGGAAATGGGGTTCCAGAAGCTCAAGCACAGGTGCCAATCCAAGTACCCCTGGGGTCCTATTTATAGGCAACCAAGGGGTAGGGGGGGTTTTTATAGCCCACCCCTCGACCCGGCGACTATGGGTTACTCGGCGAGTACCATGCCATAGTCGCCCATCTGGCGAGTATTGGGGACTGCTCGCACACGCCGGGCCAATACTCGCTAGGTCTTCTGTTCCATGCTCGCCAGCCTGGCGAGTATTGGTGGTTTACTCGCCGAGGTCTTCTCCACTTCTGCCTTGAACTGCCGGTCTTTGTGTTGACCTCTTTGACTTTGACTTCCGCCTACGTGGCCTTGGGGGGGTCCACCCTCGGAGAATGAGGGTTGTACACAATCCCCGCTCTTTGCGAGTAACGTAGTTGCTCGGAAAGAATCATCCAACCCTTATTCGACGAGCAGCCTTATGGGCGAGTATTAGCTGATAATCGACATCTTGCTAGTCGACGCTCGAACTCTATAAATAGAGGGGCAAGGGTCTCTGACGGCACGCCCTTTCTGAACTCACTCAAGATGGTGCGCGACTATGCTGCTGAGGCTAAGGCGGCCATGGCTGGTCTTGTCGGCCTATTTGATGGTGTTTCGCTCCCTCCTCACCCAGATCTTACATCCGGCGACCTTCCATCTTCTAAGAAGAGGAAGAGGCTCGCCCAGAAGAAGAAGAAGAAGGAAAAGAAGAAAGCCGCCGAGGAGGAGGTCGCCGCTCCCTTGGGCGACCAACACCAACAGCTGCTGGTCGATCTGGGACTTTCCAATGAGGGCGACTCGCCGGTCACAGAACCTCCTGCTTCTAAGGTCGTCGAGGAGGCGAGCATTCCCGAGACCTCGGCCCATACTCTGCCGGAGAGTCTCGCTCCTGTGCGAGGTGCGAGTAATATACTCGCTATTGTCAAGTTTTGATTTCTTTCGTCTTGCTTTGCAGAGTTAATCGCCCCTTTTTTGTTTTAACAGAGCCGTCTACCCTTGGTGCTCAGGAGGGTCCTCTGGACGTAGCTCCTCTGAGGTCGTCGCCCATGGTCTCGCCTCGGGGTGGAGGTCGCTCAGGGCGAGTTCTTCACAGCTCCTCGCTGGAGAAGAGGCCGATGAGCGAGCAACATGCTCCTTTGGCGAGCATCGCGCCTCCGCCTCCACCGCCTTTTCAATCTGTAGAGACGGCGAGCAGCTCGCAGCTGCCCGCAGGTGGACTTCCGCCACCTCCTCCGTTTCCTCCTTCTGCTACCCTTCAGGGCGATCAGCGCCCTTCGACTTCTACTGCACCTTCGACTTACCAGGGCGAATCCTCGCGCCGTGGCGGGACTGGGGGCTCTTCGGGCTTCTTCGCTCCCAGAGGGGGAGGGCGACCAGGCGATAATCGCGGTCGGGGGAACGCGCCTCCCAGTCGGGATCCGGCGATTGGGGGCTCTTCGCGGCGAGACGACCATCATCGCAGCACATCTCCTCGCCGGGCAAGGGTCTCTCCTCGCCATCGTTCACGCAGTCCTAGGCCAGGTATTTGGTCGTTATTTTCAATAGTCGCTACTGTCTTCACTTCGCTTTTCGCTTCGTCATCTAAGTTCTAACACTCTTGCCTTTTTTGGCAGCTCGCGCCCATACCCCCATTGGAGCCTTGATCGACGCGGTCGGGCTTCCTTCTCGCGAGTACCAGGAGAGGGCTACTCGCGCAATTCTGGAGCTGGAGTCCAAGCTGGAGCGTCTGGCGATTTGTGAGCCTCATCGCCGCCTGTCCGAGGTTGAAGCGCGAGTTGAGCGCCTGGCGAGCTCTGACGCTCATCGTCGTCTGACCGAGCTGGAGGTGCGAGTATCGCGGCTGGAAGAGTTCGATACTCGCCTGGCTGGTGCAGAATCTCGCCTTCATACGGTTGGCGACCTGGAGCGCAGACTGGCGAGGATCGAGCATCGCCAACAGCTGCACCATGACGAGTTGGTGGGGATGCGCGCGAGCATGGGCTCGGTTGGTCGGCTGGCGAGGATCGAAGACCAACTGCGTCAGGGCGAGGACGCGATGTCTCTGGCCTTTGAGCACTTCAAGCGTGCTCGCAGCATGGGCTTCGTTGGGCGACATCCTCAGCCTCCGGATTTTCAAGCGAATCTCCAAGCACCTCCCTAGACGCTGCTTTTTCTCCATTTTTCTTCTTTCTACGCTATGTCGCCTTTTGGCGAGTAGCTCTGTACTGCTGAACTATTGCCTGATTTGATGTAATATTACTTCGGCGAGTATTAGAAAACTCGTCGTTTACTACTTGTTCTGCCTTCTTTCTGTGATGGATTTTATCTTGATTTTTTCTCTATCTTTTTTTATTTTGGCGAGTAGTTATCTGTTCCTCGCCTTATGCATAGCGAGCTTTTTCCGCGCCTTTCCTTGCAGGTCTTCTCGCTTGGGAGGTCGACTTCTTGCTGACGCGCGTTGCTGAGTTGGCGATTACAACGTAATACTCGCCACCCCCTTATTCCTAATCGCGCCGTCGTGCTCGATACGCCAAGCTACCCGACCACTATAAATAGGGGGGGTGGGTGAGTCTTAAATACGCTTTTGGCGATCTTCTGAGCTCTCGTGCGAGTATCTTCCGTCTCCCTTTCCTCTTCGTGCTTTCTTGGATACTCGCCTTTCTTCCCTTCCTTCAAAAGATGGCCGATGAGGCGACCATCCGGCGTGCCAATCACGCCCAGAACTTTGCGGCGACCACCTTCAAGAAGTCGATCACGACTGAGAAGGAGTTGGAGGTCGTCAGGGCGAAGTACCTCCCGCCAGGGTACATCGCTAGGCTTCCTCGCCAGGGAGAGCGACTAAATTCCATTCTGGGTGATGGGCGAGTACTCCCTACTCGCCACTTCGAGGTGGGCCTGCGACTACCACTGTGGACGGAGTTCTCTCAGATACTCCGCTACTTTGGGATAGTCCCCGCCCAGATCAACCCTAACGGGGTGGCGATGATCGTGGGCTTCCTCTGCTATTTGCGCGACCAGGGGATCGCCTTCGACCTTTCCGTCTTTCGGCGAGTATTCAACTTCATGGCGACAGGCGAGGGCGTCATCTTCTTCTGCAGCCATGTCTGCACGCTGGTCGGCACCGCGAACAAGAATCATCGCTGGGGAGAGCGATTAGTCGTCATTTCTGGCGACTTTCAAGCGATCCCCGACAAATCCTTCCAGCCACCGGAGAGCATCTTCGGGACTTCCTTTCTAAGCGAGGGTGGCGTGAAGCTGCTCGAGTCCTTCAAGAATCGCCGTCTCGATGTGGTGCACTGGAGGAGGCGAGTAGATGAGCTCGCCGAGATTTTCGTAGGCGAAGGTAATCTACTGTGCGAGTATTCGCAATACTCGTTCTTCGTCTTCCACTTGGCGACTAACTGGATTTATCACTTCTCTTCCTGCAGCAGTCCACGTCCTGCCGCGCGAGCTTCTTCCCGCGGTGGTGAAGACGACTACTTCCCAGGGAGGCACAGGGACCTCTGCTCGCGGGGATGGGGCCTACTCGCCCATCGACTTGTCGCCGGGAGGTGATGAGACCCTGGTCGGCGGCGAAGGCTCCAGGCTGTCGAAGAAGCGGAAGGAGAGGGGCGAGCCCTCCGAGCCCTCGAGGAAGAAGAAGGAGGTCGCTCACCGGGACCTTGGCAAGAAGGCGGACCCTTCTGAGGCCGGCGAGCCCTATACCCACCCAAACTTCAACTTGGGTGTTCGTGGCGAGGACGCCTATGGACGCCGCCTAGTCGCCTGGTCGGAGGGCGACCATGTGGTGTCCCTGAGCTCCAACCTCCCGCCCTGGTCAGAGGACTGGGAGGATCAAGGCGAGGCTTTTGACGTGCTCCACGCCGTCTATGGTCGTGAGGACGCGGAGAGGCTGCGGGAGGAATCCTCCGAGTATCTGGCGCACCAAACCTCGCGATCCCTGCTGCGATCTGCCGAGCTGGCCCATTCGACGGCGAGGAGGTTGCTGGAGTACGAGGAGACCATCCGGATCAGTACAAAGAAAATGATCGCCATGGGGCTCAAGGCGAAGGAGCATGAGGTACTCGCTTCTCTTTGATACTCGCCTCCGGGATAGTCGCCCCCTTGCTGAATAACTTACTGACTTTGCGTCTTCTTGCTTTTGAAGGTCGCCGAGGTGGAGATGGCGACAAAGATGTCCCAGCTGGAGAAGGAGCTGGAGGATACTCGGCAAACCTTGGAGGCCGCCCAGGTGCGAATCGCTGAGCTGGAAACTCGGCCTGCCGAGCAACGGCCAGCGGTGGCGGGCCCCTCTAGGGTCGGTAAGCAGATTCGGATGCATGGCGACGACATGCCACGAGTTCGCCGAGAGATCGCACGAGCTACGGGGACCGTCATCCTGAGTCAGCTGAAGGCGGATGATCTCCTGAAGCCGGCTGCAATGGAGTTGAGGGTGGAGGACATCATCCCGGCGCTGCTCGCCGAGGAGTCCACCTCCCCTTTGCGAGCATCCTCGCCGCCGTCCAGTGATGCCGAGTATGACGACTCTGAGGAGGATGAAGACGATGATGCTGATGATGGCGACGATGATGGGGGCGACGAGCTAGATGTAGATATTTTGGGCGAGGACGTCGCCTAGTCGCCTGGGCTCCCTTTTTGCTCGCCCGGCGACCTTTTGTAAACATCTTGAAGATTCTTTTGTAATATTCATCAAATATTTACATATGAAAAGGACAAATGTTTCGCTCGCCTGTCTCCTTGGTCCTTGCTTCTTTTTCTGAATGCCGCTTAGGCTCCTAGGCTCGAGGCGAGATTGAGTGCTCGCTAGGCTCTTAGGATTACGGCGAGGTTGCGTGTACCTCTATACTCGTACTTATATACTCGCACCTCCATGCTCGCACATGTATACTCGCACCTCCATGCTCGCACATGTATACTCGCCTAGGTACTCGCACATGCATGCTCGCCTTCTGCAATGTTTCCTTTGAGGGAGTTGAACTGTGGAGGCTACTCAGAGGGTTTAGAGGGACACGTGCTCTCAAGGTCTTGCCTGGTACCTGGTGAAGAGTTTATCAGACTCGTTCAATAAATTTTGAAGGGGAAAGAGATAGGGAACGGCAGTCGGGGAGGCCTGGAGGGACATATCTTCCCGAGGCCTCCATCCTACTTGGATGCCGGATGTCGACGAAGAGTGACGTTAAGTAGGGAATGACGGTCGGGGAGATCCAAGGGGATACACCCTCCCGAGGTCTCCATCCTTTGGCCGGTCGAATCGATCGCTCCCCTTCTCAAGTTGGAGTAGCGGCTTCCAGACTTTACCCTAGTAATCTCTACAGCCGGACGAGAAATGCAGTCGGTGGGAACCGCGGCCAACATGCAAGGGGGGAGCTGATCTCGGCCGTCATTGCAGAGGCTTGGTCTTAAGGGAACGCACATCCGAGGCACTGTCCCATCATCCGTTCTGAGTTTTTACAAGGGTCAAGTCGGAGGCTCGTCTTCCAACCTGCGGCGGCGAATGTTGATGCAGGACGACGTCAAGCAGGGAGTGGCAGTCGGGGAGATCCAAGGGGACGCACCATCCCGAGGCCTCCATCCTACTTGGATGCTGGATGTGGATCGGACCTGCTTCCTGTTGCTCAATGAGTTTAGCAGGGAGTTAAGCACAAACTCATATGATCTAACACAATAATTTAGAAAATGAAATGCTTTGCTGCGAGCTTTTTAGCTCTCGAGGGTACACGACGCCTTTTTTCAAGGGTTCCCTGAGCTAGTGAAATCGATCATCCCTTCGCCGAATCGGAAGGTCGGCGTCCAGACTTCTTCCTGGTAATCTCTACAGTCGGACGAGAAATGCAGTCGGTGGGAACCGCGGCCAACATGCAAGGGGGGAGCTGATCTCGGCCGTCATTGCAGAGGCTTGGTCTTAAGGGAACGCACACCCGAGGCACTGTCCCATCATCCGTTCTGAGTTTTTACGAGGGTTAAGTCGGAGGCTCATTTTCCAACCTAGCGAGGAGATCGACTTCACCTGACTTCTTTATTATGAAAACTTTGTTGATGCGAAAGAAGCTGCCTCGTCCCATGTTTCAGGGAGATGCAGATTTTTTTCAAAGAAATGAATTTACAAGGATGGGGTATACACATTCCCCCTCAGGGATAAAACCTTTTCAGGTCATCGCCGCTCCAGGTGCTCCCTAGCAGTTCGCCTTCCTGGTTTTGCAAATGGTACCCTCCTGTCAGGAGCGCCTCCCGGATGATGAAAGGTCCTTCCCAATTCGGATTGAGCTTCCCGACGGCGGCGGACCTTCCTGCCGCGTCCACCTTCTTCAGGACTAGGTCACCTGCTTGGAAGTGCTTGAGGCGGACATTTTTGTCAAAATGTTTCGCCATTCGGCGCTTGATTTCCTCTTGCCTGACTGAAGCTAAATCTCGGAGTTCCTCGATGTAGTCGAGAGATAGCTTCTGAACCTCTTCGTTCTCTAGTCGCCATTCTTCGGTTCCGTCTTCCGCGGCTACCACCCTTGGGCTTCTGACTTCGAACTCTACTGGGATGAGAGCTTCCGACCCGTGAGAGAGTTTGAACGGCGTTTCCCCTGTGGCTGAGCTAGGAGTGGTCCTCAAAGCCCACAGGACCGAGGGGAGCTGGTCTGCCCAGTTACCTCTTAGGTTCTCCACCTTCTTCTTCAGTAGGTTGATGATCAGCTTGTTGGCGGCCTCTACCTGGCCATTGCTCCTTGGGTGATGTACGGAGGCGAATCGAAGATCAGTTCCTAGCTGCCTGCAAAAATCCTCTAGCTCCAAGCTGGCAAACTGGGGACCGTTGTCGGTGATGATGGCGAGAGGGATCCCGAATCTGCAGACGATCTCTCCCCAGATGAAGTTCTTCACGACTTGAGAGGTGGTCTTGGCCAAAGCTTTGGCTTCGATCCATTTGGAGAAGTAGTCGATCATGACGAGAACGAACTTTCTCTGCCCGCTTGCTTGAGGGAAAGGGCCGATCAGGTCCATCCCCCAGATGGCGAACGGCCATGGGGAGATGATCGATCGGAGCTGCTGGGCTGGCTGCAACTGAAGGGGGGCGAAGAGCTGGCACTTTTGGCACTTTTTTGAGAGGACCTCAGCATCCTTTCGGATAGTAGGCCAGAAGTAACCATGCCTCAAGACCCTCTGCTCCAAAGTGCGAGTCCCAGAATGACTTCCACACTCTCCCGAGTGGATCTCTTCCAATACTCGGGGTACTTCGTCTTCAGAAACGCATCTGGCCAGGGGACCCGAGATGGTTTTACGGTACAGCTCTCCATCTTGCAGGAGGTAGTATGCCGCCTTGTACCGAAACCTTCTTTGATCCCTTTCGTTTGCTGGGAGCTGACCGCTGGCCAGGAATGCCACAAAGGAATCCATCCATGAGGGGCGTTGCTCGATCTCCATCATCTCTCCCTCCTCAATGGACGGGTGGAATAATTCGGTGATAGTTCCTCCGGCCCTCGGCCCATACTTGGCGAGGCGATCTGCTGCCGAGTTCTCCTCTCTTGGCACATGCTTGACGAAGAAGGACTGGAAGCCTCCAATCAGTCCTTTCACTTTTACCAAGTACCTTTGCAGGGTGGTGTCACGCACCTCGAACTCTCCTCGGATTTGCGACGCGACCACCATTGAGTCCGTGAAAGCCCGGACATCACGGATCCCCAGCTCCTTGGCAAGGCGCAAGCCTGCCACTATGGCCTCGTACTCTGCTTGGTTGTTTGTGACGGGGAAGAGGATCTCGACGGCTTGCTCGATCCTTGTTCCCTGTGGGCTGACGAGCACGATGCCCACCCCCACAGAACTTTTGCCCGAAGCTCCATCAACAAACATCTTCCAAGGGATTGGGTTGAGCACCTCTTCTCCGGGTTCCGCTTCCACCGAGAAGTCAGCCAGGAAGTCTGCTACTGCCTGGGCCTTGATCGCCACTCGGGGGGAGAAGGAAATGTCGAACTCGCTGAGTTCTACCGACCATTTCGCCAACCTCCCCGAATGCTCCACTCCCTCCAGGACATTGCGGAGAGGATGATCAGTTACCACTCGGATGGAGTGAGCCTGAAAATAAGGCCGGAGCTTCCGTGCCGACACCACCAAGGCGAAGGCAAGCTTCTCCAGGATTGGATACTTTAGTTCCGCCTTCTTCAGCACCCGGCTGACATAGTAGATGGGTAGCTGCTTCCTCCCCTCTTCTCGGACCAAGATGGAGCTAACTGCCTCTGCTCCCACTCCCAGGTAGATGAGCAGGTCTTCGCCTTCCTTCGGGCTCTGAAGGAGAGGTGTCTGAGTCAACTGCTCCTTCAACCTTCCGAATGCTATCTCGCATCCCTCGGTCCATTCGAAGCTTTCTGTTTTGCGGAGCGTCTTGAAGATCGGAGAGCACTTCTCTCCGGCTTTTGAGAGGAAGCGGCTAAGTCCCGCCAGCCTTCCTGTCAACCTTTGGACTTCCTTCATCGTCTTCGGGGACGGCATTTCTAGGATCGCCTTAACCTTGTCGGGGTTAGGCTCTACTCCCATCGGGGTTAGGAGATGTCCCAGGAACTTTCCCTTTCCTGTTCCGAAGACGCACTTCGTCGGATTGAGCCTCATCTTGAACCTCCTCAACGTTTCAAAGGTCTCCACCAGATCGGCTATGTGTTCCTGGACGTTCTTGCTTTTGATCAAGAGGTCGTCCACGTACACTTCCAGGTTCCTCCCCTTTTGCCCCTTGAAGATGTGGTCCATCATCCGCTGGTAGGTGGCTCCCGCATTCTTCAAACCGAAGGGCATCATCTTGTAGCTGTAGCAGCCGTCGTCGGTGATGAAGGAGACATCGCGGCAATCAGGGGGATGCATCCGGATCTGGTGATATCCTGAAAACGCATCAAGGAAACTCATCACAGAAAAACCGACGGCTGAATCAACCAGCGCGTCGATTCGAGGCAAGGGATAACAATCCTTCGGGCAGCTTTTATTCATTAAGGAAAAATCCACACACATTCTCCAGCCTCCCCCCGCCTTTGTCACCATTACAACATTAGAGACCCAGCCTGGGTACTGGATCTCCGACACAAAACCTGCATCTAGCAGTTTTTTAACCTCCTCCCTAATTGGCTTGGCGAGGATGGTGGCGGTTCTTCTCTTCTTTTGGCGGACGGGCTGGACAGAGGGATCCAGGTTGAGGCGATGACACGCAACCTCAGGGTCGACTCCTGGCATCTCGGCGGCACTCCAAGCGAAGATGTCGACGTTCTTTTGCAGACACGCCGCCATCTCGATCTTCTCCTCGGTCTTCAGCGACCCGCCAATCTTCAGCAACCCAGGCACTCCTGCTGCGGAGAGTACCTCGATTTCTTCCACTTCCTCTGCCACCTCCAGCCTGGCCGGGCTCTCCAACACTCTCCCGAACTCCTCCGCGTCAGCCATCCAGCTGATGGTACTGACGGCGGTAAGATAGCACTCCCTAGCGGCTCTTGGATCGCTCCTGATCCTCACCTGGACGTCTCCTTTACAGTACTTCAAGCACTGATGGTAGGAGGATGGGACGGCCTTGAAGGTATTGAGAATCGGCCTCCCAAAGATGGCTCTGTAGCAGCTCGGGGCGTCGACGATGATGAATCGACAGTTGATGGAGGTGCCACCGAGTGTTACCAGGAGATCTGCTCCTCCTTCCACTTCCTTCTTCTCTCCGGAGAAGCCGAAGAGGGGACCATCAGATGCTCGAACTCTGGCAGCTTCGACTCCCAGTCCGTCAAACGTCCCCTTGAAGATGACGTTTACAGAGCTACCGTTGTCGATCAGAATTCGATCAACGGTGAAGTCCTCCATCGCGGCCTGAATCACGAGGGCATCATGGAAGGGATTCTCGTTCCCTAGCATGTCCTCCTCGGAAAAAGTAATCTCCTCCATCGGGGGTGGTGCTTGCGAGGTCGAGGCGACACTCCTGCGGTAGATCTGATGAAGGCTCCCCTTGCGGGAAGCCTCCAGCCCTGCTCCCCCATGGATTACTCCAACTCGGCCTCCCTGGCCCAGGTCTCCCCGGCCTCCCTGGTCGACCCGATCCTCGTTCCTCCTGCGAACGACTGCGGCCTGCCCTGCCTGTGGCTCGGCAGGGGCCTCTATCCTCCTCTGCTCTCCTCCAGCCTCTCCTGCTGCCAACCTCCTCCGGGCTTCCCAAAAGTCTGGGCAGGCAGCCATGGCATGTCCCCCCACCTGGTGGAAGTCGCAGTAGAGAAGAACCTCTTCTGCTTGACGCCTCCTAGGCTTCGGCTTCTTCCTTCCTTGACGGCGGCCTCGCCCGGCTACCGCCATTGCTTCATCTCTCCTCCTCTCCTGACGCCTCTCTGGTTGGCGAAAGGGCCTTCTTTCTGGGGATCTCCCCCTTTGGTCCTGACGCTGGTGCCGTCCAGCCGGCCTCCAAGGTGGCCGGTTGACGGGGACCTGGTAGCGTCTTCCCTCCTCCTGACGCTCAGGGGACTCGACGGGCCTTCTCTCCACGATCCTCCCGGTTTCCTTCCTCCTGAGCTCCTCCTTCTTTTTCTCCTCTTGTCGCTCCGGCCACTTCCTTCCCTCCCTTCGGGGCTCCTCTCTCTTCCTTTTCTCAGGGATCTCATCCCTCTCTCCACGGTCGCCTCTGGTCACCCGTGCCAACCTTGCCAAGAAGTCAGGGTTGGAGGCTTCTCCCCGGACAAATTTATTGGCCCTCTGAATGAGGTTGTCGTAGGAGTAGGGAGGATTCTCACTGAGTTCCAACTTGAAGAGGCCTTGACTGATGCCGAATGTCAGGGCCAGCAACAGGATGTTGCTATCTACCTCCTGGATTTGCAGAACCTCCTCCTGGAAGCGCTCGATGTAAGGGCCCAATGCCTCATCCGGCCCTTGCACGAGGTAGAACAGGGCCGTGGCCTCCTTCTTTAGCTTCCGTGCCGTGTCGAACCGGGTCGTCAGCCCACGACACAGGTCTTCGAAGCAGTAGATTGAGCCTGCGGGCAACTGATGGAACCAGTCCCAGGCCTTTGCGCGGAAGGTAATGGCAAACAACCTGCACTTGAAGGCGTCCGACATGGTTCGGATAGAGACTATATCCTCGAACCATTGGATGTGCCTGACGGGGTCCTCCTTCCCTGAATAGTAGTTCAAGGCAGGGTCCCTGAACCCCTCTGGCACTGGCGCGGCGAGAATCTCCTCGCAGAAGGGGCTCCTCCCTCCTGCCCGGCGACGATCCTCAACCTGGCGAGTATCACCTCCATACTCGCCATATGTGCGAGTATCCTGGTACCTCCCCTGCTCGCCTGGCTCGCGGAAGCGAATACCTTGCGAGGTTGGCTGGTAGAATTGCGACCTCCTTGGTCGCTCGGTTTCATCTTCCACGTGCTCTTTTCCTGCTCGCCGGGGGGGACTCCCTCCCTCGGATGGAACTGGGCGATGCGGCGAGGTCGCAGTGACCTCGGCGCGCGGCTGAAGCGCTGTTTGCAAGATCCCCTCCATGCGCTGCGCGAAGGCTCCCTCCATACGCTGCGCGAAGGCTTCCAGAACCGCTAGCGTCACGAACTCGCCACTCGCGGCCGAGTTGCCGACTACCCCTTCATGGTCGCCACCTACGACCATCTCGGCTTCCCGCTGAACTTTCTTCCAACGACTACGATCCACGCTCACCGCACCAAAGTGTTGACGCCAGGAAAATCCTGACCTCAAGATTCGGACCAATGCAGCCGGAGGCTACTCGCCCAGCGACCCAACGAGATGGCTTGGCTGGCAACGACGAAGAAGCTAGAAGAGCAACAAACAGGACCCCAGGTGCTGCGGCAGGGAGGTCCCACCACGTACCCAGAAGCTCCGAAGAGACTTCCCCTCCAAGACCAAAGAATGGCCGAGCAAGGTACGAGGAAGGCACCGACTTGGCTAGCAAGCAGGGGTGACGGGCTCAAGAATTCGGAAATGGGGTTCCAGAAGCTCAAGCACAGGTGCCAATCCAAGTACCCCTGGGGTCCTATTTATAGGCAACCAAGGGGTAGGGGGGGTTTTTATAGCCCACCCCTCGACCCGGCGACTATGGGTTACTCGGCGAGTACCATGCCATAGTCGCCCATCTGGCGAGTATTGGGGACTGCTCGCACACGCCGGGCCAATACTCGCTAGGTCTTCTGTTCCATGCTCGCCAGCCTGGCGAGTATTGGTGGTTTACTCGCCGAGGTCTTCTCCACTTCTGCCTTGAACTGCCGGTCTTTGTGTTGACCTCTTTGACTTTGACTACCGCCTACGTGGCCTTGGGGGGGTCCACCCTCGGAGAATGAGGGTTGTACACTATCGATCTCTGCCGCCTGTGCATTCTTCCTGTGCAGAAATTCTGTAAAATTTCTGTACAGAAATTCTGTACACATAAATTTATGTACATTTCTGTACAGAATTTTTGTACAGTACAGAAATTCCTGTACAGTACAGCAATTATGTCTCAATCACAATCTCTGATTAGTGTCACTGGTTCAACTTCTACTGATGGAGTTGGCATGCTTGCAATTGCCAACTTGTCTTTAGATGAGCCAGAAATTGAAGATGCATTGATCTCCAACAATACTGAGGATGATGAAGAAAATGAGTGATGGATAGGCCGTACTTCATTCTATGATTATGAACATTTATAATTTATGTCTAAGAACTTCATTCTATGTATTAATTATGATCTTGTATTTCAATTGACTATTTATGCTTCTTGTTTTATTGTTTTGAGAATTTATAATTGTATTTGTGATATATATATGTATTTATTTATTATATTTAATACAACGTATCCCGCCGTACCCATATCCTTATTTTTTAAAATGTCTTGTACCGCCGTACCGGATACGTATCGTACCAGGTACCCGTACCCGTACTGGTGCTTCGTAGCTAAAAACTTTATTTTCAAATTAAGGAATCTAAAAACTTTATTTTCCATGGAAAATCGCATAGATGGAATAGAAATCAGCATAGAAGACTTGACTAAACGTATGAGTGAATTGGTGAAGTCGGTAGAGGCGCTCAACGCCAACATGAGAGATTCTAACCACATTGTGAACGCCTGAACGGGTTAAGGAACTTCGTTAATAATTTAGAAGTTGAACATCACCTAGGTTTGGATCAAGCACCTCGCCAAAACCCTAGACACGAGGAGGAAAACCCTAGACCTGCAGAGCCTACATAACCTGAACCTGGACTCCGTCGCCAACCCCGTTGGGATGAAGGAATTAAGCTAGATGTAGGTGATTTTGAGGGTCACGTAGAGCCCGAGAAATGCCTAGATTGGTGTGAGCGCGTTAAGAGATTCATGGCATGGAAGCAAATGCCTATGAATCGTCAGGTTGAGTAAGTTGTGCTTAGGCTTAAAGGTCCTGGACTAATCTGGTGGGTTCAGCGCGCACACGATTCACGTTAGGTCTAGCCCCTATCACTACCTGGGTAGAATTCAAAAACCAGTTGCGAAAGATCTGTCCCCACGGACTACCTCCAAAATCGTTATCGAAAATTTCATAACCTTCGACAGGATAAACTCTCAGTGGATGATTACACCAACGAGTTTCTTATCCTCCAGTCTAGGCTGGGTATCCGAAAAGAGGATGATATGACTGTTTCTCGCTACCTAAACGGTCTCCATTATACCATTCGAGAGCAGTTAGATCTTCACGATTTTAGGGATTTAGGAGAGATTTCCAGTAGGGCCCGCCGTATTGAGTCATCATTGCAGAAGAAGGCTTCAGGGCCTACGATTTCAGATATGCTACCTAGTGTTGTTCCACAGAACGCTACTCCTAAAACCCCCTTAGCTAACCGTTCCTTAGGTGCCCCTACTCCTCCGCCTACCAAAGGCAAAGAGATTATCGGTTTACGGCCCAACCCTGGGGGATTTCGATGTTTTAAGTGCATGGAGCTAGAACACAAATCCTCTGATTGTCCGCGTAGACAGTTCGTAGTTGTAGTCGAGGCGGAAGAGGATCAGGAGCCCGAGTATGGAGTTTTTCTTACTGGCTCCCAACCTGGTCCGATAGTCGAGGATGAGGTCGAAGTAGAAGGAGAGCACGTAGAGCATTTAGGGCCTGCTTGGGACAGCTCCAGCAGATGGAAAATCTATTTTCCAACCGCTGGAGCTGTTTTGCAACTGTTTGGAGGATCAAATATTTCAAAATCGATTTTGCTAAAACCACGTTTTAGCCCTATTTTGGAAAGTCGCAAACCTCCAGCTCCCGACTCTCCCAAAATTGCTCCCGTCTGGAGAAAAAAAACCGCGCCCCTCCTCTACGATCCCTCTCGTCTTCCTCCTCGACGCAGATCCCGTCGTCTTCTTCCTCCTCGACGAGCCTTCTCCTGGACGCGCATTCTCCCCCACAGCGGCCATCTCCTCGACAGCGGCCCGTCTCCTCAACAACGGCCCTTCTCCTCGACGCGCCTTGTCGTCGACGAGCCCTAACACCCCAGTCGTCTTCCTCCTCGACCGAGCCCTACAAATCAGTGGTCCTCCTCGACGCGCCTTGTTCTACTCCTCGACGAGCCCTAACACCCCAGTCGTCGAGTTCTACTCTTCCTTCGGCGATTCGGATCCCTCCTCTTCCACATAGGCCTGCATGTTGATTCGAGCCTGCTCGAGAGCTCGACGAGCCGGCTCGAAAAAAACTCGACTCGAGCTCGAGCATGTCGAGCTCGAGCTCGAGCTCGTCGAGCTCGAGCTCGAGCTCGTCGAGCTCGAGCCTGCTGTCGAGCCGAGCTCGAGCCTAATTAAGTCTGTTCACGAGCTCGCGAGCCGGCTCGCGAGCTTTTTTTAAATTAAATAATATATCATATTATTAATCATGAAGGCATAAAATACTAATTACTAAAGGATTAAAAGTTAAACCGCCGCAGACCGCAGTCCTGAATGATAATTGTTTTCCACTTTTCCCGAGTCCCGATAAAAGTTAAAACGCCGGTTAAAATTGAAAAGGAGGACTCGATAATTGTTTTCCCGATAATTGTTTTCCCTGGTTTTCCACAGCCGCAGCCCGCAGAGTTAGGGTTTTGGGACCTTTCCGCCGCTCCTCGCCGGCTAGCCCCTCCTCGCCGCTCCTCGCCGCTCCTCGCCGCCGGCTTTCTCCTCCGTCGGTCGTTTACTTACAAGCTTTTTGGTGCGTGACTGGTGAGTGCGCCTCTTACAAGTTAAACCCTAATTTTTTTCCCGTAATGGCGTATTTCATCTTCCTCTTCATTTCAATTGATTTTTTTTTTAGGATTTCTTCGACCCTGAAAAATCATATGGTGAGATCCCTTCGTTGAAGAATACGACACCTAAAAAATCATATGGTGAGTGCGCCTCTTACAAGTTAAGTGGATAATCCAGTATTTTGTATTTTTTAAATTAATGTTTATGGTCTTCACCATGTTTTTTTATGATTATTCTAGGTGGGTGAAAATTTTTATGATTATTCTAGGTGGGTATTTTCACTCCATACACATTAATATTCAACAGGTTTTGGCAAGAGGAATCTACTGTGATATTGCATACTGTTGATATTGCATTACTCGATATTGCATTACTGTGATATTGCATTACTGTGATATAGCCCGCAGGTATTCTTAAGCCTTTTTTTAAACCTTGGTTTTGATTTTGAATATCAAATTCAAACAGTTACTTATTCTAGTATATTGTTGCTTAAGTTCATTATTACTTTTTTTTAGATATGGACTCAGCAGGTGATTCTACTAGTCCGATTATGCAGAGTAACGATGAAACAATAGAACGAGTCGTTGGTGATATGGATTCAATTGTGAACGAAGTGGAAAACAAAGCTAGTAATGATTAGGCCTGCATGTTGATTCGAGCCTGCTCGAGAGCTCGACGAGCCGGCTCGAAAAAAACTCGACTCGAGCTCGAGCATGTCGAGCTCGAGCTCGAGCTCGTCGAGCTCGAGCTCGAGCTCGTCGAGCTCGAGCCTGCTGTCGAGCCGAGCTCGAGCCTAATTAAGTCTGTTCACGAGCTCGCGAGCCGGCTCGCGAGCTTTTTTTAAATTAAATAATATATCATATTATTAATCATGAAGGCATAAAATACTAATTACTAAAGGATTAAAAGTTAAACCGCCGCAGACCGCAGTCCTGAATGATAATTGTTTTCCACTTTTCCCGAGTCCCGATAAAAGTTAAAACGCCGGTTAAAATTGAAAAGGAGGACTCGATAATTGTTTTCCCGATAATTGTTTTCCCTGGTTTTCCACAGCCGCAGCCCGCAGAGTTAGGGTTTTGGGACCTTTCCGCCGCTCCTCGCCGGCTAGCCCCTCCTCGCCGCTCCTCGCCGCTCCTCGCCGCCGGCTTTCTCCTCCGTCGGTCGTTTACTTACAAGCTTTTTGGTGCGTGACTGGTGAGTGCGCCTCTTACAAGTTAAACCCTAATTTTTTTACCGTAATGGCGTATTTCATCTTCCTCTTCATTTCAATCGATTTTTTTTTTAGGATCTCTTCGACCCTGAAAAATCATATGGTGAGATCCCTTCGTTGAAGAATACGACACCTAAAAAATCATATGGTGAGTGCGCCTCTTACAAGTTAAGTGGATAATCCAGTATTTTGTATTTTTTAAATTAATGTTTATGGTCTTCACCATGTTTTTTTATGATTATTCTAGGTGGGTGAAAATTTTTATGATTATTCTAGGTGGGTATTTTCACTCCATACACATTAATATTCAACAGGTTTTGGCTAGAGGAATCTACTGTGATATTGCATACTGTTGATATTGCATTACTCGATATTGCATTACTGTGATATTGCATTACTGTGATATAGCCCGCATGTATTCTTAAGCCTTTTTTTAAACCTTGGTTTTGATTTTGAATATCAAATTCAAACAGTTACTTATTCTAGTATATTGTTGCTTAAGTTCATTATTACTTTTTTTTAGATATGGACTCAGCAGGTGATTCTACTAGTCCGATTATGCAGAGTAACGATGAAACAATAGAACGAGTCGTTGGTGATATGGATTCAATTGTGAACGAAGTGGAAAACAAAGCTAGTAATGATACTCTTGGAACTAGCTCTGAAATGAAGGACGACAACGAGGACCTATAAAAGGCAAAAAGGTTGAAGAAGTCATCCATTTGGTTAGAGTTTACAGAAGGTAAGGATAAAGATGGCTTATTAAGGATTTCCTGCAATCATTGTAGAAAGAGTTTTGCCAAATCCAAAACCACTCCAACAACTCAGTTTCACAGGCATCTACAAAATTGTGCCGCACATCGTAAAGCAAAGGCTGAGAAGGAGAGATCTACACAAATGCAAACACAACTTGGCTTTGTGTCATCTACTGTAGATCCATCTTCTTTCCCCGCGTTACACGATGGAAAAGTTGACATGGAAATCATGAAGGAGTTGATGGCTAATTGGATTTTGATGCATGAGCACCCATTCTCTATCGTGGAGGAAGAAGGATTTAATTTGATGCAAAGACGGGGAATACCGGAGTGGAAGAGCATTTCAAGGACAACGGCGACAAATTACTTCAGCAATGAGGGAACTTTTTCAGCTTCTATGAGTGCCATACGGAGCATTGCGAAACGCCGAAATCCGCTGAAGGAATTGTAAGAACTCTGCAGCTAACTGTTTAATTTTCACTGTTTAACAATGCCATTGCTTAATTTGGTAGTACAATTACTTTCTTGCTCTAGAATGCCATCTTCCCATCTGGCAGTGAAGATCCATTGGAACTGAAAAATATTGCAGGTCATTGTTCTTCTCTGGTATAGTTCATGTATAGAATAAGTTTTTGTTTTGTAGAACTCGCAAGTTCATACTACCATTTTATTTTTTCTTAAGTTTGATATATAGTTATCTGTGACCTCTTTAATTTTTCAGCATAATGCTGATATAATGAAGTTGATATAATGAAGTATAGAAATTATCTGATAGGAAAAAAAATTAATTCTTTGTATAAATCGAGCTTAGCTCGAGTCGAGCTCGTCGAGCTCGTCGAGCTCGTCGAGCTCGTCGAGCTAGTCGAGCTCGTCGAGCTCGAGTCGAGCTCGATCCGAGCAAGACGAGCTCGAGCTCGAGCCATTTAAAACGAGCTCGTCGAGCTCGAGCTCAAAAAAAAAAGCTCGAGCTCGAGCTCGAGCCGGCTCTTTTTGATGAGCTCGACTCGAGCTCGACTCGTTTGCAGGGCTACTTCCACATCCTGATCTTCTTCCAGTTTCAGGTAAACTTCCATATTCAGCCCTCCTCTTCAGTGTGAATGCTTTGAATTTGTGTACAGATCTATGTGATTGTGTATTTGTTTACAGATCTATATGATTGTGTTTTTTGCTTACCTCCAACTTTGGTTACATGTGTATGCTTTGAATGTGTGTGTGTGTATGTGTTTGTGTGTATGTTTGTATGTGTTTGTGTTTGTGTATTAGTGTGTGTGTATGTGTGTTGTATGTGTTTGTATGTGTTTGTATGTTTGTGTGTGTGTATGTGTGTTTGTATGTTTGTGTGTGTGTGTTTGTATGTGTGTGTGTTTGTGTATGTGTGTGTTACGCCCCCGTTACGCTTTGCGGGGCGTCAATATACTCGGCGCAAAGGAGCAACGAACAACGGGGCTGAACCTTCCGGTTCAGCCCCCACTCACTGAACCGGCCGGCCGGGGCTGAACCAAGCGGGTTCAGTCCCATTGGGAGGGGCCGGTCGGCCCCTCTCTTGCCCGGGTATTTATACCCGGGTGGCTCCTTTGGGATGGGCAAGCAAGTATTATTACAAGGTATTTCTCCCCCCTCTTCCTCTCTAACCCTAGTTTTCCCTTAGTTTCTCCTAGTTCTATCTTCTTCCTCTAGCGTTCATAACATTTGGTATCAGAGGTGTTCCTTCCTCCACCATGGTGACTACGCGCACTCAAGAGGAGTCCTCACGGCTGGAAACTTTGGAAGAGAATGTGGTTGGCTTGACGGATTCGATGGCGGCTATGGAAGGGAGGATGGTGACCCAAATGGAGGAGTTAAAATCTCTGCTGAGAGGAAAGGGGTCGGCGAGCACAGATCCCGTCGGATCAGGCCCCGATAGCGCCGATCACGCTCGATCGGTCCTACCAGGAGACGGCGGGGTGCGGGTCGACGGGAATCAACCGGGCGCAGCGTGGCAAGGCTCGACAGCGGCGGGGCTTGGTCCAGCGGGCTCGATCCCGACGATGGCGGCATACGGGGGACTCGGCGAGCCCGGATCGAGTCGGAGACAGGCGCGGCAAGGCTGGGCGGACCCGATAGGGCATCGACGGGGCTGGGACGAGCCGTCTGGGCTCGGGCGACCCCCAGACCTAGCGGGACAGGGTCGGCAGGGCTGGGCGGAGCCGACAGGGTTTCGCCGTGACTGGGAAGAGCCGGCTGGGCATTGGCGACCTCCAGAACTCGCGGGACAGCAAAGAGGGGGGCTTCTCCCTCCTCCCCGTGGATTTGGGCCGCCGGGTATGGCCGGATTTGGACAAGCATGGGGCGGACAACCACCACCTCCTCCTTGGGGAAACGGTCAACACCAAGGGTATGGAGGATTTGAGCACATGGATCCAGGAAGACGGGAAGGGGGCCACGGCGCACCACGTTTGGCTCCAGGGCTGTCTCGCATGTACTTCCCGGAGTTCAATGGTGGCGACGCTTTAGAATGGATCCAGAAGGCCGAATTATTTTTCCAGTATCAAGATGTGCCAGAGGGGCAGTGGGTGCAATTGGCATCCTTTCATTTGAAGGATGACGCTTACCAATGGACGCAGGGGTTCTTGAGGGGACGCGATCACATGCCGTGGGGAGAGTTTGTGGACGGGTTTGTGGCCCGATTCGGACCATTGGAGTATGAGAACGTTGAAGCCCTCCTTCAAAAACTTCGACAGAAAGGCTCGGTGACGGAGTACCGCACTGAGTTCGAAAAATTGGCAAATCGGGTGCAGTGGCCGGAAAGGACACTCTTTAGTTGCTTCATATCAGGTCTCAAGGAGCATCTCCGTGATGAGGTGCAGGCGCTTATGCCTCGTTCGTTAAATCACGCCATCACTTTGGCCCGTATGCAAGAGGAGAGGTTCAACCGGCAGCGGGCACGTGCTACGAGCAGGCCATCTGGGGCCCCAGTCACGGCAGCTCGGCGGGAGCCGCCAACGGGCAGCAAGCCGACAGTGACTCGTCTGTCGTGGAGTGAGCTCGCGGCCCGAAGGGAGAAGGGGCTATGTTTCAACTGCGACGAGAAGTTCATTCGGGGCCATAAATGCCAGAAAATACAGGTCTTCATGTTACACGAGGATACGGAGGACGAGCCGGCCCCAGGAGAGGAGGTGGAGGTGGATTTGGATGAGATCGAGTTCGGGGTTTCCATACATGCTCTTGAAGGGTGCGCTCCTCCGCTTACCATGCGTCTAGCGGGTCGGATTGCCCAGGAGAAGCTTACTATCTTGGTGGACAGTGGGAGCACCCACAACTTTATTCATCCAGCGGTGGCTAAGCGCGTTGGACTTGTGATCGACAAGGGAGCTGCCTTTCATGTTATGGTGGCGGATGGTAGCAAACTGCAGTGTGAAGGGGTGTTAAAAGGGGTGGAGCTGCGGATACACGGTTATGTGGGACGCACCGATGTCTATCTATTACCCATTCGGGGCTCCGACATGGTGTTAGGGGTGCAGTGGCTTCGCCAGTTGCAGCGGGTGACATTCGACTGGGAACATATGACGATGGAGTTTGTTCATGGGGAGAAGCAGTTCTGCCTGCGGGGTATCATATCATCTCCTATCAAGGAGATTGCTCTTCGTAGCATGCAGCGATTGGGCGACGAAGGAGGGATGATGGCCATCCTCCGGGAAGTTCAAGCCGACGACACCGCTTCATCCCAGGTACCAGTTCAGTTACAGTCACTTCTGACAGACTATTCTGATGTTTTTCAGGAGCCACGCACCTTGCCACCGCCCCGATTTCGGGATCATCACATTCCGCTCAAGGCGGGAGCCGAACCCACAAATATTCGGCCATATCGCTACCCTCATATTCAAAAAACGGAAATTGAGCGTAGTGTCCGCGAGATGCTGGAGGCAGGCATTATACAGCCGAGTACAAGTTCCTTCTCGGCACCCATTATTTTGGTCAAGAAAAAAGACGGTTCTTGGAGATTCTGTGTGGACTACCGGGCTTTGAATAGTGCCACGGTAAAGGATAACTTTCTGATCCCTCACATCGAAGAGTTACTGGATGAGTTGCATGGGGCACACAGATTTACCAAGCTCGATCTACGATCAGGCTACTATCAGATTCGGATGGCGGAGGAGGACGTTCATAAAACAGCGTTTCGGACACATGACGGCCACTATGAGTTCTTAGTCATGCCCAATGGGGTGACCGGAGGACCCTCCACCTTTCAGGCCAACATGAACGAGATGTTTCGGGATTTCTTGCGGATCTTTGTATTGATCTTCTTTGATGATATCCTCATCTACAGCGCCAATTGGGAGGAGCATGTAGGCCATGTCGAGCAGGTGTTGGGCCGACTTCGTCAGCATCGGCTCTATGCCAAACGCTCCAAGTGCTCTTTCGGCCAAGAGGAGGTGGAATACTTGGGCCATTTGGTTTCCGGCCAGGGGGTGCGGGCCGACCCGCAGAAGATTCAGGGCATGCAGTCTTGGCCGCGCCCTGTTACAGTTCGTGCGTTGCGGAGTTTTCTTGGGCTTACAGGATATTACCGGCGGTTTGTCCGGGATTACGGGAAGATCGCTCGCCCCTTGACTCAGCTGCTACAGAAGGATTCTTTCTCTTGGAGCGAGGAAGCTGAGGGGGCATTCCAGGCCCTCAAACAGGCCATGACTACCACTCCGGTTCTTGCTTTGCCGGATTTTACCAAGGAGTTTATTCTGGAGACGGATGCGTCCGGTGTGGGCATTGGAGCGGTGTTGATGCAGGCGGGGCGGCCGTTGGCCTTCTACAGCAAGGCTCTGGCTCCACGCACTTTGGGTTTATCCACATACGAGAAGGAAATGCTGGCTATCATTCATGCGGTGGCCCTATGGCGGCCCTATTTGTTGGGACGACACTTTACTATCCGTACTGATCACCAGAGTCTGAAGCATTTTTTGGAGCAACGGGTCTCCTCTCCTCTGCAGCAAAAGTGGGTTACTAAACTTCTTGGCTACGATTATGAGATTGTCTATCGCCGGGGTAAGGAGAACGTGGTCGCGGATGCTCTTTCCCGCATACCGGAGAGCACTCTCGCTCACATCTCGGGTCCGTTGGTGGACTCCTTGAAGGATATTCAGGAGGAGGTCTTGAGGTCAGATTCCTTACGTCCCTTGGTGGAGGCTTTGCAGCGGGGCGAGACAGTGGTTGCGGGTTATCACTTGTGTAATAGCCGGTTATATTATCGGGGCCGGGTGGTTGTGCCCGCCGATTCAGCATGGAAGACGGTTATGATGCATGAGTTTCACTCTTCGCCGACTGGAGGGCACGCAGGGGTGCTCCGCACCCTCCAGCGGGCACGAGCTAATGTCTTTTGGGCCGGTATGCGACGGGACATACAACAGTTTGTACGACAGTGCGACGTCTGCCAACGACAGAAATATGAGACGTCCTCTCCGGCTGGCCTACTGGTTCCCTTGGAGATTCCACAGCATATCTGGGATACGGTCTCCCTTGACTTCATTGATGGACTGCCCAAGTCCAAAGGCAAGTCGGTGATATTGGTGGTGGTTGACAAACTCTCTAAGTACGGACACTTCATATCTCCCAGTCATCCGTATACTGGCGAGTCCGTTGCCGCGCTCTTTGCTCGGGAGATTGTTCGCTTACACGGCCTTCCTCGTGCCATCATCTCGGACCGAGACCCTACCTTCGTCAGCGGCTTCTGGAGGGAGCTTTTCAGGTTGCAGGGTACTCGCTTACATTTCAGCACGGCGCACCATCCCCAGTCGGACGGCCAGACTGAGGTTCTCAACCGAGGGGTCGAGACATATCTTCGCTGCTTTGTCATGGACGAGCCACGCAGCTGGCCGGACTGGTTACATTGGGCGGAATACTGCTACAACACGTCCTATCATACCGCCAGCAGGATGACACCGTTTGAGGTCGTTTACGGGCGGCCACCCCCGACGTTGGCTAGCTACGAGCCGGGTAGTACGGCTATCCCGGCAGTTGAGCGGGCTCTTCGTGATCGGGATCACATGCTGGTCACCCTTCGGGACAATCTTCGCCTTGCGCAGGATCGAATGAAAACGCAGGCGGATAAGCACCGCAAGGAACGGGAGTTCGTGGTGGGTGACGAAGTGTTTCTGAAGCTCCAGCCCTATCGGCAGTTGTCGGTTGCTCATCGCGGCAATCAGAAGTTGTCCCCTCGCTACTATGGTCCCTTTCGTGTACTCAGAAGGGTGGGACCGGTGGCTTATACTTTGGCCTTGCCAGAAGGCTCCCGCATTCATCCGACTTTCCATGTCTCCTTGCTTAAGCGGAAGGTGGGCACTCAGGTTCAACCCAGCACTCTTCTACCCGATACTACTTCTTCGGGTGAGTTACGCCCACTTCCGGAGGACATCGTGACGCTTAGGTGGAAGCATCGGGGCACGGAGTACCGCCCTGAACTTTTGATCAAGTGGAAGAATCTCTCGTCCGCACATAATTCTTGGGTGGATTTCTTGGATTTCAAAGCTCTCTACCCCGACTACCACCTTGGGGACAAGCTGGTTCTTGATGGGGAGGGGAATGTTACGCCCCCGTTACGCTTTGCGGGGCGTCAATATACTCGGCGCAAAGGAGCAACGAACAACGGGGCTGAACCTTCCGGTTCAGCCCCCACTCACTGAACCGGCCGGCCGGGGCTGAACCAAGCGGGTTCAGTCCCATTGGGAGGGGCCGGCCGGCCCCTCTCTTGCCCGGGTATTTATACCCGGGTGGCTCCTTTGGGATGGGCAAGCAAGTATTATTACAAGGTATTTCTCCCCCCTCTTCCTCTCTAACCCTAGTTTTCCCTTAGTTTCTCCTAGTTCTATCTTCTTCCTCTAGCGTTCATAACAGTGTGTTTGTATGTTTGTGTGTGTGTGTGTATGTTTGTGTGTGTATGTGTTTGTGAATGTGAATATGTATGTTTGTGTGTGTGTGTTTGTGAATGTGAATATGTGTGTGTATGTGTTTGTGTGTGTATGTGTGTTTGTGTGTGTATGTGTGTTTGTATGTTTGTGTGTTTGTGTATGTGTGTTTGTATGTGTGCGTTTGTATGTTTGTGTGTGTGTATGTGTGTTTTGTATGTTTGTGTGTGTGTGTGTTTGTGAATGTGTATGTGTATGTGTATGTGTGTAAATGTGTATATGTGTATGTGTGTTTATGTTTGTGTATGAATGTTTTATTTGTTTGTTTATGTGTGTGTGTGTGTGTTTGTGTGTTTGTGTGTGTGTGTATGTGTGTATGTTTGTGTGTGTGTTTGTTTGTTTGTGTATGTTTATGTGTATGTGTATGTGTGTTTATGTGTATGTGTGTGAATGTGTATATGTGTATGTGTGTGAATGTGTATATGTGTATGTGTGTGAATGTGTATATGTGTACGTGTGTTTATGTTTGTGTATGAATGTTTGATTTGTTTGTTTATGTGTTTGTGTGTGTATGTTTGTGTGTGTGTATGTTTGTATGTGTGTGTATATGTGTATGTGTGTATGTTTGGATCATCGAACAAAGCGCGAGACATGATTGCAATAAACACAAACACGGATATAATCCGAAGCGGACTCCGGCCAAGATCTAGGAGGTTGGTTCCCCCTAAGACCCATCTCTCAAATGAGAGTCAAACCCTAATAATCAAAAGATCCAAAAAAAAAACACTCTCATACCCACTCCTTATATAGGGAGGGGTGGGGGGGCTCACATGACAATAGATATTAAATAATAATACTTAATTAATATCCCATGATGATTTTTTTCTTTAATTATGTTCTATCTTCAAGTATTTTCATTATTAATGATTATATCCCATGATGATTTTTTTCCAGTATTAAAAAGTAAAGAACATGAATGGAAATTGTTACCATTAAAGAATGAGAATTCACAAAATTATTAATATCATAATATAGATGATTAATGATAAAGTACCACATTGAATGCATCAATGCAAAAGTTAAGGGTATTTGTAGACTGATTCAAATCCAGTTGGACCTTAATAGGTCTTAAGCGAGTTGTGCGCACTGGATCAAACTCCCGGGTCAACTAAGTTGGGCCTTAACGGGTCTTATGCGAGTTGTGCGCAGAGTTCGATCCAAGTGGAATGGGCCCAAGACTGAATACTAATATAAATGCAGCGACCTTTAACGAAATGAATTGAAAACATATTGAAAATGAAGAAATAAGTAAAATGAAAATATTACTCAACTATTACACTTCCATGCAACTACTTATTATTTTTATCAATACAAGTTGAATTGTGCCTCTTATACATTGATTGCGTAAACTGCGTGTACTTGATTGAATGAAAATATCATATGAATATTGTTATTAAACTTTTGTTTTGCATGTAGAGCAGTTAAAGAGGTAAGTTTTTTACTTAGTCTTTTATTTAAAGGCTAATCGCTTCCATTCCAAAAAAATTAGAATCTACGCGTAAGGCAGAATAAAGAGGAACTTTATCGTTTAAGGTTAAAAAGAATAGTAGGAAGTTTTGAAGTGGCCAATGATCACGAGGGATGGTGCTGAAACTTGAAGTGCCTCACTTGCCAAAGAAACTACTAATATAGCTTTTAATATAATAATGTAATAGACATGTATATATGTGTTCGTTTTCGGACATGTAAGATATGTAACTACTTGGAATAAGAGTTTTATTTATGTACTTTTGCTCTGATACTCATTTGTGACACACTATAATTGTTGCATTGCACTCATGTTTATATATAATGAAATGAATATTGTTACTCTGTGGTGGTGTACGGGCCGTTACAACCTGGGTATCGACAAAATGAATGTCCTCGGAGACGAATAAAAGAGGGAAGTTCTAGAGGAGCCCTGCAGCGCAAACGCAAGTGTATCAACTGGGGACAGATAAGGAAAGTGAATCTAATGCATCTGCTTCAGTGCTAGTAGAAGAAAGACGTATCCAGCCTCGAGTATTTAACTTGGGGCAGCAAAAAGTCAAAGCAGATGACACAGTAGTTACAGGTATGATCTATGTTTATGATCAACTGCTAAAAGTTTTATTTGACACGGGTGCAAGTCATTCTTTTATTTTGGCAAATCAGACCGTCACACCTCAACCTTGAGGACAAGGTCAATTTTCGGGCAGAAAGTGTTGATATGGATAGAACCACCTAGACACACGTCCCCCTCTGCCTATGTAGCCTAAGGGCACTATCATAATTTGTATATCTCACTCCCCTATATAAAGGAGTTGTAGTGAGTATTTATTTCTTATCTTTAAGATCTTATTTAGTCTTAGGCTCTCATTGGTGAGAAGGCTCTTAGAGGGAACATGTCCTCAAGAGTTTGGATCGAGTTTGTCTCGATATTTGTATCCTTATTTTGTGATCAATCATGCAATTTAGAGTCCGACGGTTGCGTGCGTATAACACCAAACTTCTTTATAATAGCTCCCAGTTAAGCTCTACCAAGCTCCTCCTGCGGCAAGTCGAACTTTAGCCAAGATTCTTGTGCATTGTCCACCCAGCTCCCTTTTACAACAACTTCTTGTGCATTGTCCCTTGTCGAGCTTCAAAAGCTCCACCCCTCATGCAAGCGAACATATTATTCATATATATAGTATGTGTATGTGTGTGTGTCCAATACACGGGCTTTATATGATTTATCTGCATAAAGATATACATGTTCGCTCATCAAGAGCACTCGACCTCCTCCCTATTTGAGGAACCGAATAGGATATGTCTGCACATCCCGCTGACGACTACCATGAGTTCTGGCGTAGACCAGCCATCATGCAACAATATAAGCAACCACACTGGGTCTCTTTATTATTCTATACATCAATGATAGTCAATGTTTAGCTAATCAGATACTTTACCTATTATTTGTATGTTATTTGCATGTTGAGCTCTGGCGAACAACACTCCTAGAATCAACCTTCTGACTTTGCGTTCCCTACAAGATTTACATTTTTTCCCAAATTAATGTGTTGTGCTTCGTCTCCATCAAATAGAGGAAGCCAAATCCAGTTCAAAACCTCTATCCAGAAGTTATCTTTTAATTAAAAGTGAATCTGTCTCAGAGGAGCATAAGCACTAACCAAATCATTGTTGATAATTGTCTTAAGAGTAACCACTTATAACTAAGGCTCTCTTTGGGGACGTAGTGGCGGTGGAAAAAGTAGTGCTGGGAAATCAACGGTGACATTAGAGATGCCAAGAAAGTTGTTTGAAAAACTTGTCGCGGTTTGGAAAATCTCCATTTAAGTGTTTTTCAAAAGTGTTTTACGTTTTTCTGTTTGGAAAGTTTTTGGGGTTTCCAACAAGGTATAAGAGCTTCGATCTCCGTTCTGAAATCGCGTCCCCAATCTTGCCTGCGCGGCTATCCTCTCTAACCCGCTGTTTTTTTTAACCCCCCCCCCCCCCCTGGGCGGTCTTCCTCCTCCTGTGCGGTCTCCGCTTTGTGAGACCGCACCCCCCCCCCCCCCCTCTCCTTCCCTCTTTCCTTCGTGCTCCCTCCTCCCCTTTTATATTCTCCCTGCCTTCTGCCAGCTGGGACCCACCGCTGCCCCAATCCGCTGCTCCAGTTCGTGCTCAAACTGCTGCTTCAGTCCGCCGGCCTCTCCTTCTCGCGCGGACTTCTCCTATTCGCTCCGCTCAGGCCGCTCGTTGCTAGTCCGCCGCCAGACCGCCAACTCCTGCTCGCCGCCATCGGTGTGCTATTCGGCCAGCTCCAGCTCGCACGAGCTCTCCTATTCGGCCAGCTCCAGACCGCTATCGGCCAGCTCCAGCTCGCACGAGCTCTCCTATTCGGCCAGCTCCAGACCGCCATCGGCCAGCTCTAGCTCCGCCACCAGACCGCTGCTCCAGTCCGCTACTCAGACCGCTGATTCGTGCTCCACCCGCTGGTTCGTGCTCAGCACGCTGGTTCGTACTCAGGCCGCGACTGTCTCCTCTTCTGACCGCTGCTCCAGCTCCGCCGCCAGACCGTTGGTTCGTGCTCAGCCCGCTGACCGCTGCCTCCAGTCCGCCGACCGCGGCTCTCCTCTTCTCGCGCGGGCTTCCCCTACTCGCGCGGTCTCGAGCAGTTTCCCATTTTTTTCTCCTACCCGTGCCATCAGACCGCTGCGTTCTCCTCGCACAAGTCCTCGGGCTCTCTCTCTCGCGGCTTTATCCTGCTCGCGCGATTCCCCGGTCTCACCCCGGCTCTCTCACAGTTAGCTCTGACCGCGCGACCTCTTCTCGCTGCTCTGTTCGGTTTCATGGGTTCCTCGGTCAATTCCTCTGAATTGCCTGCTGCTCGCGTCACTCCTTCTCCCGAACTCCGTGATGAGCTGCGAATCACCACTATTTCCCTGTCCGGAAAGAAAAATTTTGTGCCTTGGGTGCACTCTGTTCGCCGGGTCCTTCAGGCAAAAGGACTCTTACTTCATCTCACGCAGGCACCTCCTTCCCCTTCTACCGAAGATTGGCTGCGGAATGACGGTCGAGTTCAGACATGGCTTCTCAACTCCATGGATGGCGAACCCTACCAAATGGCCATGTATCACGAGACGGCCAAGGGTATGTGTGATGAGCTTCATTCCTTGTACTCAGGCAAGGACAGCCTCCAGCACCTCTATGACATTATTACTGATCTCCAGGCCCTGGATACGGGTGGGGCTGCGGACATGACCTCCTTTGTTGCTCGTACTAAGGGTCTTACTGAAGCATGGATCCAGCATCAGCCATCTACCACTGATCTCGCGACTCAACGGGCTCAGAAGGAAGCCATCTGTATTGTTATGATGATGGCCCGTGTTCCTCCACATCTGCACAGTGTTCGGGCCCAGATACTCTCCTCCACTAACACCCCTTCCCTCCATGATGTTTGCTTTATGTTACTCAGGGTAACTCCTCCCTCTGAGACTCCCACAAGTTTCTCCCCGGCTCTTCTTCAGCAGCCACCTCTTCCCACTCCTGGTTCTTCTCGTGGCTCCTCCACTAGGGGAGGCTGCCACCCGTCTCGCGGACGAGGACGTGGTGGACGCTCCACTATGCGTTGTACTTACTGTCACCGCGGGGGACATCTTGAAGCCACATGTTACCGCAAGCATGACCTGCCTCCTCACCTTACTTCCTCTGCCTCTGCTGGAATGCCTTCACAGGAGTCTGCCTCTCCTACCCACCAAGACATCAATGAGCTCCGCACCCAACTCCAACAGCTCCAGGGTGCTCTTAACCGCCCTGCTGCCACCGCTGCCTCATCCTCCACTAAAGGTATAACCTGTCTTTCTCAGAGCCCTCACTGGATTGATGATTCCGGTGCTACTCATCACATCACCTCCCAGAGGCCCCCAAAGCATATACAGTCGGCTCATCCTAAGTTCATCACTGTTGCTAATGGCGACACCACCCCGGTCTCTGGCGCAGCTGACCTTCGCCTCACTCCAACTCTCCCTCTATCCTCGGTTCTTCATGTTCCGGGCTCTCCCTTCAATTTACTCTCTATTAGTCGTCTAACGTAGGAACTTGATTGCTTTGTTACCTTCTCTGAGGACCAACCATTCCACTCCCCTACCTCTCACTACTCTCCCTCTTTCCCGACTCCTCTTCCTCGACCAGCCATTCCGGTCACGACTCCGTCTCTACCACCAACTCCACCTACGATTCACATCCCTCCCGTGGCACCTCCACCTCCTCTGCGTGTTTATACTCGCCGAAAATCCAAGGATGCTCTCCTACAACAGTCTCCTGATGCCAATGACATTCCGACAACAGTTGATCCAGCAACCACCTCTACGGCCCATCCCTTGGCCAACTACGTATCTCTACATCGTCTTTCCCCACCTCTCCAACAATTTGCCACCTCTCTTTCTTCTGTTTCTCTTCCTAATAATGTGTAGGAGGCTCTTCACCATCCAGGTTGGCGGGCAGCCATGGACGACGAAATGACAGCCCTCTGGGCTAACCAGACATGGGATTTGGTCCCCCTTCCTCCTGGCCACTCATGTGTCAGCTGCAAATGGGTCTTTGTTATTAAACATGTTGCTGATGGCACCATTGATCGCTTGAAAGCTCGCCTCGTGGTCAGGGGTTTCACTCAGAAACAAGGACTCGATTATGAGGAAACCTTCTCCCCGATGGCCAAACTGAACACTGTTCGTGTTCTTATCTCCTTGGCTATCCATCGTCATTGGCCCCTCTATCAGCTAGACATCAAAAATGCCTTCCTTAATGGTGATCTGCAGGAAGTTGTCTATATGCTCCAACCTCCCGGGTTTGAGACCACGGGGGAGTCCTTGGTCTGTCGTCTCCGGAAGTCTATATATGGTCTCAAACAGTCACCGCGCGCTTGGTTTGACAAATTCAGCAAGGTTGTTTGTGCTATGGGATTCACTTGGAGCACGGCTGATTTCTCTCTATTCACCCGTCATCGGTCAACCGGCACTGTGATTCTTCTTGTATATGTTGATGATATCCTCATCACTGGCGACGACACCACAGGGATACAATATGTTAAACAACAGCTGAACTCGGCATTCCAGATAAAAGACCTGGGAAATCTTCGATACTTCCTTGGGCTTGAAGTAGCGAGACGACCTGACGGTCTTGTTATATCCCAACGGAAGTACTGTATTGACCTCCTTCAAGATGCTGGACACTCTGGGTGCAAACCTGTGGACACTCCTATGGATGCAAATCACAAGCTCTCTGCTCATAACTCTGACTCCGACCAACTGCTTAAAAACCCCGAATACTATCAACGCTTGGTCGGAAAGTTAATTTTGTTGAAGCATGCGTTTCGCACTCCTCCGGTTTGATAATAACAAAGTCCCGTTTGTATTTGATTCTATTTTTTATAAATGGTGTGCAGGTAACAGGTATGAGCTGTTCACAATTCTGCTGGAGCTAAATTTGCGTGTATGAAAATTTCACTGTCGGAATTTTCCGACAGCTGATGTCGCCCAGGCGACAGTAGAGAAGTTACAACAACTTCCTCCACATCAACACGACGAACGGCAATTTTGCACTGTCGGAAATCCGACATCGATGTCGCCCAGGCGACAGCTCGGAGGTTAGAGCAACTGCCCCCCACGACAGCACTACGTGCGGCAGTTTTGCGCTGTCGGAAAATCCGACATCGATGTCGCCCAGGCGACAGCTCGGAGGTTACAGCAACTGCACGCACGACATCACTACGGCGGCAGTTTAGCGCTGTCGGAAATTCCGACAGTCGATGTCGCCCAGGCGACAGCGAATTTCTATAAATTGACTCCTTGTGTTCGTGCATTCCAAGTATAGAGAATTCCAAGTTCCTTCCTGAGTGCATACGAACCAGAGAGCTCCAGAACCTCTTCAACTCCCATTTGTGCAAAGAAGGATTGAGATTGAAGACGAGATCGGGCGCGCTTCTACATCAACGATCATCTCGAGGCTTCAACCTTCCTTTCAGAGATCTGAATTTCTAGGGAGTTGTTCTTTTCATATTGTATTTTCATTTTCATAAATTTCATTTTGTATTGGTAGGAAAATCGTCGTCTTGCGTGCGGCGTCTAAGTCTTTGTGTGGCTTAGGGGAAAATCGCTTCCTTGTGCGGAGCGTCCAAGTCCTTGCGTGGCTTGGTAGGAAATCGTGGCCTTGTGTGCTACGTCTAGATCTTGGGAAGATCTAGAGGATAGGCTTGGGCTTGGTCTTGGGAGAGACAAGTGATAGTCTTCTGATCCTTGGGAGAAGGATTGGTAAACCAAAATTACTGAATTTTTTATTATCATAATTGTGCCTTGATCTTAAGCATTGTTAAGATCATTTTTATTGTATGTAAATTTCATGATTAATATAATTATGTCTTTTTCCTTAATTACATATTTGGTGGCATAATCTTTAACTTAGAAATTTGTTTTTGAATTATTTAAAAAATCACATTGTTTGGAAATTGTTTAGAAGTAATTTTTAGAAAAGTAAAACTTGTTTAAAAAATTCTTAAGAAAAAATTTAGATTTGAAACACACCCTTATTCACCCCCCCCCCCCCTCTAAGGGCGTCACACGATCCAACAAGTGGTATCAGAGCAAGGTTACTCCAAAACGGTTTTACCACCAGGAGTAATGACGCACAACGATCATGTGTTCGTTGAGGGGCAAGGCATAAGTAGACCACCTTTATTCACGGGCACAGACTATAATTATTGGAAAACACGTATGCGTTGTTTTCTAATTGCGCTAGATATAGAAGTCTGGAATATGGTAGAATCTAGTTACACTTCTCCAACATTTGTTGTAGGAGATGTAACTATGGATAAGCCCAAAGACAAGTGGGATGACAATGATAAATTAAAATGTAAGAACAATGCAAAAGGCATGAATGTTTTATTTTGCGCACTACATCGCACTGAATTTAATAGAGTTTGTGCTTGTAATACTGCATTTGAAATTTGAAATCTGTTAGAAATCACTCATGAAGGTACTTCGCAGGTAAAGGATTCGAAGCTATTTCAACTGGAGTCTGAATTTGAAAGGTTCAAAATGGAGGTAGATGAAGAGATTGATACGATGTACACACGATTCACAAAAATCGTGAACGACTCAAAGGTGCTAGGAAAGGTGTTCTCAAATGGAGACTTAGTAAGGAAAATCTTAAGATCACTTCCCCCGAAGTTCAATCCTAAAGTGACTACAATTTTCGAGTCACATGATCTTAAGACCTTACAATTGGAGAGCCTCATTGGGAACTTGAAAACTCAAGAAGTTGAATTAAAAATTCAACAACAAGAGTATATGGAGCCAAGGAAGAAGAGATTGGCTCTAAGATCTAAGAAGGAAGAAACTAGTGATTATGAGGAGGAAGAAGAAGATGAGGAAAGTTTATTTGTTAGAAAATTTATGAAAAATCCAGAGAGGAGGAATTCGTTTAAGAAGTATTTTAAGAATGAGACTTTTAGGAAGAAAAAATGAAAGGAAGGCGATGAGGAGGAAGAGAGACCGCCACCGGAGTGCTATCACTGCAAGAAGTTAGGACACATCCGAAGCAAGTGTCCAAAGTACTTGAAAGAACTTAAAGAAAAGAAGCACAAAGGGTCGAAGAAGGTGTTGAAGACGGAAACATGGGATGATACTACTTCTGAGGATGCAAGCAGTTCAGACTCAAGTAAAGAAGAGGAGGCCAACATGTGCTTAATGGGAAAGAGCGTCATATCTGATGATGAATGCAGTGTCCAAAGCGACACTGAGGTAACTCCTCCAACCTACGATGAATTATTTTCTGAATTTTTAAAGACTTGCAAATTTTTTGAAAAGTTTAAAAGATAATGATCTTCTTAAATCTGAAAATGAAATTTTGCTTAAAGAAAACAAAAAATTGTTAAATGAAATTAAGACTATTGGAAAAAGAGATATTTCTTGCCAAAAGTGTGATCACTTTATGGGAAGAATTAAAGAACTTGAAAAATCTCTTTCCAAATCTCATTCTACAATAAAAATTCTTACTAAAAAGAATAAGATTTCAGAGAGAGATCTGAAATCTTCAATTTCCAAAATCCATGAGGGAAAGAAATCTTTTGAACGTAGATGTGTAAATCTGGTATCCGAAAATACAAAAATGAGAAACCAGATTCATGACTTAACACTGGCCATGAAAAAATTTGGAATGGGCCGAAGATCACTGGATATGATCTTAGGATACCAACGTCATGGATCTGGAAGGTTTGGACTCGGATGTACGTCAGGAAGCTGTCGCTCGGCGACAACCACTGTCGCCGGCGACAGTGAAAAGTCCAGAAAATCTACTTTAAAAAATTCTAAAGTTAATGAATTGTCAAATACTGCATCCTCATCCAGTAAAAGTCCAGAAAAGTTATACTCTTCTAAATACATTACATGTGTCAAATGCAATAGATTTGACCACACTACGGACTCTTGCTGGAAGGAAGGAAAAAGTAAAATTAAACAAATCTTGGTGCCTAAGGCTTCTACCTATACTATGGGTGGAACCACTTGGGTAACAAGATCTTTACTCACCTCTTCTTTCTAGGTGTGTTGGCAGGCTAAGGACAAAGAAGACGTGTGGTACTTGGACTCGGGTTGTTCAAAACACATGACGGGCAATAAAGAGAAGTTCCTTAGCCTGGAGATGAAGAAAGGAGGAGTTGTTACATTCAGAGACAATGGAAAAGGAAAAATCATCGGCATCGGAGTTGTGGGTAACGAAAATTTTTCAATTTCAAATGTTCTATTTGTAGAAGGATTAAAACATAATTTGATTTCTATTAGTCAATTATGTGATAAGGGTTTAAATGTTTTATTTGAATTTTCTACAAATTTGTGCAAAATTATTAATTCCAAAACAAATAAAATTGTTTTTACCGCACCTAGATGTCATAATGTATATATGATTAAATTTCTTGATTTTTCAAATTCTACCTTAAAATGTTTTTTATCAAAAAATGATGAATTAGATTTATGGCATAGGCGACTTGGACATACTAGTGCCAAGTTAATTACAAAACTTTCAAAAGATAAATTAATTAAAGGTTTACCATTGTTAAATGGAAATTTATCTTCTTCACTATGTGTGCCTTGCCAAAATGGAAAATTTTCAAAATCATCTTTCAAAAGTAAAAACATTATTTCTACCACTAGGCCACTTCAATTAATACATATGGATTTATTTGGGCTAATTGGAATTTCTAGCTTAGGAGGTAGAAAATACACATTTGTATTGATTGATGATTATTCTCGTTTTTGTTGGACTTTATTTCTAACCTCCAAATCCGATGCATTTTCAGAATTTTCAAAATTATGTTTGCGTATTCAAAATGAATTTGAGTTAAAAATTAAACGCATACGATCGGATCATGGAGGAGAATTTGAAAATGAAAAGTTTATTTCTTTTTGTACGGAGTTAGGAATTAAACATGAATTTTCCGCTCCACGCACACCACAGCAAAATGGTGTAGTGGAGAAGAAAAATAGAACTCTTCAAGAGTTAGCCCGTACGATGCTATCTGAATTTAAATTACCAAAATATTTTTGGGCTGAAGCGGTTAGTACGGCATGTTATGTAATTAATAGAGTAATGCTTCGCCCTATTTTAAAATTAACTCCTTATGAATTAATTTTTAATAAACAACCAAATGTTTCTTATTTCAAAGTTTTTGGTTGTAAATGTTTTATTTTGAATTCTAAAGATTCCTTAGGAAAATTTGATGAAAAATGTGATGAAGGTATTTTTATTAGTTATTCTTCAACTAGTAAAGCTTATAGGATTTTTAATAAAAGAACAAAAATAGTTGAAGAATCCATTCATGTTAGGTTTGATGAGTTTGCTTCATGTGTAGAAAAGAAAATTACAGGAAAAGAAGATGAACCCCTTCCTTCGGTAGAGAATGATGATGAAGAACTTGGAGAAAATGAAGAAGAAAAAGAAGAAGAAAGAGAAGGAGAAAGAGAAGAAGAAGATAGAGAAGAAGAAGAAAGAGAAGAATATGTGCCTCCAGGTGAATTGAAATTTTCAAAGGATCATCCAAAGGAGTTTATCATTGGAGATCCGCAAAAAGGGGTTAGTACTCGTTCATCGTTACATGTTTTACTATCAAACCTTTGTTTTGTCTCTGAAATAGAACCAAAAGATGTTTCCACCGCTTTAAATGATGAATTTTGGTTTTTAGCTATGAATGAAGAACTTAATCAATTTGAACGTAATAAGGTTTGGAATCTTGTAGAACGACCCAAAAATCATGTCGTTGGAGTTAAGTGGATTTTCAAAAATAAATTGGATAGTGAATCTAGAATTATTAGAAATAAAGCCAGATTAGTTGCAAAAGGTTATGCACAAATTGAAGGGGTAGATTTTGATGAAACTTTTGCACCCGTAGCAAGATTAGAAGCGGTTAGAATATTTCTTGCATTTGCTTGTTTTAAAAGATTTAAATTATATCAAATTGATGTCAAAACCGCATTTTTAAACGGGTATATAAAAGAAGATGTTTATGCAGAACAACCCACTGGCTTTGTAAATGAGAAATATCCAAACTATGTTTATAAATTAGATAAAGCGCTTTATGGATTAAAACAAGCGCCTCGTGCTTAGTATGATCGATTAACTCAATATTTATTGAAGCACGATTATAAAAAAGGAAGTGCGGATTCTACACTCTTCATTAAGCAATTTGATCATGATTTAGTTATTTTGCAAATTTATGTTGATGATATTATTTTTGGAGCAACTAATGAAGAGTTGTGTAATGAAATAGTTCAAATTATGAAAAATGAATTTGAAATGAGCATGGTTGGAGAACTTTCATATTTTCTAGGTTTTCAAATTACACAAAAACATGATGGTATTTTTATATGTCAAACCAAATATATTCATGATATGTTAAAAAAATTTGAATTTGAAAATCTAAAGCATGCAAACACTCTTATGAGTACTTCACTAAAATTAGGAAAAGATGAAAGTGGTGTTTCAATTGAACAAACCCTTTATAGAAGTATGATAGGATCTTTATTGTATTTAACCGCATCTAGACCTGACATTATGTTTGCCGTTTGTTTATGTGCTATATTTCAAGCTAATCCTAAAGAGTCACATTTAAAAGCGGTGAAACGCATCTTTAGATATCTTATAGGAACATCTAAATTAGGATTATGGTATCCTCATAATGATTCCTTTATTTTGCATGGTTTTTCGGATTCAGATTATGCGGGATGTTCTTTAGATAGGAAAAACACAAGTGACACTTATCATTTTATCGGCCCTTCACTTATTTCATGGTCGAGTAGGAAACAGAATTCTGTTGCCCTCTCTACTACCGATGCCGAATATATTGCACTAGGTAATTGTTGTGCCCAAGCTCTTTGGATGTCACAAACGTTAGAAGATTTTGGCATACAACAAAGTAGTGTAGAATTAAAGTGTGATAATAAAAGTGTTATATACTTAACTAACAATCCCGTATTACATTCTAGATCTAAGCATATAGATGTCCGACATCATTTTATAAGGGATCATATTAAGAAGGGTAATGTAAAAATCAATTTCATAGGAACGGATTCACAACTAGTGGATATATTCACTAAACCGTTACCGGATTCCCGTTTTTTTATGCTTAGGCTAGAATTGGGAATCCTAGACATTTCACAATGAATATATCACTACTTAAAAACATATAAAATTTAAAAAAAAAATCATCCAAAACTTATACATTTTAAAAAGAAAAACTAAAATTTTAAATCAAACCATAGAAATGACTTAACAAAAATTCAAACATCATTAATATTACATAAAAATTGTTCCATAAAACAGTAGATTTCAACATAAGTTTAAGTTCATTAACAGAAAACGAAATTTGCAGAAGTTCACTGTCGCCCAGGCGACAGTGGATGTCGGACAATTCCGACATCAATCAGAAGCAGCACCCTGATAAAAACTACTCAGAATCCTCATAACCAGCCCCGCTGCTCTCTGGACAGTCTTCTGGAGGTCCTCGTCTTACGGCCTTACCACGTCGAGTCCGCCTCACCGATTGGCGTGGCGGTTCTTCATCTGGAATTTGCCATTCGGCCGCTTCCTCCGGAGTAGGCTTTAACTTCAAACCTTTGACCAAAAATTTCATAAACTTTTGCATTCTACTAGGATCCTTCTTCACTTCCTTCTTGTGATCCTCTAGTGAATCACGAAGATCATCTATAGACTCTCGTAGTGATCCTGCCCTAGGCATTGGAGGCTCTCTAATCTCAATTCCAGGATGGGCCTTTTTATGCGTCTTCTTCACTTTCATAGTACCCGTATAATATATCTCAGGAAAACAATCATCAAAATACGAATCTTGAACTATCCATCCATACTTCTTATATAGTATACGCTGAATTATAGCCCCCATTGGGAGAGTATGAACCTTCACCCATTTTGGATGCTTTAATCTAAAAGCATACCGAATCTGGGAAAGTATGAAGTCCGCTACATCAAAAGGTTCCTCCTCCATAATAAAGTAAGTAATGAGGGTCAACTGTGCTGTGATACTCCTTGTGTTGACGCCAGGAAAATCCTGACCTCAAGATTCGGATCAATGCAGCCCGAGGTTACTGATCCTGCGGTCCAACTCCACGGCTCTGATAGCTAAAATAGGAGAGAGAAAATGACTAAGCACACCCCAGGTGCTCCAGCAGGGAGGTCCCACCACGTACCCGGAAGTTTGGGAGAAACTTCCCCTCCGCAACCAAAAGCTGGGCGAGGTACTAGACGGGCATGGATTTGGCGAGTATCCAACTTGGGGGGACCTCGACCACTTCCAAAAGTGTCATTTCTAGTACCCCTGGGGGTCTATTTATAGAGAAATCCTAGGGGGGTACAGGCGAGTATACTGCCTTTGCTCGCGAGTTACAAGGGCTACTCGCCCATACTCGCGAGATACTCGCCCATACTCGCGAGATACTCGCCCAAGCTCGCCTCTGCTCGCCCCTTGCTCGCCATACTCGCCCCTTGTTCGCCATACTCGCCCCTTGCTCGCCATACTCGCCCCTTGCTCGCCCAACTCGCCTCTTGCTCCTGCTGGCTGAGTTGCCTTGTGTCTTGGACTGCCGGCTTCTGTGCTGACCCTTTGACCTTGACTTCAGCCTATGTGGCTTTGAATGGGCCTACCTCGGAGAATGAGGGTTGTACACAATCCCCGCTCTTTGCGAGTAACGTAGTTGCTCGGAAAGAATCATCTAACCCTTATTCGACGAGCTGTCTTTCTGGCGAGAAAAGGTCGACATCTTACAGGAGTCGAGCTCAACTGGAAGCGGATACAAGGTCGACACCTTCTAGGAGCCGAGCTCAACTAGAGGCAGATACAAGGTCGACACCTTCTAGGAGCCGAGCTCAACTAGAGGCGGAGAGAAGGTCGACACCTCGCAGGAGCCGAGCTCAACTGGAGGCGGATACAAGGTCGACACCTTCTAGGAGCCGAGCTCAACTAGAGGCGGAGAGAAGGTCGACATCTTCTAGGAGCCGAGCTCAACTAGAGGTGAAGAGAAGGTCGACACCTCGCAGGAGCGGAGCTCAACTAGAGGCGGAGAGAATGTCGACACCTTCTAGGAGCCGAGCTCAACTGGAGGCGGAGAGAATGTCGACACCTTGCAGGAGCCGAGCTCAACTAGAGGCGGAGAGAAGGTCGACACCTCGCAGGAGCCGAGCTCAACTAGAGGTGGAGAGGTCCAAGGGGACAAACCATCCCGAGGCCTCCATCCTATTGCGTTTGCTGAATGCTGATCGGTCAAATCGATCATCTCTTCGTCAAGCTGGGGGGTTGGCGTCCGGACTCTCCTCTGATAACCTCTCCATCCGGATGGGAAGTGCAGTCAGGGGGTAACTCGGCCAACGTGCAAGGGGGGAGCTGATCTCGACCGAATGCAGAGGCTTGGTCTTAGGAGGACTCTCTCCCGAGGCGCTATCCCACCACCCGACTTGGGTTTTTACGAGAGTCGAGTCGGAGACCTATCCCCCAATCGGTCACCAGGTTGCAGAAGAGTCTTCATACTATCACTCAACAATCAGAGGGGATTAACCGCACCAACCCATATGATTGGAATAAACGACAAGAGATATTAGGCTTTGCCGCAAGAGGTCAAATGACACCTTTATACAAGGGTCCCTCAGTCAGGTAAATCGATCATCGCTTCGACGAGTTGGGAGGTCGGCGTCCAGACTTTCTCCTGATAATCTCACCAGTCGGATGAGAAATGCAGTCGGTGGGAACCGCGGCCAACGTGCAAGGGGGGAGCTGATCTCGGCCGTCATTGCAGAGGCTTGGACTTAGGGGGACGTATACCGAGGCATTGTCCCATCACCCGTTCTGGGTTTTACGAGAATCAAGTCGGAGGCTCGTTTCCCAACCTGTCGTGGAGATCGGTTTCACCTACTTCAAAAAGCTCTTGCCAGAAGAGAAAAACAACTCTCGCGGCCCATGTTTCAGGGGGCGAGGAATTTTTATTTAAATGGAATAAACACAAGGAGGGGGAGAATAGACCTTCCCGCTCAGAGATAGAACCTTTTCAGGTCATTGCCGCTCCAGGTATTCCCAAGCGATTCCCCTTCATGATTCTACAGGCGGTCTCTGCCAGTCTCGAATGCCTCTTGAACGATGAAAGATCCCTCCTAGTTCAGTTCGAGCTTCTCGATGACAAGTGATCTCCTTGTTGAGCCTTTAGGTACTTCTGAGCAGTTCTTCATCTCATAGAACACACCATGAAGGGGACTGACAGTCGGGGAGGTTCCAAAGGAACACACCATCCCCAGGTCTCCATCCCACTTGGGTGTTGAATGCCGACCAAACCTGTTTCACCTTATGAGTAAGACCCCTCATGGATCATAGCCGACGGAAGGAGATCATCGGTGATAAGAAGCTTGCAGAATACCAAACTTGGAGACGTCATGAGTAAGCATTCTCATGGAACATAAGTCCTTCATGAAGATCATCGCGAGTAGAAGCTCGCGGAACACCAGCTTTGAGACGTCACGAGTCAGCATCCTCGTGGAATGTAAGCCCTTGATGAAGATCATCGCGAGTAGGAACTCGCGGAATCCTAGCTTTGAAAACCACCGCGACTAGGAGCTCGCCGAGCATCAACTTGGAGGCCTCGCGAGTAGTTTGCTGAAGAAGACCATCGCGACTAGGAGCTCGCCGAGCATCAACTTGGAGGCCTCGCGAGTAGTTTGCTTAAGAAGACCATCGCAAGCAGACCATCGCGACTAGGAGCTCGCCGAGCATCAACTTGAAGACCTAGCGAGTAGTTTGCTGAAGAAGACCATCGCGACTAGGAGCTCGCCGAGCATCAACTTGGAGACCTAGCGAGTAGCTTTATGTGCTTTCCCTTGGTGGCGAACTCGTCATGAATCATCCTGTTTGTTAGTCAGACAAAAGCACTCACGGGCTTTACCAAAGCACCCGTCAGTATGATCATGTGTGGAAATCATTGATATTGAAGAAGGAGGAAACTGAGGGGAGGAGTGTCCTTTTTACATAAGACCCCCTACGCAAAGGGTTCGGGGGAGTAGAGAACTCACCCTCGCGAGTAGAGAACTCGCCTATGGGCGAGTATAGAAGAATCTTGCTCGCCTGCATGAAGTCGCCTCATTTGATGCTGCTCGCCTATGTGCGAGTAAGGAAGAAGCTGGCCTATGGGCGAGTATTGAAGGAGCTCGCTTATGGCCGAGTATTGAAGAAGCTCGCTCGCCTGCACGAAGTCGCCTATGCCGAGTAACAAGGAAGCTCGCCTATGGGCGAGTAAGGATGGCGAGTAAGGAAGGATCTCGCCACTACCCAGGAAGCTCGCCTCTCTTCCGAGTAAAGTCGTTGGTCTGAACTTATCTCTGGATCTCGCCTGTAAGAACTCGCCTATGGGCGAGTATGGAACTCGCCTATGAGCGAGTTTGGAGCTCGCCTGACGATGTCTTTATCTGGAACTCGCCTTTAGGATGTCGCCATCTGGAACTCGCCCAACTTGTCGAATGTTCGCGAGTTGCTGCCTTTGGCCTCCATCTCGCCACTTTAAGCCATGAAGCCTTCTCGCAAAAATTTCTTCCTCCGACTACGATCCACGCTCACCGCACCAAAGTGTTGACGCCAGGAAAATCCTGACCTCAAGATTCGGATCAATGCAGCCCGAGGTTACTGATCCTGCGGTCCAACTCCACGGCTCTGATAGCTAAAATAGGAGAGAGAAAATGACTAAGCACACCCCAGGTGCTCCAGCAGGGAGGTCCCACCACGTACCCGGAAGTTTGGGATAAACTTCCCCTCCGCAACCAAAAGCTGGGCGAGGTACTAGACGGGCATGGATTTGGCGAGTATCCAACTTGGGGGGACCTCGACCACTTCCAAAAGTGTCATTTCTAGTACCCCTGGGGGTCTATTTATAGAGAAATCCTAGGGGGGTACAGGCGAGTATACTGCCTTTGCTCGCGAGTTACAAGGGCTACTCGCCCATACTCGCGAGATACTCGCCCATACTCGCGAGATACTCGCCCAAGCTCGCCTCTGCTCGCCCCTTGCTCGCCATACTCGCCCCTTGCTCGCCATACCCGCCCCTTGCTCGCCATACTCGCCCCTTGCTCGCCATACTCGCCCCTTGCTCGCCCAGCTCGCCTCTTGCTCCTGCTGGCTGAGTTGCCTTGTGTCTTGGACTGCCGGCTCCTGTGCTGACCATTTGACCTTGACTTCAGCCTATGTGGCTTTGAATGGGCCTACCTCGGAGAATGAGGGTTGTACACCTTGTATCTCCACTCTTTAACATAACTGAGTTCCTTAATATATCTTGAACTAAATATGCATCCGGATTGAGTGACATAACTTCAGTGGTTAGGGTCTTCTTTTGACTCCCATGTAAACTCATGTTTACAAGGGTCCAATCTCTATCCTTTCTATAACTCTCCACTATATCCGGCATATTTTCACTCATAAGAAGACCGAATTCCTCTCTTAGATCAACATGTGTTATTTCCACATGTTGATCCTGGATTCTAGATCTCACTCCCCCATCCAATTCAGTGTAACTCGGGTCTTCCAAATGATTATAAAATTCTCGAATCAAAAAGGATGAGAACGAATCTGCTGTGATTACTGAAATTATACCTGCATTCGCAAGACGATCATAGATATGATCGTGCTTCGGAGAATCAAATTCAACATATTTCGCTACTCCAACTATGGCTTTCTCCACCCCAGGGTAAACTTGATACGAACTATGCGCATCTTCAGAAGTACTCCTTCGCGCTTTAGAACTGGAAGTCATTCTGCAAACATAACATAACAAAAATGGATTAAACATGTTCTGTGCACTGGAAGGATGTCGCCCAGGCGACATTGACTGTCGGAAAATTCCGACAGTACTCCAGTGAACCTTTCTTGAAATTTTTTAAATACACTTCCAGATCTACTCAAAATCAAGCTATATTTCCTATTTGATTTAACATCTTTCAAAAAAAAAATTTAGATCAAAACTACATCTTCTCACTATTCATCTTCTTCAACCTCCTACAAAAGAAAAATCTTCCATTTTTGAAATTAAACCATGTAAAACACTTACTCCCCAAAAATACAACACTTAAACACAAAAATCACAAAATCCAAACAAGATCCACCAAGATCCACCAAGATCCACTTAATTTACACTAGATCTACACCTTTTATACACAAAATATCAAAGATCTACACCATTAATCAAAGGTAAAATAAAAAAAAAATTATTTTTTCATCTTCTCTCCTTTCCAAAATCAAAAATCTCTAAAGGTTTTAGGTCCAAAACTTCAAAATCAAAAACCACATACCTTATATCTAGGGTTGTCGCCGAAATCCGACACCTTCCTCTCGTCCTTAAGTCCAGGAAATGATGCACAATAGGGTTTGACTCGGTCTAAAGCCGTATTTATACTTTTAGCTGTCGCCCAGGCGACAGTGACTGTCGGAAATTTCCGACAGCTCCCGATTTGCTTAAACCTTCAGTTTTTGGTCCCTTTGATATGTTCCAATAGTTATATGTCTTTATTAATGCTACAACTCATGAATTGATGCCACACCATGTGCTTTTTATTTTCAATGGCTCTTACATGATTATATAATTTCATTTCCAAGCTATCATCGTATTGACACTCCTACTTAGCTGTTTAGACCATTGGAAATTGTTTTCGCATGCCTCTAAGTATGAGAAATTGTTTATATATATTAATGAACTATCACGTTCACTTCTTTTGATCCATACATATGTCTTTCTATTTAATATATACATGATTCATATTTGCTTTAACATAATACAATAGCACTTAATAAATACTACTTTCAACCTTGATTTGTTAGCACAACCAAATATATACCATCTTTTGCGATTCAAGTGAATTCGGAGATCCTTGGTCAATTAAAAAATTATAAATATCTCAAAATTAAGATATCACAAAATATGTGATTAAAAAAAAATTTAAAGACAAGGATACTCCACCAAGCACTACTTACCCTCCTGATAAGTCTTAATGAGCATTGTGAGGTTAAGCACCTTGGAAAGAATTGTAAAGTGTCTTGTGCCAAAGAAAAATGGTATTCTATTCTTCTTGTGCTATATCTTCAAGGTCAAAGTTGTCTTTATATGCTTCTATTATGTTCTCAATTCCAATGATCATGTACATTAAATAACTTCATATGTTTGATCTAAGTATCACATGTACACATCATTATGTTATATAAACATTCATCTCATGAGAATTGGACCGAAAATATTCCAAATTTATATACACTATTGCGTCTTTCTATGATACTTTCAAATGACCTTAATCATGTTCAAGTTATTTTATTTTATTACTTCATGTGTCTATACCGTCTCTTCATGAGTTTATTCAATACTATGGCATATTCCTATTACTTCGAGACATTCAATCATTTTACCAGCAAGTGCTTCCGCTTACTCTTATTTTCAACATTCTATCTCTTCCATTAAGAACTACTCCTTTATCTCATATTATCTTTTGTTAATACCAAAAGGGGGAGAATTAAGTATATTCAAGAAATCAAACAACCATTACACCTAAATATTCCAAATACATCATTTCAACATACTTTAACATTTAGGGGGAGTATTCATTTAGAAGAAGCTTTCATCTAGAGAGATTATTTATTTTAAGAGAAATATATCATGTTATTTTTGTGCACACACCATATGTTAAAAATCAACAACCTAAATAGACATGATTTCTTTTTTATACGGATTTGTTATTATCAAAAAGGGGAGATTGTTGGAGCATGCGTTTCGCACTCCTCCGGTTTGATAATAACAAAGTCCCGTTTGTATTTGATTCTATTTTTTATAAATGGTGTGCAGGTAACAGGTATGAGTTGTTCACAATTCTGCTGGAGCTAAATTTGCGTGTATGAAAATTTCACTGTCGGAATTTTCCGACAGCTGATGTCGCCCAGGCGACAGTAGAGAAGTTACAACAACTTCCTCCACATCAACACGACGAGCGGCAGTTTTGCACTGTCGGAAATCCGACATTGATGTCGCCCAGGCGACAGCTCGGAGGTTAGAGCAACTGCCCCCCAAGACAGCACTACGTGCGACAGTTTTGCGCTGTCGGAAAATCCGACATCGATGTCGCCCAGGCGACAGCTCGGAGGTTACAGCAACTGCACGCACGACATCACTACGGCGACAGTTTAGCGCTGTCAGAAATTCCGACAGTCGATGTCGCCCAGGCGACAGCGAATTTCTATAAATTGACTCATTGTGTTCGTGCATTCCAAGTATAGAGAATTCCAAGTTCCTTCCTAAGTGCATACGAACCCGAGAGCTCCAGAATCTCTTCAACTCCCATTTGTGCAAAGAAGGATTGAGATTGAAGACGAGATCGGGCGCGCTTCTACATCAACGATCATCTCGAGGCTTCAATCTTCCTTTCAGAGATCTGAATTTCTAGGGAGTTGTTCTTTTCATATTGTATTTTCATTTTCATAAATTTCATTTTGTATTGGTAGGAAAATCGTTGTCTTGCGTGCGGCGTCTAAGTCCTTGTGTGGCTTAGGGGAAAATCGCTTCCTTGTGCGGAGCGTCCAAGTCCTTGCGTGGCTTGGTAGGAAATCGTGGCCTTGTATGCTACGTCTAGATCTTGGGAAGATCTAGAGGATAGGCTTGGGCTTGGTCTTGGGAGAGACAAGTGATAGCCTTCCGATCCTTGGGAGAAGGATTGGTAAACCAAAATTACTGAATTTTTTATTATCATAATTGTGCATTGATCTTAAGCATTGTTAAGATCATTTTTATTGTATGCAAATTTCATGATTAATATAATTATGTCTTTTTCCTTAATTACATATTTGGTGGCATAATTTTTAACTTAGAAATTTGTTTTTGAATTATTTAAAAAATCACATTATTTGGAAATTGTTTAGAAGTAATTTTTAGAAAAGTAAAACTTGTTTAAAAAATTCTTAAGAAAAAATTTAGATTTGAAACACACCCTTATTCACCCCCCCTCTAAGGGCGTCACACGATCCAATAAATTTACCTTACGGTGACACGACCGGACATCTCATTTGCTGTAGGAGTAGTAAGTCGGTTTATGCATGCTCCTCGGACATCTCATCTTCAAGTTGTTGAGCGTATTCTTAGATATCTAAAGAACGCTCCAGGACAAGGACTGTTGTACAAACCTTCTACCTCTCTATCCCTTGTCGCGTTCTGTGATGCCGACTACGCAGGATCTCCTGATGTTATGCGCTCTACCACTGGTTTCTGTACATATTTCAGTGGACATCTCAATACCTGGCGTAGCAAGAAAAAGACTGTGGTTGCTCGCTCCTCTGCTGAGGCTGAGTACCGGGCCATGGCAGTCGTTACTTCTGAGTTAACCTGGCTTAAGAGCCTTCTGAATGATTTAGGTGTAAGACTCTCATCTACGACAATCCTTCTCTGCGACAGTCAAGCTGCAATACACATTGCCAAGAATCCAGTCTTCCATGAACGAACAAAGCATATCGAAGTTGACTGTCACTTTATCCGGGAGAAGGTCCAGTCAAAGAAGATAGAATTAGAGCATGTTCCCACCACAAGACAGGTTGCTGACATCCTTACTAAAGCTCTCTCCAGGCCTTTATATTATCAGTTTTTATCCAAGCTTGGTGCATACGACTTGTACGCTCTAGCTTGCAGGCGAGTGTTAGAAAAGTGATTAGAAAAGCCCATGTAATAGGCCCATCTTTGGGCCCTTTATTCCTCCTCATTAGTCTCACACCTTGTATAGATTTTTCTTACTCTCTTCCTCTACTATATATGTGTACTCTCCCTTTGTATTTATACATGTGAAAATATATATATAAGTTTTGGGGATTTCCAACAATAACAATCGTTTAGCTTTTTAATAATAAAAAAGTATTTTATGCTAATTATTTATTGCATAGATAACTAAATATTATATAAATCCTAAATAATCGGGTTAAAAAAGATAAGCGGCGAGAAGCAAAGATAGTGAATGGGTGAAAAATCTTGAATGGGAGAAGAAAACATTTGCAGCGATGAGAAAGAAGAAAGGAAGATCGCGAATGGTCGGGGCATGGCTTCGTAAGCACCTGAATAAAGAGAAAAAGTTGAAAGTAGAGAAAGCGGTTTTTAGAAGGCCATGTTTGACCGACTGCTCAAAAAAGCCCCAAAACACCTTTCATGAAAAAACTCCTTCGAAAAAGCTCCTCATCCAAACAACCTAAAAAGGGCGGTGGCGGTGGGAATAAAGCTTTTCCCACCGCCACCACTGCCTCAAACAGAGCCCAAGTCAAAGCTTAAGTACATCAATAATTTTCTCTTTCAACTCGTTGTTCATCACTATCTGAATCTTACTCCAATTAACATTTTCAACATACAACTTAAAACCGCCCTCAATTCTTTAGATTTTCACATTCCCACTTAATGAAAATGGTGTATAATAAAGAAGTAAAATAGATAACAGGATTATAATGAAACTAACCTTCACCTTTTGTACAAGGGCCATGCTCATTGTCATCATAACCATCATAATCATTATAGTCATCATTATAATCTTCATCATAATCAAGCATGTGATTTGTCTTGCGAGGCATATTGCTGAAAATAATCATGGCAACAGAAACATTAGCATCAAAAAACTTCTGAGCATATCTGAAGTCAACCATTTGGGGAACAAATAACTAGTCATATCAAAAGAATAACAAGAAACTCTTATCGACTATTTTATGGGAAAAACAAAACATGATTCAGCGTAAAATATATTGAAGGGTCACGGGTACCCATGGGAACACAAAATCACGAAATGTTATTGGAAAATTTATAGCATGAGCCCTAACTGAATTACTTAAGTTCAGTCGACTTTCTATAACAAAAAGAGCATGCACCTGCGCCAAAAACCAAGTAAATAAACACTTTATTATTTTTCGATCTATGATATGCTAATGGTAAAATTCTTTGAACTGGGGACAGAAGAAAATGCGGAGGCATAACCTATCCGTCAAGTCAATGTGTCTATTGAAAGTACTTGCATTAATTAAGTATCTAAAGCTCTAGCATATTAAGGGGCCTTCTAAAACTTGTTGCTTTATTTTTGACCTTTTGCTTATGTTCTCCATGGCTAGGTGTCTACCCAGGTTTTACATTGTACACTTTGAAATTAGTATGTATGATGATCAAGCAAGATTAGAAATTATGATTCAACAGAACTTTCTATAGATGAACTTCTTGGTTTGGTTTCAAAAACCAATAGTTGGTGTGGATCACAGTTTAAATTCTTTTCCACCATTTTTCATATTTTCAAATTATTAGCAAAGCCTTTGTATTTGTTCTTTTATAAATTAAGAAACGGGTGTCCTTTTATCCCCCTTACAGGTTCATTTTGTCATTTGAGGTTCATTGCATCATGTTGAAGGATGGTTTTAATTCTGAAGCATACTTCCCTAGCAGTGCAAGTCTACCACATCTTTGCATATGATTGTTTACTACTGGGAGAGACGATTTTGTTAGAGAGTGTTCAAGAGGACTTGGCATATAATTTGCATTTTGATTGGGTAACTTATTAATCTACTTAAGTCAATTTTCATTTAGTCAGAATAACTTCTATGAGATGTAAAAGATAGGTCCTTTGGCTGATGGATTTCATATTTGAAGATCAAAATTTTGAAATATCATATGGTCCGTTCGTGCGGGCGGAATTGAGGATTCTGAATTGGAATTAGAGGTTCAATTCTAATAAAAAATACCTCCGCTTCTAATTACACTGTTCAATGAAAGAATAAATGAAGGAATTGAAAATCATACCGAATTCCATTTAATTCATTTCGAGGTAATCTCAATTCTATCCTAACGCCATCGGAATTGGTCAAGTCTCAATTCCAATTCCGTTCAAATGAACAAAGATTTAAGGTATATTCCAGTTTTAAAATTTTGATAAACGAAATGGTCCTTCATACAAGGACTTTCTGATTACTTTATATGACACTTATTTCTCTGCTTGGTTCAATCATTTCCTTTCTTTAATTGGATTCATTGTTGAATGCTTGGTTCCATGTGGTATCATTAGGTGAATAATACCTTCACAAATTAATTTTGGTAAGGTAGCAAGCTTCTTGTGGTAAGAAATTGGAAAATGGTGAGCTGGTTTGCTTGCCAACATGTTTTGATGGTCTTAAGGTATATAAATTTTCAATGGTGAATGGATCTTTTGGTACATCTAGTGGGTAGTGTATTTACATTTCACTTGGATTTTGTGGAGCAAGGTGATGCAAGAAAATCTTGAATCAAACAGACAAATGGCTAGCTTAGAGTCCTAATGGGCATAATAACAAAACACAACCCACATTCTCATCAACAAACTAATAACTCCTAAAAGCAAAGTCTCCATAAATTTCCAAAATTAAAATATCACAAATAATCTTATTGATACAATTAACTTGAAGAGAATGATGTGGAAAATTCTTACAATAAGTTTAGGAGTTTATTCCCCTAAGGTTTAAGTAACCATCTTCCTCAAATTAAAATTTATCGCTAAAACCATTCAAAAAAATACAAGCGCAACTAAATTAAGCTAAACAGGTTAGAATTGATGCGTAAAAGATAGTAGATTAGGAATTATCTATGGTATTAATATAATTACTAATTAAATTTCACAATGCTTAGTAGCTAAACAAACTAAAAGGATGATTTTTTTTCTGTTTTGCTGATATATTTAAACAATATTTAGAGAGGCATGGCATGCATGTTCTATATCAGTTAAATCTCGATCAAAATTTGGCAGATACATGTAGATAACATTATCTTATAAATTGCATACACATGGAGCTTAAATTATCTCACTTTCTTTAAACAATAAGACTGAGATCTAACTTGCATAGAGCTAAATAGCCCCTGGAGGAAAATAGTTCAGTGTTTATTTCTGTAATCAATCTAAGAAGCTATTTTCCAGGATGTAATGTTACAACACTACCAGGCCAATCTCAAAACATCAGAAAAAATAAAACTTGAGAGACTTCCAAGCCCTTAAGGTTACGAGGGAATGAGTATGCCATATGATACTCCGGCTATGGATAGGAGAGGGGGGAGTGAACGGAAAGGGGGGGAATTAAGAGGGTGAGCTAGGGCATCGATACCTCTCTGAATCAGCGAGTCGAATACGCTGGAAACCAACAGAATAGGACGACAAATCCTCGGCGCGCAAACCGCGTATCCCCTGATACCTTGTCACTGTTTCCCGCTCATCGCCATCAGCAGCGCTCTCGCTCTTCAAGACTTCAACCGACACTTCGCCTGGATCAGGCTAGAGAAGGGCCGAGGTGACCAACTTCACCGCATTATGGATGCGATGGCCGCGCGCCCGATTCCCGCTATCCGGTTTTTAGGAAAATGATTATTTAATTTGATAAAAAAAATGGGCGGTGATATGTTTTGGCTATCCGCACTCTATTAATATGAGTTATTATGCGTCTTTTGGAAATTCGTCTTTTACATGCATTTTTAGGAAAAGTGTTCAACGCGAAAGTTGTAGATCTCGTCATTTTTTTCTAAAAATTCACACACAAGATGTATTGCCGCTCTAATTGAAACATGAGCGTGACTATAATGAATTTTTGGAAATACGTATTGTACATGCATTTTTAGAAAAAGTGTTTAACACGAAAGTTGTAGATCTTGTCACATTTTTTTCTAAAAATGCATGTGCAAGGCATATTTCCAAAAGGCTCCTAATAACTCGTAAATAGAATGCGGATAGCCAAAACTGCAGTGCGGATATTAACGACCTAAAAAATGAGACAACTATAAAAAAAAAACTCAAATTAGTCCCTTAACTTTTGGTCAAATTTCAAATAAGTCCTTTAATTTACATTTGTTTCAAATAAGTCTCTTAACTTTTGGCCTGATTTTAAATAGGTCCTTTAATTTTCATTTGCTTTAAATTGGTCCCTGAACTTTGAAGATAGTTTCAAATTAGTCCTTTCAATTTTCACTTATTTCAAATTAGTCTCTTAACTTTATACATTATTTCAATTGTTGAATAACTATTTTTTTGTAATTATCTCATATTAATAATTATTATTTTTTCTAATTTTTATTTTTAATTATTTCTTTCAACACGATATAAATATTTATTCATTTATTATAAATAAATATGGATTATAAAAGTCATCGTAAAATTAAAATATAAAAAAAATTCAAAATGTAACAATCTATGTGACATTTGTCTTCATAAAATATATAAAATAGATGATAATTAGTATAAATAAGTGTTATCGAGAATGCTACATTTTAAAAAAATCATTATTTGGATATTTCAATGACGGTCTGCCTTTTATAATCAAAAATAATAATTGTAATTTTTATTAGATAATTACCAAAAAAAATTATTGTCAAATAAGCGATTTATCAACGCCGCATAAATATCTCGTCGTGATTAGTAATATGAATAGTGGTGGTTAATAAACTTATTTGAAATAAAATATAAAGTTTAGGGACCAATTTGAAATAAATGAAAAATAAATGACCTATTTGAAACTAGACTCAAAGTTAATTGACCAATTTGATGCAAATGAAAATTAAAGGATCGATTTGAAATAAGACCAAAAGTAAAGGGACTTATTTAAAGCAAATAAAAATAAGCAAATAAAAATTAAAGGACCTAATTGAAATTAAGCTCAAAGTTAAAGGACCAATTTGAGTATTTTGCCTACAAAAACAAAAGCACACAAAATAGTGAATTGCGTACGCTAATAAAAAAATACAAATATGTAAATATAATAAAACGAAGATAAAATCTAAAAAATAAATGGAACAAAGCCTGTGCTGGCTGCTCCCCGATGGCGGCCTCCAACCGTCCAAATGACTCGCCGCACTATTCTCTCTCGGACTCCATCTCTCTTGCCCGCCCCTCTCTTGCCCGCCACTCTCTTGCCCGAGTTGCCCGAGCCGCCTTTACAATGGCATAAGGGTGAAATTCCCCGGCATAATTAGTATAGATATAGCTAATCTAAGCCGTCAAAATTTATTTTCGAATCAAATGTTTTAAAAATTGAGCCCACAGAGCATTAAAAAGAGGCAATTCACATTATAATCCTATTTGAAGAATTCTCATTGTATTGCAACAAGGCACATTGAAGATTATAGCCTATTTATTTTTCTGCCTTCCCATTCCTTTCCATCCTATTTGTGGTGACAATCAAATTGTTGGAAATTTTTCATTACTGGACTTGATTCCTCATTATGCGTACGTCCCGATAGAGTTGTACGCAAAAAAATAGCATCTATTCGTACTCCTACGAGCGCGTGTTAATTTAGTCGCGTGAACGATCAAAGCTCGAGATAGGTGGGATGGACCGTCTCGTAAATTCATGTCGTGAACTCAGTCTCACTCTATGCACGAAATTTGGGGTACGTTTTGGCATAATATAAAATCCAATTTAATTTCATGAATTACATATACTTTTTTTTGGAATAAATGGATTCATTATTCAACGGTTTTGTAACTCCTAAAATAGTTTACTAGTAAAACCTAATTGGATTTACACCAAAGTAGTATTCTTCATCCCACGCCAAGAGTGAACAAGAGTTGAAATTCCGATTATGTTTCCCATCATAACTGTCGAGTTCAAGTCTTCTTCCTCCTACAGTTTTAGGAAGAGGAACACCAGCGGCTATTTTCTCAGGTTTTCGGCTCTAGGAAAGATTGCAAAATAGTTTTGCTGCAGCGGGGATTCTACAAGTTTTTGATCAGGATCGCCGGAAACCTGCACCTCCCCTCATCGGCAAGGACAGAGGCATTCTCGATCTGCAGTTCTTCATCGCCAACGATGTCGCTCCAGCTTCTTTCAGTCGTTGAGAGCAGGTCTTGGAGAAACAATCGACATGTGTTGTACAACCCCGTATTTGTCAAGTGGACCAGCAAAGAGTGCGCAAAAGATGACTTTCGGGCAGAGGGGGTGGCCTCGCGTCTAACCGATATTGGCCTCGCGTCTAACCGATATTGGCCTTGTTTCTAGTCGATATTGGTCTCGCTTCTAGTTGATATTGATCTTGTTCCTAGCAAGTCGCGAGTGCCCAACATCGCTGGGTACTAGCCGCCCCAGGCGAGCACGCCTTGAGTGAAGTGTGCTCGCCCCTAGGGGAAAATCCCTTTTTTAAGATCTTTTGAGTTGGCCTGCAGTTAGTCATTCCAAACAGCGGGATTCCACTGCTGGCAGACCAATTTGGGCTGCTTTAAGTGAAACCAAAAAGCAGGATTCAGCTATCCGTAGATCATTTTGAGAAACTATAAATAGACCATCAATGTCACCTTTGAAGAGAATCTCTCACTTGTTTCTCTCTTCTTTGGCTAGCTTTAGTTGGCAAGAGAGTTCATACTTGCTACTCACCGTGGTTTCCGGCTGGGTGGTCAAGAATCCTCTAGCACTCTCCAAGATGCCCAGCTTAATATTTGGCTTAGGAGGGGAAGCTCTCTAAGATCTTTCGGGTGTGTGGCGGGACCTCTTTGCTGCAGCTCGGGGTCTATTCTAGTTTTCTACTATAAAGAGTGAGATTCTTTGTCCAGAGAGTCTAGCCTAGTGAGCAAGCTTACGAGAAGTAAATGCAGGCTACACCCTTGGTCCGAATTCCTCGTTGAACCGTGATTTTCGTGTTCAACATGTGCATTTTCAGCATGAAGAAATCGGAAACAAAGTCATGTGATTTTCTAAAATTCAGATCACGTAGAGACCAAATTCGAGAACCAAGCTCTCAACTGACATCCACTCAGATTTATTTCTTCATACATAGAGATCTGTCTCCAGCCTTTCACCTTATCCGGTCATCTCGAGGTATGCCATGCTCATTTATTTTGGGTGAAATCCAAGAGCAGGTATTATTCATTTTCCTTAGGTGTCGATTCAGGCTCCGTTTGGGGGACTTATTTTCACCGGTCAAGCGGTCACGACCGCATGAACCGGACCTTAATTATGATCCGGTTCATGCGGTCGTGACCGCTTGACCGGTGAAAATAAATCCCCCCAAACAGAGCCTCAGTTTAGTGAAAGAAATCCAATTTTGGATTAATTGCCGGAAGATATACAGGTATTGATGCTTCAGACTAGGGGTGCAACTCGGATCGGTTCGGTTCGGTTCCACCCAAAATCAAGAACCGACTCATATAGGTTCAAATAGGAACTGATCCATGGTCCTAAAGTATAGAGTCAAATCCGAACAGTTTGCTTCGGTTCGGTTCCGGTTCGGTTCTCGATTCTACCTATGTCTCAAAATAATTAAAAAATGGCTCTTCAAACTCATGATTCTTTGTAATACATTATCAATGTCTCAAAATAATTGAATAATGACTCTTTATAATATTGAAGTCATAGAACTACACAAGTACAACAATTATTTTCTTTAGCAATGCGATTATATTTTCAATTATTTTCGTGTATTAAGCAATATGACTATAACCATTGTCTCAAAATATTTTCTTTAGCATTGATATTCGGTTTTCGGGTCGGTTCTCGGATCGGTTATGAGTACCCGACCCTTGGAACCAGAAATCGAACCGAATTGTCGGTTCTAGTATTATGAGAACCGGACACGAACCAAACCTATTTGGAACCGACACAAACCATTCGGTTCGGTTCGGTTCCGGTCCGGTTCTTCGGTTATTTTTGCACACACCTACTACAGACCTTGGGTTAATTCCTTCATATTAAAATATTTTTTTATTCTGAATCACAATTGTCATCATACTTATATCTATTTTAAATCTGACCAATTCATGTTAAGTCATTTTGGGTGTTTTGTTACACAAGCTCATATTTAAAGACCATGCGTGATGTTGACTAATGTATATCTGCTTTAACTTTTGTTGATCCCAAAAGGATGTGTTAATTCTTTTTTATTGTAGAAAGCTTATTTATATATAATTATATGCTAGCGGGTTATTCTAGCGCCGTCGACTTTTATGAGGAAGCACACATCAAGGTTTTTGGAAATTGCAGCCACAACAAAGAACCCTAAATTGAGCCCACAAAGAACCCTAAACCCTAAACAAAGAACCCTAAACCCTAAATTGAGCCCACAAAGCCTTGAAAAGAGGTAATTCACACTATAATCCTATTTGTCGAATTCCTCTATTGCAACAAGGACCGTTGAATCGATTATAGCCTATTCATTTTTCTAAACGCAAAAAGGGCTTCCCATTCTTCTTCCATCCTATTTGTGGTGACAATCAAATATGCTATAATCGTTTTATAAAAATTGAGCCCACAAAGCCTTGAAAATAGATAAAACTATCACTTCGCCTTGAAAAGAGGTAAGAAGTCTGAAATGTTTACACTTTCTTCTTCCATCCTTGATTCTTTTCCCATCGTTTCTTCTCATTTTTCATTTTTCTAATTTTTTGATAACAGAAACTGAAAATACCATAATCTATTGCAACCCTTATTCGTCTGGCATTGCTTGGGAGGGCTTCAACTAGGCATTCTCGGTCTTCCATTGCACCATTGAGTGGTATAATATCGGATCCTCCTATTTTTAATTTTTGTAGTTTTTTGTTTTGTTTTAGTTATGTTGGATCTCTCCTAGTTATGTTGGATGATCATAGTAGATGTGTGTATTCAGCTTTTTTCTCTGGTATGTTGATTGTGTATGTTGTAATAACTATGAAGTTATCTAAGTTGCTCACAATGGGTGAGCAACTCAAAACTATCCAAGTCGATGTGTCGACATATTTTGGTAATGATATGTTATTTTCAAGTAAGAATGAGTTGATTCAATGAGCCCGTAATGTTGGTAAAAGTTTGGGGTTTGTAATTACATTTCAAATAACAGATAAACTAACAAAAAGAGTCAAGCCTAGTGTTGAAACCGAGAATCGGCCCAACGAGGATTTCGGACCCCTGGAAGGGGGCAGCTGACACTTACTGATCCCACAGAAGGACTTGGTCGAATACTTGGAGCTAGAACACCGACCCTTAGCTACAGCATGGAGGTCACACCACACATCCGGAAGATCTTTAGAGCGTTTCCCCTCCTAAGCCAAAACTGAAGTCGGGCACCTTGGAGAGCTTGAGGAGCTAACCAAGAATGTCCTAAAGAGGAAGAAGCCAAAGAAGTGGATCCTCTCCAAAGGTGTCTTTCAAGGTTTATATATAGTTTTTCTCTTCTGGTCTGAGGTTCCGTCTTTTGGCTTTACTAAACGCGCCCAAAATTAGTCTGCTAACAGCCAAACTCCGCTGTTCTGAATGGTTATTGGCAGCCCGCCAAGAGTATTTGGGTAAATTGACCCCTGGACCTTTGCTGGGCGAGTGCCCCATGAAGGCGCCACTCGCCAGTCCTCTCGCGAGAGGCCCGAGAAGGCGACACTCGTTAGTCACCTTGCAAGCAGAACTCGCGAGATCTCCCCTGGCGAGTAGCGGCTTTACTCGCCTTGCTCCTTGGCGCGGCGAGTCCTCGCTCGCCTCACTATGGCTAAAAGCACCCCAAAGCGATGTTGGAACTAACTCGCCCTCGCCACGCTCTACTCGCGAGATCGAACCTCTGGTTCGCCTCACTTCGACTCAGCCAGATGCTCGCCGCGAGTCGGTGAATTGCTCCTTGACTCGCCTATACTCGATCCCATCATTACCTCCTGGCGAACACTGGGTTGGACACAATCTCCGCTCTTTGCGAGATTATCATAAGCTCGCGAAGAAACATCCAACCCTTGGTGTTCGCCGGACGATTGCTGACCTGGCAGGAATCCTTGGTGGGCCCCATCCCCAGCGCTATAAATATCATCGCTTTTGGGCAATGGGTAACCCATTCTCTCTTCAACTTCTTTCGCCCTCCGCCATTGTAGTCGCCGGAATGTCTCTCTCGGAAGAAGCCCAAGCCCGCCTAGACGCATCCCAGGAGAACGAGCACTCCACCCTCACAGGACGGCTCGCCCGGCGGACCTCTCCAGCCCTTCCTAAGCTAAAGAAGGCGAAGACGGTGCGGCGACATCCCGGGGAGGGTGGGTCCTCGCTTCTGGGCCCATCGCTGGACATCAGGCTCGTTGAGCAGGTACTTGGATTTGCAGGTTAGTTCCTCACATTTGCATTAACCCTTCTTTTCGCAGAGCGCGTCCCTGGAGGGGCCATCGCGAGTGAGGCCCTGGCTGGCGCTCATCCCCCTTCTCCAGAAAGAATCGACTCGGCGGCCGCGAATGCGGACGTCGCCAGCCTGCGTCCCCCTACGCCGCGACCTGGTGAGTCTCTCGCATTCCCCTGTCCGCGAATTCCTTGATTGATCCCTTCGTGATGTCGCCCCTTGCAGAGACCCTCCTCGCGACGCCCGGGAGGCGCGCCACTCCACCGGGCTCGCCGGCCCCTCTTGGCTCGCTACCCCCACCGGGCATGATCCTCCCCACTCCTGGGTTTAGCCTTCTGGGCCATCAGAGTTCTGGCAGCTCGCTTCCCGCCGTCGTCCAGATCGCGAGCCACGTCCCCCACCCTCCGGGCATGGGGAAATCTGTCACGCTGACGTATACGGAGGCCTTCCAGGGGCAACCAAGTTCCTCCCGTCAACACCCCGGTAAAGCGGCTCTGGCCCCGTCGGGTCAGTCAATTACCATCGATGGGCTGCGTCTCGCTTTCATTGCTGACTCTCTTCTTGCAGGTGTCCAGGAGTCCTCCGCCGAGCTGGACCTTGGGGAGGAGGAGTTCTCGCCCCCGCCCACCCCGGACAAGATTGTCGATTTCCTAGGCGATCTCCGGGACCCCGAAGTGATGAAGCGGCGGACCACCGAGGTGCTTCAGAAGTACGGGAGCATGCTGCGGGACCTGTATAACCAGGCGCGAGAGGATAGAGCGGCTACCGAGGAGCGCTCGCCGCCTTTGACGATGATTATGCGCGGCTCCGCGCTGAGCTGTAGCTGGATACCACCGGCGAGGTCACCTCCCCCGGGGTGCACCTCTCGCGGGTGGAAGGTCAAGTACGCTTGATACAACGCGAGTTCCGCGTGGTCCGCTCCTATCATTATCCGCGAGTTTCGCCGAGCTCGGGGGTGCGAGGCCGAGGCCGATGGAGGTGGATCCAATACTGATCCTGCTCGCACCCGCTCCCCCCTTCTTAGCGAACCAAGCGTTGTGAACATTTCTTTTTATTCTTTTTTATTTTTATTTCTTAAAACAATCTGTTAACTATGATGTTAATTTGATGTTTCTCGCCCATCATTGGGTTTTCTTTCTTTATGTTCACTCGCACTATGATATAATTGTCTGTACTGCACTCGTTGGTTCCTGCTTTTATTTTAAATGCTTCTTGTATGCGGCTTGCACGGGACTTGCCTCGCCTGATGGCGAACTGGCCTTGCTGTATCGCTGCGAGCGGGTGGAGAAGTTGGTTGGTTCAAGTACCGAGGTGCATCGCGGCGAGATTCTGCTAACCGCACCCCCGATGCCTCGATTCCTCCCTGCTGACTTTAGTTTTTTTTTATAAATAGGCCTAGTCATCAAAGCTAACCACCACATTTATCACTCTTGACGTCTGCTACCTTCGTTCTCGTGAGCTCGCGTTTTCTCATTCTCACATTCGCTTCTTTCTCAAAAGCTATGAGCGGCGGTGGAGGCGATGACGAGTGTCGGGCCAAGTGCGCCTGGACCTTTTGCGACCATTCCTTTTTCAATTGCTCGCTTACTGAAGGCGAGTACCACTCCGTTGTGGCGAACTACTTTTCACCAGGGTTCTCGGCTCGCCATTCGGCGAAGACTGAGGCCATCAACGACCTCTTACCAGACGAGCTCGCTCTTCTGTTCCCTTTTTGCGCTCGCCTAACATTTCTTTCTAACCACTCGCCGCAAACCCGTCAGATGTTCAAGTATTATGGCGTGATCCATGGTCAGATGACACCCAACTCAATCGCTGTCATGGTAGCTTTCACATGCTACCTGAGGGAGGAGTGAATTGAGTTCAGCTTCCCGGTTTTTCGCAAGCTCTTCTCTTTCCGGGCGAACAAGAATGGACCACCTTCTTCTCGAGCCAACACGCCAAGGTTCAAGAGACGGTCAACAAAAGCCACTACTGGCCGCAGAAGTTTGTGTTCATGAAGGGACCCTTCGACAACGTCCCCTTCTTGCCCGTCCAGAGCGACGAGCCCACCTACTGCCCCCAACATTCGGCGGCCACGAGGCCGAACTCTTCAAATACATGTCGACGAACTTCGAGGTCGCGTACCTCTGAAGGAATGTTGACTCGCTACTCCCCGTGCCGCCCGGGATTGGTTTGGCTCGCGTTCGCTCCCTATCTCGCATTCCGCCCTCTTTACTTTTTCTAACCTCTGTCCACTATCATTCGTAGGGGAGCGAGACCTTCCGCTCCACCCCCCTTATGCGAGGGTCGGGACTATCTCCTCCAGCCTCCTGCTCGCTTCCTCCGCTGCCTCCGCATACTGGGAGATCCCAAGCACCTCCGCATCTTCCAAGAAGCGGTCGGACCTGCGAGCCGCGGATCGTCCCACCTGCCACCACCGCCTAAGAAGAAGAGGGCCTCGCCCCTGGCCAAGGGGAAATGGGTCATTGAGGGCCTGACCGTGGTTGAACCCTCGCTGATCCCACCAACTGACAAGGGGGTCAGGGAGGTCGTCGAGGTGGCCGCCGGCGAGCCGGGCCCGCCCGTCCTGGCAGCCCATAGAAACTTCTGCCTCGGCAGCAGGCATCGGGACGAGGCCGACGAGCCTATGTTGGATTGGGACTCGGAGGCCAATAGGGTTTCTGTTGGAACTCGGATACCGGTCCAACTGTTCGAGACTTGGGGGGTGACCAAAGGCTACTCGTTTAGTGATCGACCCACGTGAGACAAGGTTGTTGAAACCAATTTCTCGGTCTCGTGTGGAGCTCGGGGCCCTCACCGAGATGAGGGGCAGCTAGCCCTTACCGGTCCCTCGGGAGAGGTAAGGTTGACGACTCGAGCAAAGAGTAAAGACCCTAGTCTCAGCGAGGAGGTCCCTCCACTAACCCGGAAGATCGTTGAGCGCTTCCCCTCCCAAGCCAAAGCTAAGACTCGGGCACCTTGGAGAGCTGGAGAGCCCAAACCAAAGCGACCTAGGGAGAGAAGAGCTCAAAGATAATGAACCGGTCCTCTTCCAAGGTGCCCTTTGAGGTCTATTTATAGATTTTAGTTTTGTGGTCTGTCAATAACCAAATCCCGCTGTCCATTCTTACTATCCGCACACCGGATTGGCCTGCCAACAGCCAGACTCCGCTGTTTGGAGAGGCTAAGTGCAGACCACCGGGGGCCTCTTGGTAAAAATCCCTTCCTGGACTTTTACGGGGCGAGCCAGCCCGCTTCGCGACCTCCCTCGCGAGTGGAGCTCGCGAGCCTCTGGGTCGGCGAACCCCAGAGGTATTATCAGCACTCACTCTAGGCGGGCTCGCCTAGCGGACCCCTTCCTCGAATGGCTGGGCTCGCTCATAGCGACCCGGCCATGCCGACTGCCCTCGCGAGCGGAGCTCGCGACCCCCTGGGTCGGCGAACCCCAGGATGGCTAACTGTACCCCAAGAGTGGCTAACTGTACCCCAAGAGTGGCTAACTGTACCCCGAGGTTCCGGGCTCGCCTGGCGAGCTCCCTCCTCAACTGGTCGGGCTCGCATGCACTGCCCTCGCCGAGCTTCGAAGGAGCCGGTTACCTTCCCTTCGCTGGGCTCGCTCGCCTGCGCAGTCTCTTGCTCTTCCTTGGCCTGCCTCGCCGGAGATCAGGGTTCGCCCCTCTTGGCTCGCCTCCTTGAGCGCGAACTTTGGTTACTTCCTGGCGAACATCGGGGTTGTACACAATCCCCGCTCTTCGCGAGGTTGTCCTAAGCTCGCGAAGATACATCCAACCCCTGGTGTTCGCCGACTCTGCTGACGTGGCGGGAATTTTTTGGTGGGTCCCCTGCCCGAAGCTATAAATACTGCCCACCGAGGGTGGTGATCAAGCCTTCCCTTTTGTTCCTTTCTCGCCGAAATCGTTCTTCCTTCAGGATGTCCACCAAGCAGAGCGCGTTGGAACGACTGAAGGCTTCTAGGGAGATGGCGAAAGCTCGGGCCGCCGAGCGCAACACCTGGATGTTCAACCCTGCCACCTCTCCCCAGACCAAGGGAGCCATGACGATTAGGAGGTCGCCGGGGGGGGGGGGGGGGACATGACATTGCCTCCTGATTCCCCACCTCCGCCGAATACCGTGCTCGCACAACAGGTATCCTCAGTCTAAATTCTTTACTTCGGCCCCTTGCTCATTCCCTTCCTTCTCGCAGAATCCTCCTCCGGAGGACTGCCTGGCAAGCCTTACGCTGACGACTTTCGGCGCTCCGTCCCCCGCGAAGCTGGGGTTGCTAGACGTTGGGGTCGGGACTTCGTCCCAACAGGCACCTCTCTCGCAACCTCGTAAGTCACTCGCATCCTACTTTATCTCCGCCTAAGTCCGTGATACCCACACGTCGGTGGCCTATGCAGATACCCCATCGTCGAGTCCCAAGGAGAAAGTCTCCACCCCGGCGAGTTCGCCGGTCCCGCCTAAGGTTACCGTGGCGACCCCAGGCTTCGGTCTGATGGGCAAGCGAAGTCCGGGCGGCTCGCTTCTCGACGGCGCCCAAGTCGCGGAGAGAGTGGTATACCCTCCTGGACTGGGGAAACCCCACGTCTCGGGATTCCGCGAAAATTCCAGGGTCGGCCGGAGTCTTCGCGCAAGCCCCGCCGTGAATCCCCCTCCTCGCCAGGTCAGCATATTTTCGCGAGCTTCCATCTCTTGCCCGCCCTCGGGCCCTTCTGACCCTTCGTTGAAATCCCAGGAGCCACCCCTGAGTCAGAGCACAGGAGGATGGAGATGTCGCCACCGCCTTCGCCTAGCCAGATCGAAGACTTCTTGGGTGACCCTGGCGACCCCGTGCGGATGAAGAGTCGGGTGTCCGAGGTGCTTCAGAAGCACGGCATGATGTTACGCGAGTTGGAGGAGCGATATGACGCGGACCGGGCTGCTTTTGACGAGAGATTCGCCGTGTTGGAAGACGCGAATGCGCGCTTAATCGCCGAGGCGGAGCCGGTGCCTCGCGCAGATGTTACCTCGCCCGGCGTGCACATCTCGCGGGGCGAGGATCAAGCACACCTAATCCTGCGCGAGTTTAAAGCGCTTCGCGAATACCATTATCCGAGAGTGCCGCCGCGTGCGGGCAAGCGGGGTCGGGGTCGCTGGAAATGGCTTCCCTACCCCTGAGGCTCCAGTGGGTTTTTAATTCTGCTACTCTTTTGCTTGTATTTCTTTTATGACGTCTGTTGAACAATAACCGGTATGGCAATATTCGCGAGTCTGTCGTGACTCGCCTTTTATCGTTTTCCATTTTTAACTTTTCCCTTTATTTCTGTGGCGTGCATGTGATTTATTCGGCTCGTCCGCTGTGTTTGATATGATCGCCCTCGCAAAGCGCTTGCGAGCTTCTGTGCCACGCTATGCCCGGACCCCTTTTTCTCGCGGGCCGGCCTTGGGTGGGACTCAATTATCGCGCGATGGCGAGCCCTGGCTCGCAAGACCGCAGTCCCTTTGAGCAGAAAACTACTTTATTTTAGTTATCCGCACTCCCGACGCTTCGATTCCCGTGCCCACCCGAATTTCTTATAAATAGCTCAGATTCATTCTCCTACCCGTCGCATTTATTTCTCCCGTCTTCTCGCGTCTACGCTCATCTCCGTCCTCGCAAGATCGTGTTCGCGCTCGCTGCTTGTAGGTTGCCTCTTCCTGACTTGATGCGGACGAATCAGCAACTGGGAGCGGATGGCGAGAGCGAGGGGGCGGTCAAAGTGCGCCTCAGCGTTTCAGGCCCACGAGTTCTATTGTGCGAACATCACGGCCGAGGAGTATAAACTCGTCGTGGACCGCTATCTCCCAGAGGGCTATTAAGCCCGCTGTCCAAGCGAGAATTCTACTTTAAACGAGACCGAGGCTGACGAGCTCGCGATCCCCGTCGCGCACTTCGAGAATGGGTTGCGACTCCCTCTGTGGCCTGAAATTCGTCAGGTACTTCGCCTGGCCTTCTCGCCGCTTCACGTTCGCTATCGCGACTTTCTCATCGTTCTTTGTAGGTGTTGCGATATTACGGAGTGTTACCGAGCCAGTTGACCCCAAATGCGATCGCGGATATTGTCGCGTTCGCCAGTTACCTGCGGGAGGAGAGGATCGAATTCAGCCTCCTCGTCTTCCGCAAGGTATTCTCCTTCCGCGTCTTCCGAGACGGGACTACTTATTTCGCGAGTCAGCACGTCACGGTCTGCGAGGCGGTGAATAAGAGTCACTATTGGACTCAGAAGTTCCTTCTAGTGAAGGGACCCTTCGGCAATCTCCACTTCACCCCCCTCCAGCGGGATGACGCCACTTACCGCCCTCCGAGCTCGCTGAGCGGCGCCGACGCTAAACTCCTCCAGTACCTCTCCGGCAAAAACTTCGAAGTCGTCTATCTGCGACGCAACGTTGATTCGTTACTCGCCGTTCCTCAAGGGGAAGGTAGGGCTCGATCTCGCCCCACTCTCCTTTCCTTTCTTCGCTGCATAACACTTACTTTACAGGCGAGCGCGAGATCCCTGTCAACCCCCCGCACGCGCAAGGTGCCACTCTCACGGCGGACACTCTCGCGACCGCAGCGGCAGAGGCTTGCCGCGACCTTCCCGCCGTCGGGTCCGGCAAGAAGCGGCCTCCTTCTGCGAGTCAACCGGGTTCGCGGCCCTCCAAGAAGTTGAAGGGAAAGACCATCGCTACCAAGGATAGGAGCGCGGTCGTTTATCTAAGCGAGACCGACGGCTCGCCTCCTTCCCCTGCGAAAAAACCTGACCCCCCGGCGGACCAGGGTGTTGGGAGTTCTTCCGTGACCCCCCAACCCAAAGGCCACAGAAACTTCGGTCTGGGCGAGAAAGTTTCCGACGTCCTCGGCGAACCCCTGCTCGCTTGGGACCCCACTGCCAACCGGATTTCCTGCTCCACCCTTCACCCCTCCTGGGTGGAGCTCGGTAAGGCCGGGGAGGAGGCGTTCTCTCTCTCCTTCGGCTTATATGGCCGCGAGGACGCCGTTGCCTACAAAGACATGGGACCACGACAGCTGGTTTATGAAGAAATGCGAGCCCAGTTCCGTTCGACGGAACTCGCGCACATGGCGGGGCGCCGCTATCTGCAGGCGGATAGGGATATCCGCGCGTACCGGGAGGAGCTCAAGAGAGCTCGCGAAGAGATCAAAGGTCTTAAAGAGAAGGAGGAGGTGACGGAAAGCCTTCTCGCCGGGATGCAGGGCAAGATGGTAAGTGATCCTTGGGTCTCCTTTCCTTGCCGTTCGCGACCTCTAGCTTTCTCCTAACTCGTTTGACGCTCAGGATGCCGACGTTGCCACCAAGCTTCTCGCTCGCAACGGCGAGCTGGAGTTGGAGAATACGATGTTGAAGGCTCGAGTGGATGAGCTGGTTCGCAGCGTGCTACCCCCCTCTCCTGGGCGAGTCGGCCCCCAACAGAAGGCTGCCGAAAGTGAGGAGCAGAGGCGGCGAGACGCACAGGAGGTCGCCAACCTTGTCTTCACGACCCTTAAGGATGCGAGCCTGCTGGCCGAAGACGCGATGGAGTTCACAGCGGAAGACGTCTGCCCGGACCTCTTCTCCTTGGCCCCCTGGTTGGGGGCTCGCAAAGACGGCGAGGACCTTCCAGAATGACTTCCCTTTTTCCTTCCCTTCTTGTGAATGTATATTATTCTTTTTGGGCTGGCGAGATCGCCGCCGAACATTGAAGGATCTCGTGATAGTTTTTCTTTTGTTAACATTTATGATCATGCTTGTGTTCATTTCCTTCCTCGCATTGGGTTTCTTTTCAACCTCTCTTGGCTAATTGTTACGCGGTAGTGTTCTCGGAGGGCTCGCGAACAGGCATGTCTGGGCTCGCCTCGCCAAGGTTCCCTTTTTGCGGATTACGCGAACTCGGGTTGTCGCTGCCCGCGGTTGCTACCCGGCGAACCTAACCTTGGCGAGCATGGACACAGGCATCCCGCGAGCTGAACTTCTTCGGTTATAGCATTTCAACCCGCTACCTTAGGCTTCACCTGCCTCGACTCAAGCCCTTCTGGCTCTAACACCTCAACCAATCAGCATAGCCCTTGACCCTTGTTAGTAGCCTCTCCAGAGATCAACCAAAACCCCCCGTCTAGGTGAGAGCCCGGGAGTGGAATCGATCTGGGGCCATCCAGCACCAATATTTCCAACCTTGCCAGCCTCTCCAGAGATCAACCAGAACCCCCCGTCTAGGTGAGAGCCCGGGAGCGGAATCGATCTGGGGCAATCCGGCACCGATATTTCCAACCTTGGTACCACAGTAGTTGAAAGCATAACAGATGAAAGTAAGATGTTGATTGGATAACAAAAAAAAATGTTTTCAAGGGTAGAATCGTTTCAAATCATCCCCACTTCGAGCCCGGTCAAGGGGCATCCCTTCCACATCCTGGAGGTGATACCCCCCGACTTGAGCACCTCGCTTACAATATATGGGCCTTCCCAGTTGGGGTTAAGCTTACCCACTGTGGCCCCTCTGCCGGCCGCATCGACCTTCTTCAGGACTAGGTCCCCTTTCTGAAAGTGTTTGATCCGAATATGTTTGTCAAAATATCGAGCCATCCGCCTCTTGACCTCTTCCTGCCTGATGGTGGCCAAGTCCCGGAGTTCTTCCACCAGGTCCAAGGATAGCCTCTGCTCGGCATTGTTACCTTCTAGCCACTCTTCATCCCCCTCGCATGCAGCGGTCACCCGGGGGGTCTTTACCTCGAACTCTATGGGGAGAACGGCCTCGGACCCGTGGGAGAGCTTGAACGGAGTCTCCCCGGTGGCGGTATTCGGAGTAGTCCTCATGGCCCAGAGGACGGAGGGTAGTTGTTCCACCCAACTTCCTCGTAGGTTTTCCACTTTCTTTTTTAGCAGGTTGACGATTATCTTGTTCGCCGCCTCCACTTGCCCATTGCTCCTTGGGTGGTGGACTGAAGCAAACCTGAGGTCAATGCCGAGCAGAGTGCAAAAGTCGACAAACTCTTCACTCGCAAACTGTGGCCCATTGTCCGTTACTATGGCTAGAGGGAGCCCATGTCTGCAGATTATTTCCCCCCACACGAAATTCCTTACAACCTGAGAGGTTACCTTAGCTAGCGCCTTCACCTCTACCCACTTGGAGAAGTAGTCGATCATGACTAGCAGGAACTTCCTCTGACCGCTGGCTTGGGGAAAGGGGCCGACCAGGTCTAACCCCCATATGGCGAAGGGCCAGGGGGCCGTGATGGTCCGGAGCCTCTGAGCGGGGAGGAGTTGGAGCGGAGCATAGAGTTGGCACTTCTGACACTTTCTTGTGAACTCTGCTGCATCCTTGCTGAGAGTGGGCCAGAAGTAGCCTTGTCTCAACACCCTCCCTTCCAGGGTCCGACTCCCGGAGTGACTGCCGCACTCCCCGGAGTGGATTTCTTCCAGCACCCTCGGGACCTCTTTCTCGGAGACACAACGAGCCAGGAGTCCCGAGAGAGTCTTTCTATATAGCCCCCCTGCATGCAAAGAGTAATAGGCGGACTTATACCTGAAGCGCCTCTTGTCCACATCCTCTCCAGGGAACTGTCCGGAGGATAGGAAGGTGATGAAGGGATCCATCCACGAGGCCTGCTGATCCACTTCCATCGACTCTCCCTCCTCGATGGAGGGCCGGAAGAGTTCCGAAGTCGTTCCCCCCGCTCGAGGACCGAACTTGGCTAGGAGGTCCGCCTGGGTGCTCTCCTCCCTCGGCACATGTTTGATTGAGAAGGTGCGGAACTGCCTGATGACTCCCTTAACCTTCTCCAGGTATAGTAGGAGGGTTGGATCCTTTGCTTCAAACTCTCCTTTGATCTGGCATGCCACCACCATGGAGTCTGTGGAGACCTCCACGTCCTGCACACCCAGTTCCCGGGCCAGCCGAAGGCCCGCTATCACTGCTTCGTACTCCGCCTGGTTGTTGGTGATCGGGAAACGGATGTTTAAGGCTTGCTCAATCCGAGTCCCCTGAGGACTCACCAGGACTATTCCCCCCCCCCCCCCCCCCCGAAGGAGTGTTTTCCCGACGCTCCGTCCACCAACATCTTCCATGCTTCCGGGGGAGGTGGCTCGTGCTCCCCCACTTCGGCCGCGTAGTCGGCCATGAAGTCTGCCACTGCTTGAGCCCTGATGGATGTCCTGGGTACGAAGGTGATATTGAACTCGCTTAACTCCACGGACCACTTTGCCAACCTTCCTGAGTGTTCCACCCCTTCCATGATTTTGCGGAGCAGATGGTCGGTCACTACTTTAATTGAATGGGCTTGAAAGTAAGGCCGGAGCCTCCGGGCCGATACCACCAAGGCGAAGGCTAACTTTTCTAGGATTGGGTATCGGAGTTCCGCCTTCTTCAGCACTCGGCTAACATAGTAGATTGGGAACTGTTTCTTCCCCTCCTCCCGGATTAGCACGGAACTTACTGCCTCGGATCCTACCCCTAGGTATAGAGATAGGTCCTCTCCTGGTCTCGGTCCCTGGAGCAGAGGGGTTTGAGTGAGCTGTTCTTTCAGGGCTTGGAAGGCCCTCTCGCATTCCAGGGTCCATTCGAACTTCTTGTTTCCCCGCAGTACTTTGAAAAAAGGTGCACATTTTTCTCCCGCCTTGGAGAGGAATCTACTGAGCCCAGCCAATTTCCCTGTGAGGCTCTGGACCTCCTTCGGGTTCCTCGGCGACTCTAATTCCATCACCGCTTTAACTTTGTCCGGGTTGGGCTCCACTCCCGTGGGGGTGAGCAAATGGCCCAGGAACTTCCCTCGGCTTGCCCCGAAGACACACTTCAAGGGATTGAGCTTCATCTTGTACCGCCGCAGGGTCCCAAATGTCTCTTCGAGGTCTCGGAGGTGGGTCCCGAGGTCTCGGCTCTTAACCATGAGGTCGTCGACATAGACCTCTAAATTTCTTCCTTTCTGTTCGCGGAAGACCCTATCCATCATCCTTTGGTATGTTGCCCCTGCGTTCTTGAGCCCGAAGGGCATCATCTTATAGCAATAACATCCATCCCCCGTGATGAAGGAAACGTCCTTAATGTCCGGGGGATGCATGCGGATTTGATGGTAACCTGAAAAAGCATCTTAGAAGGACATTACAGTAAAACCGACGGCTGAGTCAACCAGCGCGTCGATTCTGGGCAAGGGGTAGCAATCTTTCGGGCATGCTTTATTAAGAAGTGAAAAATCGATACACATACGCCACTTACCTCCACCCTTCTTCACCATAACGACATTGGAGACCCAGCCTGGATACTGGATCTCCGATACAAATCCGGCCTGCAGGAGTTTGCCCACCTCCTCGCGGATGGGCCCTTCTAGCTTGTCTGCGACGGCCCTCCTCTTCTGGCGGATGGGGCGGGCACCGGGGTCGAGGTTGAGGCGATGGCACGCCACATCTGCCTCGATCCCGGGCATTTCGGCGGCGCTCCAAGCGAAGACGTCCACGTTCTGTTGCACGCAAGCTAGAATCTCCGCTTGATCTCCTGGGCTGAGTCCTCCGCTGACCCGGACTTTTTCCACCACCCCCAGCCGGGTGATGACCTCGAGCTCCACGACCTCGTCCACGGCCTCCAACCGGGACTGCTCCCCCCAAGCCTTTTCTTCCTCGGCACAAGCGGGAGCCGGGATCTCTTCCTCGACTCCCTCCCCTAACACCATCAGCTCTTCCGCCCTTTCCTCCTGGGCCTCCTCCTCTTCTTCCTTTCTCTCCGCCCGGGGTATCTCAGCCACCCCTTCCTGGGCATGAACTTCACCTCCCTTCTTCTCTTCAGCCACCTCCAGAACTCCGGCTTCGGCTACCTCCTCCATCACCTTATCCCACTCCTCGGCTTCTCCCATCCAGGAGATGGTGTTGACGGCCGTCACGTAGCACTGTCTTGCTACATTGGGATCCCCCCTGACCCGCACCTGGACCCCTCCGTCGTTGAACTTTAGGCACTGATGAAAAGTGGAAGGGACGCAACGGAACGCGCTGATGAGTGGCCGTCCGAAGATGGCGCTGTAACTGCTCGGGGCGTCCACTATGACAAAGCGACAGTTCCGAGACTGCCCACCCAGGGTCACATGGAGCCCTACCCCTCCTACTTCCTTCCTCTCTCCCGAAAATCCGAACAGAGGGCCATCCGAGGCCAACACCCTTCTGGGCTCCACCTCCATCTTGTCGAATGCCTTCTTGAAGATGACATTGACCGAACTCCCATTGTCCACTAGGATTCGGGAGACGGTGAAGTTCTCGATCGCCGTCTGGATGACCAGCGCGTCGCAGAACGGGTCTTCGTAGCTCGGCATGTCCTTTTGGGTGAAAATAATTTTTTCGGCCGGGGGTGGAGCGGTGGATGTTGACGCTACGCTCCGGCGGTAGATGGTATGGAGACTAGCCTTGCGGGTCGCCTCCACCCCTACCCCCCCATGGATCACTCCGATCCCTCCTCTATTCCCCAGATCTGCTCTATCCTCACATCTTTCCTCCTCCTCCTCCCGAGGTTCCACCTCCACGATCCTTAATGGTTGCTGCGGTGGTGGCGCGGGTGCTCGGCCCCTCTTCACCTCCAGGAACTCCGGACAGGTGTCCGTGGAGTGGCCTTCCACATCGTGGAAGATGCAGTAGGGCACCGCCGCTTCCCTTGCCCCGGTCTCTGCTATCCTGTTCCTTCTTCTCCTAGCGGCCGCCGTCTCCGCTTCTCCTCCTCTTCCCCTTCCTCTTCCCCGGCCAATTGCCATGGCCTGTTGAGGTGGGGGAGGCAACTGCATCGGGCCCTGCCTCCACCCCAACTGGGTGGGTCTCCATTGTCCCTCGAAACGGTTACCCCTTCCTGGGCCATAACCCCTTCCTTGCCCCTGCACTCCTCCACCCTGCGGCCTCCATCCCCCCTCCGGGGCCCGGGGCTCTTCTCTTCTTCTGACCTCTTGCTGCCTCATCTCCGGCTCACTGAGCTTTGCCAGCCTCTTGGTGAGCTCTGGGTTGGCTTCTTCACTTGCTACTTCCTCCGCCACCCTCTCCATCAGCTCCTCATAGGAGACGGGGGCCTTCCTTTTCAATGCCATCTTGAAGAAACTTTCCTTCAACCCGACCGTGAAGGCGAGTTGAAGTGCAAACCCGGGCACCTCCTGAGTGAGCTGCACTTCCTCCTGGAACCGATCCGCGTACTGAGCCAACGTCTCCCTGGACTCCTGCTTCACCGCGAAGAGGGAATCAGCGTCCTTCTTCCTCCTCTTTGAAGTTGAAAATCTCAACAAAAAACTTCGGCGCAGGTCCTCGAACGCGTAGATGGAGCCTGCCGGAAGTGAATGAAACCAGTCCCTGGCCTTCTCCTTGAGAGTGACGGCGAAGAGCCGACACTTGAAGGCATCGGACATCGGCCTGATGGAGACCGAGTCCTCGAAAGACTGCAGATGCTGAACTGGGTCATCTCTGCCATTGTAGTAAACTCTATCCCATTCCCCGAATCCCGCTGGAACGGGTGCAGACAACACTAATTCGCAGAAGGGGCTTCCCCCTCCTACCATCTTCTCTCGCTCGGCTCGCGGACCCAGCTCGCTCGCCAAGCTTGGGATCGCACTCGCGAGGGCGACGCTCGCCTGAACCACCCCGACTGTCGTCGCATCTTCCTGGCGCGCGCTCGCCTGTGACGCGCTCGCTGGGGCAGAGCTCGTCGGCACCGAATTCGCCGGCGCGGAGCTCGCTAACACCGGGCTCGCCGGACTGGCGAACAGCACTCGCCCTTCCCTGTCATGTCCTGGTTCAATGGCAACTTCTTTTCCAGCCCTTCCTCCTGGTGCCCTCTCGCCGACCGCTGTTGGGGGAGTGGTCGCCTGAGGTGCCGGGGTCGCAAACTCACTTCGCAGAGCTGTGACCGTGAACCCCAAGGTGTCGAGCACCTCCTTCCTGAAATCCGCGAACATCCTAGCCATTGCTTCCTGAGGGGTCTCGCCGAACTCCTCGCCCTGCTCTTCATCCCCAGCCATAACTCTTCCTTGGGACTTTCTTGAACCAGCCGCGCTCCACGCTCACCGCACCAAAATGTTGAAACCGATTTCTCGGTCTCGTGTGGAGCTCGGGGCCCTCACCGAGATGAGGGGCAGCTAGCCCTTACCGGTCCCTCGGGAGAGGTAAGGTTGACGACTCGAGCAAAGAGTAAAGACCCTAGTCTCAGCGAGGAGGTCCCTCCACTAACCCGGAAGATCGTTGAGCGCTTCCCCTCCCAAGCCAAAGCTAAGACTCGGACACCTTGGAGAGCTGGAGAGCCCAAACCAAAGCGACCTAGGGAGAGAAGAGCTCAAAGATAATGAACCGGTCCTCTTCCAAGGTGCCCTTTGAGGTCTATTTATAGATTTTAGTTTTGTGGTCTGTCAATAACCAAATCCCGCTGTCCATTCTTACTATCCGCACACCGGATTGGCCTGCCAACAGCCAGACTCCGCTGTTTGGAGAGGCTAAGTGCAGACCACCGGGGGCCTCTTGGTAAAAATCCCTTCCTGGACTTTTACGGGGCGAGCCAGCCCGCTTCGCGACCTCCCTCGCGAGTGGAGCTCGCGAGCCTCTGGGTCGGCGAACCCCAGAGGTATTATCAGCACTCACTCTAGGCGGGCTCGCCTAGCGGACCCCTTCCTCGAATGGCTGGGCTCGCTCATAGCGACCCGGCCATGCCGACTGCCCTCGCGAGCGGAGCTCGCGACCCCCTGGGTCGGCGAACCCCAGGATGGCTAACTGTACCCCAAGAGTGGCTAACTGTACCCCAAGAGTGGCTAACTGTACCCCGAGGTTCCGGGCTCGCCTGGCGAGCTCCCTCCTCAACTGGTCGGGCTCGCATGCACTACCCTCGCCGAGCTTCGAAGGAGCCGGTTACCTTCCCTTCGCTGGGCTCGCTCGCCTGCGCAGTCTCTTGCTCTTCCTTGGCCTGCCTCGCCGGAGATCAGGGTTCGCCCCTCTTGGCTCGCCTCCTTGAGCGCGAGCTTTGGTTACTTCCTGGCGAACATCGGGGTTGTACAAAGGTGATAAGAAGCTAGAGAACATGCAAAACCATTCTGACCTGCCTATAAACAAGACCCGCGCGCTGCAGCGAGGAGGTCCCGCCACATACCCAGAAGTCTATAGGAACTTCCCCTCCTAAAGCCAATGCTGAGCTTGGCACAAGAGAGGCATGCAATGTACTCGCCCACCATAGGGGGGGGGGGTGAAGGTGCCTTCTACTTGTGTCTTGGGGTCCTATTTATAGGCAAATCCAAATGGACTGTGAATAGCTGTTACCGCCTTCTAAAATGGGCTGCAGATAGCCGATCCCGCCTTTTGACGGGGTGAAAGTCTTCTGTACTCGCTCAGGTGGGGGAGGTCTTCTGTACTCGCCCAGGTGGGGGAGGTCTTCTGTACTCGCCGAGGTGGGGGAGGTCTTCTGTACTCGCCGAGGTGGGGGAGGTCTTCTGTACTCGCCCAGGTGGGGGAGGACTTCTGGACTCGCTCAGCTGGGGGAGGTATTCTGGACTCGCCCAGGTGGGGGAGGTCTTCTGTACCCGCCCAGGTTGGGGAGGTCTTATGTACTCGCCCAGGTGGGGGAGGTCTTCTGCACTCGCCCAGGTGGGGGAGGTCTTCTGCACTCGCCCAGGTGGGGGAGGTCTTCTGCACTCGCCCAGGTGGGGGAGGTCTTCTGCACTCGCCCAGGTGGGGGAGGTCTTCTGCACTCGCCCAGGTGGGGGAGGTCTTCTGCACTCGCCCAGGTGGGGGAGGTCTTCTGCGTTGTCCTCATACATTTTTGATCTCGACGAATTACGGGTTATACAGTTTCGATCTCAACCCCCGTCCCCTCCTGGGTGGAGAAGGAGACCATCGGAGGTCAGGCCTTCGCTTTGTCCTTCGGGCTCTATGGCTGGGAGGACGCCGACGATTTCGACGCCCTCACATCACGAGCGCTCGCGCATGAGAGTGTGCGAGCCTAGCTTCGCGCCCTGGAGCTCGCCCACATGACTGGTCGTCGATGCCTCCAAGTGGAGAGGAACTCTGAGGACCTCAAGAGCGAGCTAAAGGCGGCGGCCGAGGAGATTGTCGGCCTAAAAGAGAAGCAAGAGGTCTTCGAGGGCCTCCTCGCCAGTCTTCAGGGCGGGATGGTAAGCTTATTGCGAACTCGTCGGCCTTTCCCGATATTCTTTTTTCTTTTGTCTAATTCACCTCTCGCAGGATGCCGAGACCGTCAGCCAGCTTCTCGCCCACACCTCCGAGCTGGAGAAGGATATCATCGGGTTGAAGACCCAAAACCATGAGTTGGCCCGGGCTGCCCTCCCTCTGTCTCCTCGCAGCCCCGCGACCTCGAGGAACGAGTCTTGCGTGCAGGAGGAGGCGATGTAGGAGACTGCGGTTGTGGCAGCGAGGCACATCTTCACCACCCTGAGGGGGGCTGGGATCTTCTCTGCCGAAGCTGCGCGGCTCACTTTCGAGGAGGTGGTCCCGGAGCAGTTCCTGCCGATCCCGCCCCCTAAAGATAGTGAGAGCGAGTAGTCCGCTGAAGATTCTTGAACCCAAATGTAATCTTTTTTATCTTTTTGATAGGCGAGATCATCCTTCTTGTAAACCTCTCTTTTGAGAATGAAATGAAAGTTGTTCCTTTGTCTTAAGTCTACTTTATTTTTCATTCTGTTTTATTTGCTGTCATTCGCTAACAGCTAGCGCATTTGTACGCCGTTCTCCGCATTCTCGCACGTTTGTTCGTGCACTCGCGCCTCACTGGCGCGCTCACGAAACCCGCGCGCATCCGCGCTTCGCCCGAGCACTTGCGCACTTGCGCACTCGCGCATTTCTTTCGGATGTGTACCGCCTATCTTTAATCCTGGGTGATGACCAAAACATTCTTGACTCCCAGTGGTGTTTCCTAATTTCATCCGTACTCGCCTGTATCTTCTTTAAAACTTTGGTAGTCGCAATGATTCTGCCAAGAGTATGCCTTGCTCGAATGGTTCTTACATCCTTTCTGATAGGTCGGCGCTCGGGGGCTCTCGCCGAGCGAGTGCCTATCTTGATGGACCCACTCGGGTACCTTGGCCTTCAAGATTTTCCCTTCTGGAATTTTCCTCTTTCTTGTCACCGAGAGAGCCTTTGGCCCGACCAGCTATGTGGGAGCCTGGTTAATGGGTCCGCTCAAGTTTATCTAACTCATGCTTTTTCACTTGCATGCCCCTCCAGAGATCAACCCGCCCTACCGTCTAAAGAGAGCCCGGTAGCGGAGTTGTCTTGGGGTCATCTAACTCACCAACCTTGCCAGCCTGAACCCACCGGCTAGTGAGAGCCCGACAATGGAATCGATCTGGGGCACTCCAGCACCTTGTTACCTTGTCAGCCTCTCCAGAGATCTACCTGGACCCACCGGCTAGTGAGTGTCCGACAGCGGAATCGATCTGGGGCACTCCAACACCTTGTCACCTTGCCAGCCTCTCTAGAGATCTACCTGAACCCACCAGCTAGTGAGAGACTGGCATCGGAATTGATCTGGGGTACTCCAGCACCTTGTCACTTTGCTAGCCTCTCCAGAGATCTACCTGAACCCACCGGCTAGTGAGAGCCCGACATCAGAATCGATCTGGGACACTCCAGCACCTTATAACCTTGACAGCTTCTCCAGAGATCAACCTGAACTCATCGGCTAGTGAGAGCACGACAGCGAAATCTATCTGGGGAACTCCAGCACCTTGTCACCTTGCCAACCTCTCCAGAGATCAACCTGAACCCACCGCCTAGTGAGAGCCCGGTAGCGGAATCAATCTGGGGCACTCCAACACCTTGTTACCTTGCCAGCCTCTCAAGAGATCAACCTGAACCCACCGACTAGAGAGAGACCGACAACGGAATCGATCTGGGGTACTCCAGCACCTTGTTATCTTGTCAGCCTTTCCAGAGATCAACCTGAACCCACCGGCTAGTGAGAGCTCGATAGCGGAATCGATATGGGGCACTCCAACATCTTGTCACCTTGCCAGCCTCTCTAGAGATCAACCTGAACCCACCGCCTAGTGAGAGCCAGCAGCGGAATCGATCTGGGGCACTCCAGCACCTTGTTACCTTGTCAGCCTCTTTAGAGATCAACCTGAACCCACCAGCTAGTGAGAGCCGACATCGGAATCGATCTAGGGCACTCCAGCACCTTGTCACCTTGCCATCCTCTATAGAGATCAGCCTGAACCTACCGACTAGTGAGAGCCCGACAGCGTAATCGATCTAGGGTGCTCCAACACCTTGTTACCTTGCCAGCCTCTCCAGAGATCAAACTGAACCCACCGGCTGGTGAGAGCCCGGCAGCGGAATCGATCTGGGGCACTCCAGCACCCTTCCACCCTGCAAGCCTCTTCAGAGATCAACCTGAACCCATCGGCTAGTGAGAGCCCGACAGCGGAATTGATCTGGGACACTCCAGCACCTTGCCAGACTCTCCATAGATCAACCTGAACCCACCAGCTAGTGAGAGCTCGACAGCGGAATCGATCTGGGGCACTCCAGCACCTTACCACCCTGCCAGCCTCTCCAGAGATCAACCTGAACCCACCCGCTAGTGAGAGCCCGACAACGGAATCGATCTGGGGCACTCCAACACTTTGTCACCTTGCCAGCCTCTCCAGAGATCAACTTGAACCCACCGGCTATTGAGAGCCGGACAGCGAAATCGATCTGGGGCATTCCAGCACCATGCACTACTAGAAAAATGACTTTTAGCCACACTTTTTTTGCCACGGGTCAAAAATCGTGGCTAATAGTTAAGTATTAGCCACGACCCCTAATTCGTGGCTAATGATCAAGTATTAGCTACGAATGCCTAATTCGTGGCAAAAAAATTATTATGTCACCTTGCCTGTGTAGTATACCATGTCCGGCTCCCTGAAACCCTCGGGGAGTGGTGTCGAGAGCACCAACTCGCAGAACGGGCTTCCTCCGCTCGCTGCTCTCGCCTGCTCGACTCGCCCCACGAGATCTGATCTTCTACGATTCGATCCAACAGATACAGCAGATGATGGAGCGAGGATCAATCGAAACTTTTCTTCCACTGGAGACGATAAATCAGAAATTCAGATCGATCTCAAACAATTGGTGACGAGCGCGACACTTTTCGTTCTTCTTGAATCGGATGGAGAGATTAGGTTACGGAAGAGATTAATGATTCAGCAATATTAATACTCATTAAGATTAATCCTAAGAGAGAGCCTTATATAGACAAAGGCTTAATGATAAGAATTAGGAAAGGATTAACCTTAACCGAAACAAAGAAAGCCGTCACGTCAAATAGACGGAAAAGACGTAACGTCAAATAGATTAAAATCACGAGAAGAACGAGAATCAAACTTCTCGAGAAATGTATAACTTCTCGAGAGATAGCAGCTTGATTTCGAGAAAAATCATGGAAGAAAATTTCAGAGGTTTGGAATTGACTTCTTGAGAAATGATGAACTTCTCGAGAAATGATAAAGAGAAACTTTTCGAAGGATTGAAAGACTTCTTGAGAACTCTTGACTTCACGAGAAATAAACTGAAAGGAGAGTTTAGTTCTTATTTATTTTATTAAAACTCTTGTTTAAGTTTTACTTTCAAAATAAATGATATATATAAATATATAAGTGTGTTTGCTGATTGAGTAATAAACACAAACAGTGAAAGTGCAAAGTAATAAACAACACAAATAAAATAATAAAACATAGCACACATCCAGACGACACAAGATATATAGTAGTTTCCCAAAACTAGGTACATCTACTCTTCTACCCACTGGTAGGAATCCACTAGGAGAGTTGATCAGGTGCCCTCACACCAAGGTGTTTTTGATCAGGTGTCCACACACCAATGGAGGTTTGATCAGGTGCCCAATTCACCTATAAGCTTTTGACCAGGTGTTATAAACCAACTAGATTTTTTGTTCAGGTGTCTTGCCACTAACAGGTAAACTTTTGAAGGGAGTTTTAACCCTATACAAGATGGGGAAGGAGAAAGGGAAAAGATATATTGTTCTTCTCTTATTGCTGAGAAGACTCTTGATGATCCTGATTGGATGTTGTGTTTGGATCTTGATGATGATGATGAAGAGCTCCCCCTGTCTGATATAATTATTGACAGTTTGTGGAGGGAGCTTCTTCTCTAGATTGTACAAACTCCTTTCTTCTTTATGCAGTAATGATCCTGAGCAAGTGATTGTGATTGGTGTCTCAGGATGAATGTGATCTGCAAGAAGGAGTTAGCAAAAAGAAGATAAATAATATAAGATCTGCTTCTTCTTTTTGCTCCTGTATTTCTCTTCCTGTTCTTTTCCTGTACAGCAATATTAATATCTATTCTGTTCTATTCTTCCTTGCTATTCCGTCGAGAGATAACAGCTATATATATATACTGATATATATTATCTGCTGTAATATATTCTGTTTAAATCCTTTGCCGACCAAAGAGGAATATAATAAATATATCTTTCATTTCCCAGATCCTTGAGCAGATAACTTGTCGTATTTGACTTGCTGCAACGGCTATATTAATTAATACTTTTGCCAAACGGCTACATCATTAAATGCTTGCATGCTGTAATGTCAGAACAGCAATGTATATAGCAATATATAAAATAGAATAAATAAATATTGCTTTAATAAAGTCTGACAGCATATTAGAATAAGAAATATCATATTTAGTCGAGCAAATATATATAAAATAAATGATATAATTCGTCGACCTCAGCTCGTCATTCGTCGGGCTGAGCTCGCCAAATGGTATTCTGAACATTGATTAACTGCAGAGAACTTTCGTCGAGCTGAGCTCCACTTTCGTCGGGCTCAAATATTTGATTCGTCGACCTCATTATTTGATTTACTGTTTCTGAACATCTGTTGGAATTCGTCGACCGTTGTTCGTCATTCGTCGACCGCTGTTCCACGTTCGTCGACCGCAGCTTTCCTTGCTAAATTTGTCGAGCGCTGCTGTCTGTTCGTCGATCGCCGTCCGACGAATGCCGAGCGTCGTTCGACGTTCGTCGAACGCAGGCAATATATATAATATTTATTTATTCTCTTATTTTCTGCCTATTAAAATATATATTTATATTTGTTAGTATATATTATATATATATTCTTAGTATATTATATATATTATTGTATATTTCTTATATATATATATTATTCTTTTCTGCCTATTAATATATTTCTTTTTCAGCCTTCTTTCTTAATGAGATATTTAATCTAAGTTATACAATATGTTATGATATAAACTTAGACACTAAAGGTGGATCCTAACTCAAATCAAAACTAAGGTTCCAACAATCTCCCCCTATTTGAGTTGAGATCCTAATCCAAATTAAGACTAGGTTCTAACAATCTCCCCCTATTTGGTTTAGGATTCCTAAGCATAAAAAGTCTTGAGCTGCTTAAGGGTTTAGAGATTTATTTATTTTTCTTTTGAAAAACTAAGCAATTGTGATTTCCTAGATTTGATTTTAAATCACTACAAGAAAAACTTGGATTAGCAAGGGGCTAAATTCATTGCTAATTAGATAAATTCCTTGCTAATTTTAATTAGCAAGGGATTTAGAAATAAAAAATTTTCATAGCTAATATGAGCCTAGCTAATTTTAGAAGGAAAAATTTCCTTTCTATTTTGCAAGGCTTTTTTAGCTAGGTAATTTCTCCTTTCTAAATTAGCAAGGGTTTTATATTTGATGCTAATTGTTAATATTTTATTTAAATTAAAATAAATTGTTTATATACAAAATAAAATGGGCTATGCTTGGATTTGAACTCATAACCTCCTACATGCAACCTACAAGTCTTATCCAACTAACCCAATTTACTACTTTGTTTTAAATGGGCGATATATTATATATATAAATGTTCGTATTTAAAATTGTATAAATCTTTCCTTATATTATATATATATATATATTTTATTATATAATTTAAATATATATAACTATATATATATATTGTTATATAATTTAAGTATATATAATTATATATATTTCGTAATATAATTTAAATATATATAATTATATATATATTTCGTTATATAATTTTAATATATATAATTATATATATATATTGTTATATAATTTAAATATATGTAATTATATATATATCATTATATAATTTAATATATATTTATATGTTTTTTGTTATATCATTTAAATATATATGTACAACCCGTATTCGCCGAGTGGGTCCCTCAAGCCAACTGGCGAGACCTGGGTCAGCCAGATCATTCGCCCAGGCTAAGGAGGGTGGAGAGATCCCTGGATTAGTGGGTGTACGCTGCAGGCGAGAGATCCCTGGATTAGTAAAATTAAAAGGCGGATTAAGGCTATTTACAGACCAGCCTAGGAAAAACTATAAATAGACCCTTAAGGTCACCTTGGAGGAGATCCGATTTTAGAGAATCCTCTCCTCCAGGCTAGTTTTTGGTCGGCTGCTAGTGCCCTCCAAGGTGCCCGGTTGAGCTCTGGTTTGGGAGGGGAAGCTCTCTAAGATCTTCCGGGTGTGTGGCGGGACCTCCTCGCTTCAGCCTTGGGTCTTCTCTTATTCTCACATCCACCGTCAAGAGAGCCTAGTGAGGGAGAAGTAAGCATCGGCTGCACCCCCAGTGGGTCCGAACTCAAGAGGCCTGTTGCAGGTTTCAACATTTTTGGTGCGGTGAGCGTGGACCGTAGCCAGTGAAGGAAAATCCCAAGCTAGGCTCGATGACAGGAGATGGAGGGAATGGTTCTGACTCAGGCCACTCGCAGCCACCAGCGACAGGGGAGTGGCTGGAGATGTTCGAGAAATTCAAGCGAGAAGTCCTGCAGACAGTTCTCGCGGCAAGGGGCGAATGCGAGACGCCAGCGGTTCCCATCATTCCACCCCAGCAGGTCGGCGAGAACACTCCGGGGCAGCGGCCGGGAAAGGAGGTGCCAGCAGAAGGAAGTGCGCGAGATCTCCCGGGGCGGCAGCTGTTCAGCAGTCCGGCGAGTGCTGAGGTGTGCGAGTTGGCTCCGCGCGAGAGGACCATTCGCCGAGCAGGGGAAGGGAGCCCCTTTTGCGAGATGATCCTCTCGGCTCCAGTGCCAGAGGGGTTCCGGGGGCCGGAGATGTCCTACTACACCGGAAAAGAGGACCCGGTCGTGCACCTGCAGTGGTTTGAGGACATGACCTCAATTCTCCCCATGTTGGATGCATTCCAATGTCGGCTCTTCGCAACCACCCTGAAGGAGAAGGCAAGGGATTGGTTCCACCAGCTTCCCGTAGGTTCCATCTACACGTTCGACGATCTGCGTCGGGGCTTCCGGCTGCGATTCTCGACGTCAAAAATGAGGAAGAAGGATGCGGAGGCTCTCTTCAAGATCAGGCAGAGGGAGGGGGAGTCCCTGTCACATTACGTGGACAGGTTTCAGGAAGAGATACACCTTGTGCAGGAGGTGCCGGGGTTCGCCCTCAAAATGGCGTTCATTGTGGGATTGAGAGACGAGTTCTTCAAGATGGACCTGAAGAGGAGGGCTCCGGTCTTCTTTGAGGAGTTGATGGAGCGAGCGGCGGAGGAGATAGAAGGGGAGGCGGCCAACCCGGAGTTCTACAAAAGGTTGGCGAAGATGAGCGAGCCTGAGGTGAGGCAACAAGAGGGAAGAAGGAGAGAGGAACCCAGAGGTCAAGGGTTCGAGAGGCCACCTCGGAATTGGAGGTTTCAGGAGCCCCACAACAGGTTGGGCTGGAGGAATCAGGAGGGACCTGCGAGAGGTCAGGAAGGAGGATACCAAGGAAGGGAGATGGGGGGAGTCAACCCGGGGTGGAGGCAGGGCCCCCGACCCCCTCCTCCTCCGCGGGAGCAAGCCATGGCGGTAGGCCGAGGAAGAGGAGCTAGAGGAGCTAGAGGAGGAAGAGGAAGAGCGGGAAGAGGGGGTAGGGTGGTGTTTCCCTATTGTGACTTTCATCAGGAAGAGGGTCACGCAACGGCCACCTGCCCCGAGTTCCTAGAGATGAGGGGAAGAGGGCAACCACGGCAGCAGCCGATCAGGATTGAGGAGGTTTTCCCGGAAGGGGAAGAGGATAGGTGTGAAGACCGGGTTGATACAGGAACAAGGGGGGAATCAGGGTGATTCATGGTGGGGTTGGGATAGAGGCCTCTCGCAAGAGGAGCTTCCAGGCGATGTTCCGAAGGGACGTCGCGTCAACTTCCCAAACCCCACCCCCTCGGAGAAGCTCACCTTCCCTCCAAGGTGCCCGGTTGAGCTCTGGTTTGGGAGGGGAAGCTCTCTAAGATCTTCCGGGTGTGTGGCGGGACCTCCTCGCTTCAGCCTTGGGTCTTCTCTTATTCTCACATCCACCGTCAAGAGAGCCTAGTGAGGGAGAAGTAAGCATCGGCTGCACCCCCAGTGGGTCCGAACTCAAGAGGCCTGTTGCAGGTTTCAACATTTTTGGTGCGGTGAGCGTGGACCGTAGCCAGTGAAGGAAAATCCCAAGCTAGGCTCGATGACAGGAGATGGAGGGAATGGTTCTGACTCAGGCCACTCGCAGCCACCAGCGACAGGGGAGTGGCTGGAGATGTTCGAGAAATTCAAGCGAGAAGTCCTGCAGACAGTTCTCGCGGCAAGGGGCGAATGCGAGACGCCAGCGGTTCCCATCATTCCACCCCAGCAGGTCGGCGAGAACGCTCCGGGGTAGCGGCCGGGAAAGGAGGTGCCAGCAGAAGGAAGTGCGCGAGATCTCCCGGGGCGGCAGCTGTTCAGCAGTCCGGCGAGTGCTGAGGTGTGCGAGTTGGCTCCGCGCGAGAGGACCATTCGCCGAGCAGGGGAAGGGAGCCCCTTTTGCGAGATGATCCTCTCGGCTCCAGTGCCAGAGGGGTTCCGGGGGCCGGAGATGTCCTACTACACCGGAAGAGAGGACCCGGTCGTGCACCTGCAGTGGTTTGAGGACATGACCTCAATTCTCCCCATGTTGGATGCATTCCAATGTCGGCTCTTCGCAACCACCCTGAAGGAGAAGGCAAGGGATTGGTTCCACCAGCTTCCCGTAGGTTCCATCTACACGTTCGACGATCTGCGTCGGGGCTTCCGGCTGCGATTCTCGACGTCAAAAATGAGGAAGAAGGATGCGTAGGCTCTCTTCAAGATCAGGCAGAGGGAGGGGGAGTCCCTGTCACATTACGTGGACAGGTTTCAGGAAGAGATACACCTTGTGCAGGAGGTGCCGGGGTTCGCCCTCAAAATGGCGTTCATTGTGGGATTGAGAGACGAGTTCTTCAAGATGGACCTGAAGAGGATGGCTCCGGTCTCCTTTGAGGAGTTGATGGAGCGAGCGGCGGAGGAGATAGAAGGGGAGGCGGCCAACCCGGAGTTCTACAAAAGGTTGGCGAAGATGAGCGAGCCTGAGGTGAGGCAACAAGAGGGAAGAAGGAGAGAGGAACCCAGAGGTCAAGGGTTCGAGAGGCCACCTCGGAATTGGAGGTTTCAGGAGCCCCACAACAGGTTGGGCTGGAGGAATCAGGAGGGACCTGCGAGAGGTCAGGAAGGAGGATACCAAGGAAGGGAGATGGGGGGAGTCAACCCGGGGTGGAGGCAGGGCCCCCGACCCCCTCCTCCTCCGCGGGAGCAAGCCATGGCGGTAGGCCGAGGAAGAGGAGCTAGAGGAGCTAGAGGAGGAAGAGGAAGAGCGGGAAGAGGGGGTAGGGTGGTGTTGCCCTATTGTGACTTTCATCAGGAAGAGGGTCACGCAACGGCCACCTGCCCCGAGTTCCTAGAGATGAGGGGAAGAGGGCAACCACGGCAGCAGCCGATCAGGATTGAGGAGGTTTTCCCGGAAGGGGAAGAGGATAGGTGTGAAGACCGGGTTGATACAGGAACAAGGGGGGAATCAGGGTGATTCATGGTGGGGTTGGGATAGAGGCCTCTCGCAAGAGGAGCTTCCAGGCGATGTTCCGAAGGGACGTCGCGTCAACTTCCCAAAACCCACCCCCTCGGAGAAGCTCACCTTCCCTCCAAGGTGCCCGGTTGAGCTCTGGTTTGGGAGGGGAAGCTCTCTAAGATCTTCCGGGTGTGTGGCGGGACCTCCTCGCTTCAGCCTTGGGTCTTCTCTTATTCTCACATCCACCGTCAAGAGAGCCTAGTGAGGGAGAAGTAAGCATCGGCTGCACCCCCAGTGGGTCCGAACTCAAGAGGCCTGTTGCAGGTTTCAACATTTTTGGTGCGGTGAGCGTGGACCGTAGCCAGTGAAGGAAAATCCCAAGCTAGGCTCGATGACAGGAGATGGAGGGAATGGTTCTGACTCAGGCCACTCGCAGCCACCAGCGACAGGGGAGTGGCTGGAGATGTTTGAGAAATTCAAGCGAGAAGTCCTGCAGACAGTTCTCGCGGCAAGGGGCGAATGCGAGACGCCAGCGGTTCCCATCATTCCACCCCAGCAGGTCGGCGAGAACGCTCCGGGGCAGCGGCCGGGAAAGGAGGTGCCAGCAGAAGGAAGTGCGCGAGATCTCCCGGGGCGGCAGCTGTTCAGCAGTCCGGCGAGTGCTGAGGTGTGCGAGTTGGCTCCGCGCGAGAGGACCATTCGCCGAGCAGGGGAAGGGAGCCCCTTTTGCGAGATGATCCTCTCGGCTCCAGTGCCAGAGGGGTTCCGGGGGCCGGAGATGTCCTACTACACCGGAAAAGAGGACCCGATCGTGCACCTGCAGTGGTTTGAGGACATGACCTCAATTCTCCCCATGTTGGATGCATTCCAATGTCGGCTCTTCGCAACCACCCTGAAGGAGAAGGCAAGGGATTGGTTCCACCAGCTTCCCGTAGGTTCCATCTACACGTTCGACGATCTGCGTCGGGGCTTCCGGCTGCGATTCTCGACGTCAAAAATGAGGAAGAAGGATGCGGAGGCTCTCTTCAAGATCAGGCAGAGGGAGGGGGAGTCCCTGTCACATTACGTGGACAGGTTTCAGGAAGAGATACACCTTGTGCAGGAGGTGCCGGGGTTCGCCCTCAAAATGGCGTTCATTGTGGGATTGAGAGACGAGTTCTTCAAGATGGACCTGAAGAGGAGGGCTCCAGTCTCCTTTGAGGAGTTGATGGAGCGAGCGGCGGAGGAGATAGAAGGGGAGGCGGCCAACCCGGAGTTCTACAAAAGGTTGGCGAAGATGAGCGAGCCTGAGGTGAGGCAACAAGAGGGAAGAAGGAGAGAGGAACCCAGAGGTCAAGGGTTCGAGAGGCCACCTCGGAATTGGAGGTTTCAGGAGCCCCACAACAGGTTGGGCTGGAGGAATCAGGAGGGACCTGCGAGAGGTCAGGAAGGAGGATACCAAGGAAGGGAGATGGGGGGAGTCAACCCGGGGTGGAGGCAGGGCCCCCGACCCCCTCCTCCTCCGCGGGAGCAAGCCATGGCGGTAGGCCGAGGAAGAGGAGCTAGAGGAGCTAGAGGAGGAAGAGGAAGAGCGGGAAGAGGGGGTAGGGTGGTGTTGCCCTATTGTGACTTTCATCAGGAAGAGGGTCACGCAACGGCCACCTGCCCCGAGTTCCTAGAGATGAGGGGAAGAGGGCAACCACGGCAGCAGCCGATCAGGATTGAGGAGGTTTTCCCGGAAGGGGAAGAGGATAGGTGTGAAGACCGGGTTGATACAGGAACAAGGGGGGAATCAGGGTGATTCATGGTGGGGTTGGGATAGAGGCCTCTCGCAAGAGGAGCTTCCAGGCGATGTTCCGAAGGGACGTCGCGTCAACTTCCCAAACCCCACCCCCTCGGAGAAGCTCACCTTCTCCTCAGAAGACATGCCAGATTATGAAGATCCATTCTGCGACGCCCTGGTGATCCAGACGACGATTGAAAATTTCACGGTCTCCCGGATCCTGGTGGATAACGGGAGCTCAGTGAATGTGATCTTCAAGAAGGGATTCGACGCGATGGAGGTGGAGAAGAAGAGGGTGCAGGCCTCCGACGGACCACTGTTTGGTTTCTCAGGGGAGCGGAAGGAGGTCGAGGGAGGCGTGGGTCTCCAAGTGACGTTAGGAGGGGTCCCAAGGAACTGCCGGTTTGTCATCGTTGACGCTCCGAGCAGCTACAATACTATCTTCGGACGCCCTCTCATTAGTGCTTTCCGGTGCGTGCCCTCATCGTACCACCAGTGCCCGAAGTTCCATAGTGGAGGAGTCCAGGTCCGGATCCGAGGAGATGCTAAGGTGGCGAGGCAGTGCTATGTGACAGCCGTCAACACCATCTCTTGGATGGCGGAGGCTGAGAGGATGGATAAGGAGATGACGAGGCCGGAGGGGCCAGGAGAAGAAGTGGAGAAGAGTGGGGTAGAGGAAGAGGGCGATGCCCGAGAGGAGAATATGGAGGTCGCTCGGGAGGAGCAGGGGATCGAGCCGATGGAGGCGGAAGGAGCCACAGAGGAAGAAGCCCGGAAGGAGGGACGAGAAGCAAAGGGCCAATGGGAAGAGCCAACCTGCCTCGAGGCGGCAGAAGAGGTGGTATAGATGGAGGTCATCTCCCAGGAGGGAAGAGTGAAAGAGGTGTGGATCAGCGGGGGTCTCGGCCCGGAGGACAGGGTGAAGATGCTGGAGTGCATCCAGAAGAACGTGGATGTCTTCGCATGGAGCGCAGCTGATATGCCAGGCATCGAGGTGGACGTGGCTTGCCATCGTCTCAACCTCGATCCAGGAGCCCGCCCCATCCGGCAGAAGAGAAGGACCTTCACCAGCAAGCTCGAAGAACCAATCCGCGGGGAGGTGGCCAAGCTCCTCGAAGCAGGTTTTGTATCGGAGATCCAGTACCCAGGCTGGGTCTCCAACGTCGTAATGGTAAAAAAAGCCGATGGCCGCTGGCGTATGTGTGTGGATTTTTCATTATTGAACAAGGCCTGCCCTAAGGATTGTTATCCCCTGCCTCGGATCGACGCGCTGGTTGACTCAGCCGTCGGTTTTTCTGTGATGAGTTTTTTGGATGCTTTTTCAGGTTATCACCAGATCAGGATGCACCCCCCGGACGTCAAAGATGTCTCGTTCATCACCAGGGAGGGATGCTATTGCTATAAGATGATGCCCTTCGGGCTGAAAAATGCAGGAGTAACCTACCAGAAGATGATGGACCGGGTATTTAGGGAGCAAAGGGGAAGGAACCTGGAGGTCTACGTGGATGACCTTATGGTGAAGAGCAAGTGCGTGAACTCTCACATCCAGGACCTCGAGGAGACCTTCGCCACCCTACGCAAGTACAAGATGCGCTTGAACCCCCTGAAGTGTGTGTTTGGGGCCAGCAAGGGGAAATTCCTGGGGCACCTTCTCACCCCTTGGGGAGTAGAACCTAACCCGGACAAGGTTAAGGCCATAATGGAGCTGGGGTCGCCGCGAAACGCCAAGGAAGTTCAGCGCTTGACCGGAAGACTCGCAGGGCTGAGCAGGTTTCTCTCCCGAGCCGGGGAGAAATGCTCCCCCTTCTTCAAAACCTTACGAGGTAACCAGAAGTTTGAGTGGACAAAAGAATGCGAAGAGGCCTTCCAGGCCTTGAAGAGCCAACTCACCAAGGCTCCGCTACTCCAAGGTCCCAAAGAGGGGGAAGATCTATATCTATATCTCGGGGTCGGGGCAGAGGCCGTAAGCTCCGTCCTGGTTTGGGAGGAGGGCAAGAAGCATCTGCCCATCTACTACGTGAGCAGGGTCCTGAGGGAAGCGGAGCTCAGATACCCGATTTTGGAGAAGTTGGCCTTTGCTCTGGTCGTCGCAGCAAGGAAGCTCAGGCCATACTTCCAGGCCCATTCAATCCAAGTAGTGACGGACCACCCTCTCCGCCAAATCTTCGAAGGAGTGGAGCACTCGGGAAGGCTCGCAAAGTGGTCGATAGAGCTAAGTGAATTCAACATTACCTTCGTCCCTCGACTATCCATGAAGGCGCAGGTGGTGGCTGATTTCATGGCAGATTATGTGGCCGAGATGGAGGAAGATGGAGCCCCTCGTCACGTTCCGTGGAAGCTGCTGGTGGACGGGGCTTCGGGCAAGAATTCCCTCGGAGGAGGGGTGGTACTGGAGAGTCCCCACGGAGTAAAGATCGAGCAGACACTAGTAATACACTTCCCAATCACCAACAACCAGGCGGAGTATGAGGCGGTGATCGCCGGTCTACGGCTGGCCCAGGAGCTCGGAGTCCATGACGTGGAGGTCCTCACCGACTCGATGGTAATAGCATCTCAAATCAGGGGAGAGTTCGAGACGAGGGAACCTGTGCTCATAAGGTACTTGGCCAAAGTGAGAGGTCTCGTGGGAACGTTCAAAACTTTCTCCATCCGGCACGTCCCTCGGGAGGAGAGCACCCCGGCGGATCGGTTGGCCAAATCCGGTCCTCGAGCCGGGGGGACCCTGACAGACCTATTCCGCCCTTCGATCGAGGAGGGAGAACTCATGGAAGTAGAGCAGCGGCCCTCCTGGAAGGATCCCTTCGTCACCTTCCTTGCAACGGAAAAGTTTCCGGAGGAGGTTCCGGACCAGAGGCGCTTCCGATATAAGTCCGCCTACTACGTGCTCCATGAGGGGGACTTGTATCGGAAGACCCTCTCGGGCCTCCTGACCCGATGCATTTCAGAGGAGGAGGCCCCAAGGATCTTGGAAGAAGTTCACTCCGGCGAGTGCGGCAGCCACTCGGGGAGCAGGATGTTGGAGGCAAGAATAATGAGGCAGGGGTACTTCTGGCCAACCCTAAGTAAAGACGCGGCAGCCTTCGGCAAGAGGTGCCATAAGTGCCAAATGTTCGCCCCGCTTCAGCTCATGCCAGCTCAGAGGCTAAAGAGTATCACGGCGCCCTGGCCATTCACCATATGGGGGATGGACCTGGTAGGACCCTTCCCCCAGGCTAGTGGGTAGAGAAGGTTTCTCCTAGTCATGATTGACTACTTCTCAAAGTGGTTAGAGGTCAAGGTGTTGGCTAAGGTCACCTCCCAGGTAATCCGCAACTTCGTATGGGGGGAGATCATTTGTCGACATGGGCTTCCACAGGCCATAGTCACGGATAATGGTCCGCAGTTCGCAAGCGAGGAATTCATCAGCTTCTGTGGCCAGTTGGGGATAGACCTCAGGTTTGCATCCGTTCACCATCCCAGGAGCAACGGGCAGGTGGAGGCGGCAAGCAAGGTCATCGTGAACCTGCTCAAGAAGAAGGTGGAAAATCTGAAGGGCAATTGGGTGGAACAGCTTCCATCGGTCCTGTGGGCCCTAAGAACTACCCCCAGCACCACCACAGGAGAGACCCCTTTCAAGCTCTGTCATGGCTGCGAGGCCGTCATTCCCATAGAGTTCGAGGTTATGACACCACGGGTAAAGGCCTCCGCAAGTGGAGAGGAAGATTGGAGAGCCGAGAACGAGGAGGAGTTGCGGCTCTCCCTCGACCTCATCGAAGAAGCTCGGGACCTAGTAGCCATTCGCCAAGAAGAGGTCAAGCGGCGGATGGCCAAGTACTTCGACAAGCACATCAGGGTAAAACAGTTCGAGAAGGGAGATCTGGTGCTCAAGAAGGTCGACGCGGCTGGGAGGTCCGCCGCGGTGGGAAAACTTAACCCCAACTGGGAAGGCCCCTATGTCGTGGAAGAGGCACTAAAGTCTGGGGGGTATCGCCTTCAGAATGTGGAGGGCCAACCTCTCAGCCACACATGGAGTGGCGACGACCTTAAACGCTTCTATCCCTAGCAGTATGTAGTAACAGTGTTTTTGAATAAGAATATTTTATTTAAACTATGTGTATGAGAGTGATGCCGCAACTTGTAGGAAAGACTCTGAAGGCTCCAGAAATGGCCCCGAGCAGACCCGCTGTCCAGGCTCTCATCTAGCTGGCAGGTCCAAAGGCTCACTCGGTGGCAAGTTCCAAGGTGCTGAGAAAATGGCCCCGAGCAGACCCGCTGTCCAGGCTCTCATCTAGCTGGCAGGTCCGAAGGCTCACTCGGTGGCAGGTTCCAAGGTGTTGAGAAAATGGCCCATAGCAGACCCGCTGTCCAGGCTCTCATCTAGCTGGCAGGTCCGAAGGCTCACTCGGTGGCAGGTTCCAAGGTGCTGAGAAAATGGCCCCGAGCAGACCCGCTGTCCAGGCTCTCATCTAGCTGGCAGGTCCGAAGGCTCACTCAGTGGCAGGTTCCAAGGTGTTGAGAAAATGGCCCCTAGCAGACCCGCTGTCCAGGCTCTCATCTAGCTGGCAGGTCCGAAGGCTCACTCGGTGGCAGGTTCCAAGGTGCTGAGAAAATGGCCCCGAGCAGACCCGCTGTCCAGGCTCTCATCTAGCTGGCAGGTCCGAAGGCTCACTCGGTGGCAGGTTCCAAGGTGTTGAGAAAATGGCCCCGAGCAGACCCGCTGTCCAGGCTCTCATCTAGCTGGCAGGTCCGAAGGCTCACTCGGTGGCAGGTTCCAAGGTGTTGAGAAAATGGCCCCGAGCAGACCCGCTGTCCAGGCTCTCATCTAGCTGGCAGGTCCGAAGGCTCACTCGGTGGCAGGTTCTAAGGTGATGAAGGAAATGGCCCCGAGCAGACCTGCTGTCCAGGCTCTCATCTAGCTGGCAGGTCCGAAGGCTCACTCGGTGGCAGGTTCTAAGTTCTCAAGGGTGGATCTTGAGGGCACTCGCAGAGACCACGTGTAACGGCCCAAAACGTGAAGAGACGCAAATTAATATAATAAAATAAAAAGTTCGTCCCCTATGATGAAAAGATAAATCAGTGTCAACTCGGCGTAGCGTTGCAAGTTGAGTTTGAATATATTTGATGCTTTGCGACGCTCGAAATGTTTAGCGGAATATGAATTTTGTCCTATAAAATAAATGTTGACAATCGATATAAAGGTATATGCGTATATTGGTAGAGTTTTGGGATGGTTGTATCCATATGTTATGCTGGATCGGTTGGTATGATTTGGAGTATATTTGTTGACTGCAGTTAATAGATGTGGTGTGCCAATAGAGGCTTCTTGTGGGCTTAATGTATGTGGGCTTGGTTTGGCTTAATATTGGGTTATTAAAATGAGGGAGTGGCTGGCATAGAGGCGGTGGTTTTGATTATTTCCTTACAGCGGTGGTTTACGCTTTTCTCTTTGTTCTTTTTCCTGATCTCGGTCGACTCTTTCTCCCTCTCGCCCCGACTTCTTGTTAGGGCTAGCAGAGGTCTTCTCCTCTCCCTCTCTTTACTTCGTAAAATGGAACGGGATCCTCTTGTACTGTTGGAATCAGTTGTAGCAAGGTTTGGTTTGAGCTTGGTATACCTAGATTGGTTCTAAAGGACTGAAGCAGTAATTTGGGTATAGCTATCTTCACTGTGAGTTTTCTTTCTTTCTCACCCCTCTTATATTCTTATTAATGGTGTGGAGTCCATTACAAAGTCATGCTAGGGTTTCAATTTCTGTTCGGTTTGTTTTATCTTGGCCGGCGGTATGGATTATCTGATGGTTGCTGTTTTTGAGTATTGTCTGTATGAATTTGAGAATGGGACTCCTGTACATGTTAGACCTACCAGTGCATAGTTCAAAACGATTTTATTAGGAGGTTGTTTTTGTAGATTTTTGGCCAAGTTGACCGGCCATGGCTTCAGATAAAGGGGAAAGTGATAACTGTTTATAATTGGTCTTTTTATGGGGAAGGTGGTATTGAATGGGTAGGGTTTTCTTCTTGGTTAGCAAATCCTTATGGGGTAACTTCGGTTGGATACCCTAAGATGCTGATTGGTTGATTTGGCCTAATTTGGGGGGAATCCTACCTTATGGCCAGCTATTTTTTTATATTACATTTTCTGGCTATTTTATTCAAGTTGGCCGGCTGTTGAGTTAGTCTTTAAGTGGAAATATGGTCGGATGTTTTAGTAGCTGATGTCCCTCTTTTATTTATATATTGGGGGAAATAGAAACTTGAGAATCAGAATGAGTGATGCTAATTAGAAGTTATAATTGCTGCTTTGGAGATTGTGTTTTGCTCTAAATTCTGATCGATTATCTTCCTAGAGAAGCTATATGGTTTAATGTTGGTTGGCTGGCTATCCTTATGAAATTGGTTTTGTAATTGTTTTGGGCTTATGTCTTTTGCTAGATTATGCAAAATAAGGCTGGTTCAGTAGCTTCCAAATGATGTCATCCTATACTGAATATTCTAACTATAGCGAGGTGCAACCCCGATATAAAATGACCCTATATGATACGATTCCTAACAGATATCGTGATGGATGACATCTCAAAATAGACATGGCAACAGAATGAATTTCTAAAAAGAAAAGAACGACTGATGGTGAGAGCTACCTGTTTCATTTATGCTTTATGGCTTTACTTTCTTTTTATATACACTTTTTTTATACTGAATGTTACATGCATAGTTGATATCACTGATACTAAATGTCGCTATATTGTATGGCCTTGAAAAAGGCAAACAGGCGAATGATATTTCTGAGGGGATTTTAAAAATGAATAACTCACTTTATGTAAGCGTGTCGACACGAGGTTATATTATGGGCGACTTGAATATGCATGCACATGAATGACCCTTCGGGGTAAAGGACCCTTCGGGGTATTTAAGGACCCTTCGGGGTAAAGGACCCTTCGGGGTAAAGGAAAAAGGAAAAAGAATTCGAATCGCCCCTAATATATCCTAAGAAAAGAAACGTTCATGGAAATACTGAATTAAAGAGTTATAATGGTACATGGATAAATGTTTATAGACATGAAAACTGATATGAAGTTATGTATGTACACTGCTTCCATGATATAGATACCGTTATGATACTTGCATTGTTTACATGTTCCATAGCTCATATGAATGCTATAGCTCCTTATACTGTTTATGATTACTGAAATGTTTCCCCCAGTCATTATGTTCTTTCATAGACATACTGATACATGGAATTATTGCTTACACTGATATACTGATACAAGGATTTATTACTTATACGGATACACTGCTTTAAGGTTATATTGTTACATGATATGATTATGATTCTATACTGCTCATACTGTTTTAGTTATACTAACATGTTCGTATAATTATATGTTTCATAAGGTCACTACTGAGACAAATAAATGGTTAGTATGAAAAACATGTTTTAAAATGTATAAGTTTTACTTTAATTATTTACAGCAATGAAAGAGGTATATCCTCACTTAGTCATATTTTTATGACTAAGCCCGTCGTCAAATTTTGTAGGTATCGGACGTGACTTGGGATACGCAAAACCAAAAGAACTGATTATGGATAAAAAGAAAAGATTCAGCGAATAATGTAAGGTATGAAAGTAAATTTATATTATGTGTTGTTTATTTCATATTCACTAGCCTTACTTCAACCTGGGACACATGTAAGAACATAGCTTAGATACAGATATATGTGAGGTCTAAATAGGGGCCTCACACCACGCGCCAGTAAAGTAATCTCACCTCTCTTCCTGACTACCTAAGCGAAACCCCGGTCTGGGATAATGGTAAGGAGATACGAGTGGGACAGGAAGCGGGAAGTCGAAAAGGGGGCAACACACCTAAGTCAGCTTCGAGCATTCGCTGGGTGGCCAGGACAGTCGCACTTCGACCTAGCATCCTAATGAGCCTAGCGGGATATAACGACGAATGAGAAAGAAGTAACGTCCTAATGAGCCTAGCGGGATATAACGGCGAATGAGAAAGAAGTAACGTCCTAATGAGCCTAGCGGGATATAACGGCGAATGAGAAAGAAGTAACGTCCTAATGAGCCTAGCGGGATATAACGGCGAATGAGAAAGAAGTAACGTCCTAATGAGCCTAGCGGGATATAACGACGAATGAGAAAGAAGTAACGTCCTAATGAGCCTAGCGGGATATAACGGCGAATGAGAAAGAAGTAACGTCCTAATGAGTCCAGCGAGATATAGCGGCGAATGAGAGAAAAGTTGAGATAGCACAAAAATTGAGATAGCACAAAAATTGTAGTCAATATATATATCTTTTAAGGGCACTCGCCCCGTTCATGATTACATTCAAAATGGTAAGTACAAAAAGAGTAAAAAATACAAAAGGCCCTTCTCAAGGGTCGGCAGATTTCTCGCCTGAAGATCCTTCGCTTTCGCCAGAATCCGGGATGAGGGCGTCTTCCCGCGGCTCGCCATTATCGTCCTCCGGGAAGGGGATCGGAATGTAGAGCTCGGGAACGACTTGGCGAGCGGAAAGCCATTCGGCCTCCGCCTTCAGATACCCAGCTCGCCGCAGCACCTGTCGCGCATGCTTCACGGCACTTTGCGCATTCTCTTGCATCAGTTGCTCTAGCTCGTGATGGGGGTAAAAGTGCCCCCCCCCCCACTTCCCGGGTCGAGTGCCGACGCTCCGGCTTCTCGCAACCGTTGGACTTCGGCTCTGGCCAGGCGGACTTCCTCTTCAAGGTCGATCACCCGCGCGCGAAGCATCCCGGCGCTTGTAGCATCTTGAAGAAATGGAATAAAACCTGAGATAAAAGTGCGGCAATCAGCAATGGTCATCCGCAGGGGGGAGAGAAAGTATACCTCTGCAACCGGGCGACGGGCGAGAAGCGTTTCCGCGGCTTCCAGCTTCACTCTGAGCTCAGTCGCCTCTCTAGAGATGAGAGCCCTGACCTCCTCGACCCCGGCCAGATTCCGTGCCAAGTTGATGCTCCGGCGAGAAGACATGTGCGAGAGCTCCAGGGCCCGAAGCATGGCTCGAGCAGCCTCATGGGCGAGAAATTGCGTCTTCTCGGCATCGAAGACCTCGGCATCCTCCCGGCCATAGAGGGCATACGCAATGGCGTACGCCTCGCCGCTGGCGACGTTGCTCTCTATCCAGGTTGGATGGAGGGTAGAGAGCGAGACCATGTTCGTGTTTCTGTCCCACTTGACCACGGGAGCCCCTGAGGGATCCACGTACTTCTCGCCGTTCGGGAAGTTGCGGTGTTCCCTGGGCAGCGGAGGCGGCGGCAGCGACGATCTCGCCTGAACCCCCGTCCCATCTGGCACACCCGACCCCAAGGTTGGGGCCGGCACTTCGGTCCCCAGGGTTTGGGACGGGACCTCCGTCCCTGGGGTTTGGGTTGGAGCTTTTGCTCCAGAGGTCTCGCCCACAACCCCCTTCCCTTTGATGGAAGGAGGACATCGCGACTTGCTGGGGGGAGAGGAAGGAGTCGCCGCGGGTTTTCTCTTTCGGCTGCTGGGCTTGGAGGAGGAAGGCCCCTCCCGGCAGGCATCCGCGGCAGCTTGCGCGAGAGGCACGCAAAACCCAGGAGGCCGCGGCGGATGAAGGGGGAGGCTACGCACGCCTACATAGTATTGCGAATGGTTTTAGCGAATGGTGTAAGAATCACAAAGCCAAAACGAATGAAGGAAGTCTCGAAAACTTACCCTCGCCCTGCGGAATGAGCGGGAGCGAGTTGACGTTTCACCGGAGATAGACGAGGTCCATCCCGTGCTCCAGAATATATTGGTGGAGTTTGGCCTCGTGCCCCCCTAGGGTCGGAGGGCGGAAGGTTGACTCCTCCTCCTGCACCGGGGCGAGAAGGGTGTTTCTTAGGCTCCCGCTGACGAAGATGAAGCGGCGAACCCAGTCGTGGTTTTTGTTCGGGAGCCCGTAGTGCTTGAGTGGGCTTAGACCCGAGAAAAATGAGATGTCATTGGTGCAGCGGAAGGTGTAGAGCTTGCGGAAGACGGGCAGCGAGAACTCGATCCCCTCTTCTCGCAGATAGCTCGCGTACCCGACCAGCATGGCGATGGAGTTGGGGTTGAGCTGGCCGGGCACGACCCCGTAGTACCTGAAGGTCTGGCGGAGTTCCGGCCAGATGGGAAGGCGAAACCCCACCTCGAAATGCTCTAGCGGGATCGCGAGAGCACAGGGCGAGATGGAGTTTAGGCGCTCTTCCGGCCTGGGCTTTCGCGCCTCGAACCCCGGCGGAATGTAATCCGCAACAACTGTCAAGTAAGCCTCTTCGGAGAGGTCACAGGAATCGAAAGTATGGCTGACGAATGCGCTGGCGCACCTGGCCCTACCTTCCGCATCACCACCCATTTCGCGAATGCAGAAGGAGAAGGGAGCAGCGGAGAAGGGAGAAGCGCGAGTGCTAGCGCGAGGAAAGAGGGGGAACGGATGGTAAGGTATTTAATACGGTGGTTGAAAGGCCTATTTATAGAAGGACTAAACGGCGTTTGGGCTTTCGAGGTAACGGGTATGCGGATGCCAATCGCGCCTTCCCGACGCCTCGAAACCCGGGCCGATCCCTCTCGCCCATTAATTGTGAATGCCCTGTGGCTATTCACTCGACGGCCACGCGAAAGAGCTAAGAAAACATTCGGCAATAGCATATCATTCGGCAATACCCAGGCAAGCTACGAGAAAAACAAAAAACGAGAAATAGAGCATTCGCAAAGCGTAGAGTATAAAATTATTACAGACAAATATAAAAGTCCAGCATCCGCAACACAGAAAACGAGGAAAGAAATAACAAGAGGGGTGAATGTCGACTAGATCAGAACTCCTCCCAGACCCACCGACCTCGCCTTCGCGACCCAGCTTCCAGGGGCATTCGCGGGCGGTAGTACGCGAGTATATTGGTGATCTCATGGGAAGCCAGTTGGAGTTGGTCCCGGGCTCGCGCGGCGTGTCTTTCGGGAGACAACTCCCCTCCTTCACCCCCCCAGGCGCTCCACCGTCGCGAGAAGGCACGAGTAGTCCCGCCGAAGGTCCTTTAACTCACGCGCGACTCTCAGCCGCACATCATCCACCTGGCCGGCGACGTTCCGCTGGATGTGGATGAGCTTCCCCAAGACCTCCGTGATCCGCTCCTTCAAGGTCGCATGATCTGAGGAGTCGCCCAGGAAATCAGCGAGATCCCCAGGGGAGGGGAGAGGCGAGAGCATCCCCTCTTCCCCCTCGTTGTAGGAATCAAGGGGGGAGGCTTCCCGATAGCCTGCGAAATCACAACTAGGTCAGTTGCGGTGAAGTAAGCGAGTACGATAGGGGCAGAAGAGTAAACTGACCAGGGACGGGTTCCCTATGACCTGAAGGGCGAGACGAATGGGGAAGGACCCCAGACAAGCCTGCGGAAGGTGGTAGAACCTTCCCTTTCCCGGGGCGGTAAAGCGGAGGGGGAGGAGCCGGAGCATTCGTACGATCATCAGCACGGAGGTGCTGACCCAGTTCCCGCTCAGGGGAGACCCTCGGTTCATTCGCGATAACAGAGGGGTTCTGCTGGGCAGGGGAACTTTGAGGAATGGAGTCCCGCAGCGGGACATTAGGGTTGAGGGCTGCGAGAAGGTAATGGTCAGTAACAAGCAACATGAAAGGAAAATCGATAGGGTTCACAACTTACTGGATTGAAGTATGGTCTCGCCCGGAGGGGGTGGAGGAGCAAGATCCAGATCTGGAGGAGGTACCTCGTCCGCGAGAGGTGGCACCACGACACTGTTCAAAACGGCCCCGTGGCCGTCCTCAGGCACCGAAATCCCCTGCGAATGGTCGGAGCGATTGCCGAATAAGGAGGCAAAAACTAAAAAGAAAGGCACGAGGAATCTTCGTACCTGAGTCCTGGGGTCTGGAGGAGTATTCGTCGGAGAGTCCGAGGCGGTCTCGCCTTTTTGGCGATTCATCCGAATCGCTTTGGCTCGCCGCGAGACATATGGGGCGCTCGAGTCTCGCTTGGATTTAAGCCAGGGAGCAAATCTGGCAGTTTTGGGGGCGGTTGCAGTCTGGGCCGCAGCCAGGCGTTCGATCATTTCTTGCGATAGGGGTCTCGTGGAAGGCTTGTGGAAAGACATTGGAAGTGGCGAAAGGTCCAGGGAGAGAAAACTCCGGACCGAGATATAAAAATGGTCCAGAAAAGTCTGACAGGAAGAGGTATATATAGGATGACGGTGGGACCCACAGAGTCTTATGGGCCCAGTCAGCAAGCACTCACCGAATACAGGGTTGGACTGTTCTTTCCGAGCGTAGGAACCGCTCGCAAAGAGCGGGGATTGTGTACAACCCGTATTCGCCGAGTGGGTCCCTCAAGCCAACTGGCGAGACCTGGGTCAGCCAGATCATTCGCCCAGGCTAAGGAGGGTGGAGAGATCCCCGGATTAGTGGGGGTACGCTGCAGGCGAGAAGAAGTTCGGCGAGTGGTGCCCTCACGGACCACTCGCTCAGTAGCATGGGCACTCGCCCAGCTGAGCGGGAGATCGGCGAGTGGTGCCCTCACGGACCACTCGCCCCAAAGGCTTTGAGGGGGAAATGACCATAATGCCCCTTGTGGGCTGCAAATAGCCCTTCAGAACAGCGGGGTTAGGCTATCAGCAGACCAATTTGGGGTGCGATTAGTAAAATTAAAAGGCGGATTCAAGCTATTTACAGACCAGCCTAGGAAAAACTATAAATAGACCCTTAAGGGCACCTTGGAGGAGATCCGATTTTAGAGAATCCCCTCCTCCAGGCTAGTTTTTGGTCGGCTGCTAGTGCCCTCCAAGGTGCCCGGTTGAGCTCTGGTTTGGGAGGGGAAGCTCTCTAAGATCTTCCGGGTGTGTGGCGGGACCTCCTCGCTTCAGCCTTGGGTCTTTTCTTATTCTCACATCCACCGTCAAGAGAGCCTAGTGAGGGAGAAGTAAGCATCGGCTGCACCCCCAGTGGGTCCGAAGTCAAGAGGCCTGTTGCAGGTTTCAACAATATATATTTTTATATATATATATATATATATTTATTTATTTATTTATTTCATTGAATATTAATAAATAATACTAAATTTATAAAAATATATAAATGTTTAAACATTATATAAAATTATATAAAGAATTGAATATATTATTAATTATTTTGTTAAACATAATTAATTTAGTTTAATTTATAAATATATTTAATCAACAATTCTATATTATGAGAAGGGGATAAAGAAATAAAAAATTTTATTTTTTAAAAAAGAGAGATCAAATTTTATTGAAGAAAATAATTTTTTCTCTCCACAAATATTTTGCAGCAAAAAAATTCGTTGCTATTTTGCATCAAAAAAATTGCAACAAAAAAATTCGTTGCTATTTTAGCAACAAATATTTAGCAACAAAAAAATGCGTTGTTATATTTGCAACAAAAAAAATCCTTGCTAATTTTGTAGCTAAAGTAAAAATTTATTTACCTAGCTAAATTTGATGCTAATTAGCAAGAAATTATTTAGCCTTGCTAATTTTCCTTGCTAAATGAGGTTATTCTTGTAGTAAATAGGATTTTAATAAAATGAATTGCTAGCTGTTAACAAATTCTAAGAATTTTTATAATCAGAAAGACAATATCTGATAGCTTCTTTCTATAGAATCCCCTTTAATCAGAAGAGACTCACACTCAGTGCCATGATCATTCCTGATCAATGCAACTACATTAGAATGCTCAACATGATTTTAGGAGAAAATCTGGCAGAATGTGAAGTCTATCTGTCTTGTTTTTAAGATAGAAAATTCAAAGAAACTTAAAACTGCTGTTTTAATTATAATTATTTTAAAATAGGTAAAAACAAATGCTTTATAATTAGATATATTGGCCTTTTTTTCATTAAAGTACAAATTTGAATTTTTAAATTGGTTTTGCTGAACATAAAGAATTTTCTTCTTAACATGTTGTTCAAATTTATTTTTCAAAGAAAAAAATTTCTTATCTGATGTTTTCAAATCTATTTTAAATCTTGTGTGTTCAGAAGTTATTTTTAACTCTTTTATTTCTTTGTCAAATTTTATCATATTTGTATATATTAACTCAAAATCAGATATAATTACTTTTTCTGATTGATGGTGAGTTGAAAACAGATGTAAAATCAGAGGTAGAAATAAAATATGAAGTTACCTCTACTACCTTTCCTTCATCAAATTCTGCATCAGATTCAGATTCTGATATGTAATCTGAACCATATATTGCCATCATACAAAAGTTTATGGCCTTTTGTTCTTCTTTTTCTTCTTCTTCACTTAGAGTAAGTGATGGTTCTGCATCAAAAATAATGTTAGTGGAAGAGGAAGAAAATGGTTCATTTACCATCCTTGAGAGGGAGTCCCAAATGCTCTTTGCTGAAGTGCAATCAACCACTTTAAGAAAAATGTCTTTTGACATTGATTTAGCCAATATCTCCATGGTTATGGCATCAACACTGATCAACATTTCTTGATCATCTGTTGAAGAAGAGGAAGATGAAGTTCATGTCAAAACAAATTTATATATATCTTCATCTAAGACATTCATAAATAATTTAATTCTAATTTGCCATAAATCAAAACTATCCAAATTACATAAAGGTGGATCTGAAATTAAAAAATATGTTAATGCCATTTGGAAAAACTCTTTTTAAAAACAAATAAGAACTAATGTGATCTTTGTGATTTCAGGTGTTAGTCTGTGTGAAAAATCAACTTCCTCTGATACCAATTAAAAGGGGTTCAATTGAGTATCAGGTGCAAGAAATTGAAAAAATAAAATCAGTCTCCTCTGATACCAATTGAAAGGGACAATTGATATCCTCTGATGAGGGTGATTGATAAAATCAACCTGCTTTGATACCAATTGAAAGGAGAGTTTAGTTCTTATTTATTTTATTAAAACTCTTGTTTAAGTTTTACTTTCAAAATAAATGATATATATAAATATATAAGTGTGTTTGCTGATTGAGTAATAAACACAAACAGTGAAAGTGCAAAGTAATAAACAGCACAAATAAAACAATAAAACAAATCACACATCCAGACGACAAAAGATATATAGTAGTTCTCCAAAACTGGGTACATCTACTCTTCTACCCACGGGTAGGAATCCACTAGGAGAGTTGATCAGGTGCCCTCACACCAAGGTATTTTTGATCAGGTGTCCACACACCAATGGAGGTTTGATCAGGTGCCCAATTCACCTATAAGCTTTTGACCAGGTGCTTATAAACCAACTAAATTTTTTTGTTCAGGTGTCTTGCCACCAACAGGTAAACTTTTGAAGGGAGTTTTAACCCTGTACAAGATGGGGAAGGAGAAAGGGAAAAGATATATTGTTCTTCTCTTATTGCTGAGAAGACTCTTGATGATCCTGATTGGATGTTGTGTTTGGATCTTGATGATGATGATGAAGAGCTCCCCCTGTCTGATATAATTGTTGACAGTTTGTGGAGGGAGCTTCTTCTCTAGATTGTACAAACTCCTTTCTTCTTTATGCAGTAATGATCCTGAGCAAGTGATTGTGATTGGTGTCTCAGGATGAATGTGATCTGCAAGAAGGAGTTAGCAAAAAGAAGATAAATAATATAAGATCTTCTTCTTTTTGCTCCTGTATTTCTCTTCCTGTTCTTTTCCTGTACAGCAATATTAATATCTATTCTGTTCTATTCTTCCTTGCTATTCTGTCGAGAGATAACAGCTATATATATACTGATATATATTATCTGCTGTAATATATTCTGTTTAAATCCTTTGCCGACCAAAGAGGAATATAATAAATATATCTTTCATTTCCCAGATCCTTGAGCAGATAACTTGCCGTGCTTGACTTGCTGCAACAGCTATATTAATTAATGCTTTTGCCAAACGGCTACAACATTAAATGCTTTAATAAAGTCTGACAGCATATTAGAATAAGAAATATAATATTTAGTCGAGCAAATATATATAAAATAAATGCTGCTATAATTCGTCGACCTCAGCTCGTCATTCGTCGGGCTGAGCTCGCCAAATGGTATTCTGAACATTGATTAACTGCAGAGAACTTTCGTCGAGCTGAGCTCCACTTTCGTCGGGCTCAAACATTTGATTCGTCGACCTCATTATTTGATTTACTGTTTCTGAACATCTGTTGGAATTCGTCGACCGTTGTTCGTCATTCGTCGACCGTTGTTCCACGTTCGTCGACCGCAGCTTTCCTTGCTAAATCTGTCGAGCGCTGCTGTCTGTTTGTCGATCGCCGTCCGACGAATGTCGAGCGCCGTTCGACGTTCGTCGAACGCAGGCAATATATATAATATTTATTTCTTCTCTTATTTTCTGCCTATTAAAATATATATTTATATTTGTTAGTATATTATATATATATATTCTTAGTATATTATATATATTATTGTATATTTCTTATATATATATTATTCTTTTCTGCCTATTAATATATTTCTTTTTCAGCCTTCTTTCTTAATGAGATATTTAATCTAAGTTATACAATATGTTATGATATAAACTTAGACACTAAAGGTGGATCCTAACTCAAATCAAAGTTCCAACATAAACTTCGAGAAATACTTCAGAAGGGATAGAACCGCTGAGAAAGACTTCTCGAGAAACACTAGGATTTCTCGAGAGCTCATAAAGACTTCTCGATAAACACTAGGATTTCTCGATAGCTCATAAAGACTTCTCGAGAAACACTAGGATTTCTCGAGAGCTCATAAAGGCTTCTCGAGAAATCAATTGAATCTCTCGAGAAATACCTTAACCTCTCGAAAAATTGACTTAGGAAACTTTTCAGGAAAATTTTCTTTCTTCCACACTTGGACACCAGCTGCACCTCCAAACCATGAGCTTCAATTATCTTGAAAATGAACTGTATCCCAATAGAGAGATCACACATGAGTCAACACCATGTCCCATACAATGAGGAATTACATTGTATGAAACTGTGCTTATTGAGCCATTGTGACCTGACATTGGTATACACTTAGCAATGTGAACCTGCAAGAACAATACTACAAAAGCATATCAAATACACAAGCAATTCAATCTTGGTTCAAGGACGACTTCCTACAAATCAAGGTTATTGTGGATACAATACCCAACAATCTCCACCTATTTGTAGAAGTCAGAACCCTACTTACCAAGATGAATTGCATTAATATAAAACACAAATAAAACATACCATAGATGAAAATATATACAAGCAGAGAAAGCATCAAAAATAATATTTCTATATATATATATAAAAGATTGTCTCATCAAAATCAAAAACTATATATATATATATTCAAGATTGTCTTATGAATTAATGTTCACACAATCATATTGAAAGAAGTTTTGATGGTCTTCATAATCTTGCTTTCAGACATTGGCATTGTTCTTTCTCTTCTGTTCTTGTCTTGAAAAATAGGCATATGGCTTGGGATGGTACTTTGGAGGAGCTGTAGGATTGTTGTAACCATGAGTCCTGAAGTGAATCCTTCTCTTTGTCTTGCTCGTGTCATACTTCTTCCACTCAGATGTACTGTAAAGTTCAGAAACTTTCACATTACGTTCCTCTACCAGCTTGAGAGAGTCAAGAATAATTATCTTTAAAACTGGACTCCATACTTCTGAAAATTCTTCAGCAGCAACAGCTTTTCCAGAGCCTGTTGTGCTTAATCCTGGAACTGACTTGCTAGCAGAAGGACCTTCACCATACTTCCTTTTTCTAGAAGTAGGCACTGAGGAATGAGCTTCAACTGATGGAGTATCATCATACAGCCCTGCTGGCCTGGGAGAGAACTGAGGAGCATCATCTTGCAGCCCTGCTGGCCTGGAAGAAAACTGAGGAGGAGGTTGATCAGGGTCAATACCCAATTCAGGAAAGATCTCATGATGGAGCCAAACTGCAGTCTTGGAGGTGTAATCATTGATATCTACAATCTGCCTTTGAACATCATAAGATAACTGCTATAACTGATTTCCCAAATTCCTTTGAAATTCAGATAAAAAATGATCTAAAAATTATGTCATCTTCTCCTCCCCCTTTCTGACTTCTACAGTAAGGGTTTGGATAACAGATTCTTTAAACAATCCTACTTCATCAATAACCTTAAAATTATTCTCTTCAGCCTTGGAAGTCATGGATTCCTGTGTTTTTCTGACTTGTAAAACTTCATCCAGAACTCTTCCTACACCCTGAATGGTGTAATCTATTGCTTTTCCACCCTGAATAACAACTTCCTTGAGTTGATCAGTACTTGCTTTGGATTCAGCTAGCTTTCTATTCATTTCTGTTTCAACATCAGTTATTCTAGCATGAATTTTTTTAAAAGAATAATCAAATTTATCACTTTGCTTTTTAAGCAACATCTCTATCTTACCTATCAAAGAATTTTCTTAAAACAATGGAGGAGGGATAGAAGGCTGAAAATCCTCTGGAAGTTCTTCAAGAATCACAGAACTTATAACTTTAGTAGAAAATTTGACCTTCTCACCTTCTACACCAACTTGCTCTCCTTGAGCATTCTTGTTGGACTCCAAACAAGACTCTTGCTCCCCCTCAACATGTACTGGGGGAGGAGATAAACTAAGAACAAATCATTATCAGCTTCATTGAAGAAATCAAAATCGGCACCTGACCCTGCCATGTGGTCACTAGTACTGTTCTCTGCAACAACATCTTTTTGAGTATCATTGACAACTTCTGCAATGGTGGAATCAACATTTGCTGCATCCGCATCTGGAGGAGGAAGAGGTGATTTAACTACATCATCATTTAAAAGAGGAGTGTCTTCCATATGAGTGTCTTGATCATCTTGTACATTTGGAATAGCTGGATCAACAGAAATAACTGTACCAGATGGAACCTGAGCTGAGAGTGGAGGAAGAACTGGCTCTGCAGATGGAATGGTGTCTTGTGGAATTGATGATTGAGGTGGATCTGGAATTTGTTGCTGAGCTGGTGGTTGAGCCGAGGTTGAAGTGACAGCTGGAGGAAGAGTAGCAGAGGGAGCTGGAGCTTGATTCACATTCTGAGGTTCAGAAGAAACAGAAGGAAGTGACTCCCCCTGGGAACTTGCACCTGCAGTTGGCTTTGTAATCCTAATGTCCCACCTCTTTATTGTGGAGACATCTATCTTCTTCAGATGGTGAAGGATTGCTCCTTTGGACATGTCAAAAACCTCTTGGTTGAGCTGATTTAGATACAGTGACAGTATTCTTGCAAAATTTGGAGCCAGAATGCTGTCTTTAATCTTGGAGAAAAGAAGATTTGCCCAGTTACACTTCTTCCCACAGATCACTGCTGTCATCAAGCAGAAGACATCTGCTGAGACATAACCTAAGCTACCTGTTTTACACAGTAACACTTTGGAAATGATGTCTACCAACAACTTTCCTTCATCATTCATTTTCTGCCTTCTAACTGTTGTAGCTGCTTTAGCTATTCCACAGAAAATTACTGCCTTAACCCAATCCGCATCTTCTAGGATGTCCTTAGATTCTACCACTGGCAGTTCAGATATTTGGATAGAGACTTAGGGTTGATCTTGACCTTGAAATTGCCCATTGTAGATTTCATCCTTTTCCCATCCTTGTGAACCTTGATGTTGATAAAGAATTCCTCTACTTCTTTGAATAAAATCTGGCAGGGATGCTCAAGAACAAAGGTCAAACCTGCTGCATCTAGAAGATAGAACAAATTCAGAAACTCATCTGAGATCGAACTGAGGCCTGCATGCACCAGCTCACTGCCCACGCCGATCTTAGGCTTTGAAGGAGGCGCCATTGATCGAGAGGAGATCGAAGAATGAGAGCTGAAAGAGAGAAATCACGTCTAGGGACGAACCAGAAATCAGATGTCGTGAGAAGGGAAGATGAACAGTCGGCGGCTTTTCGAGAAGAACGAAAGATGATCTCGCGTGAACATTAATTCATTTCGGTTGTCTATTTATAGTTTGATTTGATGTGATAATTTTAAATGAATTTTATTTAATATATAAGAAAATAAACACGCGTACCTGACCTTTCGTATTCTCGAAATAGAAAAATAGAATTCCGAAAAATAAGATCTATTTCTCGGAGAAGTTGTCTGATTTCTCGAGAAATCCAAAAATTCTGCCGATCTATCTTCGCAAGCTCATTTCTCGAGGGATAACCCATTTCTCGAGAAGTGCAATCCCATTTTGCGAGAAGTAAAGTATCATTTCTCGAAAAGAGCTAAAATCCTGTCTTCATCCATTTTCACCAGAGACATAGCATTTCTCAAGAATTTAACTCCATTTCTCGAGAAATCCAATGAAGACTTAGATTTTTCTTCTTCCGAAATGATAGACCTCTGCTTCCCTTAGAATTAGAACATTTGACGATCTATTTATTTTCTTGACTTCTTCTTGGCTTGAATTACTCCATGTTGAGCATTCCAAGTTCTGTCTTGAAGAAAGAGAACTTGGTCTCATCCAGAGGCTTCATGAAAAATATCCGCAACTTGCTTATTCGTAGGGACAACATAGATTGATGTCCCCATTCTCCACATGCTCCCGGATGAAATGGTATCTCAACTCAATATGCTTTGTCCGGCTGTGCGAGACTAGATTATTTGCAATTGCTATAGCACTGGAGGAGTCGCAAAACATTGGAATTTATTTAAACTTCAAGTTGTAATCTTCAAGCTGATTCTTTATCCAAAGAAGTTGTGCGCAACAACTGCCTGCAGAAATATATTCTGACTCGGCGGTTGAAATTGCAACATAATTCTGCTTCTTGTTGCTCCAGGATATAAGTCTTCTGCCGAGAAATTAACATGTTCCGGAAGTGCTTTTCCTGTCGTCTCTACTACATGCAAAATCTGCATCTGAAAAACCTATTAGTTCGTTATCATTACTTCTTGGGTACCATAAGCCAAGATTTGGTGTACCCTTAAGATATCTCAAAATTCGCTTTGCAGCAGTATAGTGAGATTCCTTAGAGTTTTCACCTGATATCTAGCACATACACAAGTAGAGAACATTAAATCAGACCTACTGGCAGTAAGGTAGAGCATAGAGCCAATTATGCTTTTGTACTTGGTTTCATCGAAAGGTTTCCCTTTCTCATCCTTGTCCAGAGACATAGCTGAGCTCATTGGAGTCCTCATAAAGGTTGCACTCTCAATTCCAAATTTCACCAACTCCTTGGTGAACTTCGTCTGTGAGATGAAAATTTCATCTTCAGATTGTTTCACTTGAAGTCCTAAGAAATATTTCAGCTCACCCATACTGCTCATTTCAAACTTCCCTTGCATAAGTTTGGAGAACTTCTTGCAAAGGTTGTTGTCCGTAGAGCCAAAAATAATGTCATCGACATAGATTTGCACTAGCAAAATCTTGCCTTTTACTTCCCTAAGAAATAATGTCTTATCTATCTTTCCTCTTGTGAACTTGTTCTCAAGAAGAAAGTTAGACAACGTCTCATACCAGGCTCGAGGAGTTTGTTTCAAACCATACAAAGCTTTTCGCAGTAAATAAACATAATCAGGATGTTCAGAATCTACAAAACCTGGAGGTTGTTCAACGTATACTTCTTCTTTTATATTACCATTCAGAAAAGCTGACTTGACGTCCATTTGATATACGGTGAATCCTTTGAATGCAGCATAGGCTAAAAACAGCCTGATCGCTTCGAGTCTTGCTACTGGAGCATAAGTTTGATCGAAGTCGATCCCTTCTTCCTGTCTGTAACCTTTTGCTACAAGTCTGGCTTTGTTCTTTATGATTGTTCCGTCTTCATCCTACTTGTTTCTGTAGACCCACTTCGTTCCAATGATATTTTTATCCTTGGGTTTTGGAACTAGAGTCCACACTTTGCAACGCTTGAATTGATTCAACTCTTCTTCCATTGCAATTATCCAATGGGGGTCTTCATTTGCTTCTTGAAACTTCTTCGGTCCAACCTATGAAAGAAAACTCAAATACATATTTTCGTTAGTAGTACCTCTTCTGGTTCATATGCCTCCATGAGGGTCTCCTATGATCTGATCAATAGGATGGTCCCTCAGATGTCTGAATTCAAGATTCCTCGCATTATTTGGAGCATTGGGAACATCTACTACTACTGGAATGTCTTCTTCCACTTGGATTGGCTCTTCATCAAGATGATCTTCCTCTTTAGTTGAGATTGGGGGAGGGATCTTGACGAAGGTTTGAGCAACTTCTTCAACTGGCTTCTCCAAGCATAAGTCTTGCAGCCTTGAACCTGCATCTTCAACAGAAACACTAGAGGAGCTGCTATGAAGCATACTCATCTCATCAAATACAACATTAATGGATTCTTCTACAACCAGAGTTTTCTTATTAAAAACTCTATAAGCTCTAATATGGCTTCTATAGCCTACGAAAATATCTTCAAAGCTCTTTTCACTAAACTTGGTTTTGTAATGCTTTCCATTATTAAGTACAAAGCATTTACTACCAAAGATTCTAAAATAAGAGATGGTTGGTCTCTTGCCTTTTAGTAGTTCATAAGGAGTCTTTTCATGGTTCTTATTTATGAGTGCTCTGTTTTGCACGTGGCAAGCAGTGTTGACGGCTTCAGCCCAGAGGTATTCGGGTAGTGAAGTGTCACTCAATATTGTTCTGCAAGCCTCAATGAGTGTTCTATTCCTTCTCTCAGCTACCCCATTTTGTTGTGCAGTTCGAGGAGAGGAGAACTCATGAAAGATACCAAGGCTTTCACAAAAGTTTGTCATGGCCCCAGATTCAAATTATGTTCCATGGTCACTTCTGATTTTGACCACCGAACATTCAAATTCATTCTGAATTTGCTTGACAAACTTAGTGAAAATATCAAAGGTATCTGACTTGTGTTTTAGAAAGAATACCCATGCAAAACATGAGTAGTCATCTACAATAACCAATGTGTAAGACTTACCTCCTAAACTTCTAATTTGCAAAGGACCAAACAAGTCCATATGAAGTAGGTATAAACACCTAGTTGAATCTTTGCCAATTATGCTCTTAAAGGTAGCTCTTGTTTGTTTGCCTTTCACACAAGCATGGCAAGGTCTATCTTTAATGCACTTAATATTTGGCGCATCACGCACTAAGTTTTGTGAAAATAATTTATTTATAGTTTTGAAATTAATATGTGCTAATCTCTTGTGTCATTGGTCAGCAAGAGATGCACTATCTTTTGCTAAAAGACACATAGGTGTAGAAGAGGATAAACAAAGAAAATTTAAACAAAATATATTTCTACAACGAGTGCCTGATAAAATCGTTTCTAGATTTTCAGCCGACTTTATCAAACACTTATCTTTACGAAAATCAACTATGCATCCTTTATCACAAAGTTGACTTATGCTTATCAGATTATGTTCTAATCTTTCCACATAAGCTACATCTGAAAAGGATACATTACCGTTTGTAATCATACCGTAGCCTTTTGTCATTCCTCTGTCAGATCCGCCAAAAATAACTTTTGGACCGTTCTCAACTGGAATAAAATTTTGCAAAAGGCTTCTTGTCCCGGTCATATGCCGAGAACAACCACTGTCCAATTACCAGATAGGATTTTTGTTGGCCTTTGGACATACCTGCAAAAACAAATTATTTTGCCTTAGGAGCCCAAACTAATTTGGGTCCTTGGTCCCTTGTTAGTTGAGCATCATGCTGAACATTAACATTGCGAGCGGTCTTTCTTGCAATGTTAACTTGTGGTCTCTTGGAATAAGTGGAATTGAGCCAGCAATCTACGGCAAAGTGACCTATTTTGCCGCAACACCAACAGTTAAACCTGTTGTACCTTCTCTTAGTATTCTCCTGCTTAACTTTTTGAACGTTAGTTTTGGCAGGAGCAATCCTTCTAGATGAGGATGCCTCATGAGTACAGCACACACATGGCAGTGCTTTCTCCTTAGGCTTGGGTGCAACAACCTTCACTATTGGTGCTCTCATAGCACTCGGACCATGAACATAAGGACCATAATCTCTCAGATTAATCTCTTGATAAGGTGCCTTGAAATCACTTTCACCGAGGTTTCGAGGACGAGCCCACCCCTTATAGTCATTGACAGGAACAAAATTAATTGGTCGTGTCAAGTGACCATAAGTGCTCTCCATATCATAGACATTCGTAGGAAAGAAAACTTCCTTAAATGCCACTTGATCTTGATGGGCTTTCCCTTTCTCTTCGACGGTAGCTTTCTTAGCATTCTTACCTTTCTTCTTGGCATGGGTGCCCTTAGAAGAATTACTAGGACCAACCACATGACCTAATCCACTGCTACCTGCTTTAGCAGAGAAAGTATCAATGATTGGAAGAATAGTTTTAGGTTGTGAAAACTTTTCAACTAGCCTCTTCTCAGTGGCTAGCTGTTCTTCCAGAACTTTGATGGAGTTCTCTCTCCGATCAAGGAGCTCATCCGAGCTTTTGATCTTGTCTTTCAAGACTTGGATTTCCTCTCTGAAAGAAGAAAGTTGTTCAACTTCCTTTCTCAGATTAGATTCCACTTCTTTGAGAGACATGATTTCCTTGGCCTGAATTTTGACTACCTTTCGGCATCTGTCAATGCTTTTAAGCATTTCAGTATATTGGGCCATGAGATTTGAGTCATCATCTGAGGGGTAATCCTTTTGTTCAACTGAGGCATAATCAGAATCAGAGAAGATGGTGTGAGAATTTACCTTCCCGGTATATGGAGGTTCTTCTTCATTATCAGTCATGGCCATCTGCCCGAAGTAGGCTTCTTCTTCACTACTTGATTTCTCTGAGTCACTGTCGCTTAAAGTTTTGGACTTTTTGGCGATTAGGCTTCTTTCAGTCTTCTTTTTCACGAAGGTGGATTTCTTTTCATCTTTTCTTCCACCCTCTTTCTTCTTATAAGGGCATTCATCGATCATGTGCCCTGGCTTATTACAGCAATAGCAAACTATGTCAGAAGAAATATGTTTACTAGGTTTAGTCTTATACCTGTCATGATTGCTTGAACCCTTTCTGTGATGATCACCATCACGTCGAGAATGTCTATAGTCAGAGGAGGAAGACTTGTTCTTCATGTGCCTTCTTTTACTAAGCAGTTTCTTGAACTGACGGGAGATTAGAGAAAACTCCCCATCAGACATTTCAGAACTGGAGGAGTCGGCTTCAGATTCTTTTTCATCATCAGATTCTTGTGCTCTAATTGGAGACAAGGCTCTACTTTTTCTGGAACTCTCGGCCTTCATAGCCAAGGTCCTTTCCTTGCTTGAAATCATATTCCCGTCTTCTTCTGTTTTGCGAATATTCATTTGCAGTTCATGGGATAATAACTTCCCAAACAGATTCTGTGGGTCTAGGTTTGGTAACTTTCCAAACTCCCTGATTGCAACTATCTTGCTATCCCAGTCTTTCGTCAGGGATCGCATGAATTTGTCATTCAGTTCACCATTAGTAAATTCCCGACCATAATTTCTTAGGCCGTTAACGATTTTGAAGAATTTATCGTATGCATCGGCAATGCACTCCTTCTTACTTTGCTTGAATGCCTCGTACTCTTGATTTAGAAGAGATCTTCTGTCATCCCTTACTTCTTCAGTACCTTCCATAAGAACTATTAAGGATGTCCACATATCTTTGGCTGACTTGCAGTGGATTAGATTTTGTAACATGGAGTCGTCCACCGCACTAGCAATTATATTCTTCGCCTTTTTATCAAGGGCAACGAGAGGGATTTCATCCTTTGTTAAATCCATAATTTTCTTTGGAACATGAACGGTAGGGTCAATTGTTGAGGCAGTCATTGGCACATGAGGGCCTTCTTCCACGACTTGGAAAATTCTTGGGTCTGCGGCTTCCATGTAAAATTTGACTCTTTCTTTCCACATAGGGAAATTAGCTTTTGTGCATATTGGCAATTTCAACGAGGAAGATTCCTTGCTTCTTTCCATGATTTGCTAGCAACTAGAATGTATGGATCCTGTTCAAGGTGTTAACCTAACAACGAACAACGTCCCTCTGATACCAATTGTAATATCTAGTTGTCAATCTAAATCACCTAGAGGGGGGTGAATAGGTGATAACTGCGTCTTTTGCGGAATAAAAAATCTTGATAAAAAGAATGCACAGATAGCAAATCACAATCACAGACGACGCAAGAGATTTATAGTGGTTCCCCATTCTTGGGTACTCCACTTGCCGGCCTCGCCAATCTAACACCACAGCTAGACTTGTCTACTTCACTATAACTCGGATCAAGAATGATCCTACAATCTCGGAGTCAACACTCCTACAACTCGGAGACAAATCTCCTACAATCTCAGAGAGAACCTCTCTTACAACTCGGAGAACACCTCTCCTACAACTCGGAGAAACCCTCCTACAATCAAATGAAATTAAAGAATGATATAACACTTATCAATTCACGAACAGATCTGAAAACTCCTTAGAGATCTTCTTCCTTCTTGAGACTTGAATGGCTTTGACGTGATGTCGATGAGGAAGACTTGAAAATGACACAGATTTGATCTTCTACGATTTGATTCGATCCAACAGATACAGCAGATGATGGAGCGAGGATCAATCGAAACTTTTCTTCCACTGGAGACGATAAATCAGAACTTCAGATCGATCTCCAACAATTGGCGACGAGCGCGACACTTTTCGTTCTTCTTGAATCGGATGGAGAGATTAGGTTACGGAAGAGATTAATGATTCAGCAATATTAATACTCATTAAGATTAATCCTAAGAGAGAGCCTTATATAGACAAAGGCTTAATGATAAGAATTAGGAAAGGATTAACCTTAACTGAAACAAAGAAAGCCGTCACGTCAAACAGACGGAAAAGACGTAACGTCAAATAGATTAAAATTACGAGAAGAACGAGAATCAAATTTCTCGAGAAATGTATTAACTTCTCGAGAGATAGCAGCTTGATTTCGAGAAAAATCATGGAAGAAAATTTCAGAGGCTTGGAATAGACTTCTCGAGAAATGATGGACTTCTCGAGAAATGATAAAGAGAAACTTTTCGAAGGATTGAAAGACTTCTCGAGAACTCTTGACTTCACGAGAAATAAACTTCGAGAAATACTTCAGAAGGGATAGAACCGCTAAGAAAGACTTCTCGAGAAACACTAGGATTTCTCGAGAGCTCATAAAGACTTCTCGAGAAATCAATTGAATCTCTCGAGAAATACCTTAACCTCTCGAAAAATTGACTTAGGAAATTTTTCAGGAAAATTTTCTTTCTTCCACACTTGGACACCAGCTGCACCTCCAAACCATGAGCTTCAATTATCTTGAAAATGAAGTGTATCCCAATAGAGAGATCACACATGAGTCAACACCATGTCCCACACAATGAGGAATTACATTGTATGAAACTGTGCTTATTGACCCATTGTGACCTGACATTGGTCTACACTTAGCAATGCGAACCTGCAAGAACAATACAACAAAAGCATATCAAATACACAAGCAATTCAATCTTGGTTCAAGGATGACTTCCTACAAATCAAGGTTATTGTGGTTACAATACCCAACACATTCGTCGGGCAAGCACTCGCCGAGCAAGCATTCGCCGGGCAAGCGCTCGCCAGACTGGGAAAGAGCTCTCGTCCAGAGCAATCCCACATTGAAGCCTCCCCAACTATCTCCTTACCCGCTCCCTGCCCCCGGGGCGGCCTCGCCTACCCCAGTGGCAGGACGACTTGATATACTGGGGTTGAGAACTCGCCTCGCGCCGCGGCGTAGGCGAGGTTGACTGTCTCGAGTACCTCCCTTCGGAGATCTGTCAGCATCCCTGTCGCCACCGGCGGTCCAGATGGTGGCGAACTGCCAAAGCCGGCCTCTCACTCCTCCTCTCCAGCCATGTTGCTTCTCTGAGAATTTCTTGTACCAACGACACTCCACGCTCACCGCACCAAAAATGTTGGAACCGGGAATCGGCCCAACGAGGAGTTCGGACCCTTGGAAGGAGGTAGTTGGCACTTACTGATCCCACATAAGGACTTGGCCGAAGACTTGGAGCTAGAACACTGATCCTTGGCTACAGCATAGAGGTCCCACCACACACCCGGAAGATCTTTAGAGTGCTTCCCCTCCTAAGCCAAAATTGAAGCCGAGCACATTGGAGAGCCTGAGGAGCTAACCAAGAATGTCCTAAGGAGAAAGAAGCCAAAGAAGTGGATCCTCTCCAAAGATGCCCTTCAGGGTCTATATATAGTTTTTCTCTTCTGGTCTGCTAATAACGAGGTTCCGCCTTTTGGTTTTACTAATCGCACCCCTAACTGGTCTGCTAACAGTTAAACTTCGTTGTTCTGAAGGGCTATTGACAGCCCACCAAGGGTATTTGGGTAAATTGACCCATGGACCTTTGCTGGGCGAGTGGCCCATGAAGGCGCCACTCGCCAGTCCTCTCGCGAGAGGCCCGAGAAGGCGCCACTCGTTAGTCACCTTGCGAGCAGAACTCGCGAGATCTCCCATGGCGAGTACCGGCTTTACTCGCCTTGCTCCTTGGCGCGACGAGTCCTCACTCGCCTCGCAATGGATAAAAGCACCCCAAAGAGATGTTGCAACTAACTCGCCCTCGCCACGCGCTACTCGCGAGATCGAACCTCTAGTTCGCCTCACCTCGCCTCGGCCAGATGCTCGCCGCGAGTCGGTGAATCACTCCTTGACCCGCCTATACTCGATCCCCATCTTTACCTCCTGAGGAACACTGGGTTGTACACACTTAGAGTCTTTCTTGGTTGTGATAGGACTTGATATCCACGTGGTAGTCATAGAAAGGGATGGATTAAGAGGAACTTAAGAAAGTCCGGTACAAAGAGATGTGGTTATTATTCTTACTTCAAAGGCAGAAAAGAAGCATGCTCAGATGAATGAAGATTAAAACTTAGAAATGAGTTGCACGTACAATCATAAGTTTAGTCATTTAGAGGCACACTCCTATGCCGGTCGATTAAATAAAACTGAGCAAAAAGTTGTTGAAGAAATGTATGCAACGGGTATAAAACCTAGAACTTTTTTTAGCAATTTTAAAGCAAAGAGATCTCTCCAACTCCACTGTAATGCAGACTATTTATAATGAGAAGTTCAAGCTTTATAAAAATGAGTTAGCCAGAAGTAGTCATATTCAATTTTTGTACAAGGCTATTAATGATGTTGGGTAGTAAGTTACAATAATATTAATTTACGGGTAACCTTGAAAGTTTATATTTTGCTCATCCTACATCTGTTCATTTAAGCAAAATCTTCATGGATGTTTTTATAATATATTGTACTTACAAGACAAATCGATATCGATTACCATTACTATCGATTGTTGGAATGAAATCTACAAATCTGACTTTTTCTCTTCCTTTGCATTTATGTCAAATGAAATAGAAGTTATTATGTTTGAGCACTTCAATGCTTTAATAGTAACTTAAAACAAGGCTCTTTACCCATTGTCTTAATTGTTGATCATGAAATCACTTTGATAAACATTATCAATTTTGTCTTTCCTTCTACTAGAAGTCTAGAATCATATTATGGCAAGTGCATGTTAACAGGAATATTCTTGCTTATTTCAAAAAAAAATTAAGCACGAAAAAGAATGTGAAGGGTTCATTACTCGACAAATGGATGTCAATGTCAGATATGGGCTTAGTCTTCACATTGTGCTACAACATTACAATGGTTCATTACTCGAGATATCAACCATTTACATTTCTGCCTTTGCGTTCCGCACACCCTGAAGACTTCAAGTTTGTATTCATTAGATTTGTTAATGGTTACATTTTCATCTGCTTGCTTATGCATGAGGATTGTCCACTTCCCCTTGTTTTTGCTGTTTGGACAAGATATCATAGTACGATGACGGAAACATGAGACTGACCATATATCTCACATGTTAAAGCTTTTGGAACCAAGAATACAAAATTGGAAGTTGTCAATTTATTTAATCCATGACATAAGGTAATCCAATATTTTCTATTAAATTCAATATTATTTTATTTTTGTACGATCATTATCTAATCACTTTTATGCCAAATTAGGTACAATCATAGGCTATGGAGGTTCAAAATACTATAGTAAGTAGGTAACAAAAAATCTAACAAAAATTAAGGTATAATACATTCAATTTCAATTTAACTTCCTTTCAATTTAGTTAATATATTCGAAGAGGCTAATATTTTTTTTGGTGCTTTCAGGTGGCTAAAGCAGAGAAATTTGATGAAATTTTGGGTGGCGTTTGATTTTTTTTTTTGTTTTTCATCAAATTGTACAATTACATATATTATGAAGGCTTTTGATGTTTTGTTATGTTTAGATTCGAATTTATGTGATTTGAAAAGAATAAATTTTTTTTTGATGATGTGCTAATAGCTTCATGTTGCGACAATATAATTTTATGAGATGTTATTATAACATGACGGCTATTAGCAATTTCAAAGGTGCTATTAACATTGCTCTTTTTTCAGTAGTGTTCTTTATTGATACTACCAGTGATATGCTAGATCCGCGGTCATAGCTTCTAGTATTTTGATAAAAAGGGTGTTATTGGGACCCACTAATTGGATATTTACACCCACTTTCAAATAAAATTTTGGGTTTTTTATCACCCAAAACAATTTAATATTTGTACCGAAATATCCCGCCTCCTGAAATCCCAAACTCCCCCTTTTCTCGTTTCCGCTCTAGGTCGCGACTCCAGCCCTTCTCAAGGCGCGACTCCAGCCCTTCTCCGGCTGCGGGATCTCATCTCCGGCGGCGCGAGTTCTTCTCCAGACTACAGGATGTCATGGCTTGATCTGCAGGCGGCCTCATCTCGATCTCCTGGCGACTGTATCTCAACCCTAGCATGAGATCTCCGACATGATTTTCCCCTCCTTTCCGACATGATTCTCGTCGGAGCTGCCCCACCTTTCCGGCCTTAGCTTTCCATGGCCCTATGCAAGGTCATCTTCTTTTATGCCAATCACTTTGTTCTATTGCGGATGAAAGAGGAATGCCCACTACCTCTTGTATTATGGTGTGGACAAAATAACATGAAGATATAGTAGAACTGTTACATACCCGTAGATGCCTTGGGGTGAGTCTAGGGAAAATTCCACTAAAGGAAGGTAGGGTCAACGCATGGTCGCCCGAGTTGAGAGGGTCGAACCCGCCACTTTCACCGCCAACACGCAAGCACGCACGAAGCGCGCGTCACGCCTCGCCGTAACCGAACCCCGCTGCTGGGGTGCGGTTAGCCCGCACCCCACTAGCGGGGTGCGAATAGCCGCACCCCCATAGTGGGGGATGCGGCCAACCCGCACCCCATGTGGGGTGCGGCCAAACCGCACCACCTTGGGGTGCGGCCAAGCCGCACCCCCCTTTTGGGGTGCGGCCAAGCCGCACCCCCCTTTTGGGGTGCGACCAAGCCGCACCCCATGTAGGGTGCGGCCAAGCCGCACCCCATGAGGGGTGCGGCCAAGCAGCACCCCATGAGGGGTGCGGCCAAGCCGCACCCCCTTTGGGGTGCGGCCAAGCCGCACCCCCCTTTGGGGTGCGGCCAAGCCGCACCCCCCTTTTGGGGTGCGGCCAAGAGGAGTCGCCCCCCTCCCTCGGGCGCGGTCGCGCCGCGCCCGCCTTTAGGGGCGGTCGAACCGCTCTCCTCCGTGGCTAGGTTGGGGTGAGTCCCCCCTCTTCCGGCTCGCCGCCCGCTTTTCGGGCTCCGGGCTCCGCTCGGAGCATTCTCACTTTTCCCACTCGGCTCGCTCACTTTTTGTCTTTCTAGCACGCTCACATTTCCGACTCGCTCACTTTTCCGACTCGACTCACTCACTTTTTGTCTTTTCAGTTTCTCACTTTTCAGGAACAGCTTGTCGCCTTTCCTCGAAGGGCAGTATGGTCATTTACGAAAAATGGTGATCCGTGGGCTCTGAACCGGGAAATATGATTCGTACTCCCAGGTGGTTATGGTGGTTACAACGGCAAAATTACCGCGCTACCCCCGGCCAAAGCTATAAAAGGACCCCTAGGCTTCATTTGAGGGGATCCGGCCTAAATGCCCAGAGAGAGCTCCTTGAAGATTTCCACGGATTTCTCCTTCGGCGCTTGAAGATCTCCTTCGCGGACTTGAAGTTTTCCGTCGTCACGAAAGTGAACAAGGCTTTCTCACTTTCGTCTCCACGAAAGCGGACAAGGCTTTCTCACCTTCGTCTCCACGAAAGCGGACAAGGCTTTCTCACTTTCGTCTCCACGAAAGCGGACAAGGCTTTCTCACTTTCGTCTCCACGAAAGCGTACAAGGCTTTCTCACTTTCGTCTCCACGAAAGCGGACAAGGCTTTCTCACTTTCGTCTCCACGAAAGCGGACAAGGCATTCTCACTTTCGTTCTCTACCGTTCTTAGAAGGAAAAGACTTATTTTTTTCCGAGAGGTGGTCTGTCGCCCTCGGAACGTTCTCTCTCTCTCTCTCTCTGATATTATAACGAGCAGCGGCCTGTCGCGCTCGACTTCTAAATCTCTAATTGTAACCCCCCAGAAGATAGTGGAAGTTTGGTCGGCACAGCTCCGACCACGTGGTTTTTTACCCTTTCCGGGTTTTCCATGCTAAAAAGTCCAGGTGTAATCAACGAATCTCAAATTGACTGTTTGCGCGCTTGGTTCGCTCCCAAGCTAAGGTGGTTCAAGTAAACCGGTCTACCAAGAGCCCTAAGCGACCCGCAACAGTTTGACACCGTCTGTGGGAACATTCCCAGAACTCTTTGAAGGCCAACTGCAATGGCAAGGAAGAGTGTTTGCACTACTGAAGGATCAATGCCGGAAGGACGCATCGACCCAGCTCCCTCCCACTCGCTCATCAATGCGCCCCTCGCAGAAGAGGCAGTGCTTATGCCTGCGACGGTCCTGGGAGGTCGCATTCGGCAAATGGAAGAGCAACAAGCTGAGATGCTAACTCTCGTGAGAAACCTATGGGCACCTCGAGTTCCAATTCAGCCTCCAGCGTCAAACGCTCCGCCGCCCCCAGTTCCGAATCATGCTCTGGTCGAGGGAGCCGTTCGGGAAGATGGAGTCTCTGAAGATTTCTCTGACGCTGCAAGCTCCGCACAACCTGCTCCGCCGGTCAGAGGACCGGAGGCTGACCCTCATCACCCCCGCCAAGGAAGAGCTGCTCCCGTCCGAGCAGTGGAAAGGACCACGCGAGAGGAAATACGCGACATGATAGAAGAAGAGTACGCCCAAGCAGGACGACGCGCGACTCTCGCCCACCGTCCCGCACACCACGGCTCCCCCCTATCGCCTCAAGTACTGGCTCATCAAATTCCGAACGGCTTCAAGCTTCCCCACATCGAAACGTTCAATGGAATGGACGACCCCCTGGAACATATCAATCACTTCTCCACCATCATGAGGATTTACAGTGCTCCCGATCAACTCCTTTGTCAAGTGTTCCCAGCAACCTTGAAGGGACAAGCACGCACTTGGTTCCACTCCCTGCGAGATGGGACCATCAACAACTTCGCAGAAATGGCGCAGCAGTTCGTGGACCAGTTCATAGCCAATCGTAGGATTGTCCGAGATCCCTCCCATCTCTCGGGAATCCGCCAGAACGACGGAGAAACTTTGAAGGACTTTTTCCGACGCTTCACCTCTGAGGCTCGACAGATTCCGGGAGTCGACCCCGAACTCCTGCGAGGAGTTTTCCTTGGAGGCCTCCGCCCAAGTGGTTTCTACTCAGCCCTAATGAGAGAAACCGTACCAAGTTATCCTGACCTCGTTCATCGGGTTGAAGCTCAGATAGCCGCTGACGAGGCCATCGAAGCGCACCGTCGACAATTCGAAGGGAGCCAAGGAAGAAAGAGGGGGTCAGATCAAGCCCCTCGTGGACGAGAAGACCGGCATGACGAAGGACGCCGTAACGACGAACAAACGTACTCTATGCCATTCAGAACAACCCAGAGCTCCGCGCACCTCGGGCGTTAGCCCCGAACCCAAGGGGCGATCAGTCCAGGTATTGCGAGTTCCATCGGGGGACCGGGCATACCACCGAAGAATGTACCAGACTTAAAGATGAAATCAAACGTCTCGTCCGTCAGGGACTCCTGGGGAGATTCCTACAAGGCCAGGTCCCCAATCAGCATCAAGAGCCTAGGGGTGCAAGGGAGCAGCCTCCCGCTCCCCGGGGCGCGGAAGGAGGAAGACCGATGGTGGGAGAAATCGAAACGATCGTTGGACCTCCCGTCCTAGTGGCGTAAATCCTCTCGATCGCCAAACCCCCGAGAGACCACGAAGACAAGAAGCTCAAACAGGACACTACGATCGCCTTCGGAGAAGAAGACCTGCAAGGATTACGACTACCGCACCAGGATCCCCTCATAATCAGTGCAGGGATCGGGGACCCCTGCTTTAACGTGAATAGGATATTGGTCGATAACGGAAGCTCAGTTGATGTTCTGTTCCTTTCTACCTTGCAAAGTATGAAGCTCACAAAGGACCAGCTCAGCCCTGCAGCCGGGACCGTCTACGGCTTCGACAACCGACCTGTCCCTGTTCAAGGCATGATCACTCTCCCAGTCACATTGGGCGAGTTTCCGAGACAGTCAACATACAGCATCCAGTTCGTGGTGGTGGAATCCACTTCCGCCTATAATGCCATCTTCGGGAGACCACTCCAGTCTATCTTTGGAGCAGTCCCATCAATTCCGCATCTGGCCATGAAGTTACCGACCGTCGGCGTATGGGTCGTAAGAGGGAACCAGGAGGCAGCCAGAACCTGTTATCTGAAGCAAGCTCAGCCAGCAAAGGCAACCGCTCTCAACATCAATAACTTCGATCTGCGAGACGAAGCTACTCTGCAGCGAGGAGCGCCCGTCAAAGGACTAGTAGAAGTACCGCTCTCCCAGCGAGACCCAACCCGGACTGTTCAGGTCGGGTCGCTCTTGTCACAAGAAGAGCGGGAAGAGTTCACAACCTTCCTGTAGGAGAACGAAGACATTTTCGCTTGGAGCCCAGAAGACATGCCCGGGGTAGATCCCGAAGTCATTTATCACTCTCTAAATATCAACCCCGCCTGCCGGCCTGTAATCCAAAAGAAGAGGAACTTTGCCCCCGAGCGGTTGAAGGCGATCGAAGAGGAAGTAGACAAACTCCTAGAAGCACGATTCATACGCGAAGCAGAATACCCCACGTGGCTTGCCAACGTGGTCATGGTGAAAAAGGCCTCCGGGAAATGGCGAATGTGTGTCGACTACAGCAATCTGAACCAGGCATGTCCAAAGGACAACTTCCCCCTCCCGAGGATCGACCAGCTCGTCGACGCGACGGCCGGACACGAGCTACTTAGCTTCATGGATGCTTATTCCGGCTACAACCAGATAAGGATGAATCCTGCGGATGAGGAACATACCGCCTTCCGCACCGACATGGGAGTCTACTGCTACAAAGTGATGTCGTTCAGCCTTAAGAACGCCGGAGCCACCTATCAGAGACTGATGAACAAGATCTTCAAGAGCCTCATTGGAGAAACAATGGAGGTATACATGGATGACATGTTAGTCAAAAGCGTCCACCATTGCGACCACTTGAGAGACTTGGGAAAGTGCTTTCAGCTTCTCTGTCGCTTCCAGATGCGACTCAACCCCAGCAAATGTGCATTTGGTGTGACGGCGGAAAAGTTCTTAGGTTTCATGGTAACCTATCGGGGAATCGAGGCCAACCCCGAGAAGATCAATGCGTTGGAGGATATGTCGCCACCTCGCTCAATTAAAGAAGTGCAACGCCTGAACGGGAGGATCGCTGCGCTATCCCGTTTCTTGTCACGAACGAGAGACAAGTACCTCCCCTTCATCAAAATCCTTCGGGGAGCGCGCCACTCTGGCTTCCAGTGGACCGACGAGTGCCAGGTGGCATTCGAACTACTCAAACAATATCTGGCTTCGCCACCGCTTCTGTCAAAGCCCACCCCCAGAGAAACTCTATTTTTGTACCTGGCTGTGTCGCCTACGGCTCTTAGCTCGGTGCTCGTAAAAGATGAAGGAGGGGTGCAACGACCAATCTACTACCTCAGCAAAGTCCTCTCCGACACCGAAACCAGATATCCAGCAGCAGACAAGACAGCCTTGGCCCTTGTCTTTTCGGCAAGGAAGCTTCGGCCTTACTTCCAGGCTCATATAGTAAAAGTGTTGACACAACTCCCACTACGAGCAATCCTCTAGAAACCAGAAGTCTCAGGAAGACTAGTGAAGTGGGCCATGGAACTCGGCGAGTTTGACATCCAATTCCTGCCCCGACCAGACATCAAGTCACAGGTACTCGCCGACTTTGTCGTAGAATACACCACCCCACCAGAAGCAGCTCCTGTCGAAGGCACCACTGGCCCCCGTTGGACTCTCTATGTCGATGGTGCCTCTGGAGCTGAAGGGGCCGGAGCGGGACTGCTCCTCATAAGTCCCGATGGGATCACCTTGGATTACGGACTCCGATTGAGATTCCCCGCGACAAACAACATTGCCGAGTACGAGGCGCTGATCGCCGGTCTTCGACTCGCCATCAATTGTAAAGTAGAGAACCTAACCATCTACGCAGACTCTCAACTCGTAGTCTCACAAGTCGAAGGAGACTACGAGGCCAAGAGCGACCAGATGGCGAAATACCTCGCATTCGCGAAATTACTTCTCCAGAAGATCCCGTCGTATCAAATTCTACACATTCCCCGGGAGCAGAATTCCAGGGCTGATGCTCTTTCCAAACTCGCCACTTCACCCTCCAGCTACCAGTCTCGTAGACGCCGAATAGAAGAGATCGTGATTCCGAGTATTCAAGGACCGTGGGAGGTCGCAACCATCCACCAGGAAGAGTCATCCTGGATGACCCCCCTACGAGCTTGCCTCGGGCACGAACACCTCCCTGAAGACCGCCTAGAAGCACGCAGATTGCGGATGCGGGCGGCATCATTTACTATCGTGGATGGGGAGCTCTACAAGCGGGCATTCTCAGGACCATATCTAAAGTGCCTACCGGCGGGCGAGTCAGACTACGCCCTCAGAGAAGTGCACGGGGGAGTTTGCGGAGAACATCTAGGCGGAAAGGCGTTGGCACAAAAGATTCTACGCCAAGGCTTCTATTGGCCAACAATGAAGAAGGACGCGGCCGAGCTGGTCCAAAAGTGCGGGAGCTGTCAGCTGCATGCCAACGTGCCTCATCAGCCCCCGGTCGCGCTCTCCACACTCCAAAGTGCGTGGCCGTTCGCGCAATGGGGAATCGACCTCCTCGGCCCCCTACCTCTGGCTTCCGGACAGAGGAAGTTCATCATTCTAGCCATCGATTACTTCACCAAGTGGATAGAAGCGGAACCCCTGGCCAAAATCACAGAAGAGAATGCTAAACAATTTGTCTGGAAAAACATCGTCTGCCGCTTCGGTATCCCAGCGACAATCATTGCCGACAACGGCACTCAGTTCACAGGAAAGTCCTTCACTAAGATGTGCGAGGACCTGAAGATCAACCTCCGTCATACTGCCGTAGCACATCCGCAAACCAACAGACAAGTAGAAGTTACGAACCGCACCATCCTCAAAGGGTTGAAGACGCGCTTGGAAGAAGCCGGGGGACAATGGGTAGACGCACTCCCAAACGTACTATGGGCATATCGAACAACAGAGAGGACTCCCACAGGAGAGACGCCATATAACCTCTATTACAGTACTGAAGCGGTCATCCCCATCGACATCGGCATTCCGAGCACTCGAGTGCTAACCTTCGATCCCAGCAAGAATGACGGACTGCTTCGGGAAAACCTTGACCTAATCCCCGAAGTCCGGGACGACGCCGCCCAGCGTGCCGCGTCTTACCAAAGGCGCGTAGCCCGGCTCTATGACAGAAGGGTGAAGCTCAGACCAATCAACATAGGAGATCTCGTCCTACGCAGCATCGAGGCGGCTGGAAAGGGCCCCCAAGGAGATAAACTCTCACCCACCTGGGAAGGTCCGTACGTTGTCACTGCGATCGTAAAACCCGGGACATACATGCTCAGAACAGCGGAAGGAAAGACTCGATCACGCACCTGGAACGCCCAGAACCTGCGCCGCTTCTATCAGTGACATCAAGTCTTCTATCAAGAAGAAAGTCGCGAGCTTATACTTGTGCAAATCTATCCTATATTATGTATGCAAAGCCGCGAGCTCAGACTCGTGCAAATCTATCTTATATTATGTATGCAAAGCCGCGAGCTCAGACTCGTGCAAACTTATGTTATATTATGTATTGTATGCACAGCCCACGAGCTCAGACTCGTGCAAACTTATCTTGTATTTCAAAAACTATGCGCAAAACGATTTCGACTATAAAAAATGTATGCTTCAACATCTATATTCAATTAAGAAGACCTTTATTTCAGGGCCCTGCCCTGGGGACTTCGCACCGCCGTCGATTGAAGGTTCGTCCTTCTCCTCCGTCGTAGAGTCCCGGCGTCGTAGGGGCCTGCCCCCTTACGTTCGCCCTCGGTTTGAATACACCAGCTATTCACCGACCATCTCGAGGACCTGCCCTGGGGACTTCGCACCGCCGTCGATTGAAGGTTCGCCCTTCTCCTCCGCCGTAGAGTCTCGGCGTCGTAGGGGCCTGCCCCCCTTACGTCGCCCACGGTTTGAATACACCAGCTATTCACCGGCCATCTCGGGGCCTTGCCCTGGGGACTTCGCACCGCCGTCGATTGAAGGTTCGCCCTTCTCCTCCGTCGTAGAGTCCCGGCGCCGTAGAGGCCTACCCCCCTTACGTTCGCCCCCGGTTTGAATACACCAGCTATTCACCGGCCAAGCCTATATTATATAAAAGCTGCGAGCTCAGACTCGCGCAAACTAATTTCTTGTTATTATAAACTCGCAGGGCCGAACCCGCGCAGACTCCACCGTTATCTCGTAAAAGGCTATCAAGCAGTTCGGGTATCAACGCCTAAACAGAAAAAGAGAGCAATGTTCAAAGCTGCCACAGAAAAATCGAAACCTCCGAACTCCTCCGCGGCAAAATTCGGACTCCGAAGGTTTGGGGGGCTTATGTTACATACCCGTAGATGCCTTGGGGTGCGTCTAGGGAAAATTCCACTAAAGGAAGGTAGGGTCAACGCATGGTCGCCCGAGTTGAGAGGGCCGAACCCGCCACTTTCACCGCCAACACGCAAGCACGCACGAAGCGCGCGTCACGCCTCGCGATAACCGAACCCCGCTACTGGGGTGCGGTTAGCCCGCACCCCACTAGCGGGGTGCGAATAGCCGCACCCCCATAGTGGGGGATGCGGCCAAACCGCACCCCCTTGGGGTGCGGCTCCCTTGGGGTGCGACCAATCCGCACCCCATTAGGGGTGCGGCCAAGCCGCACCCCATTAGGGGTGCGGCCAAGCCGCACCCCCTTTGGGGTGCGGCCAAGCCGCACCCCCTTTGGGGTGCGGCCAAGCCGCACCCCCTTTGGGGTGCGGCCAAGCCGCACCCCCTTTGGGGTGCGGCCAAGCCGCACCCCCCTTTGGGGTGCGGCCAAGCCGCACCCCCTTTGGGGTGCGGCCAAGCCGCACCCCCCTTTGGGGTGCGGCCAAGCCGCACCCCCCTTTGGGGTGCGGCCAAGCCGCACCCCCCTTTGGGGTGCGGCCAAGCCGCACCCCCCTTTGGGGTGCGGCCAAGCCGCACCCCCTTTGGGGTGCGGCCAAGCCGCACCCCCCTTTGGGGTGCGGCCAAGCCGCACCCCCCTTTTGGGGTGCGGCCAAAAGGAGTCGCCCCCTTCCTCGGGCGCGGCCGCGCCGCGCCCGCCTTTAGGGGCGGTCGAACCGCTCTCCTCCGTGGCTAGGTTGGGGTGAGTCCCCCCTCTTCCGACTCGCCGCCCACTTTTCGGGCTCCGGACTCCGCTCGGAGCATTCTCACTTTTCCGACTCGGCTCGCTCACTTTTTGTCTTTCTAGCACGCTCACATTTCCGACTCGCTCACTTTTCCGACTCGGCTCGCTCACTTTTTGTCTTTTCAGTTTCTCACTTTTCAGGAACAGCTTGTCGCCTTTCCTCGAAGGGCGGCATGGTCATTTACGAAAAATGGTGATCTGTGGGCTCTGAACCGGGAAATATGATTCGTCCTCCCAGGTGGCTATGGTGGTTACAACGGCAAAATTACCGGGCTACCCCCGGCCAAAGCTATAAAAGGACCCCCTAGGCTTCATTTGAGGGGATCCGACCTAAATGCCCAGAGAGAGCTCCTTGAAGATTTTCACGGATTTCTCCTTCGGCGCTTGAAGATCTACTTCGCGGACTTGAAGTTTTCCGTCTTCACGAAAGCGAACAAGGCTTTCTCACTTTCGTCTCCACGAAAGCGGACAAGGCTTTCTCACCTTCGTCTCCACGAAAGCGGACAAGGCTTTCTCACTTTCGTCTCCACGAAAGCGGACAAGGCTTTCTCACTTTCGTCTCCACGAAAGCGGACAAGGCTTTCTCACTTTCGTCTCCACGAAAACGTACAAGGTTTTCTCACTTTCGTCTCCACGAAAGCGGACAAGGCTTTCTCACTTTCGTCTCCACGAAAGCGGACAAGACATTCTCACTTTCGTTCTCTACCGTTCTCAGAAGGAAAAGACTTAGTTTTTTTCCGAGAGGTGGCCTGTTGCCCTTGGAACGTTCTCTCTCTCTCTCTGATATTGTAACGAGCAGCGGCCTGTCGCGCTCGACTTCTAAATCTCTAATTGTAACCCCCCAGAAGATAGTGGAGGTTTGGTCGGCACAGCTCCGGCCACGTGGTTTTTTACACTTTCCGGGTTTTCCACGCTAAAAAGTCCAGGTGTAATCAACGAATCTCAAATTGACTGTTTGCGCGCTTGGTTCGCTCCCGAGCTAAGGTGGTTCAAGTAAACCGGTCTACCAAGAGCCCTAAGCGACTCGCAACAAGAACAGTAGGATATTCCGTATATTACACGACTAATTTAACTAGCCAGATATGTCAATTTAAATAATTGGAGTGCACATTATAACAATACTTTGAGCAAAGACATTACCCTTACGGCATTTTGACCGGAAAAATGTTAAGTGAATGTTGTTATTGGTACTCTTAACACCCAAGTTCATGTTGTCTGGGTATATGAAATCATTTTTGTGCTCTTCAAAGTACTCATTTATTGTTTGATACAAATATGATGTTTGGGTACAAACATCGGATTTGGGTACAAATATGATGTTTGGGTACAAACATCGGATTTGGGTACAAATATATATAGGTTACAAATAGTTATTTATGGGGTACCAATAATAACACCCTAAAAAAATCGGATTAATTTTGTTAAGATAAAAGGTGGAGTAAAATAGCCAATTCGCGATCTCTTTCCCAAGATAAATTTTTTTTTACGTGGAGCGCACGAATCTTTTGTGCGGGGGAAAAAATCTGATCGTCAAAATAATGTAGCATAATTTTTGATGAACGAAATACGACTGAAATTTGGATCGGACTGAATTTTCCGATTGAAAAAATTAAACTCTATTTTTCAGATGGACTCCAACTGTCAAATTACCGATTTTTATGATCAAATTTCTCCCCCGAGAGAAAGAACCACTCAGGGTACCAAAAAAAACTCACTTTTCCGGAAAATTTTTGGGTAGGTATGCGCACCTCGCAGAGGTGCGCGAGCAGATCCAACTCGCGATCCAACGGTGCAGATTACGTATTGCGGGAGTATTTCATATGTTGTGGAGGAGTATTACAGTTGTATTGCATCTCGACCGTTGATCACAAGATGTATTGCATCTCGACCCGCACCTCCCAAATTAGATACGTATACTTACCGAAAACGGGTTCTTTCCGGAAGCTCTCAAATATCCGATCCCCGCAAAGCAAATCCCGTCCTGGAGTCGTCTCAGCATTGTCTTGTTCAAGCTTCGAGAGGCTGAGATCGTCCCCAACTCGTGCCCACTCGTTCGCATTCCAACTCAGCCCTTATCCGCTGCAGCAGCGCCACACTCCACCGCACGTTAGGTGTTCGACGTAATGCTCCAATACAAAATTCAGTAATCACCCCCCTCCTTTCTCCTACTTCACGCGCGAGGAGAAACAGCTAGGAGGGAAGACTGATTCGAGATCATTTTTAGCGCCGGCGAGTTCGAATGCTCAATAGAATGCCAACTGCCGCCTCCGCCACTTCCGCCTCCGCCCTCGGCCCATCTCTATTCCTTCGGCCCACCGCGTCACTCCCTGCCCGCGCCGCTGCACCGCTGCATCTGGCTGCTGCAACGGCGGCCACGGCTCGGAGGAACTTCACCCTCCAGGTCGCGCTCACCACCGACGTCTCCTCGTCTCCCGATTCGGTCGCCGAAGAAGAGGCGGAGGCCGCCGCCAAGGTTGGGGCCAGGATCCGCGTGACGACGTCCGTTAAGGTCTACCACGTGACGAAGGCGCCGGAGCTGGATTTGCGCGGGATGGAGGGGACGATCAAGCAATACATTGGGGTTTGGAAGGGGAATCGCATCTCCGCCAATCTCCCTTTCAAGGTGGAGTTCCTCCTTCCAGTCGATGGGCAGGAGAAGCCCGTCAAGTTCGTCGCCCACCTCAAAGAGGATGAATTCGAGTACCTTCCTGAATCCGATTGAGCGAGTTCTTGCTGCTGTGATCTTGATGCAGAGATTCGGATTTCGGGAACCCTTTGGTGTCTCTGAATCTCTGGGGACTGGTGTATGTACGGATGGAACTGTAGAGGTAGGCGCTGTAAACCCTGTCTTCCTGATGCTGAATAAAGCGGTAAGTTGTAGAATACATAGTACTGAATCGCTGATGCAAAAGAAAAATACTGCATCCTTCCTTCTAATGTTTGTGAAAAATATTGAGGTACAGTCGTATGATCAGTGATTGTGATTCAATGGTGTAGATTGGTTTTGAAAATACAAACGTAATACGATCATATTGAAATATGGTCGTATTTTAGATCAATCACGCGTAAAAAGTAATGCTTGCAATAAAGCATCGATGTGATAGTGGGTACCCGCGTGGTGATCTATGATTGGTTACACGCACTAACAAATTTTTTTTGTGATGTTTTTCTCCTCATATTTCTGACATAAATTTACTTTTGGGGGTGATTGATGCAATAAAAAAAAAAGATCTTGTATAGGATCAAATGGTGACCATGTGTATGATCTTTGATCATATATATTATCACTTTTTACTGTTTGGATGATCACTCTTGCACAACTTGAATTTAAGGTCGGCGGATCGGGCTGAAAGAACATATGAGCAAAACGATCGTATTTTAGATTGTGAACGGAAGATTAAGGCCTCATTTGGCGTGAATTCTCATCCGCAGAATTTTTTGCCATCATTTTTCTATAGTTTTGTAAGAAATGTGATTTATCATATTTTTGAAATTAATGTGGCTAGATTGGCTCAAATTGACTCAAATCTTGGGTGGTATGTTTGACAAACGATCATAAGATCCGGGAACGAATTTCATCCGCACCGCGCAACCGCGACCACGGTTCCTGCAGCGTGGATGAAAACACGTGAAATCCACTCTTTATAGTGGCGGGGCTGATACCCGTGGCCCGGCCGCGGCCCCGCCAAACAGCGTGGCACTGCGGCGGGGCGGTGTTGTCCGCCCGACCACGGCAGACCAGCCCCGCCAAACGAGGCCTTTATATCCTAGTAAATTAAAGAAGTCAACCCATGTCGATAAACATGCCCGCTTTAACTCAACCCATTTGATATTCCGTCGAATCTCATTGTTTTACTCCTCTTTGAGGCGGCCAATGAGCACGTCTCAGTAGATCACTCGTCCTAGAAGTACTCATACTTGAGCATGATTATCTGAGATCATAATTTCTACTCCATAACATGCTCTTAAAGAGATCTCTCAAATTTATAGTCTAAATTATTACTAAGATAACAAAGTAACTTTCTTTCAATTTTGAGCTGAATTTAGTTTATTCATGCACTCTTGTTCATAAGGTCTTGTTTTGAGAACACATGTAATGACTAGACCTGTAATATTTGAGAGATTATCCGCTTTGGTTCAATTCAACACATATTAAATTGATCATCATTGTTTTATTTTCTCTTAAGTGGTCTACTAGAACTTCTCCGTAGGTCACTTATCTTGAAAAGAACAATTAACCGTGTTCATAATTGAGCTCCATAACTCACATATTTATGGCCCAAGCTATTTTTTGTTGCCCGACAACCTCTACTTCGATTTTGATACGAGATTAAGTTCACTTATCCACGCCATTCTCCTAAAAATTTGTCATCCTAGAAGTCTTCCTTCTAAGATCTGCTCCTTGTCTAAGCCGCGTTGTCTCTTCAACACTTTCCGCCCTTGTCGATTTATTGTGTCACATTAGCCTGCATTATGGAGATGTCATTAATTCAGTTAAGAGTGCTCGAATTACAGTATTACTATGATCGGTGAATCAGCTGGAAAGTCCTTGTTGGCTACATCAAAAGAGATAAAAAATGTCGGATTCAACTAAATATAGAATGGAAGGTTGCATTCAAGGAAGATAGTGAGTTTTTGAGCATGCGACTTGCGAAATATTATGAATTATTATAGTAAGTACATCAACAAATCACATTGGTCTATATTTCTTTTAAATTAGTGCTGATTTAGAGAGCCGCTTGTAAAACCTCGATTTCTAGAAGTGCAAGTGGAAACATGTGAGCTAACACGCCACGGTAGCTGTTATTGTCGGCGGTAACAGTCGTTTTGAGAGGTTCAAGTGGCTTGGGAGATAACGCCGCGTGGTAGCATTTTCGCGGCGCGATAGCTCTCAGGCGGACTGACTTGTTTTAGATCCAATGATCTAAGCCCATAAATCATCTTTAGGACCGATCTGAAGGCTAGAAAATGTTCATGGGAGAGTTCTAAAGGGGTCTAAAAGCGCTAAGTTAAATCAGTGGTCCTTTATTCTCCATGGCTAGGTTACGACCGTGAGAAGGGCGCAAATAAGGGCGGAAAACCGTGAGAGGAAGGAAGAAGGTTTGTCGGAACTCCGTTGCTCGGATCGACGAGTCGTCGCAGGAGGAAGATTGCTTGTGTCGTTGCGATCGTTCTCCATCCAATTTTCGCTGAGATCTATGGTTCCGAAGCGTGCCCTAAAGGTAACAACCCCCTCCTTCCGGTCAATAGGATTCTTCCTAGTCGTTTTTCTCTTGTTTGGATTTTGTGCGTGAAGCCAAAACCGCAGTGTGTTAACCTATTTTGGTGATGTTTATACGAAATCGTGTGTACGAACAATTGTTAGGGAGATATGTGATACCCTAGTGTTATTATGATGCATGTACATGGGGTTGGAAGGCGTGAGGTGGCTGGAATGTGATGTTTCATAGTTTATGGGAGATACCGTCGCGCGGTAGCGTTATCGCCGACGATAGCCCCTAGCTAACCTGATTGAGTGCTTCCAGGCAGTGGATTTCCCCATGGGAGTGGTAGGATGCATGCATGAATTTGAGAAGACACATGTAATGATGTAGGGCTCAAGAGTTTAAGTTTTCTGGGAGGTACCAGAGATAGCTTCTAGAAAACCCTTGAGAGGTGCTTTCATGCACTATAAATGAATCATGAGAACTTTGTATTGTATGTCTGATACATGTAGAAATGTATGATATGCTAAGCAAGGACTTGCATGTTTCCTAGGATGTACTGTCTGACAATAGTGCTACCGTCGACGATAGTACTCAGACAACACAAAATTGTGAACTCATGACATTGTGGACTCAAGAGAGGGAGTCACTTATCTCTTGTAGCTTGGGCTCAAGGTGTTGGGTATAATATCACTACTTGTAGATGTGGACTCAGAGAGTTGGGACAATGCTCACTCGTCGTAGCATATTGACATAAGGTTGGAAGTTCTCACCCTCATGACTCAGGGGTTAGATATACATGTCTTTGTAGCTTGTGACTCGAAAGTCGCATGACTTCCCAAATTTGGGAGCTTCTCTCGTAGCTAGATGAATGAACTGTAGGATGCTAGTAAATGTTAAACAATTGGATTCTTGTATGTTGAACACATATAACATGCTTTCTTTGTTTTATAGATTTCTCTCTTGTTCACTGCTTTATTTTTTATATTATATATATTGTGAAGTGCTGACTTGCAGAGTGATGTAGTTCCTCGGGGTCCGCTAGGACGGCCGGGAGAAGGGGGTGTTCTTATGTAGTTATGGTCAGCTCATAACTCACCCATGTTACCTCATCCCTTGTGTGTGGTATGGATGTGGAGAGCCGCTAGAGTCACTTCGTAGAGTTTCACCCGTCTTCCTGTTTGTCTTTGTTGCTCTGTCTAGAGTCGACATGTGTCAGCCTGCGTGCTAAGAGTTTTGGGTGCATGTACCCCTTTTCTTTAAACATTCGTTTTATTTGAGAACTTTGTAGGCCATTGGCATTTCTTATGTTTGTTGTGGGCATTCTCTAATTTGATGATATTTATATACATTTTCCCACTACATACTTTCAATAGGTTGCTTGGATGATCAGATGTTTTAGTTTATACCATATTTTTAATAATCCGCTTGTGATCATTCCATGTAGTGGGGATCAGCCGGACCATATCACAGGGTAATTATATGTAGGGTGTTACACCGCTCAATTCTCAGATACCATTGTTGATCTACTATGTCAACGGTATGACTAGTGATTCGTTAAGTTTCAGAATACGATTCTTGGTGTATGCAAGTTTTGGGTTGAACCAAAATGACTAATCAATTGGTTCATAGTCCAATCCAATTTTTAAAATTAATTGATTCTTGGTGTATGCAAGTAGTGGTGATTAAAACTTGTATTTTTTTTATAGTGTGTTATTAGCAAATCTTGTTTAGCTTCTAGCAAATCATTAATATTAGCAAACCATTAGTACTAGCAAATCATCAAATTTGAAAACCAATTGGTTACTAGTAAACCCTACTTTTTTAAAAAAAAAATCTCCTTCCTCTTCTATCTCGCCTCGTGCCGATCGAAGAGTACCCATCAACCGTCCTCACCCATCACACATTTGAAATGTTCCAGAAGAACTACATCCGCAGTTTGCAGTTTGTGAAACAACGCCGAAGAACTACAACTCTGTTTGGGACAACTTATGCTGATGAGAAAGTTTTTGATCGAATAGAGCTTTGAGAATAGAGTAATTTGAAAAGCGCTTATGAGAAAGTTGTAGAATGTTTGAAAAGTCTATTCTTAAGTGATGATTGAATATAGTTTTTTCATTTAAACTGTCTGGTAGAACTGCGGTTACAAAAGCAACTTTTAAAAACCCAAGTATTGAAATATAATGTTGTTGAAAATACGCGCCCGAGCAAACACGCGCGTCCGGGCGAAAAATGATCGTCCGAAGAAAAGGTTGCCCGGGCGAAAAATGGCCCCCCGAGCGAAAAAACGGTCGTCCGAGAGAAAAATGCATGCCCGGGAGAAAAATGACCGCCTGAGCGAAAAAACACCACCTGGCGAAAAATGCCCGCCCGGGTGAAAAACACGCGCCAGGGCGAAAAACGACCGCCTGAGCGAAAAATACGTGTCTGGTCAAAAAACGCATGCACGGATGAAAAAAAGCGCGCCTGGGCGAAAAAAAATACCTGCTCGATTGGTATTTAGCGAAATTGAGTTAATAAAAGAGAAAAAGCTAAAGACACATAAATCAGTTTTTAGAAAGCTATGTTGAATTGACTTATAAAAAGCCTTAAATATAACTTATTTGAAGAAACTCTTTTGAAAAAGTTGTTTATTCGAACAACCAAATAAAAGCTTTTGTTAATCCAATAGAACTTTCTAAATAGAAAAAACTGCCCCAAACAAAACTTACATCTCGGCGCCTCCCCTCTCCCAGATTTTCTCACTTTTGGACCATTGAAACTTTTTTTTCTATTAACTGTTTATTGTCATTTCAAGTAAATCTTATATAAATATTTTTTTTTAATTTGTTTTAATCTGAGGTAAATTCGCATTGACTTCATTGATACTGTTTTAACCAGCATCTCCTATATAAAAGAAAAGTTGCATGCATGCTTATGTGATGGCATTGTTTTATCCAACATCTCCTCCATGCAAATTATGTGATGACACTCTTTTATCCAACATCAAAAGTGTTATACCACCCATAAACGCCTTGGGGTACGTCTAAAGGAAACCCCGCTTAAGAAAGGTGGGGGCAACGGACAACGCATAATCGCTTGAGTTGAAAAGACCGAGCCCGCCATTCCCGCCGCCATCCGCCAAAGTCAAGGCGCGCCCGGAGCAAACCACAGATGCATGCACCACCGCGTGCACGGTAGCACACGGGCAGCACCCCCCATCGCGGGGAAGCGGCCCGGCCGAGCACCGACTGCACCCCTCAAGGGGGCGCAGCTCCAGCCGCACCCCTTGGGGGGTGCGGCCCGAGCCGCACCCCCCTTAGGGGTGCGGCCCAGCCGCACCCCTCAAGGGGTGCGGCCCCAGCCGCACCCCATGAGAGGTGCGTCCCGAGCCGCACCTCCCTTGAGGGGTGCGGCCCCAGCCGCACCCCTCCAGGGGTGCGGCCCGGCCGCACCCCTCCAGGGGTGCGGCCCTAGCCGCACCCCTTGGGGAGTGCGGCCCAAGCCGCACCCCCCTTGAGGGGTGCGGCCAAACCGCACCCCCTTGGGGTGCGGCCTAGCTGCATCCCCCCGGGATGCGGCCCAACCGCGCCGCCCTTAGGGTGCGGCCAGGCCTCCTCCCCGCGCTTTCTCCACAAGGGGGCTCGTAAGGGACACCGCCGTATTCACGCCCCCTCGTCGGCGCGTCGAATCCCAATTCCCCTTTGGGGGACAACTTCCCGTTCCACCGTTTGCTCGGAACGCCTCCGCGCTCACGCGCGCTCAGAACACTACTAAGCGCGCTCAGAGCGCTTCCATGTTCGTTGCGCGCTCGGAGCACTTTAGCGCTCACGCGCGCTCAGAACGCGTTCGGGAGCGTTTTCACTTTTTGTCTTTCAGGCGTCTCACTTTTTGTCTTTCAGGCGTTCTCACTTTTTGTCTTTCAGGCGTCTCACTTTTTGTCTTTCAGGCGTCTCACTTTTTGTCTTTCCGGCTTCTCACTTTTTGTCTTTCCGGCTTCTCACTTTTTGTCTTTCCGGCTTCTCACTTTTTGTCTTTCCGGCTTCTCATATTTTGGGTTTCCGGCTTCTCACTTTTCAGGAACAGTTAGTCGCCTTTTTCGCCTCCAACAGAACTGCCCGAACTGTCCGAGCCGCCCAAGCTGCCCGAAGGGCAAGGTGGTCATTTACGAAAAATGGCGATCTGTGTGCCCCAAGCCGGAAAATATGATTCGTCCGCCGAGCATTTATGGAAACTGCCAACGGCAAGATTACCGGACTACCCCCGGCCAAAGCTATAAAAAGGGCCCTGGGGCTTCATTTGAAGGGACCTGGACTTCTGGACCCGGGAGAGCTCCTTGCAGACTTTTGCGGAATTCTCCTTCGGCGCTTGAAGATCTCCTTCGTGGACTTGAAGATCTTCATCATCCCAAAAGGCGACTAGCCTTCTCACTTCCGAAAGGCGACCAACAGTCTCAGAAGGAAAAGGCGACTAGCCTTCTCACTTCCGAAAGGCGACAAGCATTCTCAGAAGGAAAAGGCGACTAGCATTCTCACTTCCGAAAGGCGACAAGCATTCTTAGAAGGAAAAGGCGACTAGCCTTCTCACTTCCGAAAGAAGACAAGTATTCTCAGAAGGAAAAGGCGACTAGCCTTCTCACTTCCGAAAGGCGACAAGCATTCTCAGAAGGAAAAGGCGACTAGCCTTCTCACTTCCGAAAGGCGACAAGCATTCTTAGAAGGAAAAGGCGACTAGCCTTCTCACTTCCGAAAGGCGACAAGCATTCTCAGAAGGAAAAGGCGACTAGCCGTCTCACTTCCGAAAGGCGACTAGCGTTCTCAGAAGAGAAAAAGACTTAGTTTTTCCGAGAGGTGGCCTGTCACCCTCGGAGCTCGTTCTCTCTCTCTCTCTCCAAATATTGTGACGAGCAGCGGCCTGTCGCGCTCAAGTTCTAGCGTCCAAGTTGTAACCCCCAGAAGATAGTGAAGTTTGGTCGGCACCGCTCCGGCCGCGTGGTTTTTTACCCTTTCCGGGTTTTCCACGTTAAAAACTCCCTGTGCACTCATCAAATCTCTAATTGGCTGTTTGCGCGCTTAGTTCGCTCACGAGCTAAGGTAGTTCGAGTGAACCGGTCTACCAAGAGCCCTAAGCGTTCCGCAACAGTTTGGCGCCGTCTGTGGAAAAGTTCCCAAAAACTCTTCAAAAGCCAACTGCCATGGCAAGGAAGAGTGCTCGCACTACTGAAGGATCGATGCCGGAAGGACGCGTCGACCCGGCTCCCTCCCACTCGCTTATCGATGCACCTCCCGCAGAGGAGGCACTACCGGCACCCGCGGCGGGTTTAGAGGTGCGCGTGCGGCAGATCGAAGAACATCAAGCTGAGATGTTGGCTCTCGTAAGGAATCTTGGGGCTCCTCCAGCTCCGATTCAGCCACCAGCTCTGAACGCACCACCACCCCCAATTCTGAATCATGCCCCGAACGGGGAGGCCACCCAGGAAGACGAAGCCTCGGAAGGATTCTCCAATGCGGCAAGTTCCGCTCACCGTGCCCCACCAGCTGGAGGCCCAGAAGCTAACCACCGCCACCACCACGGAAGAGCTCACCTGAGCAAGCAGTGGAAAGAGCTACGCGAGAAGAAATACGCAACATGATAGAGGAGGAGTATGCCCAAGCAGGGCGACGCGCAGCTCTCGCCCGCCATCCCGCGCGCCACGGCTCCCCACTATCACCTCAAGTCCTGGACCATCCAATTCCAAACGGTTTCAAGCTTCCCAACATTGAAACGTTCGACGGGACGGACGACCCGCTGGAACACGTCAATCACTTCACCACCATCATGGGGATTTACAGCGCCCCCGACCAACTCCTCTGTCGAGTGTTCCCGACAACTTTGAAAGGACAAGCGCGCACTTGGTTCCACTCCCTGCGAGATGGGGCCATCAACAACTTCGCAGAAATGGCGCGGTAGTTCGTGGACCAGTTCATCGCCAATCGTAGGATTGTCCGAGATCCTTCCCATCTCTCGGGAATCCGCCAGAACGATGGAGAAACTCTGAAGGATTTTTTCCGACGCTTCACCTCTGAGGCGCGACAGATCCCGGGAGTCGACCCCGAGCTTTTGCGAGGATTTTTCCTTGGAGGACTCCGCCCAAGTGGCTTCTACTCAGCTCTAATGAGAGAAACCGTACAAAGCTATCCTGACCTCGTTCAGCGAGTCGAGGCCCAGATAGCAGCAGATGAGGCAATTGAAGCGCACCGCCGGCAGTTTGAGGGGAGCTCGAAGAGGAAGAAAGAGGAGTCACTGCCACAGGCAATTCCCCATAAGAACAGCAAGCATCACGAGAACCCCAGACGAGACCGAGGATCTCGCCAACGTCAGGACTACACTCCCCTGAACACTACCAGGACTAACGTTCTCCTCGCCATCCGTGATAGCGACGCGCTTCGCAGGCCCGAGCCGCTTGCACCGAACAGAGGAAATCAGTCGCAGTATTGTGACTTTCATCGCGGGCGTGGACACATGACTGAAGGCTGCAACAAATTGAAGGAGGAAATCGAGCGCCTTGTCCAACAAGGCCTTCTCGGAAGGTTTTTACTAAACCAGGTCCCAAACCAACACGGACCACGGGCTGACACTCCAGTAGAGGACAACGATGTACCCCGACATGGATGAACCAGAGATACCGGGCAGGGAAACTTTCCTCGTAGTAGAGCACGCACAACCCGCATTTCATTTGTCGTCGATTTCTGTTTTCCGCTCCTTCCAGTTTTCTGCTTTTAAAAACAGTAAGCCGCAAGATTATACTTGCGCGCATGTATCCATTATGTATTTGAAATTACTACATTTGCTCTCTGTCTCAATCAGCGGTACTAATCTTCTAAAGTGAGGCACCGAAAAGTTAAAGTCACATATGACCCTCAGCATTATTATCAAACGACAAACTCGCCAACATAGGAAAAAGAAGGGGCCTCTCACAAGTGGAGGACATACGTCGAGTCCAACAATCTAAACCAAGTCCGTAAAAAGGACAACACAGCTCCCACGCTGCAGAGCATCATGCTCCCGCGTTGCAGGGCACACAGCTCCCACGCTGCAGAGCATCATGCTTCCGCGTTGCAGGGCACACAGCTCCCACGTTGCAGAGCATCATGCTCCCGCGTTGCAGGGCACACAGCTCCAACGCTGCAGAGCATCATGCTCCCGCGTTGCAGGGCACACAGCTCCAACGCTGCAGAGCATCATGCTCCCGCGTTGCAGGGCACACAGCTCCCACGCTGCAGAGCATCATGCTCCCGCGTTGCAGGGCACACAGCTCCCACGCTGCAGAGCATCATGCTCCCTCTATTCACCGGCCAAGTCTACATCATGTAAAAGTCGCGAGCAAAGGCACGTGCACCAAAGCCGCGGGCACAGAACCGCGCAAAAAGTCGCGAGCAAAGGCACGTGCACCAAAGCCGCGGGCACAGAACCGTGCAAAAAGTCACGAGCAAAGGCTCGTGCACTAAAGCCGCGAGCACAGACTCGTGCACCAAAGCCGCGAGCACAGACTCGTGCACCAAAACCACGAGCACAGACTCGTGCAAAAAAGCCGCAAGCACAGACTTGCGCAAACTAATTTTCTATTGTGTAAAAGCCGCGGGCTCAGAACCGCGCAAGCTAATCTGTCATTTTGCATAAATCCCTCAGCCCATGCGGATATCAGAGCCGGGCAGCAAGCCCACAACGACCTCGGAAAACCAACACCCTCCGACATCAGCTCCTACCAGAAAAGCGCCGCACAGTGGACAATGGGTGAAGCCGCCACAGAAAAATTAAAACCTCCGAACTCCTCGCATCGAAACTCGAACTCCGAAGGTTTGGGGGGCTTATGTTATACCACCCATAAACGCCTTGGGGTACGTCTAAAGGAAACCCCGCTTAAGAAAGGTGGGGGCAACGGACAACGCATAATCGCTTGAGTTGAAAAGACCGAGCCCGCCATTCCCGCCGCCATCCGCCAAAGTCAAGGCGCGCCCGGAGCAAACCACAGATGCATGCACCACCGCGTGCACGGTAGCACACGGGCAGCACCCCCCATCGCGGGGAAGCGGCCCGGCCGCGCACCGACTGCACCCCTCAAGGGGGCGCAGCTCCAGCCGTACCCCTTGGGGGGTGCGGCCCGAGCCGCACCCCCCTTAGGGGTGCGGCCCAGCCGCACCCCTTAGGGGGTGCGGCCCTAGCCGCACCCCCCTTGAGGGGTGTGGCCCGGCCGCACCCCTCCAGGGGTGCGGCCCTAGCCGCACCCCTTGGGGAGTGCGGCCCAAGCCGCACCCCCCTTGAGGGGTGCGGCCAAACCGCACCCCCTTGGGGTGCGGCCTAGCCGCATCCCCCCGGGATGCGGCCCAACCGCGCCGCCCTTAGGGTGCGGCCAGGCCTCCTCCCCGCGCTTTCTCTACAAGGGGGCTCGTAAGGGACACCGCCGTATTCACGCCCCCTCGTCGGGCGCGTCGGATCCCAATTCCCCTTTGGGGGACAACTTCCCGTTCCACCGTTTGCTCGGAACGCCTCCGCGCTCACGCGCGCTCAGAACACTACTAAGCGCGCTCAGAGCGCTTCCATGTTCGTTGCGCGCTCGGAGCACTTTAGCGCTCACGCGCGCTCAGAACGCTTCCGAACGCGTTCGGGAGCGTTCTCACTTTTTGTCTTTCAGGCGTCTCACTTTTTGTCTTTCAGGCGTTCTCACTTTTTGTCTTTCAGGCGTCTCACTTTTTGTCTTTCAGGCGTCTCACTTTTTGTCTTTCCGGCTTCTCAGTTTTTGTCTTTCCGGCTTCTCACTTTTTGTCTTTCCGGCTTCTCACATTTTGGGTTTCCGGCTTCTCACTTTTCAGGAACAGTTAGTCGCCTTTTTCGCCTCCAACAGAACTGCCCGAGCCGCCCAAGCTGCCCGAAGGGCAAGGTGGTCATTTACGAAAAATGGCGATCCGTGTGCCCCAAACCGGAAAATATGATTCGTCCGCCGAGCATTTATGGAAACTGCCAACGGCAAGATTACCGGACTACCCCCGGCCAAAGCTATAAAAAGGGCCCTGGGGCTTCATTTGAAGGGACCTGGACTTCTGGACCCGGGAGAGCTCCTTGCAGACTTTTGCGGAATTCTCCTTCGGCGCTTGAAGATCTCCTTCGTGGACTTGAAGATCTTCATCATCCCAAAAGGCGACTAGCCTTCTCACTTCCGAAAGGCGACCAACAGTCTCAGAAGGAAAAGGCGACTAGCCTTCTCACTTCCGAAAGGCGACAAGCATTCTCAGAAGGAAAAGGCGACTAGCCTTCTCACTTCCGAAAGGCGACAAGCATTCTTAGAAGGAAAAAGCGACTAGCCTTCTCACTTCCGAAAGAAGACAAGCATTCTCAGAAGGAAAAGGCGACTAGCCTTCTCACTTCCGAAAGGCGACAAGCATTCTCAGAAGGAAAAGGCGACTAGCCTTCTCACTTCCGAAAGGCGACAAGCATTCTTAGAAGGAAAAGACGACTAGCCTTCTCACTTCCGAAAGGCGACAAGCATTCTCAGAAGGAAAATGCGACTAGCCGTCTCACTTCCGAAAGGCGACTAGCGTTCTCAGAAGAGAAAAAGACTTAGTTTTTCCGAGAGGTGGCCTGTCACCCTCGGAGCTCGTTCTCTCTCTCTCTTTCCAAATATTGTGACGAGCAGCGGCCTGTCGCGCTCAAGTTCTAGCGTCCAAGTTGTAACCCCCAGAAGATAGTGAAGTTTGGTCGGCACCGCTCCGGCCGCGTGGTTTTTTACCCTTTCCGGGTTTTCCACGTTAAAAACTCCCTGTGCACTCATCAAATCTCTAATTGGCTGTTTGCGCGCTTAGTTCGCTCACGAGCTAAGGTGGTTCGAGTGAACCGGTCTACCAAGAGCCCTAAGCGTTCCGCAACAAAAAGAAAGTATTTCATACATGCTTTTGTGATGACCCGCAAGCGGTTCGGTTTGGACCAAAACCGTAGTTGAACTGAGCGATTTTACCTCGGTTTGGCTTTAAGCCGATTTTATCGGTTCACTGTAGAAAAGTTTGATTGCAACTTGGTAACATAATTGTTTGTTATATTTTTTGTATAATGATTTATTTGCAACCATGATTAAAATCCTAACTAATAGTTTGATATTTTTGTATACAATTATGTATTTGTAATCTTAACATAATCATAATTTTGATATATATTAAGTATTGTAAGTTAATATGTTAGATTAGTCATGCGTATTTAAGTTATTTAAGAGAACTAAATATCATTTTATACAACTAAAGAGTATTTTTTTAGACATAAAATGAAGTTAATTGGTACTGTTGCGGTCCACTCAAGGCATCGGTAGATCGGACTAGATTGGACCGTCTTAGCCCGGGAGCGTTTGAGCGCGCAAACAATCACAGAAAAAGAGAAAGCTAACAAGATAATTTTTTTAACGTGGAAAACCCGTCAACTGGGTGAAAAACCACGCGGTCGAGTCTGTGCCGGCCGAAACCTCCACTATTTGTTGGTTGTTGTACAAAACTACTTTAAAGAACTCGAGGGCGACAGACCGCCTCTCGTTACAATTGTTGAGAGAGAGATACTCGGAGGGTGACAAGCCACCGCTCCTGGAGCTAAGACTTTTGTCTGATGCAGAGGGAGATGTTGCGCTCTAAGCGCTCTAGAGGTTTTGACTGCAGCTTGAAGGTTGGATCGATGTGCTCTGTGCGTCTTTGTCTCTGTCGGTTGTCTCCTGCTGCGCGAGAGGAGTTTGGAGTGCTGTTCTTGCTGGAGGCTGGAGCGTTTGTTCTTGAGTGCGCGGAGTGCTTGTTGCTGAGTACGCGGGGTTATGCTTGGACGGTCTTGAGAGCGGAGCGCGCAGAGGCGCTCTTGGAGCAGTCTTCAGAGCGGAGCGCACGGAGGCGCGCTTGAAGCGGTCTTGAGAGCGGAGCGCGCGGAGGCGCGGTTGGAGTGGTCTTGAGAGCAGAGCGCACGGTGGCGCGCTTGGAGCAGTCTTCAGAGCGGAGCGCACGGAGGCGCGCTTGGAGCGGTCTTGAGAGCGGAGCGCGCGGAGGCGTGCTTGGAGCGGTCTTGAGAGCGGAGCGCGCGGAGGCGCGCTTGGAGCGGTCTTGAGAGCGGAGCGCCCGGAGGCGCGCTTGGAGCGGTCTTGAGAGCGGAGCGCCCGGAGGCGCGCTGGAGCGGTCTTGAGAGCGGAGCGCACGGAGGAGCGCTTGGAGTGGTCTTGAGAGAGGAGCGCACGGTGGCGCGCTTGGAGCGGTCTTGAAATCGGAGCGCACGGAGGCGCGCTTGGAGCGGTCTTGAGAGCGGAGCGCACGGAGGCGCGCTTGGAGCGGTCTTGAGAGCGGAGCGCACGGAGGCGCGCTTGGAGCGGTCTTGAGAGCGGAGCGTCCGGAGGCGCGCTTGGAGCGGTCTTGAGAGCGGAGCGCACGGAGGAGCGCTTGGAGTGGTCTTGAGAGAGGAGCGCACGGTGGCGCGCTTGGAGCGGTCTTGAAATCGGAGCGCACGGAGGCGCGCTTGGAGCGGTCTTGAGAGCGGAGCGCACAGAGGCGCGCTTGGAGCGGTCTTGAGAGCGGAGCGCACAGAGGAGCGCTTGTGAGCGCGCAAGGAGGAGGCGCGCTTGTGAGCGCGCAAGGAGGAGGCGCGCTTGTGAGCGCGCAAGGAGGAGACGCGCTTGTGAGCGCGCAAGGAGGATGCATGCTGGTGAGCGCGCAAGGAGGACGCACGCTGGTGAGCGCGCAAGGAGGAGTCGCGCTTGTGAGCGCGCAAGGAGGAGGCGCGCTGGTGAGCGCGCAAGGAGGAGTCGCGCTTGTGAGCGCGCAAGGAGGAGGCGCGCTTGTGAGCCCGCAAGGAGGAGGCGCGCTTGTGAGCGCGCAAGGAGGAGGCGCGCTTGTGAGCGCGCAAGGAAGAAGGAGGAGAGAGAAAATCCGTAGGAGGATTTTCCCGGCTGGAGAGAGAGAAAGTCTCAAAAGGGGGAGGAGAGATGGAGGAGGAGAAGATGGAAAAAAGAGAAGCCTTGAGGTTCTATTTATAGTTTTTGAGGGTGGCACTTTCGTAATTAAATGGGTGGTTAGGGTAGTTATGGTGGTTATGCGGCTGCCCGCACACCATAACCAATTTATGTGTTATACGCACACTAATCATGAATATAGCTACGCGCACACCAGTTTGTATAGTTTTGCGGTGATATGTATTCATATGACGGATATGGTTATGCGCACACCATAACCATATTATTTGCTATACGCAGATCGTATTGAAGGATTTTACTATTTGCACCCCCATATGGAGGATTTAACTATTTGCACCCCATGATGCAGAATTTACTATTTGCACCCCCATGTTGGAGGATTTTACTATTTGCACCCCAATGTTGGAGGATTTTACTATTTGCACCCCATGATGCAGAATTTTACTATTTGCACCCCCATGTTTGGTGGTTACGGGGCTAGTGGGGTTTCTTTGGATAATCGCACACCCATGAATGGGGTGCGGTTAGCGCCTTCAAGGAAACCCTATCATTTGCCCCCCAAGTCCCCGAAGTTCGAAGCCGGGGCGAGAGAGGTGCGGGGACTTTTTGTGCGAAATAGTTGTGGCGATTGTGGTGGAGTCAACAACGTGGTATGGAAGGAGGTGCTTGAAGAGTCTCGGAAAGGACTTCCTGTAGCGGAGCGGTGTGAGGAAGGTGCGCTCGCATGCTGTGCGGATGTAGGAGTGGCGCCCACATGTGGTGAGCGCGCGGGGAGCGCACCTGTGTGATGTGGCTCATACCTACAAGCCTTTGCTCGTGAAGACTCGGGCGACTCCTTGGTCTTTCAGGGAGCGAGGCATTGTCCTCAGGGGTAGTTTATGTAGTGGCCCTCCTCATTAGTTGTGGAGCATGTTGATGTTTGAAAGTGACGGTATGGGATACCTGCAAGTCCGGGAGTGAAGTTCCCCTGTACGGCGGTGTTGTCGCATTGCTGAGATATATCTGAGCTTGATGTCGGAGGTCTTTTCGAGGGTGAGAGGGAGATTGGTGTTGATGTGGATGAGGCATGGCTCCGTCTTTATCGTTTCTTTGCACATTTGCATTGTGCAGCAGCTTGGTACTTTGCTTACAGAGCTTTGGTAGCTCCTTGAGCGTTGCTTGAGTGTTTGTTTACTGTTCCAGCCTTGAGCACTTGCTTGTGACGATGGTTAAGCATTTGTGGTGTTGTAACCATCTTGCGCGGTCAACTGCATTTTTCGTCTTGGATGTTAGCGTTTGGAGGACGAGACGCAGGTGGTGCTGGAACTTACTACGTGGGCGAATGGAGGGCGATTCGAGCCGAGTAGTGAGAGGTTCACATTACTGACCTAGGGGATGTTGTTGATAGTCGCAGTGAAAGGCAGACGCTTCGAACCGTTTGTGAGCGCGAGGAGGCAGGGCATGGCGACGCTGCAACCTACTGCGGGTAGAAGGGCAGACCCATTGTAACTTTGCTTGGCCGATCATCAAGGGGGGCAGGCCCCTGACGATGGCAGGCGGAGGTCTGGCGACCTTACCTATTGTAACTTGGCAGGGACCGATCGTCAAGGGGAGCAGGTCCCTGACGATGGCAGGCGGAGGTCTGGCGACCTTACCTATTGTAACTTGGCGGGGACCGATCGTCAAGGGGGGCAGGCCCCTGACGATGGCAGGCGGAGGTCTGGCGACCTTACCTATTGTAACTTGGCGGGGACCGGTCGTCAAGGGGGGCAGGCCCTTGAAGATGGCAGGCGGAGGTCTGGCGACCTTACCTATTGAAACTTGGCAGGGACCGATCGTCAAGGGGGGCAGGCCCCTGACGATGGCAGGCGGAGGTCTGGCGACCTTACCTATTGTAACTTGGCGGGGACCGGTCGTCAAGGGGGGCAGGCCCCTGACGATGGCAGGCGGAGGTCTGGCGACCTTACCTATTGTAACTTGGCGGGGACCGGTCGTCAAGGGGGGCAGGCCCTTGAAGATGGCAGGCGAAGGTCTGGCGACCTTACCTATTGAAACTTGGCAGGGACCGATCGTCAAGGGGGCAGTCCCCTGACGATGGCAGGCGGAGGTCTGGCAACCTTACCTATTGTAACTTGGCAGGGATCGATCGTCAAGGGGGGCAGGACCCTGACGATGGCAGACGGCGGTCTGGCGACCTTACCTATTGAAACTATGTTATCTGAAACATATGAAGTTAATGAAATCAGAAAGTAATTCGCAGGAACCACGTGTAGAAGTTAAATCACACGTCTTTATTGAATGCTGATAAAGCCAGCATGAAGGAGAGGAGGTGCAAGTACAAGTTGGTGAACAGGGAGGGAGCTTTCTCCTGGTGTGATTACTTGTAGGGGTTGCCCCCCAGTTTTTCTAGGCAAGCGGGCGGCCGATCTCTCGCTTGCCCAGGTGTCGTCAACCGATTTAATGTTTTGCTTCACAAGAATCTTTTCAGAAGTCCTTGTCGAATAAGACGTTCCATTTCCTTCTTTAGCTTTGTGCAATCTTCCGTGTCATGCCCGCGTCCGCGGTGGAACTCACAGTATTGTGATTGGTCTCCTTTGTTTGGAGCGATCGACTTAGGCCTATGAAGCGCCACCTTATCTTGGATTGCGTAAAGTATGTTTGTTCTGGAGGTATTGAGGGGCGTGTTTCTCTGGCGCTGCCGAGGTTGTGGGTTGACGTGACGTTCATTGCTCCTCCCGAAGGCTGATGAAGCCTCTTGTTCCCTTTGTCTTTCCATGCCTCTGTCAAACTACTGTATATGTGCTTCGATTGCTTCGTCGGCAGTGGTCTGGGCGTCGATCCGTTGAACGAGATCGGGGTAGCTGAGTACAGTCTCCCGTATTAATGCAGAGTGGAAGCCACCAGGGCGGAGCCCTGCGAGTAAAAACCCTCGCAGGAGCTCTGGTTTTGCTCCAGGAATTTGTCGTGCCTCAGCGGTGAAACGACGGAAGAAATCTTTATGGGTTTCCCCTTCGCTTTGACGGATCCCGGACAGGTGGGAGGGATCTTTAACAATCCGTCGGCTAGCGATGAACTGGTCTGTGAATTGTTGAGTCAGCTCTGCGAAATCCCTGATTTCTCCCTCCCCCAAGGATAGGAACCAGGTGCAAGCCTGTCCTTTCAAAGTTGCCGGGAATGCCTGACACAGCAGTGAATCTGTGGCATTACAGAGTTGCATCATGATCACGAAGTGTCTGACGTGCTCCGATGGGTCGCTCGCTCCGTCGTATGTCTCAATCTTTGGGAGCTTGAAGTCAAGGGGGATTGGATGTGCCAGAACCTCAGGTACAAATGGTGAGCGACAATGGAGAGGGCGAGGGGCCAAAGCGGCACGCTGCGTTGCTCGTTCGTGCTCTTCAAAAATTATGTGACAGACTTCTTCACGTGTGAGCCTCCCATCTGCAGGCTCATGGCATGTCGCTTCAGGGCGGTTGCGGTGATACTGAGTTTCTGGACTTCTGTCAGGACGGGCCACACGGTCTTGGGCATTCGTACTGGAGAGCTCTCCTTCGGGTTTGCTGATAAGCGAGTGGAGGGGAGCCAAATCAGCATGCCCCCCGGGGATTGATTCTTCACTTGTGCGGATGGCTTTTCCTGCCATGATCTCTAGTCACGAGTACCGTTGTGCAACGGATACTGTCTTCAGAGTCTTCTTCAAGCTTTGGGGGAACTCGATTCCCACAAACGACGTCAAACTGTTGCGGTCCAATCTAGTCCGATCTACCAGAGCCTTGAGTGGACCGCAACAGGTACGGTTCGATTTTTTTGATTTCAAGTTATAGAACCAAACTGAACCAAGTGGTGTAAATGTTGTTTCTGTTCGTGAGATTCAGATCGGTTTGATCGATTTCAGGTTTTCACGCACATCCTTTGATGATCTTGATGTTGAAAAATATTTGTGAAATGGGCACAGACTCCCCCACACATCATTGGGTCGACGATAACAATATTTTGATCATCACTTGTTCCACATGTGTCTTGTCTATCAATGAAAGACATCGACGGTAGTACAGCTTCAACTTATCCCGGACACCAAATAAAAAAAATTAAAATATTGCAGTCTGATTATCATTCTCACGAGTCAATAAAGTAAATTGTCTTAGCTAAAGTGAATCAAGAGTAGACAGTCAAATGAGTTGATCATAATATTTTTAAGTTAAAAGCTTGTAAAGTGAAAATACTTGAGAGTTAGACTCTGTGATGTTTTCAGGATCGATGGAGCATCAAGATAAGAACACCAAGTAATGAACAGGAAAAAACTTGACTTTTACAGACTTGCTTAAAAGTTACAAGTTACAATTGAACAGGACTGAAAATAAGTTGCATACAACAGCCAAAGTAGAAGTAATAATAACTGGTCGCGGACGGTATCCACTTCTCCTCCACAGCACACCACACAGGAGCCACTCGCTGCTCGCTAGCGTCCGACGTTAACTCCTAACACCCTGCATTAACCTTCTCGCAACCTCTCAACTCGCACTCGCAGCTCGCTACCCGCACTCGTTGGCCGCTAGCCGCACTCGCGTACTTAACGCCTGACACGTTAAGTACTTAACGTTCCGCGTTAGCTCGCGAGTATTCTATCTCAAGAGACCTTCTCTAAGTTACTCGCCGAACTCGCATCGAGTTCTCTACTATCTCGCCCAAATCAGTATCTCTACACCGAGGGGGAGTGGGGGGGGGGGGGGGGGGGGGGGGGGGGTCTGCCCTCCTATTTATAGGAAAAGGAGAGACTTTCTAGAAGCCGAGCTAACGTCTGCGCTAGCTCTAACGATGGGCGTTAGCTCACTTCAAAATCTAACACTCCCTTTGAAGTGAGCTCCGAGAACAACTCCAAGTAGCGAGCGAAGCCTCCTGAACGGCCCGATAGAAAGGGGCTTCGTGAATATATCCACAAGGTTATCTTCGCTCTGCACATGCTCCACTACAATCAAGTCACCCAACACCTTATCTCTGATGAAGTGATGCTCGATCTCTATGTGCTTTGTTGTTGTGTGACACACTGGGTTGGTTACCAGTTTCAAGACACTCTCATTGTCCCCGCGAAGCACAGTATGTCCACTGACCTTCTCGTCCACATCTTCCACCAGCCTCCTCTGCCAGACACACTCCTGAGCTGTTAAGGACGATGCCTTGTACTCAGCCTCAGTGGTGGAAAAAGAGATAGAGTCCTGCTTCTTGCTACACCACGAGATGACAACATCTCCACACATAAATACATAACTTGATGTCTACTTGCGATCATCAGCATCACCTGCGTAGTCTGTATCTGTGTACACATGCAGCTTGAAGTCAGACTTCTCTTCATAAAATAAACCCATCTCAAGAGTTCCCTTTACATACTTCAGAATCCCTTTGGCTGCCTCCAGATGAGGCTTCCGCGGCTCCTGCATGTACCGACTAACTCGGCCGACGGCAAAAGCGATGTCTGGCCTCGTGATAGTCAGGTAGATAAGACTCCCCATCAGTGCCCGAAAGATCTTCAGATCAGGAAGAATCCTCCCTTCCTCTTTCCGAAGTTTCAGTCTAGCCTCCAGTGGAATAGAACTACTCTTCCCTTCCTTCATGCTGAATCTCTCGACAATCCTCTCAGCATATGCCCTCTGGAAAACGAGTAGCCAACCTCTTCTCTTCTCAACTTGAAGACCAAGGAAATGGTGCAGTTCACCAAGATCCTTCATCTCGAATCAGATAGATAACTGTTGTCTCAATGTCGCGACCTCCTCCCTATTGTTCCCTATCACGATCAAGTCGTCGACGTACAGCAGCACCGACACATGAATATCTCTACTCTTCTTTACGAGCATGCTAGAGTCTGAGTCTGAGGCATCATAACCATAGAACTGCAGGTACTCCGCAATATTCCCATACCAGACTCTCGACGCCTGTTTCAACCCGTATAGGGCCTTCTTCAGCTTGCACACATGATGTGGAAATGACTTGGACACGTATCCAGGTGGTTGCACCATGAATATGTCCTCGTCAATCTCACCATACAGGAATGCATTCTTCACATCAAGCTTCCACAACTTCCAACCTCGGCACGCCGCCAGAGCAATGACCGTCCTCACCGACGTCATCTTTATCACGGGACTAAACGTCTCCTCGTAGTCCTCTCCATAGGTTTGCGAGAAACCCCGGGCGACAATCCTTGCCTTGTATCGCTCTACTTCTCCATCACCTCTCTTCTTTACCTTGTACACCCACTTGCAGGTTTCATGTTTAATGTCTTCAACCATGGGAACAAGGTCTCAGGTCTCATTTTTCTTTAAGTCCTCCATCTCTTCATCCATGGTCACGTCTCACTCCTTAGTGCCAACATCATCTTCAAAGAGGGCAGGTTCCCTCTCGTCGAATGGTCCTGCAAAGAAGCAAGAGACCAAACTCACAAAGTTCCCCTCCTTATAGCGAGCAGGAGGGACGATGGTCTGCTTCGACCTCCTCAAGACTTGGACACTTTCTACCACCCCGATAGACTCCTCCTCTTCAGCTCTTCTCCCAACATCTCTTGAAGCACCGCCCCCTTCTTTTAGAGCACAAAGCCCCCCTGAGCTAGATGGCGATGGGGCACTGGGAGATAACTCCAACTCCATTGTAGAGTCCTCAGTGACTCTCTCTTCTCTCCTGCTTGAATCTCCACTCTCCGGCAATACCATAGAAGAGACTCCCTGATATGAGATCAGTTCGTCAAACACCGCATCGTGCGAGATGACAAACTTGTGGGTCTGCGGATACATGCACTTCCACCCTTTCTTCCGCTCATCGTAGCCGATGAAGACACTTTCGTGCTTTCGACTCCAACTTGGTTCTCTGAGCATACGGAACATGCACGAAACAGGTTGAACCAAATACTCTCATATGAGCCACATTTGGCTTCTCCCCGAACATTAGCAGGTGTGGAGACACCATCCTGTTGGGACTCAGTGGTAACATGTTGATCACGTGGGGAGCACAAGCCATTCTCTCCGCCCATAAGGCCTTGAGAATGTCATTGACATGTAGCCAGCTCCTGGTTGTCTCCACCAGATGATGAGTATTCCTCTCTACGACCCATTTTGTCGAGGGGTGTTTGCGCAAGAGAGCTCCTGTCGAATTCCGAACTTCCTACAAAAAGAAGCAAACTCATTAAAGGTAAACTCCCCCCATTGTCACTTCTCATCTTCTTCACTCTCATGTTCAGCCTCCCCTACACAAGTTCTTCACTCCTGGAACTTCAAGAAAACTTCCAACTTCTCTCTCAGAAAGTATACCCACGTATAGCGTGTAACGGTCCAGGCCCGCCAACACGGGACCCAGCTGGACCGCCGGCACCCTCCCAGCCCAGGCCCGCCAACACGGGACCCAGCTGGCACCGGAAGGGTTCAGCCTAACCAGCAACCCCTCTCTGTCCCACCACAGGGCACAGTGGTTGTTGGAGACCGTAGTCCCCCTTTGATGAGAATTGAGCCAGTTAAGCGACAGCGCGTGGACTTCCCAGGAGGTCACCCATCCCAGAATTGCTCCAGCCCAAACATGCTTAACAATGAAGTACTTTCACTTCTCATCACCAATTGATCTGCAGCTCAATTGGTGATGAGAAGTGAAAGTACTCCATTGTTAAGCGTGCTCGGGCCAGAGCAATTCTGGGATGGGTGACCTCCTGGGAAGTCCACGCGCTGCCGCTTAACTGGCTCAATTCTCATCAAAGGGGGACTACGGTCTCCAACAACCCAATGTTCCCTGTGGTGGGATAGAGAGGGGTTGGGGTGCATGGTCTGCAGACCATCTGGTTAGGCTGAACCCTTCCGGTGCCAGCTGGGTCCCGTGTTGGCGGGCCTGGGCTGGGAGGGTGCCAGCGGTCCAGCTGGGTCCTGTGTTGGCGGGCCTGGACCGTTACAAAAAGTGTAATCCTGTAACGATCCAGGCCCTCCAACACAGGACCCAGCTGGACCGCCAGCACCCTCCCAGCCCAGGCCTGCCAACACGGGACCCAGCTGGCACCGGAAGGGTTCAGCCTAACCAGATGGTATGCAGACCATGCACCCCAACCCCTCTCTGTCCCACCACAGGGCACATCGGGTTGTTGGAGACCGCAGTCCCCCTTTGATGAGAATTGAGTCAGTTAAGCGGCATCGCCTGGACTTCCCAGGAGGTCACCCATCCCAGAATTGCTCCAGCCCGAGCAAGCTTAACTATGGAGTACTTTCACTTCTCATCACCAACTGAGCTGACTTCTCAGCTCAGTTGGTGATGAGAAGTGAATGTACTCCATAGTTAAGCGTGCTCGGGCTGGAGCAATTCTGGGATGGGTGACCTCCGGGGAAGTCCACGCGATGCCTCTTAACTAGCTCAATTCTCATCAAAGGGGGACGCGGTCTCCAACAACCCGCTGTGCCCTGTGGTGGGACAGAGAGGGGTTGGGGTGCATGGTCTGCAGACCATCTGGTTAGGCTGAACCCTTCCGGTGCCAGCTGGGTCCCGTGTTGGCGGGCCTGGGCTGGGAGGGTGCTGGCGGTCCAGCTGGGTCCCGTGTTGGAGGGTCTGGATCGTTAAAAAAAGTGCAATCCTGGAAAATCCCGCTACGAACTTGCGGTAATACCCCGCTAACCCCAAGAAACTCCGGATATCTGCTGCGGTCTTCGGCCTCGGCCAATCTCTGACAGCCTGCACCTTAGCCGGATCTACTGCTAGGCCGGCTCCGCTGATGGTGTGTCCCAAGAAAGCCACCTCCCTCAACCAGAATTGGCACTTAGAGAACTTGGCAAACATCCGGTGCTCCCTCAGCTTCCTCAGCACCGCTGCTAGATGGCTGGCGTGCTCCTCCTCGGTCCTCGAGTAGACCAAAATATCATCGATGAATACTATCACAAATATATCAAGGAAAGGCTCGAAGATCCGGTTCATCATACTCATGAATGTTGATGGGGCGTTGGTGAGCCCAAACGGCATCACCGTAAACTCGTACAATCCATATCTCGAGCTGAATGCGGTCTTCGGTATATCTTCCTCCCGTATCCTCAACTGATAATAGCCCGACCGCAAATCCAGCTTGGAGAACCAGTGGGCACCCTACAACTGGTCAAACAGCTCATCAATCCTCGGTAGCGGATAGGTGTTCCGCACCGTCAACCTATTGAGCTCCCGATAGTCGATACACAGTCGGAGAGTCCCATCCTTCTTCTTTACGAACAAGACCGGAGCTCCCCATGGGGAAGAGCTCGGCCTCACAAACCCGGCCTCCACTAGCTCCTTCAACTACACTCTGAACTCTGCCGACTCCTTGGGTGCCATGCGGTACGGTGCCCGGGACACTGGCCTCGCCCCGGGTACTAGCTGAATCTGGAAGTCTACGTCTCTATGCGGCGGCAAGCCGGGCAACTTCTCCGGGAATACGTCGGAGAAGTCCCGGACTATTGGTACCTCGTCCACCGATATCTTCAACTCTGCCATCTCGAAGCAAATGAGGTATACCTCCTCCCCCTGCTCATGGGCCTTCACGACCTGTGTAGAAGATAGAGGGGTACGATGGATAGATCTAATACCTCCGGCGGTGACCCAAGTGGTCCCGTAAGCCAGTAGCTCGATCCTCTTCGTCGCACAATCGATCTTGGCATGGTGGTAGTGCAACCATGACATGCCCAAAATCAGATCGTAATCCGGTAGCTTCAGGATCGATGCCCAGGACTCAAAGATCTCTCCCTCGATTTCAAGGTCCATGGTGCACTTGGCCGTGGTGCGCATCTCTGAACCATCTGGAAGTCGCACCCTCCTTACTATGCCATCGATCCTCTGGATCCCCTCCAAGCCTACGAGGAAGTCTTCCGAGATAAAGGAGTGCGATGCACCCGTGTCAAACAAGGTGTGTGCGGGTTTTCCGTTGATGAGCACAACACCTATGGGTTGTTGGTTGGTTTTATTATATAAGGTTAAGCTACTACTAAAGCTAAGGGAATTTAAGAACTTGCATGTTGAAACCAGTAACCCAGTTTCGACGTTCGCAAGGGGGATGCAGCTAACCCTTACTTGACGTGAGCGAGACCCTTGACCAGTCATTAAGAACCGAAGAACCTTGCCCTTGGAGAACACCTAAGTCCACAAACGGACCCCTTAAGCTGCAGCGTGGAGGTCCCACCACATACCCGGAAGATCTTAGAGCGCTTCCCCTCCAAAGCCAATGCTGAGCCTGGGCACCCTGGAGAGCACTAAGAACCACCTCACCGTCAACCTTCGATGACAAGGGGAGGGGGGTGCTTGCTCACAAGACCACGCGAGGGAGGGGTAGAGACCAACTCTTCCCAAGGTGCCCATGGGGGTCTATTTATAGACTTTCCCAAAAATGGACTGCGAATAGCCAAAATCGGACTGCGAATAGCCAGGATCCCCCCAAAGGGAGGCGGGCGAGTGGGGTGCTGCCCCTACTCGCCCCCTCAAGAGAGGTTGGGCGAGTGGGGGGCTACCCCCACTCGCCCCCTCAAGAGAGGTCGGGCGAGTGGAGAGCTGCCCCCACTCGCCCCCTCAAGGGAGGTCGGGCGAGTGGGGGGCTGCCCCCACTCGTCCCCTCAAGGGAGGTCTGGCGAGTGGGGGGGCTGCCCCCACTCCCCCCTCAAGGGATCAGGCGAGTGGGGGGCTGCCCCCACTCGCCCCCTCAAGGGATCGGGCGAGTGGGGGGGCTGCCCGCACTCGCCCCCTTGAGAGGGGTCGGGCGAGTGGGGTGCTGCCCCCACTCGCCCCACTCATGGGATCGGGCGAGTGGGGGGCTGCCCCCACTCGCCCCTCAAAGAGGGGGGATGGGCGAGTGGGGGGGCTGCCCCCACTCGCCCCCCCAAAGAGGGGGAATGGCCGAGTGGGGGGCTGCCCCCACTCGCCTCCCAAAGAGGGGGAATGGCCAAGTGGGGGGCTGCCCCCACTTGCCTTGCCAAGCCTTTTCTCCCTCCCTCGGGTCATTCCCTAGCCTTACTTGGTCTTGGTCGCTTCCGAGAGGTCGACCTGCTCATCTCGGTCACCTTAACCTCTGGTTTGGTTTGGCGCGTCACGGTCACTCTCCCTACCACGACCTCATCTGCGTCGGGTCACACCGGCTCGGAAAATATGAGGGTTGTACACAATCCCCGATCTTTTCGAGCTTGCCTCTAGCTCGGAAAGAAAGTCCAACCCACCTATTTGACGAGCAGGTGGGACCTGAGGGGAATCCACGAAGGGACCTGCCAACGGGATACCCCTGCCGAGTCCTTCGGCTGAACCTGACTTGAGGCGGAACGGACCTTTCTCCACTAGACACCCTTCCTGTGAGCCGAGCGCAACAGGAGGTGGAAGGCAGACCTTTCTCCACTAGACACCCCTCCTGTGAGCCGAGCGCAACAGGAGGTGGAGAAAGCTCAACACCTTAGGTCGAATGGAACTTGACCTGAGGTGGAAGAAAAACTCAACACCACTAGTTGAGCCGAGCTCGACTTGAGGTGGAAGGCAGACCTTTCTCCACTAGACACCCCTCCTGTGAGAAGAGCTCAACTGGAGGTGGAGGAAACTCCACACCTAACAGGGAGTCGAGCTCACCTAGAGGTGGAAGAACTCAACACCTAACAGGGAGCGGAGCTCACCTGGAGGTGGAGGAAACTCCACACCTAACAGGGAGTCGAGCTCACTTGGAGGTGGAAGAACTCAACACCTAACAGGGAGCCGAGCTCACCTGGAGGTGGAGGAAACTCCACACCTAACAGGGAGCCGAGCTCACCCGGAGGTGGAAGAACTCAACACCTAACAGGGAGCCGAGCTCACCTGGAGGTGGAGGAAACTCCACACCTAACAGGGAGCCGAGCTCACCTGGAGGTGGAAGAACTCAACACCTACCAGGGAGCGGAGCTCACCTGGAGGTGGAGGAAACTCCACACCTAATAGGGAGCCGAGCTCACCTGGAGGTGGAAGAACTAAACACCTAACAGGGAGCTGAGCTCACCTGGAGGTGGAGGAAACTCCACACCTAACAGGGAGCCGAGCTCACCTGGAGGTGGAGGAAGTCAACACCTAATAGGGAGCCGAGCTCACCTGGAGGTGGAGGAAACTCCATACCTAACAGGGAGCCGAGCTCACCTGGAGGTGGAAGAAACTCAACACCTAACAGGGAGCCGAGCTCACCTGGAGGTGGCGGAAACTCCACACGTAACAGGGAGCCGAGATCACCTGGAGGTGGAGGGAACTCCACACCTACCAGGGAGCCGAGCTCGCCTGGAGGGGGAGGGGACTCCACACCTACCAGGGAGCCGAGCTCACCTGGAGGGGGAGGAAGCTCCACACCCACCAGGGAGCCGAGCTCACCTGGAGGGGGAGGGAACTCCACACCTACCAGGGAGCCGAGCTCGCCTGGAGGGGGAGGGAAATCAACACTTTCCCGAACTACCGGGGGCGGAGAACCAGTTCACGTCCCAGGTGCTTACCTTCACCGAGGGGCGGAGGGATTCAACCATCTTACCAAACCGACCGTCCTTCTTGAAATCTTACCTGCCGCGAGTCAACCCGATGAACCTCCCATCTGTCGGCATGACTGAGCCTGGAGGATGGTCTATAGTCAGGGATCTTATTGATTGGAGGTGGAAGCACCTGTCCGCATCCTAGGTACTTTAGCCTACCTGGAGGTAGAGGAACTCAACGCCTTCCAAATCCGACTGTAGGTGGAAGTACCCATCCACGTCCTAGGAGTCTTAGCCCAACCGGGGGTGGAGGAACTCAACGCCTTCCCAATCTGACTGGAGGTGGAAGTACCCATCCACGTCCTGGGAGTCTTAGCTCAACCGGGGGTGGAGGAACTCAATGCCTTCCCAATCTGACTGGAGGTGGAAGTACCCATCCACGTCCTGGGAGTCTTAGCTCAACCGGGGGTGGAAGAACTCAACGCCTTCCCAATCTGACTGGAGGTGGAAGTAACCATCCACGTCCTGGGAGTCTTAGCTCAACCGGGGGTGGAGGAACTCAACGTCTTCCCAATCTGACTGGAGGTGGAAGTACCCATCCACGTCCTGGGAGTCTTAGCTCAACCGGGGGTGGAGGAACTCAACGCCTTCCCAATCTGACTGGAGGTGGAAGTACCCATCCACGTCCTGGGAGTCTTAGCTCAACCGGTGGTGGAGGAAACTCAACGCCTTCCCAGTCCAGCTACCAAGTAGCGAGTCGACCCGATGAGCCTCCCATCTGCCGGCATGACTGAGGCCGGAGAATGGTCTCTAGTCGGGGATCTTACCGATCGGAGGTGGAAGTACCCGCCTGCGTCCTAGGTGCTTACCTTCACCTGGAGGCAGAGGAACTCAACGCCTTCCCGATCTGACTAGAGGTGGAAGTACCCATCCGCATCCTAGGTGCTTACCTTCACCCGGAGGCAGAGGAACTCAACGCCTTCCCAGTCCAGCTACCAAGTAGCGAGTCGACCCGATGAGCCTCCCATCTGCCGGCATGACTGAGCCCGGAGAATGGTCTCTAGTCGGGGATACTACCAAATGGGATCGGAGTACCCATCCACGTTCTAGGTGCTTACCTTCACCTGGAGGCAGAGGAACTCAACACTTACCCCAAACCACTTAGTCAAGGTGTTACCTGAAACCTCTTCATTCATCGTCGAGGAGCTACCTGCTTATTACAACGCGCCCCTCTGGGCCTACTTGGTCACATGCACCTTGACCATCTCTTTCATCATCTCCTCCACTTTCTCTGTCTTCTCATTCCTTTCCTTTCTCCTGGTCCTTCCTGCTTCCCTGGTTAACCTGTAGGTGGGAGACTTGCCTCTGGAACCGATCTGCGTAGCTTCCTTGTGTCTCCCCGTGCTTTTGTTGAATCAGGAACAGGGACTACGCCCCCTTCCTGGTGAGACGGAGGCATCCTCCCTGCCCCCTCACTCGGGGCAGCTGGCCCCAGGAGAGCTGTTGAAGAGCGCTTGCGCTTGAAGGCTCAAGCCTTCCTCCGAGGCTGGACCCTTCCCTTGCCAACACGCTTGCTCTATCTCCATCAAAGACGGCGAGGCGAGCACAGGTGTTGGCGATGTCGTGTACTCTCCCTGAGGGGGGAGTGCAAACCGCAAGACTTCCCGGATTGACTTCCTGAACTCCTCAAAGTCGCCTTTCTTCATGCACTCCCCGGCAGGGGTGAGTCCCCCAGCTCATCGCTTCCAGCCATGAGACTTGCCCAGAGCTTTCCGAACTAGCTGCTTCCACGCTCACTGCACCATAATGTTGAAACCAGTAACCCAGTTTCGACGTTCGCAAGGGGGATGCAGCTAACCCTTACTTGACCTGAGCGAGACCCTTGACCAGTCATTAAGAACCGAAGAACCTTGCCCTTGGAGAACACCTAAGTCCACAAACGGACCCCTTAAGCTGCAGCGTGGAGGTCCCACCACATACCCGAAAGATCTTAGAGCGCTTCCCCTCCAAAGCTAATGCTGAGCCTGGGCACCCTGGAGAGCACTAAGAACCACCTCACCGTCAACCTTCGATGACAAGGGGAGGGGGGGTGCTTTCTCACAAGACCACGCGAGGGAGGGGGTAGAGACCAACCCTTCCCATGGTGCCCATGGGGGTCTATTTATAGACTTTCCCAAAAATGGACTGCGAATAGCCAAAATCGGACTGCAAATAGCCAGGATCCCCCCAAAGGGAGGCGGGCGAGTGGGGTGCTGCCCATACTCGCCCCCTCAAGAGAGGTCAGGCGAGTGGGGGGCTGCCCCCACTCGCCCCCTCAAGAGAGGTCGGGCGAGTGGGGAGCTGCCCCCACTCGCCCCCCTCAAGGGAGGTCGGGCGAGTGGGGGGATGCCCCCACTCGCCCCCTGAAGGGAGGTCTGGCGAGTGGGGGGGCTGCCCCCACTCGCCCCCCAAGGGATCGGGCGAGTGGGGGGCTGCCCCCACTCGCCCCCTCAAGGGATCGGGCGAGTGGGGGGGCTGCCCCCACTCGCCCCCTTGAGAGGGATCAGGCGAATGGGGGGCTTCCCCCACTCGCCCCTCAAAGAGGGGGGATGGGCAAGTGGGGGGGGCTGCCCCCACTCGCCCCCCCCCAAAGAGGGGGAATGGACGAGTGGGGGGCTGCCCTCACTCGCCCCCCAAAGAGGGGGAATGGCCAAGTGGGGGCTGCCCCCACTTGCCTTGCCAAGCCTTTTCTCCCTCCCTCGGGTCATTCCCTAGCCTTACTTGGTCTTGGTCGCTTCCGAGAGGTCGACCTGCTCATCTCGGTCACCTTAACCTCCGGTTTGGTTTGGCGCGTCGCGGTCACTCTCCCTACCACGACCTCATCTGCGTCGGGTCACACCGGCTCGGAAAATATGAGGGTTGTACATTGCAAGTACATAACTAAAAATATACCTGCGATGACCTCCTCGGGGTTCTTCGGCTGGGCGAGGTCCAATGCAAAAACCTGCTCTGGCTGCCTGTTCCTCTCATGAAATCTTCAGCCACGGCCACGTCCACCTCCCCGGCCCTGGTGTGCTGGAGGTGCTGGAGGGGCTGCCGGAGGGGCCGCTGGAGGGGGTGGTGGGGGTGGAGGGAAACGCTGCGGGCAATGGATCATGATGTGCCCCGGCTGGTTGCACTCAAAACAGACCACCAGGGGTCGTCCACGACCGTCTGCTCTCTCTGGCTCCATAGCTCGTAGTGGCTGAGGGGCCAACACCATCTGAGGCTGCTGCACCGGTGCCTCCAAAGGACGAGGACGTCCTCCACCCCTCCTGGGCCTCATAGTTCTATCCTGATGTCAGTCACTGCCACCTTCTCCATGATACATCCTGTCCGCTGATCTCTTGCCCTTGACCTGCTCTGACAACTGGTCTGCCTCAAACTTCTTCGCCACCTCTATAATCTGAGTCAGGGTGCCCTCTGATATGAACAGGAGAGCCTGCCTGAGAGGGGCCCTCAACCCCTTGTAGAACTTCTTCGCCAAGCCTCGATCATCCACAAACTGTGCCCCCGCGAACCTGGCCAAATGAGAGAACTCTCTCTGGTACTCGATCACTGAACGGGTCCCCTGAGTCAGGTGCAGAAATCTCTCCTCCAACACATCCCTATCCGTAGCTGATACGAAGTGGTCCAGGAACACTGTGCTGAACTCATCCCAGGTAATCCCCGAGTAATCTCTGTCGCGGAAGGTGGAATATGCCAGTGACTTCCACCACCTCTTCGCGTGGGCATCCAGTGCTGAAACTGCTAAGGATACGGCCTTGCTGACCGGGCAACTAATGCCTGCCAGCATCTCCTGAATGGTATCCAGCCACTCTTCCGTCTTCACTGCATCCTCTGTCCCTCTATATACCGGTGGGGACAGACCCTTGAACGTGCTCAACCAATTCGACCCTGGGTTCGGCTGAGGTGCTGGAATCACCTGAGCCCGAAACGCATCCAAGATCGTTGTCAATGTCTGCCCTAACTCCATCTGCTGGAAGGGAGTGGCAGTCGGAGGAGGGGGAGTGATGTCCCGAGGCTCCTCGTCTCTAGCAGCCTGACACGAATATAAGAAGTTTTAGATGATTGAAGAATCTAAATCATGCTTAAAGGACTTAGGAATGTGGTTTCGTACATGGGCACACCACTGCTTCCGCTGCGTAGTTGCCCCCAAACTACACTCGTGCGGGGGTGGCCCAAGTTGTTGTGGACTAATTGCTCGTACCCATGATCATTCGTTGCGAGCTGATACCATTTGTAAGATCCATTCCCCGCTCCCGGGGCCAAGCGGACCTTATGCCCAGAACCGACGCATTGCGGTGACTTCCAACACACGGGTTGGGCTACACCACGCAACATCGACCCTGCCGGCTACGATCATAGTGCGAGCAATAGTAAAAGTGAGTACAAGAGTGAGTACAAACTAAGCAAAGGAAGTCCACAAATCACATTCCAATATATATCAAAAGCTAATCAAAACGATATATAAATAAGTCCGAGCATGAAAATAGAGAGTACATAAATGAAAGGGCCTAATCCCGGTACATCATGAAAAAATCTCTCACATCTCACATCCTCTCTACATGCGGAAGCTATTTTAACATCACACATCACTAGCACTCAAAATGTAATCCACCTGATGTCTCGTGGCCACTACTCGCTGCGTCGCTGGCTGCTCAGGTCCCACCCTCGTCTCCTGCGGTGCGTGCGACAACTCCGTCTCCTCGGAATCCTAGATTGTTTTTCGGCCCCAATGCAAACCGTCAGTCAAAAATGACCGAGCTCGCTAGGTCCCCTCCTCCTCCTGCGACTCCTAGGTACCGCGCTGGAGGAAGAAGCGGGGGACGAGCAAGGAACAAGCAGGTGACTGGGAAAGTAAACTAGTATATACATAAGTGAAAATGGGCTAATCTAAGCATGTATAAATAGGAGTATAAGCAGGAGTATAATAAAGATGTACAACAGTAAATAAACAGTAAGTAAAGCAGGTAAAGCAAGGCAGTAAGAACAGTAGCGACAAGTAATCAATCTCGTACCCTAACTTATATGAATGCCCATACAAACTTATAAGTTAGGATTTCCAGGAATTATAACTCATCATATAAAAGAGCTCATACTAATTTATATGATGAGGGTCTGCAAGTGCGTATGCTATGCTTATGCTATGAATGATTATGCAATGAACTCACACACACGACTCTGTGCACACAGACCTTTGTAGTTCCCTCTATTTGAGAGGAAGCCAACCTCTCGGGTACCCACCGCTGTGACACACGGTGGTAGCGGACCGGGATGTCCACTCCTAGGCGGGTATACACTCTACCAGGCCTAGACCGCACGTACGCCTCGACGCTAAACAACTGCGGAGCTCTGCGTACTCTTTACTGGAGTCCACCAGACTGTGAGCCAAGTGAGAGGTGTCGTCGGGGAACTGCCGTCCGGACACGCAGCCAAGCTGGCCCCTTAAACCCCTACACACCCGCTAAGTCAACGTACCGCGGTCGGAGTGATGACCTGCCTAGTACCGAAGACCTGCCACATTTCTGAGAAAGTTACCGAAATAATCATCCCCTCGAGGTTCCCGCTCGACTAACCGGGCACCACAATCCTGCCACTCCCTCAACTGGGAGGAGATACATAAATACAATCTTATCCTACTATGGCTACTCTTGCCTACTTTAATTGTTATTGCAATTTATGGTTAATTTTGGGCTTCCCGAGGTACACCCGGTGAAGGGCTCTCATCTGTACTAGGGGACGCAATGGGCTCAAGCCCACCATCCTCCTCAAGACAATTACTTTGGTTGGTGGTTAACAATTGGTTCACCCTTCATCATTTCATATAGTTAAGTGACTTAGCTCATTTCCCGTCCCACCCAAATGGGTTGGGCGTACCTCCATTCCTCCTACGTTGACTCTAGCACAACCTCACAACTAACCCTAGGATTGACCCTCCTTGAATCCTTGTGTGCTATTACTCAATTACTGATTGTATACAACTTCTAAACACTACTTAGTGGTCTGAATTGTCTAAAACCCAAAATTTTATTTTTTTTACTAAACGCAGACTACTAATTTGAACTAACCATCAACCCCATAAGGGAACCCTTCTAAAAGTCATCACCAAGGTCTCTAATAATTATCCTAGGCTCTCACTGACCTTAGTAAGGTATGTTCAAATTTTCATAATTTTCCATATTAATTTGATATTTAATATAATTTTAAGTAGTTAAGGCCTTAAGTCACATTACACATGAACTACCCTCAAACTGCTTCTTCATGCTTCATGAGAATTATCAGTAATATAATATTCCATATCATGGTGGTTCACTGAGTATCATGACCCTAGGGTGTCTTCGGGGAACTGTCGTCCCGACACGCAGCCAAGCTGGCCCCTTAGACCCCTACACACCCGCTAAGTCAACGTACCGCGGTCGGAGTGACGACCTGCCTAGTACCGAAGACCTGCCACATTTCTGAGAAAGTTACCGGGATAATCATCCCCTCGAGGTTCCCGCTCGTCTAACCGAGCACCACACTCCTGCCACTCCCGCAACTGGGAGGAGATACATAAATCCAATCTTACCTTACTATGGCTACTCTTGTCTACTTTAATTGTTATTGCAATTTAGGGTTAATCTTGGACTTCCCGAGGGTTACCCTGTAAGGGGATCGCTACGGTACTAGGAACTACAATGGGATGACACCCCAAAGTTCCCTTTCTCAAGACACTTAGCATTATTGGTATCCACCCATAAGATTACCCTCTTATCATCTCACTTGAATTAAACCTCAGTGCTTTATGACCCTCTCAGGGGAAAGGCGATCTTTCGTCAATCCCGAGCACAGCCTTACCCATAGCTCACCAATCACTCTCTCATCACCTAAGCTCCTTTTTGGTGTCCTCAACCTCTTCGTCCAAATCAGGTACACCAACTACCTCCCATTCCCGCCTAATGGTCTACAAGTTATCTCCATTCTACCGTTGTACTATTCGCAGACCAAATGAGTTATATGAACCACATAAGGGAAGGTACTGCAAATATTCATCCAATTGACCCAAGATTATTACCAGAAGACTATCATGATATTATAAGACTAAGCTCGGCTTTTACTTAAGGGTTGTTTCTCATCCAACCCTGTTAGATTCAACATATATGTTTAAATGTTAATACATACTACGCCATCAATCGTTCATCACATCTGAACACTTGGGTAAAAAGAGTGGTGTTACAATGTAGTTATTCATCCAACGACACATCACGAACAGTATGATCCTCAGGTGCATACCCCGACGTCATTTAAACATAATCCTCCACATTAGTGGTAACTTGCATGTCTTATAGTCAACATTAGTTGACGGTAGGAGTGTATAAAAAGCTGATCATAAACACTGATATTTACAAGTCTCATATCATTGAAGAATCAACCATGAAGTAGACGGTTAAGTATCCTATTTCTAGGAGTACAGTCAAGTCATGTCTTACCATCATGAGAACATGTACAAACGACCTCCAACTAGCAAGTTTTAAGTTCATTACATAATTTGCCCCAATACTTAGATCAATCACCCCCAATGTTATGTTAGAATCATAATAATAACCTTTACATATAATGCAATTAAGAGCACTATTCAAATCACAACTTGCCTAAAGTTTCATGCACATATTTATTGTCCTAGAGCGTCATCAAACAAGTGATCAATCAAATTGCTATATCGAACCAAAGACTTCTAGAACTTCTACTACACGTGAGGGTTAGCATCTTGAGTGTTTACACCATATCCCAGCTCATTCGGAATAATTATGAAAGCTACTTACGACACAATAATTTTATAACCTAATATTGTCAAATCATAGTAAGCCAATATCCGAAAATTATGAAATTTAAGAGGGATGTTCACATTGTCCTCAATCATTTATCTACCCATTCCAAACATCTTCCGATAAACAAAATAAGGTAAATCACCAAGTTAATATGAATTTGTACGCCTACCTCGCCGCACGCTAAACATATTGTTTACCAATAACTAATATAAACTACACGGATCTAAGTGTCGATCGATCAATGTCCGGTCATCTTCTACCTCCAGCCTGGGGCTTTGAATTGCCCGACCTGGAGTCTATAAAATCTCCCACATCAGCCACCTTACTTCCCGTCTGACCATCCAATACCACTGCCCCCTTTCTCGTATATGAGGTGCATCGACGGGCGGCGAATCAGTGACCGGAGGTGACCGGAATAAATAAACAGAACACAGATTTCATCCATCCCTCCATGACTTGCTCTCACATCAACTCAATTGAGTTTGACATCTCGCCTAGTTTGATCTAAGAAACTAGCATCAAGGGAGAGGGGAGGAAGCTCGAAACTCAAGACAGATGAACAACATCTGTTCATCTTCTTCCTCCAGCACATACCAATTACATTTCACCTTCTCTACTCCCATACACCCTCAACAGACTACCAGTCTTCACGAAATCAAACTCTAAATCTTCGTATTGAAGAGAGGAGTTGATTGAAGATGATAGCATGGCGAACGGCGCCCTAGAACGAAAGTTCTAGCGTGGTCTCTTCCTATGAAACTTCAAGAAACTCACTGGATCAAACTCTTTTGAGTTCAATGTCTCTCCTAATATTCAGATCTAAAGATCTAGCACCAAGGGAGAGGGGAGGAAGTCACCTGATTTCCGGCCGACGTTCGCAGTGGTCTCCTCCGTGGCATGGAGGCAGTTGGCCAAGACTGATTAAAAGGGTCCCGATCCACAGAAATATCAAACATGTAATCAGTCAACAATAATACGCCATATATAGCAGCCCTAACAGAAGGAGAACAACAGACAACCGATCAAGGTTAGCCCCAAATAATAGTGTACTAACAGCAACAACACAAATGCTGAATCAGCCAACATTATCTAATATGACTGGAGGACACACAGTCGGCCAACACATAAAGAGACAACTTAAGGAGACATCAGCTAACTAGAATGATCCAAAATAGGAAAGGGTATCACAAATATCCTCAGAAATGAAGAGGATAACATCATAAGTTGGCTAAAATTTTCAAAGAAAGCATGTACAGATAACCCAAATCATTACCAACAAAAACCAACATTCGGCCAACCCAACAGCAAAACTGAACTACATATGAGCAATAAAACCGTAAAACTGGACTGCAAGAGGGCCATAAAACAGAAATATTAACAGCATAAATTAACGGCAATATCCCTCTCCAACAACAGGCTGAACAGTACTTAACTTAAACCTTCGAACATATGGGGTTTTAGCCATAACAGCAACTCCCAACAGGGACCAACCCAAGCAAAGAAAACCAACATAAAAGACCAACTAACAACGATTGAAACATTCACCACTTTCCAATTTCTGACACCACATGATGAAAACCATCCCAAACTAAACGCAAACCAGAAAGAGAGAGGTCAGAGGATGGCTTACAGTGAGGTATGTATCCAAGAAAACCTTATCAAGCCTGATTTCCAGCACTAATCACCAGATCTGAAGAAGGAGAGCTCGCCGGAAGAAAGAAACTTGGAGGAGGTTGGACCTCGCATGGGCGGCCGGATCTTGAAATGGAGTTCGGCAAGGTTGGCGGCCATGGCGTTTGCCGGATCTGAAATGGAGAGATGGCCAGCCATAGATCTTGAGGTTAGAGAGAGAGAAGATGAAGGAGTGCGCGTGAGAGAGAGATGGAGAGTGCTGGAGGATTTTGTGAGAGAAATAATAACTGGAGAAGGAGTTCTGGGAAGATGTCTCACCGAAAATGGAGAGAGAGAGAGGGATGTTCGGAGATGCTCGGCCATGGAGGAAGTCGTCGGAGCTTAACTTCGTCGGAGGGGGAAGTTTGCCGGCCGAAATGGGGGAGGGGAAGGAGGCGCTGGAGAGATGGAGCTTGCCAGAGAAGGGAGGTTGTTGGAGGAGTATAGGAACGCCGGAGAAGGAGGAAGTGTGGCCGCCGGAGTTGAGAGCTTGGAGGGGATCTGGATCGGCAAGGGGGAAGTGTTGACGGCGCTGGGAGGAGGAAAGGCTCTGCAGGTAAGCTTCTAACCTAAAGTTTAAGTTTTATTTATAAATAATTATATATAATATTATTATTATTATTATTGTTATTATTGCTATTATTATCATTTAATCGCTCGTATATCACTCTAGAGGACTCGGAATTTGTCCCGAAAAGGCTCGTTAAAACCGTCTCGTCGATACGCACCCATCGAAACGATTCACGATCAGTTCCGAGTTCGTTTGCTCATTTTATGCTTGTCCGAGCATTTACGGCCTAATATACTTAAACGTCAAAACTCCTTCAAACGGCGTCAGAATCGCAAACGGATAAATCCGTTGAATTCGTACTATTGTGACGAGTCTAACAAGACTGATTGTGCTCGATTGAGAGGTCGTTACGTCTACTTCACGACTTTGGATAAAAATGCTATTCGCAGACCACATTATAATTTCGCCGATTCTCACCGGAATCGAGCGCGGACTGTTTCGTTGAACTCGTATAGGCTTCACGAGTCTAACAAACCTGACTAAGTCCGATTATAAGGTCATTTGCACAATAATCATATTTGGGGCGTCGCGTAGCTAGAGGCGACTGATTTTGGCCAACTTCATATATACGCTATTTGAACACCATGTCATTTGAGCTAACGTACGCACTATAATTCCTTCAAGGCGGCGCGCATCCTTCGAGTTCTATTGCTCAAATTATACTCTCCGGACAGCTCGGATCCCGATACAGCAAACATCGAGACAAGGAATAGAAATGGTATTCGCCGCGTTCGTCGAGTGCACTTCTCCGGCTCAGGTGCAAGCCGGGCCCCCAATACACCACGAGCTCGAGTCAACTCGCTCGACTCAAAAACGCGCACAAGGGGTCTGGCTCGAATCGGGATGTTACAAATCCAATAAACGAAGAAATAATTTCGTCCCCGAAATATTAGGTTGAGGCTATGAGGATTTTCTGGATGAGAGTAAAATATACTCATCATAATCATTCGTGGGCACTTCATCCATAATAATTTCAAGCGTATGTATGCACTCTCAATTGTTGCGGTTTATACATAGGAACTAGATTGCATGCGCACTCTTGCCTTGTGAAGTCATACGAACTAATAATGACACACTATTTCAATAATCGCTACATCAGTCTAACTGATTATGTTGTGATTTAATCTCAAGCGCACAACATACAAGGGAGCATTTAGCAAGGACTTAGTGTGAACGACATCAAGCAGGCTATTTATTTATAAAACCATGATGCAACAGGCTACCACTACCAACATCTATCGTTGTACAGGTTCTATGAACCAACAAGACTGCCGAGCCACCAGCTCGTTTACGCCTTGCAGGACTAGATCTCAAAACACTATCTCTATAGCAAGTGTCATCAACAGTTGTCTTGCATCAATATCATATCTGCCTGTCATGAGTCGCCAACACACATCCTCGATAATTTTATTTAATTTACAATATCATCACATTATATACGCAAATCAGTGCATAAACATCATTGTTGTGAATTTGTTAACTTAACAACCACGTTGTAAAACCTTGGCACTAAGAGTGTTACGATTTAAACCAGTTATCCTAAATATGTTACTTTTAAACACAACTCTTTGATCAACAATCAAATACAACTCCAACTCAACAAATTTCAAGGCGTCCCCCAAAATTTGTCGCGCGGTCGTCGGACCGACCATTGATCACTGAGAGGCACTACAACACTATCAAGAGGATTCAAGATTTCACTTACTACACCCATAAGGTTCTAATGATGGAACTCATGCTATTAAAACCCAAGGATTACCACCAAGTCCTTATGTCATCCAAACACTTGTCAGGATCCAACTAGTGCATAGCAGCACTCAATGTAACGCCCCTGATTTTCGACTATTAATTTAAATATATTGTTGACGTCATTATGACGTAGGGCGTTACGTTAGTACGAAGTTAGCGGTGCGCCGTCATTGCACGTTTTAGCGTCCGTTCGATCTAGTCGACCAAAATTTTGGAACGACCCGGAATTAGAAAATCTTACGTTATGAAATTAGATTATTTAATTTTAGAAATAAATTGTAAAAGCTTCGTGGCGCTCCGATCAAAATTGAAGCCTCGGTGAATTTTTCAAAGATTTGTATATTTATCCATCGTCGTAAACTTCAGAAATTTATATCTCGAAAACGGTACGTCGGATTTTGATTCCTACTTCTCCGTTGGATTCGTAGCGCCGCCGTTCACCTACGGTACGAATTTCGTCGATTTCGACATCCGTTTAGTTTTCGGTAATAATAATTTATTTATATATTATAATTATTAAGACTGTAGGGATCCTTGATTATATAAGCATTCAGCTAAATCAATTATATTCATTCGGCTATAATAATCCAATAGTAATAGCCGAATCTGTGATAACAATAGGCGAATACTAATAGGTGAATACAAATAGCCGAATCCGTGATATTAATTCGGCAATATTAATTTGGCGACTTTACCATTTCTTTAGGCTGTTATCCGATAGAGTTAATATTCTTATGATTATTATTATATTATGATATTATTATTATTATTATTACGATTATTATTATATATATATATGTATACGTAAGCCCGAGGCGGCGAGAACGCGTGAGTTCGTGGAGCTTCCGGCGACCGTCGACGGAGCTCCGGTACTCGGATTTCTCGATCGAGCATAGATTTGGAATGCTCTCGGCGAGGGCTACGCGTTCGTGGTGAGTTTTTCTCGTTTCGTGAACATTTTCTCGTTAGGGTTTTTGGCCCTAACCTCTATTCCGTCCGATTTCTCGTAGGTTTCAACTTCTCCCGTCTTCTTTTGCACCGATCTACGACGTGGTGCATTTCGGAAGACGTCTCTGGCGAAACCAAGGCAAGTGGTGGTTTCTCCTTTCTCCTTTCTCTTCCGAACATGGTAAAATCTCTTGCAATTTGTTTATAAATTAGTCTTGACGCGTTGTCGTGCCCGATCTTCGATTTGAAATATTTCTTTTGTCATATACCTACCCTTGGACGTTCGTTGGACTCGTTCCGTTATTTGGGTAATTCTCGGAATTGTATTCACCTAATGCATTACCTCGTTGCTGCGATAACTCGCTATCGTTTTGTTCGCCTCGCCATTTCGATTGTAGTGTCACTTTATCCGTCGTATTAACTTGAATGTTACACTTGTAAGTTGTATCGTTATTTTGATCCTTGCGTAGGTTAGTGAGTCGAATCGCTTAAATTGTTATGTCAATGCAACCAAAAGTGTCGCCTCCTCCGTCGTTGAAATTATTTATAAACCTTAGAGTTCATGTCTAGTTGAAGGTTGTGCTTGTTAGACCTCAAGCAAGGTTTGCTCGGGATTTGGTAATTAATTCGGCTACATGCTCCTGGTATCCCTTTTGTCTGCATACATTGCTTCGATTGTGCATCATGAGTTCTGCCTGGATTAAATCCTTGTTGATTGTCTTCCTTATATCTCCAGTCTTCATCTGTCTGCATCTCCTTCTCGTTAATTAATTAACCTTCTGGTCGATTATTATCAAGTTTTCTAATCGATTTTATTGTGTTGTCCCATCGACTCCATTATGAAGTCTTCCCGTCGACCTTATCGACTTTTCCCGTCGACTTTGACATAAAGTCTCCCAGTCAATTTTGATTAAGTGTTCTCGTTGACCCTTTGTTAAGTTTTTCTCATCGACTTCTTGTTAAGTCCTTCTCGTCGACTTTTTGTTAAGTCTTTCTCGTTGACCGCAATATAAGTCTCTTCCCGTCAGCTTTTGTTGAGTTTCCTGTCGACTTTTGATGAGTCTTTCAGTCGATTCCATCGCTTATTCTGATTGGTCTTTAACATGTCTTTATGTTTTTCTACCGGGTGTTCCCGGGTATCTTAAGCGATGTTATCAAGGTTTTTGTGTCCTTTTTGCTGAGACCTTTTAGTGATAACTATGCTTTATTCCTTGAGTGTCCTGGATTTGTTTAGTGGTCATTTATTGTGTCCTTTCGTGCTTTATTCGTCGTATTACTACGAGAGTTGTTGGGGGGTCAAGTTTGGACTCACCAAGTATTTTCTTTGACCTGTTGAGTTTTTATCTGGTGTTTGGCATTCAGTTTAAGCTTATCCTTGTCGGGTATCTTGAATTGTTGCATCAATGTTGTGTGCCCTTTTTGCCGTATGGGCCCGAGTATCTTAATCATTGTTGTCAAGTGTTCTAAGCTCTTTGGGTGAGTCTTTTGATTAAGTCATGTCTCGTTTTGCCCCGTAGTGTTAAGTGTTCCTTCATCGGATTATTTCTTCAATACTCCGAAATAGATCGTTGAGTGGTTCCCGAACTTTATGATCTGTGTTAGTTATGTTCCAAGTGTTCTCTTATGAACCCACTAGTATTGTTCTGGTGTTTGGCCTTCATGTTAAGATTCTCCCCGTCTCGTTCCGACACCAAGCCTTGCATGGTGTCGGGTTGCTGAAATCTTCAGCTCTATTGTAAGTTAAATGTTAATCTATTGATTTATTGCTGAATCCAGTGTTTCCTGATTCTCTCGTTTTGATTTATGGTTAAAACCATTTTTTATCATGTTTTCCCGGTCTGACACTCCTCCTTGTGTTCTGTTGGATTTATGAGCTAGGTATGCTTTGTTGCCTAATTCCCCGGTGTTGAAACCGATTTCTCGGTCTCGAGTGGAGCTCGGGGCCCTCACCGAGATGAGGGGCAGCTAGCCCTTACCGGTCCCTCGGGAGAGGTAAGGTTGACGACTCGAGCAAAGAACGAAGACCCAAGTCTCAGCGAGGAGGTCCCTCCACTAACCCGGAAGATCGTTGAGCGCTTCCCCTCCCAAGCCAAAGCTAAGACTCGGGCACCTTGGAGAGCTAGAGAGCCCAAACCAAAGCGACCTAGGGAGAGAAGAGCTCAGATAATGAACCGGTCCTCTTCCAAGGTGCCCTTTGAGGTCTATTTATAGATTTTAGTTTTGTGGTCTGTCAATAACCAAATCCCGTTGTCCATTCTCACTATCCGCACACCTGATTGGTCTGCTAACAGCCAAACTCCGCTGTTTGAGGAAGCTAACCGCAGACCACCAGGGGCCTCTTGGTAAAAATCCCTTCCCGGACTTTTACTGGGCGAACCGGCCTGCCCCGAGGCCTTCCTCGCGAGAGGAGCTCGCAAGCCTCTGGGTCAGTGAGCCCCCGAATTACTATCGCCACATTGCCTGGCTCGCTCGTCCGCACCACCTCGGCGCATCCCAAAATGGCTAACTGTACCCCAAAATGGCCTTCCTCGCGAGTGGAGCTCGCGAGCCTGCGCCACCTCGGCGAATCCCAGAATGGCTATCCGCACCCCAAAATGGCTAACTGTACCCCAAGACGGCCTTCCTTGCGAGTGGAGCTCGCGAGCCTGCGCCACCTCGGCGAATCCCAGAATGGCTATCCGCACCCCAAAATGGCTAACTGTACCCCAAAACGGCCTTCCTTGCGAGTGGAGCTCGCGAGCCTGCGCCACCTCGGCGAATCCCAGAATGGCTATCCGCACCCCAAAATGGCTAACTGTACCCCAAAATGGCCTTCCTCGCGAGTGGAGCTCGCGAGCCTGCGCCACCTCGGCGAATCCCAGAATGGCTATCCGCACCCCAAAATGGCTAACTGTACCCCAAAATGGCCTTCCTCGCGAGTGGAGCTCGCGAGCCTGCGCCACCTCGGCGAATCCCAGAATGGCTATCCGCACCCCAAAATGGCTAACTGTACCCCAAGACGGCCTTCCTCGCGAGTGGAGCTCGCGAGCCTGCGCCACCTCGGCGAGCTTCAAGGAAGCTGGTTAACTCCCCTCCGCTGGGCTCGCTCGCCTGCGCAGTCTCTTGCTCTTCCTTGACCTACCTCGCCGGAGATCAGGGTTCGCCCCTCTGGGCTCGCCTCCTTGAGCGCGAGTGGCGAACATCGGGGTTGTACACAATCCCCGCTCTTCGCGAGGTTGTTCTAAGCTCGCGAAGATACATCCAACCCATGATGTTCGCTGATTCTGCTGACGTGGCGGGAATCTTTCCGGTGGGCCCCATGCCTGAAACTATAAATACCGTCCACCGTGGCTAGTGATCGAGCCTTTCCTTCCCCTTCCTCCTCGCCGAAATCCTTCTTCCTTTAGGATGTCTTCCAAGCAGAGCGCGTTGGAACGGCTGAAGGCTTCCAGGGAGATGGCGAAAGCTCGGGCCGCCGAGCACAACGCCTGGATATTCAACCCTGCCGCCTCTTCTTCCCCCCAGACTAAGAAAGCTAAGTCGGTTAGGAGGTCGCCGGAGGAGGACGCGACATCGCCACTTGACTCGTCCCCTCCGCCGAATACCGAGCTTGCACAACAGGTATCCTTTGCCTAAAGCCTTTTCATCGACTCCTTGCTCATTCTCTTCCTTTTCGCAGAATTTTCCACCCGAGGACCGCATGGCGAGCCTCGCGCTGACAACTTCCCATGCTTCGTCCCCCGCGAAGCTGGGATCGCTAGATGCTGGGGTCGGGACCTCGTCCCAACAAGCGCCTCTCTCGCAACCTCGTAAGTCGCTCGCCTCCTCCATTATTCCTGCATAAGTCCAGGCGGTATCTACGCGTTTGTGGTCCATGTAGGTACCCCATCGCCGAGCCCCAAGGAGAAAGGCTCTACACCGGCGAACTCGCCGGTCCCGCCTAAGGTTAGCGTGGTGACCCCTGGCTTCGGTCTGATGGGGAAGCGAAGTCCAGGCGGCTCGCTTCTCGACGGTGTCAAAGTCGCGGAGAGAGTGGTATACCCTCCTGGTCTGGGGAAACCCCACGTCTCGGGATTCCGCGAAAACTTCCGGGGTCGGCCGGAGTCCTCGTGCAAGCCCCATCGCGAGTCCCCCTCCTCGCCAGGTTGGCATGTTTTCGCGAGCTCCCATCTCTTGCTTGCCTTCAGATCCTACTAACTCTCTCCGCTGAAATCCCAGGAGCCACCCCTGAGTCAGAGCACGGGAGGATGGAGATGTCACCGCCGCCTTCGCCCAGCCAGATTGAAGATTTCTTGGGTGACCCTGGCGACCCCGTGCGGATGAAGAGTCGGGTGTCCGAGGTGCTTCAGAAGCACGGCATGATGTTACGCGAGTTGGAAGAGCGGTATGACGCGGATCGGGCTGCCTTTGACGAGAGATTCGCCGTGTTGGAGGACGCGAATGCGCGCTTGATCGCCGAGGCGGAGCCGGTGCCTCGCGCCGATGTTACCTCACCCGGCGTGCACATCTCGCGGGGCGAGGATCAAGCGCACCTGATCCTGCGCGAGTTTAAAGCGCTTCGCGACTACCATTATCCGAGAGTGCCGCCGCGTGCGGGGAAGCGAGGCCGGGGTCGCTGGAAGTGGCTTCCTTACCCCTGAGACCGCCGCGGGTTGAATGCTACTATCCCGCTGTTTTTGCTTCTTTTACGACGTCTGTATGAACAATATTTGGTGTGGTAATACTCGCGAGTCTATCGTGACTCGCCTTTTATCGTTTTTCTTTTATTATTCTATTTGTTTCGGCGGTGTGCCTGTGGTTTGTTTAGTCCGTTCGCTGTGTTTGATACGTTCGCCCTCGTGGAGCGTTTGTGAGTTTTTATGCAACGCTAGGCATAGACCCTTTTTCCTCGCAGGCTGGCCGCGGCGAGCTTGGGTTCGCAAGACTACTGTACTATCGGGTAGGGTTTTACTTTATTTCCGTTATCCGCACTCCTGACGCTTCGATTCCCGTGCCCATCAGAGCCCTCTATAAATAGTTTGGATTCAATCCTCTACCCGTCGCATTTATTTCTCCCGTCTTCTCGCGCCTACGCTCATCTCCGTTCTCGCAAGATCGTGTTCGCGTTCGCTGCTCGTAGGCTGTCTTTTCCTGACTCGATGCGGACGAATCAACAAGTGGGAGCGGATGGCGAGAGCGAGGGGAGGTCAAAATGCGCCTCAGCGTTTCAAGCCCACGAGTTCTACTGCGCGAACATCACAGCCGAGGAGTATAAGCTCGCGGTGGACCGCTATCTCCCGGAGGGTTACTCGGCTCGCTGTCCAAGCGAGAACTCCACCTTAAACGAGACCGAGGCTGACGAGCTCGCGATCCCCATCGCGCATTTTGAGAATGGGTTGCGACTCCCTCTGTGGCCTGAAATCCGTCAGGTATTTCGCCTGACCTTCTCGCTGCCTCGTGTTCGCTATCGCAACTTTCTCATCGTTCTTTGTAGGTGTTGCGATATTATGGGGTGTTGCCGAGCCAGTTGACCCCAAATGCGATTGCGGACATTGTCGCGTTCGCCTGTTATCTGCGGGAAGAGAGGATCGAGTTCAGCCTCCTCGTCTTCCGCAAGGTATTTTCTTTCCGCGCCTTCCGAGATGGGACTACCTATTTCGCGAGCCAGCACGTCACCGTCTGCGAGACGGTGAACAAGAGCCACTATTGGACCCAGAAGTTCCTCCTAGTGAAAGGACCCTTCGGCAACCTCCACTTCACCCCCATCCAGCGGGATGACGCCACTTACCGCCCTCCGAGCTCGCTGGGCGGCGCCGACGCCAAACTCCTCCAATACCTCTCCGGCAAGAACTTCGAAGTCGCCTATCTGCGGCGCAGCGTCGATTCGTTACTCTCCGTTCCTCAAGGGGAAGGTAGGGTTCGCTCGCGCCTCACTTTCTTTTCCCTTTCTTCATCGTATAACGCTTACTTTACAGGTGAGCGCGAGGTCCCCGTCAATCCCCCGCACGAGCAGGGCATCACCCTCACGGTGGATACTCTCGCGACCGCGGCGGCAGAGGCTTGCCGCGACCTTCCCGCCGTCGGGTCCGGCAAGAAGCGGCCCCCTTCTGCGAGTCAGCCGAGTTCGCGATCCTCCAAGAAGCTGAAAGGAAAGACCTCCGCTGTTAAGGATAGGAGCGCAGTCGTCTACCTGAGCGAGACCGACGGCTCGCCTCCTTCCCCTGCGGAAAAGCTTGACCCCCCGGTGAACCAGGGTGCTGGGAGTTCCTCCGTGACCCCTCAACCCAAAGGTCACAGGAACTTTGGTCTAGGCGAGAAAGTTTCCGACCTCCTTGGCGAGCCCCTGCTCGCCTGGGACCCCAATGCCAACCGAATTTCCTGCTCCACCCTTCACCCTTCCTGGGTGGAGCTCGGTAAGGCCGGGGAGGAGGCGTTCTCCATCTCCTTCGGCTTATATGGCCGCGAGGACGCCGCCGCCTACAAAGAGATGGGGCCCAGACAGTTGGTCTATGAAGAAATGCGAGCCCAATTCTGCTCGACGGAGCTCGCACATATGGCGGGGCGTCGATATCTGCAGGCGAACAGGGACATCCGCGCGTACAGGGAAGAGCTGAAGAAGGCTCGCGAGGAAATCAAGGGCCTCAAGAAGAAAGAAGAAGTGACGGAAACCCTTCTCGCCGGGATGCAGGGCAAGATGGTACGCGACCCCCGGGTTTCTTTTCTTTGCTGTTTACGATCTCTGGCCTTCCCCTAACCCGTTTGATGCTCAGGATGCCGACGTGGCCACCAAGCTCCTCGCTCGCAACGGCGAGCTGGAGTTGGAGAATATCATGTTGAAGGCTCGAGTGGATGAGCTGGTTCGCGGCGTGCTACCTCCCTCTCCTGGGCGAGTCGGCTCTCAACAGAGGGCTGCCGAAAGTGAGGAGCAGAGGCGGCGGGATGCACAGGAGGTCGCCAACCTTGTTTTCACTACCCTTAAGGATGCAAGCCTGCTAGCCGAGGACGCGATGGAGTTCACAGCGGAAGACGTCTGTCCGGACCTCTTCGCCATGGCGCCCTGGTTGGGGACTCGCAAAGACGGCGAGGGCCCTCTAGGATGAACTCTTTTCTTCTTTCCCCCTTTTCGCAAATGTATATCATTTTTGGGCTGGCGAGATTGCTGCCGAACATATAGTTATAACTTTTTGTTAACCTTTATGATCATGCTTGTGTTTATTTCTTCTCGTGGATTTCTTTTCCAACCTCATAACTAATCGTCCCGTGGTGGTGCTCCCGGAGAGTTCGCGAGCGCGCGCGCCTGGGCTCGCCTCGCCGAGGTTTTCTTTTCAATGGGTCTCGCGAGCCCGGGTTATCACCGCCCGCGAGCACTGCCCGGCGAGCCTAACTTTGGTGAGTATGGATAGTCGTCCCGTGAGCTGAGATTCCCTGACTAGTATTCCAACCTGTTATCTTAGTCCTTTCCCTTATTGCTAGCCTTGCCAGCCTTTCCAGGGGTTAACCAGAACCCCCCGTCTAGGTGAAAGCCCGGGAGCGGAATCGACCTGGGGCAGTCCAGCACCAACATATCCAACCTTGCCAGCCTCTCCAGAGATCAACCAGAACCCCCCGTCTAGGTGAAAGCCCGGGAGCGGAATCGATCTGGGGCATTCCCGCACCAACACATCCAACCTTGCCAGCCTCTCCAGAGATCAACCAGAACCCCCCGTCTAGGTGAAAGCCCGGGAGCGGAATCGATCTGGGGCATTCCAGCACCAACATATCCAACCTTGCCAGCCTCTCCAGAGATCAACCAGAACCCCCCGTCTAGGTGAAAGCCCGGGAGCGGAATCGATCTGGGGCATTCCAGCACCAACATATCCAACCTTGCCAGCCTCTCCAGAGATCAACCAGAACCCCCCGTCTAGGTGAAAGCCCGGGAGCGGAATCGATCTGGGGCATTCCAGCACCAACACATCTAACCTTGCCAGCCTCTCCAGAGATCAACCAGAACCCCCCGTCTAGGTGAAAGCCCGGGAGCGGAATCGATCTGGGGCATTCCAGCACCAACATATCCAACCTTGCCAGCCTCTCCAGAGATCAACCAGAACCCCCCGTCTAGGTGAAAGCCCGGGAGCGGAATCGATCTGGGGCATTCCAGCACCAACATATCCAACCTTGCCAGCCTCTCCAGAGATCAACCAGAACCCCCCGTCTAGGTGAAAGCCCGGGAGCGGAATCGATCTGGGGCATTCCAGCACCAACATATCCAACCTTGCCAGCCTCTCCAGAGATCAACCAGAGCCCCCCGTCTAGGTGAAAGCCCGGGAGCGGAATCGATCTGGGGCATTCCAGCACCAACATATCCAACCTTGCCAGCCTCTCCAGAGATCAACCAGAACCCCCCGTCTAGGTGAAAGCCCGGGAGCGGAATCGATCTGGGGCATTCCAGCACCAACATATCCAACCTTGCCAGCCTCTCCAGAGATCAACCAGAACCCCGCGTCTAGGTGAAAGCCCGGGAGCGGAATCGATCTGGGGCATTCCAGCACCAACATATCCAACCTTGCCAGCCTCTCCAGAGATCAACCAGAACCCCCCGTCTAGGTGAAAGCCCGGGAGCGGAATCGATCTGGGGCATTCCAGCACCAACATATCCAACCTTGCCACCGCAGCAGTCAAAAACACAACAAACGAAAGTAAGATATTGATTGAATGACATAATAAAGTTTTTAAGGGTAGAATCGTTTCAAATCATCCCCACTTCGAGCTCGGTCAAGGGGTATCCCTTCCACATCCCGGAGGTGATACCCCCCCGACTTGAGCACCTCGCTTACGATATATGGGCCTTCCCAGTTGGGGTTAAGCTTACCCACTATGGCCCCTCTGCCGGCCGCATCGACCTTCTTCAGGACTAGGTCCCCCTTCTGAAAGTGTTTGACCCGGATATGTTTGTCAAAATATCGAGCCATCCGCCTCTTGACCTCTTCCTGCCTGATGGTGGCCAAGTCTCGGAGTTCTTCCACCAGGTCCAGGGATAGCCTCTGCTCGGCACTGTTACCCTCTAGCCACTCTTCATCCCCCTCGCATGCAGCGGTCGCCCGGGGGGTCTTCACCTCGAACTCTATGGGGAGAACGGCCTCGGACCCGTGGGAGAGCTTAAATGGAGTCTCCCCGGTGGCGGTGTTCGGAGTAGTCCTCATGGCCCAGAGGACGGAGGGTAGTTGTTCCACCCAACTTCCTCGTAGGTTTTCCACTTTCTTTTTTAGCAGGTTGACGATTATCTTATTTGCCGCCTCCACTTGCCCATTGCTCCTCGGGTGGTGGACTGAGGCAAACCTGAGGTCAATGCCGAGCTGAGTGCAAAAGCCGACGAACTCTTCACTCGCGAACTGTGGCCTATTGTCCGTCACTATGGCTAGAGGGAGTCCATGTCTGCAGATTATTTCCCCCACACAAAATTCCTTACAACCTGAGAGGTCACCTTAGCTAGCGCCTTCGCCTCTACCCACTTGGAGAAGTAGTCGATCATGACTAGCAGGAACTTCCTCTGACCGCTGGCTTGGGGAAAGGGGCCGACCAGGTCTAACCCCCATATGGCGAAAGGCCAGGGAGCCGTGATGGACCGGAGCCTCTGAGCGGGGAGGAGCTGGAGCGGAGCATAGAGTTGGCACTTCTGACACTTTCTTGTGAACTCTGCTGCATCCTTGCTGAGAGTGGGCCAGAAGTAGCCTTGTCTCAACACCCTCCCTTCCAGGGTCCGACTCCCGGAGTGACTGCCGCACTCCCCGGAGTGGATTTCCTCCAGCACCCTCGGGACCTCCTTCTCGGAGACACAACGAGCCAGGAGTCCCGAGAGAGTCTTTCTATATAGGCCCCCTGCATGCAAAGAGTAATAGGCGGACTTATACCTGAAGCGCCTCTTGTCCACATCCTCTCCAGGGAACTGTCCGGAGGATAGGAAGGTGATGAATGGATCCATCCACGAGGCCTGCTGATCCACTTCCATCGACTCTCCCTCCTCGATGGAGGGCCGGAAGAGTTCCGAAGTCGTTCCCCCCGCTCGAGGACCGAACTTGGCTAGGAGGTCCGCCTGGGTGCTCTCCTCCCTCGGCACATGTTTGATTGAGAAGGTGCGGAACTGCCCGATGACTCCCTTAACCTTCTCCAGGTATAGTAGGAGGGTTGGATCCTTTGCTTCAAACTCGCCTTTGATCTGGCATGCCACCACCATGGAGTCTGTGGAGACCTCCACGTCCTGCACACCCAGTTCCCGGGCCAGCCGAAGGCCCGCTATCACTGCTTCATACTCCGCCTGGTTGTTGGTAATTGGGAAATGGATGTTTAAGGCTTGCTCAATCCGAGTCCCCTGAGGACTCACTAGGACTATTCCCCCCCCCCCCCCCCCCCGAAGGAGTGTTTTCCCGACGCTCCGTCCACCAACATCTTCCATGCTTCCGGGGGAGGTGGCTCGTGCTCCTCCACTTCGGCCGCGTAGTCGGCCATGAAGTCTGCCACTGCTTGAGCCCTGATGGATGTCCTGGGTACGAAGGTGATATTGAACTCGCTTAATTCCACGGACCACTTTGCCAACCTTCCTGAGTGTTCCACCCCTTCCATGATTTTGCGGAGCGGATGGTCGGTCACTACTTTAATTGAATGGGCTTGAAAGTAAGGCCGGAGCCTCCGGGCCGATACCACCAAGGCGAAGGCTAACTTTTCTAGGATTGGGTATCGGAGTTCCGCCTTCTTCAGCACTCGACTAACATAGTAGATTGGGAACTGTTTCTTCCCCTCCTCTCGGATTAGCACGGAACTTACTGCCTCGGATCCTACCCCTAGGTATAGAGATAGGTCCTCTCCTGGTCTCGGTCCCTGGAGTAGAGGGGTTTGAGTGAGCTGTTCTTTCAGGGCTTGGAAGGCCCTCTCGCACTCCGGGGTTCATTCGAACTTCTTGTTTCCCCGCAGTACTTTGAAAAAAGGTGCACATTTTTCTCCCGCCTTGGAGAGGAATCTACTGAGCCCAGCCAATTTCCCTGTGAGGCTCTGGACCTCCTTCGGGTTCCTCGGCGACTCTAACTCCATCACCGCTTTAAATTTGTCCGGGTTGGGCTCCACTCCTGTGGGGGTGAGCAAATGGCCCAGGAACTTCCCTCGGCTTGCCCCGAAGACACACTTCAAGGGATTGAGCTTCATCTTGTACCGCCGCAGGGTCCCGAATGTCTCTTCGAGGTCTCGGAGGTGGGTCCCGAGGTCTCGGCTCTTAACCATGAGGTCGTCGACATAGACCTCTAAATTTCTTCCTTTCTGTTCGCGGAAGACCCTATCCATCATCCTTTGGTATGTTGCCCCTGCGTTCTTGAGCCCGAAGGGCATCATCTTATAGCAATAACATCCATCCCCCGTGATGAAGGAAACGTCCTTAATGTCCGGGGGATGCATGCGGATTTGATGGTAACCTGAAAAAGCATCTAAGAAGGACATTACAGTAAAACCGACGGCTGAGTCAACCAGCGCGTCGATTCTGGGCAAGGGGTAGCAATCTTTCGGGCATGCTTTATTAAGAAGTGAAAAATCGATACACATACGCCACTTACCTCCACCCTTCTTTACCATAACGACGTTGGAGACCCAGCCTGGATACTGGATCTCCGATACAAATCCGGCCTGCAGGAGTTTGCCCACCTCCTCGCGGATGGGTCCTTCTAGCTTGTCCGCGACGGCCCTCCTCTTCTGACGGATGGGGCGGGCACCGGGGTCGAGGTTGAGGCGATGACATGCCACATCCGCATCGATCCCGGGCATTTCCGCGGCGCTCCAAGCGAAGACGTCCACGTTCTTCTGTACGCAAGCCAGAATCTCCGCCTGATCTCCTGGGCTGAGTTCTCCGCTGACCCGGACTTTTTCTACCACCCCCAGCCGAGTGGTGACCTCGAGCTCCACGACCTCGTCCACAGCCTCCAACCGGGACTGCTCTCCCCAAGCCCTTTCCTCTTCGGCACAAGCGGGAGCTTGAGTCTCTTCCTTGACTTCCTTCCCTACCACCATCAGCTCTTCCGTCCTTCTCTCTTGGGCCTTCTTCTCTTCTCCCTTTCTCTCCGCCCGGGGTACCTCAGCTACCCCTTCCTGGACATGAACTTCACCTCCCTTCTTCTCTTCAGCCACCTCCAGACCTCCGGCTTCGGCTACCTCCTCCATCACCTTATCCCACTCCTCGGCTTCTCCCATCCAGGAGATGGTGTTGACGGCCGTCACGTAGCACTGTCTTGCTACCTTGGGATCCCCCCTGACCCGCACCTGGACCCCCCCGTCGTTGAATTTGAGGCACTGATGAAAAGTGGAGGGGATGCAACGGAACGCGCTGATGAGTGGCCGTCCGAAGATGGCGCTGTAACTGCTCGGGGCGTCCACTATGACAAAGCGACAGTTCCGAGACTGCCCACCCAGGGTCACATGGAGCCCTACCCCTCCTTCTACTTCCTTCCTCTCTCCCGAAAATCCGAACAGAGGGCCATCCGAGGCCAACACCCTTCTGGGCTCCACCTCCATCTTGTCGAATGCCTTCTTGAAGATGACATTGACCGAACTCCCATTGTCCACTAGGATCCGGGAGACGGTGAAGTTCTCGATCGCCGTCTGGATGACCAGCGCATCGCAGAACGGGTCTTCGTAGCTTGGCATGTCCTTTTGGGTGAAAATAATTTTCTCGGTTGGGGGTGGAGCGGTGGATGTTGACGTCACGCTCCGGCGGTAGATGGTATGGAGACTAGCCTTGCGGGTCGCCTCCACCCCTACCCCCCCCATGGATCACTCCGATCCCTCCCCTGTTCCCCAGATCTGCTCTATCCTCACATCTTTCATCCTCCTCCCGAGGTTCCACCTCCACGATCCTTAATGGCTGCTGCGGTGGTGGCGCGGGTGCTCGGCCCCTCTTCACCTCCAGGAACTCCGGACAGGTGTCCGTGGAGTGGCCTTCCACATCGTGGAAGATGCAATAGGGCACCGCCGCTTCCCTTGCCCCGGTCTCTGCTATCCTGTTCCTTCTTCTCCTAGCGGCCGCCGCCTCCGCTTCTCCTCTTCCCCTTCCTCTTCCCCGGCCAATTGCCATGGCCTGTTGAGGTGGGGGAGGCAACTGCATCGGGCCTTGCCTCCACCCCAACTGGGGGGGTCTCCATTGTCCCTCGAAACGGTTACCCCTTCCTGGGCCATAACCCCTTCCTTGCCCCTGCACTCCTCCACCCTGCGGCCTCCATCCCCCCTCCGGGGCCCGGGGCTCTTCTCTTCTTCTGACCTCTTGCTGCCTCACCTCCGGCTCACCGAGCTTGGCCAGCCTCTTGGTGAGCTCTGGGTTGGCTTCTTCGCTTGCTACTTCCTCCGCCACCCTCTCCATCAGCTCCTCATAGGAGACGGGGGCCTTTCTTTTCAATGCCATCTTGAAGAAGCTTTCCTTCAACCCGACCGTGAAGGCGAGTTGAAGTGCAAATCCGGGCACCTCCTGAGTGAGCTGCACTTCCTCCTGGAACCGATCCGCGTACTGAGCCAACGTCTCCCTGGACTCTTGCTTTACCGCGAAGAGGGAATCAGCGTCCTTCTTCCTCCTCTTTGAAGTTGAAAATCTCAACAAGAAACTACGGCGCAGGTCCTCGAACGCGTAGATGGAGCCTGCCGGAAGCGAATGAAACCAGTCCCTGGCCTTCTCCTTGAGAGTGACGGCGAAGAGCCGACACTTGAAGGCATCGGACATCGGCCTGATGGAGACCGAGTCCTCGAAAGACTGCAGATGCTGAACTGGGTCATCTCTGCCATTGTAGTACACTCTATCCCATTCTCCGAATCCCGCCGGAACGGGCGCAGACAACACTAATTCGCAGAAGGGGCTTCCCCCTCCTACCATCTTCTCTCGCTCGGCTCGCGGACCCAGCTCGCTCGCCAAGCTTGGGATCGCACTCGCGAGGGCGACGCTCGCCTGAACCACCCCGGCTGTCGTCGCGTTTTCCTGGCGTGCGCTCGCCTGTGTCGTGCTCGCTGGGGCAGAGCTCGTCGGCACCGAATTCGCCGGCGCGGAGCTCGCTAACACCGGGCTCGCCGGACTGGCGAACAACACTCGCCCTTCCCTGTCATGTCCTGGTTCAATGGCAACTTCTTTTCCAGCCCTTCCTCCTGGTGCCCTCTCGCCGACTGCTGTTGGGGGAGTGGTCGCCTGAGGTGCCGGGGTCGCGAACTCACTCCGCAGAGCCGTGACCGTGAACCCCAAGGTGTCGAGCACCTCCTTCCTGAAGTCCGCGAACATCCTAGCCATTGCCTCCTGAGGGGTCTCGCCGAACTCCTCGCCCTGCTCTTCATCTCCAGCCATAACTCTTCTCTGGGACTTTCTTGAACCAGCCGCGCTCCACGCTCACCGCACCAAAATGTTGAAACCGATTTCTCGGTCTCGAGTGGAGCTCGGGGCCCTCACCGAGATGAGGGGCAGCTAGCCCTTACCGGTCCCTCGGGAGAGGTAAGGTTGACGACTCGAGCAAAGAACGAAGACCCAAGTCTCAGCGAGGAGGTCCCTCCACTAACCCGGAAGATCGTTGAGCGCTTCCCCTCCCAAGCCAAAGCTAAGACTCGGGCACCTTGGAGAGCTAGAGAGCCCAAACCAAAGCGACCTAGGGAGAGAAGAGCTCAGATAATGAACCGGTCCTCTTCCAAGGTGCCCTTTGAGGTCTATTTATAGATTTTAGTTTTGTGGTCTGTCAATAACCAAATCCCGCTGTCCATTCTCACTATCCGCACACCTGATTGGTCTGCTAACAGCCAAACTCCGTTGTTTGAGGAAGCTAACCGCAGACCACCAGGGGCCTCTTGGTAAAAATCCCTTCCCGGACTTTTACTGGGCGAACCGGCCTGCCCCGAGGCCTTCCTCGCGAGAGGAGCTCGCAAGCCTCTGGGTCAGTGAGCCCCCGAATTACTATCGCCACATTGCCTGGCTCGCTCGTCCGCACCACCTCGGCGCATCCCAAAATGGCTAACTGTACCCCAAAATGGCCTTCCTCGCGAGTGGAGCTCGCGAGCCTGCGCCACCTCGGCGAATCCCAGAATGGCTATCCGCACCCCAAAATGGCTAACTGTACCCCAAGACGGCCTTCCTTGCGAGTGGAGCTCGCGAGCCTGCGCCACCTCGGCGAATCCCAGAATGGCTATCCGCACCCCAAAATGGCTAACTGTACCCCAAAACGGCCTTCCTTGCGAGTGGAGCTCGCGAGCCTGCGCCACCTCGGCGAATCCCAGAATGGCTATCCGCACCCCAAAATGGCTAACTGTACCTCAAAATGGCCTTCCTCGCGAGTGGAGCTCGCGAGCCTGCGCCACCTCGGCGAATCCCATAATGGCTATCCGCACCCCAAAATGGCTAACTGTACCCCAAAATGGCCTTCCTCGCGAGTGGAGCTCGCGAGCCTGCGCCACCTCGGCGAATCCCAGAATGGCTATCCGCACCCCAAAATGGCTAACTGTACCCCAAGACGGCCTTCCTCGCGAGTGGAGCTCGCGAGCCTGCGCCACCTCGGCGAGCTTCAAGGAAGCTGGTTAACTCCCCTCCGCTGGGCTCGCTCGCCTGCGCAGTCTCTTGCTCTTCCTTGACCTACCTCGCCGGAGATCAGGGTTCGCCCCTCTGGGCTCGCCTCCTTGAGCGCGAGTGGCGAACATCAGGGTTGTACACCCGGGATGGTTTCGGTGAGTGGTTCTTGATCTCCATGATCTTCGTAGTCTAGTGTTCTGAGTGTTCTCAGGTGTCCTGCACTGGGGTTTGTTTATATACTTATATATATATGATTGTGCACCCCTGCTACAGGTGCTAAGTGTGAGTCTGTTGAGCGTGTGAGCTTAAAGTCACCGCCACAGTGCCTCTTTTGGACTGTTGGTTTGGGTGGATTGGAGTCACCGCCGCAGCACTCCTGGTTGTTTGTGGGGCTGTGAGCATTAGTGGACAGGTACCACCGTCGCAGTGCCTTCTTTTGGGGGACGCTCTTCCCTCGAGCTGATCAGTCTCAAGTTTTATTAAGCTTATATGCTTATGTATGGTATTATGATATATTATGCTTTGGCTATTACCTTTCAGTGCAGGCTTGTCTCTTCCTCTTACCGAGTGCACTCGTTTGAGCTGGCTCGGGTTGTTGTAAGATTAAATGTTATTCTATTTAGCTCTCTTTTCTGCAATTTTTTACTGATGATTGCTGCTAACCTTGATTTTCTTGCTACCACTTGCACATTCTTGCTGAAGCGTTCTTTTCTTTTGAATGTCTCAGGTTCAGAGCAGTAGCAAGTTCGTCTGGTAGAGCTCGAGGTTTCTGTGCTGCAGGTAGTGGTAGCGTTTGTTTCACCTCCTTCTGTGAGGTAGTTTTGTCGTTTCTGACTAGATTTGCTGCTATGGGTTTGTGTCTGTTTGTTGACACCCATAGTGTTTTGTCGTGGATGTTAGACTACTTGCTAGTGTTTATTGTTGTTACCTACTGTTAGTTCTTACACTTGCTCTTTGGGAAGGATTTATGTTAGGATGCATGTTAGTTACTTTAAATATAAAAAGCTGCATTTAACTTAGATTCATCGCATATCTTTAACTGAAAACCACCATATTTTTGAACGTTATAAAACCTTTTATTACTTATAATAAATCTAGAGTAATGCATAACATTAGCTGTATGTTAGGCCTTTGGGCTCATATAGGACCATAAAAGAATTGAATCAAATATTTTTCCGCTGCGACTACGTATACTTTTACTGGTGGACTAGTTGATCCACTGAACCGAGGGACACGGTTCTCAACTTAAACTTAAATATTGTTTTATCATAATAACATGTGTTTTCATGAAAGAGCATTAGATTTAGGAGTTTGCCTGAGCGTCTGCAGTTGTCCCCTGCACGGCGTGGCATCACGGCGCGTATTTTCTCTCACTCTGATATATTTTAAATATTGAGAAAATGCGGGTTGTGACACTCAAGGACTGCCAACTCAAGTCCTTACCATCACATCAGGATGTCATTGCATCCTTCACATAGTATTGACATCCATCTAAAACCATGCTAATTTTTTCTCAACGTTACCCACAAAGGTCCTAATTGGCACATAGCATGATGTGTTCATGTCCTCCATTACCCAGCTATATGATTTATCCAGGAGTTCATGTATGAAAACTCAACAAGCTCGGTGTATATCCCAAAAGGTTTTAGATCACTATTTCTCCTTGGTCTACTTCTCTGCTTAACCTTCGATCAGAGCGAAGACATAACCATCCTTTAGGTACTCACATCTGTCATTCTGGTAGGAGACTCAACGTAATCCACAACTTGGTGTTTAATCATCAAGAATTTTCACCATTTATCTTTTGGTTCATAAAACAAACGAGTTCACATACACCTCATTTCACTTGCCACGATGATATCCTATCTCAATCCACAAATCCCCAACATGATGTTATTGCCTCAAGAATTTTAGCTTGGACAAATTTATATTTTCAATTATTCCCAAAATCAACAATTGTTCGACTTGTGATGTTTTAACAATTTATCTTAGTGATATTACAAACCATCGCTGCAGGCTTAGAGGAAGATATATCTATCGCTTCCTTCTAAGAGCACAAGGACCCGAGTCAGGTATTACTTTGGTCCAACCTAGATCATTGTTACACTTGCACCGAGTTCAGAATTCGTGCCGAATTTCTTTTAGGATCCAGATAGTTCCATTTAATGGGCCTCTTACTATAAACTTAAACCTTGTATCATTGTCGGGTTATGATATCGAGCCTCTAGAAATCTACCTTGCCAAGGTAATAATATTACACATAACCCTTACTTGTTCGTATATAGCGTATAAACTCCAAAGTTGCCCACAATCGCCGCTAGAGGTTGCTAATGACATGCTTATTCCATGATAAACATTTGAGATTTTAAATCACTTAACAAGTCATACTACCCTTGTCATCTTCATAAATCAGACGTAGTCAAATCAATGAAGCCACATTCCTTTTGGGCCTTTTACTAGTCGATTTGGATCTATTAATTTTCCCTGACATCCCTTTAACATACAAGTCATTGCAAATTTCCTAACCTCCTGGGATGGTTGATCATTAAACCACTCGTACATATACAACTTCATTATATCATCATGAGGGTACATAATTTCATCAAGTACCAAGCTATAATGGCATCAAAAGTTAAGTATAGGTCGATACAGATATTTACCAAAACGGCTAACTTACTACTTTCCTCGTTACTTATCCACATAATCTTAGAACACTATAAAGGAAATGATCATCTTCAAAAAAAATGCTTTTCCTCTCTTATTCCGCTAATAAAATTCCTATCAACCCAAACATGGTCTTAGCAGTCTGATTTGCTTAAGGTGAATTAACTCTCAGGGGTCAAAACTTCCAATGTCAAAATTACAAAGATTCTAACTCCTCAAGGGATCCAAGACGGTACATAACTAGCCCAATAAACGAAGAGATAAGCCCCCGTATCTCTTCGACTGAGTTTCTTCTACCACCAATATAACACATTCGTCCCAAAATGAGTCTTCTCTGGATCCGAATTCTTATCATATCTCCTCCATATGAAACATTCTACATAAATAGAAGTGAGAGGTATCAACATACAGTATAAAAGGCATGCTTGGTGGTCTCTTACTAAGCTGATAATGGACTACTGACACCAATCTCATTCAGATTGCCCTAAATGTTTTTGGGTAAGATGACAATATTACTCCATATCTGAGATAGAAATCTCAGGGTGCGGGTCTTTAGCATTTACACTCACATTAAACTCTTCCCTTAGTCACTCAAGGTCACTTATTGCTTGGCTCAATCATCCCCAAGATCCGTATAAGGCTAGGATACGTCATGACCTATCCTGCTAAGTCGACCAAAATGGTATCATATGCCAAACCAACTCTGACTGTTGGAATGGGAAAACAAATACTGTCTCGGAATGAGCCAGCATCTATACGTAAGGGTACGAGTTTGGCTTAGGTTGACACTTTCTATAGGAAAAAGCGGACGTACTTATTATGAATTACACATGGGCACACCACTGCTTCCGCTGCATCAGTTTGTCCTCAAACTGATCTAGCTAGCAGGGGTAGCCTAGTGGTCTAATGGACTTCTTTATCTCAGGATCGTTGCAAGCTGATACCATTTGTGAGATCCCCCTCCCGGAACACAAAACACGACCGAGGGGAGCCTTATGCCCAGGATAGCCGCCTTGCGGAAGCGCCAGCGCACGAGCTAGCCTCCCCCCACAAGACGTCTATCCTGCCGGCCAAACCAACTGAACAGCGCCAACCCATCAATAATAGAAAGCATTAAAGTCATAGGTTCACAATAAGTAATAAAGTCCAGGACAGAGAAAAGCAGAAAGCTGCACAAGCTCCTGCAAATCATCAGAGTAACCAGCTAAATGCCCCCAAGGGCTACATTTCAAAACACTCACCCGCCTCTGTCATTGACGGCAGCTAAGGTACCATAAACCCCAGCCCTGCACACCTGACCTGGCTGGCCTCCGGTGTTGAACACTGCTATACCACTGAATGTGCTCCTAAAAAGAGGGACGTAGCAACCGTTAGTCATAAAGACTAAGTGGCTTCCCATCCGTTCCCCCGGCGACTCCAAGGCACCGGGCAGAAGGAAAGGAAGAGAAGCTGCAATATAACAGTAATATACAAAGCAGGTGACGGGGAAAGTAAACTAGTAAATACACAAATTCTAAGCTACACAAGTGTAAAAGGGGCTAATCTAATCATGTATAAGCAGGAGCATAATAAAGGTGTACATCAGTAAATAAACAGTAAGTAAAGCAGATAAAGCAAGGCAGTAAGAACAGCAGCGACAAGTAATCAATCTCGTACCCGAACTTATATGAATGCCCATACAAACTTATAAGTTAGGATTTCCAGGAATCATAACTCATCATATAAAAGAGCCCATACTAATTTATATGCTGAGGATCTGCAAGTGCGTATGTTATGCCATGAATGTCTTATGCAATGAAACTCACACACACGACTCTATGCGCATAGACCTTTGTAGTTCCCTCTGTTTGAAAGGAAGCCAACCTCTCGGGTATCAACTGCTGTGACACACGGTGGTAGCGGACCGGGCTGTCCACTCCTAGGCGGGTATACACTCTACCAGGCCTAGACCGCACGTACGCCTCGACGCTAAACAACCGCGGAGCTCTGCGTACTCTTTGCTGGAGTCCACCAGACTGTGAGCCAAGTGAGAGGTGTCTTCGGGGAACTGTTGTCCCGACACGCAGCCAAGCTGGCCCCTTAGACCCTTACACACCCGCTAAGTCAACGTACCGCGGTCGGAGTGACGACCTGCCTAGGACCGAAGACCTGCCACATTTCTGAGAATGTTACCGGGATAATCATCCCCTCGAGGTTCCCGCTCGACTAACCGGGAACCACAATCCTGTCACTCCCGCAACTGGGAGGAGATACATAAATCCAATCTTACCCTACTATGGCTACTCTTGCCTACTTTAATTGTTATTGCAATTTAGGGTTAATCTTGGACTTCCCGAGGTACACCCGGTGAAGGGCTCTCATCGGTACTAGGGGACGCAATGGGCTCAACCCCACCATCCTCCTCAAGACAATTACTTTGGTTGATGGTTAACAATTGGTTCACCCTTCATCATTTCATATAGTTAAAGTGACTTAGCTCATTTCCCGTTCCACCCAATCGGGTTGGACATACCTTCATTCCTTCTACATTAACTCTAGCACCACCCCACAAGTAACCCTAGGATTGACCCTCCTTGAGTCCTTGTGTGCTATAACTCAATTACTGATTGTATACAACTTCTACACACTACTTAGTGGTCTGAATTATCTAAAACTCAAAATTCTGTTTTTACTAAACGCAGACCACTAATTTGAACTAACCATCAACCCCATAAGGAACCCTTCTAAAGAGTCATCACCAAGGTCTCTAATAATTATCCTAGGCTCTCTCTGACCTTAGTAAGATATGTTCCAATTTCCATAATTTTCCATATTAAATTAGTATTTAATATAATTTTAAGTAGTTAAGGCCTTAAGTCACATTACACATGAACTACCCTCAAAATGCTTCTTCATGCTTCATGAGAATTATCAGTAAGATAATATTCCATATCATGGTGGTTCACTGAGTATCATGACCCTAGGATGTCATTTGGTCTACTACATCATCATAATTGTATAAATACCAAAATGCCACTATAATTAGGAAAAATAGTAATTCACTTCCGAAAAATCTACAAAAATTACCAGGTGTCCAAATGGGGACCTAGAGTCCACTGCCAAAAGATTGTGTCATTACCATGTGTTATGATATTTTAAACTGATTAAACATCCAAAGGCGATAATTATCAATTTCTACATGAGGTACAAGAAATAAAATTCAACAAGCTTCCAAACAATTATCATGGGCATATATTAACCTAAAATTACAGATAACCAAGTATCACATCATAGCCCTTTGATATTTTAAAAAGATTAAATTCCCTTAAGCTAGCAATCACTTAAAACTTCCTATACAAGGAATTATGCTTCCATAACTCATAACAAAATTACCATAGCATTATTTCACCCTAGTACAGCCACTGATAGTATATCAAAGTCATACAAGGTCATATGACCTTCATTTTATTTTATTAAGGAAAATGTGGCAATTTCATTTATTAGGGAGAAAAGTACTTATATGCCTCTAACAAGTCTCATGATGATTATCCTAGCCCTATAGCACTATTCCCTACCTAGGGATGAAGTTTGGTTGTCTAAATATGTGTTTAGGTCCTAGTTGCTTCATTAAGGCCCAAAAGGGCAATTAAGTAATTTTAGAGGTATGGGCTATGGTTTTTGGTCTCCGTTGCTCCAATCACCCATTGATGATGAGCAAGACCCTAAACAATACCTAAGCCCCATTACCACTGGATTTGGATAAGCCCTTAAGGCTAAGCACCAAAATTCACAAGCCACCAAGACTAAGTGGTTTTCAAACCTAGGGCATCAAGATGTCCCTTGGGGGTTCACCATTAAGATGAACTCCAATTGTCCTCAAATTTGAAACAGAGGCTACTCATATACATATCTATATGCCACCATAAATTTGGGGTCATTAGGGGTGATTACACCCACTAATTATTCTTAGGTCAATTTTCTAAGCTATGATCAAAACTATAACAAAAGTGCCCTAAACATACAAATATTTGGGCACAGGGTAGGCCTAGGGTGGGCACTGATGTGGCCAAAATTTCAACCCCATAGGCCCACCCATTCAAAAGATATTATGGTTTTAGTGGGCTAACCCCACCTTGGACCAGCCCTAGGAAAAAGGCTCCTCTGGGGTCTACAGACCTCCAGATGCCAAAATCTTAGTTTCTAATGAAACTAGACATTTAGGGCTACAATAGTGTGTCTCACACCATAACATAAGTTACCCATATCAAGCATTGGGTATCCACCCACATGCTAACCTCTAATGGAGCTAATATCTTTATCATAGACTACTAATGCCCTAAACATAAAATTCTTTTTAAACTCGGCTATGTAAGAGTGAAAGAAAATTGTAATTATTAAAATAAAATTACTAGCACACATCTTAAGCACATCAGACGATCACCTCATCGTCTACCTCCAGCCTAGGGCTGCGATCTGCCCAACCTGAAATATAACACATCTCTTCGTCGACCACCAAAAACCTCAAACCGACCGACTAACACCGCCACCACCTTCCTCGCTTTGAGGTACATCGACGGGTGACGTGTTAGCGGTCGGAACATTTACCCGGAACATTTATTTCAGGCCGTCTCTTCACGGCTTGCTCTCCAATCGACTCTATTGAGATCGATATCTCACCTGGTGTGATCTAGGAAACTAGCACCAAGGGAGAGGGGAGGAAGCTCACCGAGTGTCCATGCATGCTACCCAATAGCCGCGTATGCGGCATTTGTCTGTCGTTCCCGATCTGGTCGGATCTCGCCGATCGTCGCCGATGCAGTGTCGTCCTTCTTGAGTGGGCTGTTTTCGGCCTTGGAAAATGGTGCTCGCCGGAGAATGAAGTCATAGAATGAAGAGGGCTGTTTTGGCTTGGAGGGCATGATCGCTCTCTATTTTGGGGAGGTGGATGTCGGGTTGCGGAATGGCAAAGGGCGTCTACGCTCTTTCTGGAAATCTGAGAGTTGAGGCGGCGGATTGAAGAGAGCTCGCTGGAAGAAGGAACCTTGGAGGAGGTTGGCCATGTAGAGAGGCGGAGCTTGATGGTCGGCCTTGGTGGGGGTGGCTCGGTTTGGAGAGGAGGGAGGTCACCAGATCTGGAGGAAGCGTCGCCGGAGTCGGAGTTTGGAGAGGTGGTTTCCGTGAGCTTGTGGTGGTCGAAATTCGGGAGAGAGGGAGGAGATCAGCCATGGCTATGTTGTAGAGAGAGAGAGAGAGAGAGAGAGAGAGAAAGAGAGAGAGAGAGAGAGAGAGAGAGAGAGAGAGAGAGAGAGAGAGAGAGAGAGAGAGAGAGAGAGAGAGAGAGAACTTGAAGCTCGCCGGAGGAGTGGCTTGCCGACGAGGTAGTGCGCCGGAGAGGAGATCGGGAGTGGAGGAGGGGAGCGCCGTCAGAGAGCAGGGAGGAGCTCGGGAGGTAAGCTTCCTAACCTAATCTTATGTATATATATTATATATTAATATTATGATAATAATAATAATAATAGTAATGGTATTATTATTATTGACTAAAACGCTCGCACAATGCCGTAGATGACTCGAAATTTGTCCCGAACAGGCTTGTTACGACCGTCTCGTCGATACGCACCCATCGAAACACGTTGAGGTCAGTTCCGAGATCGTTTGCTCATTTTTACGCTCTCCGGAGCGTTTGCGGTCTAATTTGACTTAAATAGTAAAACTGTCCAAATGACGTCGGAATCTCAAATGGACGAATCTGTTGAACTCGTACTATTGCGACGAGTCTAACAAAACTGACTGGGGTCAATTGCGAGATTGTTTGGTCCATTTCACCATTTTGGATAAATATGCTATTCGTAGACCACATTAATAAATTCGCCGATTCTCATCAGAATCGAGCGCGGACAGTTTTGTTGAACTCGTATAGGCTTCACGAGTCTAATAAAACTGACTGGGGTGAATACCGAGACCGTCTGCTGCATATAGCCTTTTGGATAAATATGCTATTCGCAGACCGTGTCATTTGAGGTAACGTACGCACTATAATTCCTTCAAGGCGGTACGCTTCCTTTGAGTTTTATTGCTCAAATTATTCTCTCCGACAGCTCGGATCCCGATACAGCAAACATCGAGACAAGGAATAGAAATGGTATTCGCGACGTTCGTCGAGTGCACTCCTCTGGCTCAGGTGCAAGCCGGGCCCCCAATACACCACGAGCTCGAGTCAACTCGCCCGACTCAAAAACGCGCACAAGGGGTCTAGCTCGAATCGGGATGTTACAAATCCAATAAACGAAGAAATAATTTCGTCCCCGAAATATTAGGTTTAGGCTATGAGGATTTTCTGGATGAGAGTAAAATATACTCATCATATTCATTCGTGGGCACTTCATCCATAATAATTTCAAGCGTATGTATGCATTCTTAATTGTTGCGGTTTATACAGCACTCTTGCCTTGTGAAGTCATACGAACTAATAATGACACACTATTTCCATAATCGCTACATCAGTCTAACTGATTATGTTGTGATTTAATCTCAAGCATACAACATACAAGAGAACATTTAGCAAGGACTTGGTATGAACGACATCAAGCATGCTACTCGTTTATAAAACCACGATGCAACCGGCTACCACTACCAACATCTATATCGCCATCCAGGTTGTATGAACCAACAAGACTGTCGAGCCACCAGTTTGTTTACACTTTGCAGGAATGGATCTCAAAACACTATATCTCTATAGCAGGTGTCTTCAACAGTTGTCTTGCATCAATATCATACCTGTCTGCCATGAGTCTCCAACACAAATCCTCGGTAATTTTATTTAATTTACAATATCATTACCTATGTACTTAAACCAGTGCATAGACATCACTGTGGTGAATTTGTTAACTTAACAACCACGTTGCAAAACCTTGGCGCTAAGAGTGCTACGATTTAAACCAATTATCCTAAATATGTCACTTTTAAATACACATCATTGATCAACAATCAAATACAACTCCAACTCAACAAATTTCAAGGCGTCCCCCAAAATTTGTCGCGCGGTCATCGGACCGACTATTGATCACTGAGAGGCACTACATCACTATCAAGAGGATTCAAGATTTCACTTACTACACCCATAAGGTTCTAATGATGGAACTCATGCTATCAGAACCCAAGGACTACCACCAAGTCCTTATGTCATCCAAACACTTGCCAGGATCCGACTAGTGCATAGCAGCACTCAAGGAATGCCAACTCAAGTCCTTACCATCACATCAGGATATCATTGCATCCTTCACATAGTATTGATATCCATCTAAAACCATGCTAAATTTTACCCAGCGTGACCCACAAAGGTCCTAATTGGTACACATCAGGATGTATTCATATCCACAATTACCCAGCTATATGATTTATCCAGGAGTTCATGTATGAAAACTCGACAACCTCAGTGTATATCCCAAAAGGTTTTAGATCACCATTTCTCCTTGGTCTACTTCTCCGCATAACCTTCGATCAGAGCAAAGACATAACCATCCTTTAGGTACTCACCTATGTTATTCTGGTATGGCACTCAACGTAATCCAAAACTTGGTGTTTAACCATCCACTTTGCAAAAAAAAAATGACTCATTCATCAAGGAGTACCTAATTCTAATATCGTCGACTTGTAATGACTTAGATGAGAAAACCTCATTATAGCAAGGCTAAGTGAAACAGTCTGCAAAGATTTTTAACTCCCGGTGAAACCTCAGTTGGTCCATTAGCTAGGCCAATAAACGAAGAAATAAGATTAGCCCTCATACGTTTTTGGACTAAATTTCTTCCACCGCCCATATGGTACATTCATCTCACATATGGACACAAACCTTAGGGGCATACCTTCCTCGACTTAGAGTTCTTTCCCTATAGATCCCCGAATCGACGCACTTATATATCAGCCGTGATGTAGAAATTTAAATTTTTACGGCGACGACCAAGCTGCATCTCATTGTAATGAGAGCATGCACTAATAACATCCAATCACCCGGTACATTTATATATGTTTGAACTTAACATGAACCAAGGTGCAAGGCCCGGAATGATTTTCCCTTCGACACGAGTTATGCAGGCTACCAAAAGTAGGGCATACTTCACGATATGATAAACTAACTCCATTACAAGCGCCCCACCATCCCTGCCAATGATCATCCATGGCATGCATGTTTATTTTATAAAAACTTTTCGGATTTTAGATCATCAATCAAGTCATATTAATCTTGTTGACTCCACCGCCGAAAACTTATTAATTTCCCAACATCAAATAATTACAACACTAAGGGAATGTTCACCACGAATTTTCCAAACTCAGGGGTAGTGTATCATCATACCCGCAATGCATGCACAAAATTTCATTAACTTCCCAGTTATAATGTTATCACAACATAACTACATATCCCCAAAGTGTAGATTTACTACTCTCCTCATTACCTATCCACATAATCTTAGAACAATATAGAGAAAATGATCATCTTCAAAAATGTTTTTCCTCTCTTATTCCGCTAATAAAATTCATATCAACTCAAACATGGCCTTAGCAGTCTGCTTTGCTTAAGGTAAACTAACTTCTCAAGGATCAAAACTTCCAATGTCAAAAATTACAAAGATTCTAACTCCTCAAGAGATCCAAGATGGTACATAACTAGACCAATAAACGAAGAGATAAGCCTCCATATCTCTTTAACTGAGTTTCTTCTACCACCAATATAACACATTCGTCCCAAAATGAGTCTTCTCTGGATCTGAATTCTTATCATATCTCCTCCATATGAAACCTTCTACATAAATAGAAGTGAGAGGTAACGACATACAGTATAAAAGGCATGCTTGGTGGTCTCTTACTAAGCTGATAATGGACTACAGGCACCAATCTCATTGAGATTGCCCTAAAATTTTTGGGTAAGATGATAATATTACTCCATATCTGGGATAGAAATCTCAGGGTGCGAATCTTTAGCATTTACACTCACATTAAACTCTTCCCTTAGTCACTCAAGGTCACTTATTGCTTGGCTCAATCATCCCCAAGATCTGTATGAGGCTAGGATACGTCATGACCTATCCTGCTAAGTCGACCAAAATGGTATCATATGCCAAACCAACCCTGACTGTTGGAATGGGAAAACAAAATACTGTCTCGGAATGAGCCAACATCTATACGTAAGGGTACGAGTTTGGCTTAGGTTGGCACTTTCTATAGGAAAAAGCGGACGTACTTATTGTGAATTACACATGGGCACACCACTGCTTCCGCTGCATCAGTTTGTCCTCAAACTGATCTAGCTACCAGGGGTAGCCTAGTGGTCTAATTGACTTCTTTATCTCAGGATCGCTGCAAGCTGATACCATTTGTAAGATCCCCCTCCCGGAACACAAAACACGACCGAGGGGAGCCTTATGCCCAAGATAGCCGCCTTGCGGAAGCGCCAGCGCACGAGCTAGCCTCCCCCACAAGACGCCTATCCTGCCGGCCAAACCAACTGAACAACGCCAACCCATCAATAATAGAAAGCATTAAAGTCATAGGTTCACAATAAGTAATAAAGTCCAGGACAGAGAAAAGCAGAAAGCTACACAAGCTCCTGCAAATCATCAGAGTAACCAGCTAAATGCCCCAAGGGCTACATTTCAAAACACTCACCCGCCTCTGTCACTGACGGCAGCTAAGGTATCATAAACCCCAGCCCTGCACACCTGACCTGGCTGGCCTCCCGTGTTGAACGCTGCTATACCACTGAATGTGCTCCTAAAAAGAGGGACGTAGCAACCGTTAGTCATAAAGACTAAGTGGCTTCCCATCCGCTCCCCCGGCAACTCCAAGGCACCGGGCGGAAGGAAAGGAAGAAAAGCTGCAATATAACAGTAATATACAAAGCAGGTGACGGGGAAAGTAAACTAGTATATACACAAATTCTAAGCTACACAAGTGTACAAAGGGGTTAATCTAATCATGTATAAGCATGAGTATAATAAAGGTGTGCAGCAGTAAATAAACAGTAAGTAAAGCAGGTAAAGCAAGGCAGTGAGAACAGTAGCGACAAGTAATCAATCTCGTACCCTAACTTATATGAATGCCCATACAAACTTATAAGTTAGGATTTCCAGGAATCATAACTCATCATATAAAAGAGCCCATACTAATTTATATGATGAGGATCTGCAAGTGCATATGCTATGCCATGCCATGAATGTCTTATGCAATGAAACTCACACACACGACTCTATGCGCATAGACCTTTGTAGTTCCCTTTGTTTGAAAGGAAGCCAACCTCTCGGGTACCAACCGCTATGACACACGGTGGTAGCGGACCGGGCTGTCCACTCCTAGGCGGGTATACACTCTACCACGCCTAGACCGCACGTACACCTCGACGCTAAACAACCGCGGAGCTCTGCGTACTCTTTGCTGGAGTCCACCAGACTGTGAGCTAAGTGAGAGGTGTCTTCGGGGAACTGTCATCCCGACACGCAGCCAAGCTGGCCCCTTAGACCCCTACACACCCGCTAAGTCAACGTACCGCGGTCGGAGTGACGACCTGCCTAGTACCGAAGACCTGTCACATTTCTGAGAATGTTACCGGGATAATCATCCCCTCGAGGTTCCTGCTCGACTAACCGGGCACCACAATCCTGTCACTCCCGCAACTGGGAGGAGATACATAAATCCAATCTTACCCTACTATGGCTACTCTTGCCTACTTTAATTGTTATTGCAATTTAGGGTTAATCTTGGACTTCCCGAGGTACACCCGGTGAAGGGCTCTCATCGGTACTAGGGGACGCAATGGGCTCAACCCCACCATCCTCCTCAAGACAATTACTTTGGTTGATGGTTAACAATTGGTTCACCCTTCATCATTTCATATAGTTAAAGTGACTTAGCTCATTTCCCGTTCCACCCAATCGGGTTGGACATACCTTCATTCCTTCTACATTAACTCTAGCACCACCCCACAAGTAACCCTAGGATTGACCCTCCATTAGTCCTTGTGTGCTATAACTCAATTACTGATTGTATACAACTTCTACACACTACTTAGTGGTCTGAATTATCTAAAACTTAAAATCCTGTTTTTACTAAACACATACCACTAATTTGAACTAACCATCAACCTCATAAGGGAACCCTTCTAAAAAGTCATCACCAAGGTCTCTAATAATTATCCTAGGCTCTCTCTGACCTTAGTAAGATATGTTCCAATTTCCATAATTTTCCATATTAAATTGGTATTTAATATAATTTTAAGTAGTTAAGGTCTTAAGTCACATTACACATGAACTACCCTCAAAATGCTTCTTCATGCTTCATGAGAATTATCAGTAAGATAATATTACATATCATGGTGGTTCACTGAGTATCATGACCCTAGGATGTCATTTGGCCTACTACATCATCATAATTGTATAAATACCAAAATGCCACTATAATTAGGAAAAATAGTAATTCACTTCCGAAAAATCTACAAAAATTACCAGGTGTCCAAATGGGGACCTAGAGTCCACTGCCAAAAGATTGTGTCATTACCATGTGTTCTGATATTTTAAACTGATTAAACATCCAAAGGCGGCAATTATCAATTTCTACATGGTGTACAAGAAATAAAATTCAACAAGCTTCCAAACAATTATCATGGGCATATATTAACCTAAAACTACAGATAACCAAGTATCACATCATAGCCCCATGATTTGATATTTTAAAAAGATTAAATTCTCTTAAGCTAGCAATCACTTAAAACTTCCTATACAAGGAATAATCCTTCCATAACTCATAACAAAATTACCATAGCCTTATTTCACCCTAGTACAGCCACTGATAGTATATCAAAGTCATACAAGGTCATACGACCTTCATTTTATTTTATTAAGGAAAAGGTGGCAATTGCATTTATTAGGGAGAAAAGTACTTATATGCCTCTAACAAGTCTCATGATGATTATCCTAGCCCTATAGCACTATTCCCTACCTAGGGATGAAGTTTGGTTGTCTAAATATGTGTTTAGGTCCTAGTTGCTTCATTAAGGCCCAAAAGGGCAATTAAGTAATTTTAGAGGTATGGGCTAGGGTTTTTGGTCTCCATTGCTCCAATCACCCATTGATGATGAGCAAGACCCTACACAATCCCTAAGCCCCATTACCACTGGATTTGGATAAGCCCTTAAGGCTAAGCACCAAAATTCACAAGCCACCAAGACTAAGTGGTTTTCAAACCTAGGGCATCAAGATGTCCCTTGGGGGTTCACCATTAAGATGAACTCCAATTGTCCTCAAATTTGAAACAGAGGCTACTCATATACATATCTACATGCCACCAAAAATTTGGGGCCATTAGGGGTGATTACACCCACTAATTATTCTTAGGTCAATTTTCTAAGCTATGATCAAAACTATAACAAAAGTGCCCTAAACATACAAATATTTGGGCACAGGGTAGGCCTAGGGTGGGCACTGATGTGGCCAAAATTTCAACCCCATAGGCCCACCCATTCAAAATATATTATGGTTTTAGTGGGCTAACCCCACCTAGGACCAGCCCTAGGAAAAAGGCTCCTCTGGGGTCTACAGACCTCCAGATGCCAAAATCTTAGTTTCTAATGAAACTAGACATTTAGGGCTACAATAGTGTGTCTCACACCATAACATAAGTTACCCATATCAAGCATTGGGTATCCACCCACATGCTGACCTCTAATGGAGCTAATATCTTTATCATAGACTACTAATGCCCTAAACATAAAATTCTTTTTAAACTCGGCTATGTAAGAGTGAAAGAAAATTGCAATTATTAAAATAAAATTACTAGCATACATCTTAAGCACATCAGACGATCACCTCATCGTCTACCTCCAGCCTAGGGCTGCGATCTGCCCAACCTGAAATATAACACATCTCTTCGTCGGACACCAAAAACCCCAAACCTACCGACTAACACCGCCACCACCTTCCTCGCTTTGAGGTACATCGACGGGTGACGTGTTAGTGGTCGGAAGTGGCCGGAACATTTACCCGGAACATTTATTTCAGGCCGTCTCTTCCCGGCTTGCTCTCCAATCGACTCTATTGAGATCGATATCTCACCTAGTGTGATCTAGGAAACTAGCACCAAGGGAGAGGGGAGGAAGCTCACCGAGTGTCCATGCATGCTACCCAATAGCGGCGTATGCGGCATTTGTCTGTCGTTCCCGATCTGGTCGGATCTCGCCGATCGTCGCCGATGCGGTGTCGTCCTTCTTGAGTGGGCTGTTTTCGGCCTTGGAAAACGGTGCTCGCCGGAGAATGAAGTCATAGAATGAAGAGGGCTGTTTTGGCTTGGAGGGCGTGATCGCTCTCTATTTTGGGGAGGTGGATGTCGGGTTGCGGAATAGCGAAGGGCGTCGACGCTCTTTCTGGAAATCTGAGAGTGGAGGCGGCGGATTGAAGAGAGCTCGCCGGAAGAAGGAACCTTGGAGGAGGTTGGCCATGTAGAGAGGCGGAGCTTGATGGTCGGCCTTGGTGGGGGTGGCTCGGTTTGGAGAGGAGGGGGTCACCAGATCTGGAGGAAGCGTCGCCGGAGTCGGAGTTTGGAGAGGTGGTTACCGTGAGCTTGTGGTGGTCGAAGTTCGGGAGAGAGGGAGGAGATCAGCCATGGCTATGTTGTAGAGAGAGAGAGAGAGAGAGCTTGAAGCTCGCCGGAGCTCTCGCCTGAGGAGTGGCTTGCCGACGAGGTAGTGTGCCGGAGAGGAGATCGGGAGTGGAGGAGGGGAGCGCCGTCAGAGAGCAGGGAGGAGCTCGGGAGGTAAGCTTCCTAACCTAATCTTATGTATATATATATTATATATTAATATTATGATAATAATAATAATAATAATGGTATTATTATTATTGACTAAAACGCTCGCACAATGCCGTAGAGGACTCGAAATTTGTCCCGAACAGGCTCGTTACGACCGTCTCGTCGATACGCACCCATCGAAACACGCTGAGGTCAGTTCCGAGTTCGTTTGCTCATTTTTACGCTCTCCGGAGCGTTTGCGGTCTAATTTGACTTAAACAGCAAAACTGTCCAAATGACGTCGGAATCTCAAATGGACGAATCTGTTGAATTCGTACTATTGCGACGAGTCTAACAAGACTGACTGGGGTCAATTGCGAGATTGTTTGGTCCATTTCACCATTTTGGATAAATATGCTATTCGCAGACCACATTAATAAATTCGCCGATTCTCATCAGAATCGAGCGCGAACAGTTTTGTTGAACTCGTATAGGCTTCACGAGTCTAACAAAACTGACTGGGGTGAATACCGAGACCGTCTGCTGCATATCGCCTTTTGGATAAATATGCTATTCGCAGACCGTGTCATTTGAGCTAACGTACGCACTATAATTCCTTCAAGGCGGTACGCCTCCTTCGAGTTTTATTGCTCAAATTATACTCTCCGGACAGCTCGGATCCCGATACATCAAACATCGAGACAAGGAATAGAAATGGTATTCGCCGCATTCGTCGAGTGCACTCCTCCGGCTCAGGTGCAAGCCGGGCCCCCAATACACCACGAGCTCGAGTCAAATCGCTCGACTCAAAAACGCGCACAAGGGGTCTAGCTCGAATCGGGATGTTACATAGCGGGTGTAATCACCCACCAGAACCATCACATACTTATTTCGTCCATAAGTAAGGGTGGCGCACGGCCTCATCACATCAGCATATACACACTCAAGAGGTGCCTTACACCTGGTCTCCGACTTGTCAAATGGAAGTCGATGTGACTTTGCATATTGACATCCCTCACACACATGACTATCGCCGTAGGAAGAGAGATTAGGCAGGTCAGACACTTGACCCTTCGCAGCCATCATCTTCAACTTGTCCATCCCCACATGACCTAGCTTCTCACGTCAAATCACAGCGCTGTCGTTTGTCTTCAGCTTGTCCACATAGGCATTTGCAGTCAGAACATACAAATCCTTCACTCTTCTCCCGGTGAGCTTGATGCCAGCATCAACAAACGACAGGTTCTTCAGTAACTTCATCTCCTTTGGTCCAAATAGCACGTGGTATCCAGCATCCACTGCGTTTGCAACCGAGAAGATGTTCTTCTTCATGACAGGCATGTGATACACACTCTTTATTGTCACGAGATTCTCTTCACTCCCAAGGAATTCAATCTCTTCTTTTTTAACTGGATGCACCGTATCATCTGCAGTGATGATAGCATCTGACCCTACATATGTCTTCAAAGAGGCAAACTTAAACACATCTCCAGTGAGATGGTGCCCACAGTCGGAGTACACAATCCAGTCATTCTCGAAGTTGATGGAAGCTAGACATCGACTGACATTGCAGTCATCTCAGCCAGGAAGCAATTGTCTCCTCCCTCACCACTCTACTGACCTCCACCTCTCGCCCCACCTCTACAGTGGCCTCCTTCCTTCTCAGCAACATGACCAGCCTTCAGATTGGTCCAACAGTCCTTCGTCATGTGCCCGTACTTCTTACATGCAAAGCAAAGAGTTATCCCCTTCTCGTCGCGAGTAGAGAGGAACTTCCCTTTATCTCCTTGGGAGGATGTTGACGGTCCATCTCCGGAGTTATTCTTTCTCTTGTCCCGTGACTTCTTCTTCTCTGAGAACAACACCTCGCTATCTCCCCCTGAGATAGATACTCCAGCCATCTGCTTCGTCAAGCTCTCATGTGACGACAGTAGGTTCTCTAGCTCCAGTAAGGAAGGCTGAGTAGCTCATCCTTGCACAGAAGTAACAAATGGAACATACTCCTTCCGCAGACCTCAGAGTATATGTCTCTTTAAATTTGCCTCAGAGATCGGCTCATTAGGATCCAAAGCCGAGATCTCAGCACGCAGGTTCTTCACCTTCAGGAAGAAGGTGGATATTGATATCCCCTCTTGAGTGGACCGCGCTAACTCATTCTCCAGAAATTGTAGTCGTGCTACATTCTTCTTGTTAAATAGCCCATCAAGAGCTTTCTAGATCTCAGATGCTGACTTGTAACCCATGATATGGTCGAACAAGTCAGGTGCAATAGCTCTCTTTAGAGTGAACTCCGCTTTGGCATTGGTCTTCCTCCAAGCCCTCACTGTCTGAGCATTCATTATCTTCGGTTGCTATAACTTCCTCCTTTTCATCTCCACCAACAACCTCTCAAAGGTCCTCTCCGAGTAGGTAGCTCTCCATACAAGACTTCCATTTCTTGTAGTTAGTCTGTGTAAGCAACTCAATGTCAAGTTCTCTCGCATAACCTCCTCCGCCGTTCATCTTAGTTACTCAGTGCTTGTTCCAACCTCCCTCTGATACCATGTGAAGTTTTCGGGACCAATGAAGCACCAAGACAAGAACACCAAGTAATGAACAGGAAAACATTTGACTTTTATAGAGTTGCTTAAAAGTTACAAGTTACAATTGAACAAGACTGAAAATAAGTTGCATACAACTTGATTTACAACAGCCAAAGTAGAAGTAATAATAACTGGCCGCGGACGGTGTCCGCTTCTCCTTCACAGTACACCACACAGGTGTCACTCGATGCTCGCTAGCGCCCGATGTTAACTCCTAACTCCCCACGTTAGCCTTCTCGCAAGCTCTCTGCTCGCACTCGCAGCTCACTAGCCGCACTCTCTGGCCGCTAGCCGCACTCGCGTACTTAACGCCTAACATTAAGTACTTAACGCTCTGCATTAGCTCACGAGTACTCTCTTAAGAAACCTTCTCTAAGTCACTCGCCGAACTCGCTCCGATTTCTCTACTATCTCGCCCAAATCAGTATCGCTACACTGAGGGGGGTCTGCCCTCCTATTTATAGGAAAAGAAGAGACCTTCTAGAAGCCGAGCTAACGTCTACGTTAGATCTAACGCTGGGCGTTAGCTTACTCCAAAATCTAACAGACTCGATGCTAAAAGATTTACTATTTTTAAGTACATCAAGGGTCCCAACTTTCATCGGTTGAGCGCCTTAGTATGGTCGAATCCACTGTGCACTTTGAGCATATGTGCAACTTAAGGTCCTAGTGCAGCTAAAACATTTTTTCTTCTGACATTTATGATCTTAGGTGGGGTTGCAATGAAAGTGCTAAGCTAAATCCAAGCAACAAAATTTTTCACATCAATTTTTTTTTGTCAGAATTCTATATTCCATTACGTCAGAATAGCTACACACTTAAAGATGCAGTGAGATTTCAGCAAGTTTAGGTTTGAGTTGCATTCCGTTGGATGATCAAGTGCGAATGTGTCATGCATATGAAGTCATGGTGCCCCCACTCATAATATAATGGTTGCATGCGACTTCGATATGTGCTTTACATACGTGATGACTGCAACATCCTAAATTCGATGAGGGCGATCCGATTAGGGAGGGAGTGCTTCTAGGGCAGTGAAGCACATGCAAAGTAGCTCCTGATAGGCTTCTAGGATGACAGACTTCTAGGTAAAAGGAGGTATGAGAATGAACCAGATCTCACATCGTAATTGGAGGAAAAGTTATTGGGTTTAAGTAATAATTTAGATCCTCAAATATCAGAGCCACCTTTTCAGAGCAACTGGTGGAGTTGTGTTAAAAAAGTCCAAGGTTAAATGTGATCCGGTGGGAGTAGTCATGGGATGAGTGACCTCCTATGAAGTGCTAGGCCCCCTGTGAAAAATGGCAAAACCATGCGGTTCATCTCAGTCGTTACAATGACAATATGGGAAGGGTTAGCTCATGATAGTCACATATTTCAATGTGCACTTAGTGATCCAAAGTGTAAATTTCCAGACCCACCTCCAGGTGAATATTTTTTTTCAGCATTTGATCCAATTACTTTTGTAGTTCATTTGTCAAACTAATATTATGACTGACGTAGGTAAATATTATTTGATAGATGTTATGTATCCATTTCAAAGAGGTATATATTTTGAAGCCTTGTCCAGAAACTCAATATCACATATCCAAGTGCATACTGACATGAGTTTTTCAATAAAGCACACTCATCACTTCGTAGTGTTATTGAGCGAACCTTTGGAGTGTGGAAGAAGTGTGGGTTGTAACATCCCGACTTTTATTGGGTCACTAGACCCTAGTGAACCCAATAAAAGTAGGCCCGAGCGATAGAGACTGACCCATTATAGGATAATGTATTAGGGGACTACGATCTAACTTCCGTCAGTTCCGTTAGACTCGTATGACCGATACGAGTGCAATAGAATTCGTTGCGCCCCGATCCGAGGTCGTTTAGAGAAAACGACCATTTTGAGTATCGTTGTGCGCCGCTACCACGCTATAGTGGGATAGTGGCCAAACATACTCCGATCTGACTTCCATCAGTCCCGTTAGACTCGTATGACCGATACGAGTGCAACAGAATTCGTTGCGCCCCGATCCGAGGTCGTTTAAAGAAAACGACCATTTTGAGTATCGTTGTGCGCCGCTACCACACTAGTGTGGGATAGTGGCTAAACGTACTCCGATCTGACTTCCGTCAGTCCCGTTAGACTCGTATGACCGATACGAGTGCAACAAAATTCGTTGTGCCCCGATCCGAGGTCGTTTAGAGAAAACGACCATTTTGAGTGTCGTAGCGCACCACTACCTCATTATTATGAATAGTGGTCGTACGAACCCCGAATTGACTTCTGTAAGTTCCGTTAGACTTGTATGACCAATACGAGTGCAACGGAATTCGTTGCACCTCGATCAGAGGTCGTTGAAAATGACCATTTTGAGTATCGTTGTGCGCCACTACCACACTAGTGTGGGATAGTGGCCAAACGTACTCCGATCTGACTTCCGTCAGTCCCATTAGACTCGTATGACCGATACGAGTGCAACAGAATTCGTTGCGCCCCGATCCGAGATCGTTTAGAGAAAACGATCATTTTGAGTGTCGTAGCGCGTCACTACCTCATTATTATGAATAGTGGCCGTACGAACCCCGAATTGACTTCCGTCAGTTCCGTTAGACTTGTATGACCAATACGAGTGCAACGTAATTCGTTCCAGCTCGATCTGAGGTCGTTTAGAGAAAACGACCATTTTGAGTATCGTTGTGCGTCGATACCACACTATTGTGGGATAGTAGCCAAACGAACTCCGATTCGACTCCCGTCAGTTTCGTTAGACTTATATAGTCCACTCGAACGTCACGGAACTCATTGACCGTCAATCCGAGGTCATATGGAGAGTATGCCATTTTAGGACTATGCAGACCCCCTCAGTGCAACGCACGAAATGTAAAACACACAAACTCGGCCTCGACCCCGACAAATCTTGATGGACCCCGCCCTAAGTTGACCTCGGTCACCCCCCCCCCCCCTAAGCATGAAATTTGTTGGGAAAAGAAAAGAAAGGGGGGAGAGAGAAGCCCCTCCCCCAAGGGAGGGGGCTGCCCATAAATAGGCAGCCCCTATTGGTGCAAGGGGGGGGGGGGGCAGGAGAGAGAAGGTACGGGGGAAGAAAATATCTCCCCCCACTTACCCTCCCTTAACCCCACGTGGGGAAAAGGGAGGAAGGGGGAGGAGGCCTCCTCCTCCCCTATAAAAGGAGGGCCAAACCCTCCCTTCTGAGGCACACCTCCCCCCTCTCTCCCTCAACTCCCTCTCTGCCGGCTAGCCCAGCCGCCCACCCCTGTCGGAGCCCTGCCCAGCCAAACCGCCGCCACCTTCCCCCTCCATGGCGAGCCACCACCACCTCCCAGCCTTCTGAGCCCCACCCCCTCAGGTAGAAGCCTCCCCCTCCTCCTTCCTACTCCCCTGAGGCAAGCCAGCCCCCTCCCCGTCGCCGGAGCGCCACCCCGAGCTTTGCAAACCTCGGGTGGAGGCGTTGGCCGTGGAAGCCACCCCCTGCACCGGTGGTGGCGCTGGGGGAGCAGGTCCCCCCTCGGGGACCATCGCGCCGGCGAAAGGAGGCGGCCGGGCCGCCGGAGGACGCACCCCCGGCGGCACCCGCGCCCCCCTTTGTTTCCTGTACGGGGTAAAACCCCACCCCCGGCGGCGGCCGGCGGCGCCAGGCCGCCGAACCCCCGCCGGAGGACTTCCCCCTCCCCGACGCCCCAGCCAGGGGCGGCAGGGAGGGCCCTCCCAGTGGAGGCGGTGGCACAGCGAGCCTGCATGGCGCATGCAGGCCGCGCCACCGCCTCCCGCCCCTCTCTGTCCTATTTCCCGGTGGCAGCCGGCGGCGCCAGGACGTCGGACCACCACCGGAGAAGTCACCGGCCCTCGACGTACCGACCGGGGGCGGCGCCGGCCCCAGCCGGCCGCTGCCCGGCGGCGGCAGTGGCCGCCTCCCGTTAAATGAACGGGAGTCGCACGACCTCCCCCAGGAGATAGGGCGGCTCCTGTAATCTGGTTTCCCGCCCCCCCCCCCCCCCCCCCCCCCCCCCCCGCCTCCATTTGTGCACGCCCACAGCGAATCCGCTGTGGATCCATTGTGGGGACCCAAGGAGGGTGCCCGGTGCGGCGCCCCCAGCCTTTTTTTCTCCTCTGCTATTGGCACCCCAAAACAACCCTTCCCCTAATTTAATTTCCTAAGGGAAATAGGGGCACTTTCAGCCAAAACTTCCAACAAGGAAAATATTCCCCACTCTGAGGGGTACCTACTGTAATTTTTTGGGATTTTTAGGAGAAGTTTTACTATTTTTAAACCCCTTTATAAAGTTTATTTTAAGGAATAAAAAGCCCAAACGAGTTCGTAAAAATCCCCAAAAATCTTAGGCTCTAATTAAGGGTGTTTTACTACTACTATTAAAGTTGGGAGGTGTGACCTTTTATTTTGGCCCTCTAAGATTCTTTTACGAGCAAATTAAACACCCCAAAACGAACGAAATTAATGGGAATAAATTGGCGCCCTCGCAACGCGTATTTTAGCGGTATAGTAAAATTACGCGTATCGATCTAAGGAATTGACTAAGTTTAAAATATCGACGCGAAAATTGGGATGAAATCGCGGAGCGACGCCGCAATGCAGTAATGCCGAGATAATAAAAAGAACGAATCCACGGCAAAGGGAAAATACTAAATCTCATGGAACGTAAATAAACTCCTGGGAATGGAGTAGAACCCCTATGAACGGGGAGAAAGCAGAACCTCCTCCTAAGAACGGAGTCGACGTTGAAGCCTCCTGTTATGGAGTGATTGGACTACTAACCCTTTATTTATTTACTGCTTTCAGTACTTTCATTTCTCCAGTCTCGCACTGGTCCTTATTTACTGCTTTCAGTACTTTCAATTCTCCAGTCTCGCACTGGTCCTTATTTACTGCTTTCAGTACTTTCAATTCTCCAATCTCGCACTAGTCCTTATTTACTGCTTTCAGTACTTTCAATTCTCCAATCTCGCACTGGTCCTTATTTACTGCTTTCAATACTTTCAATTCTCCAGTCTCGCACTGGTCCTTATTTACTGCTTTCAGTACTTTCAATTCTCCAGTCTCGCACTGGTCGTTATTTACTGTTTTCAGTACTTTCATTTCTCCAGTCTCGCACTAGTCCTGATTTACTGCTTTCAGTACTTTCATTCCTCCAATCTCGTACTGGTCCTGATATTTCGGCCCATGCTTCCGGCCTTTCTTACTGCTTATGCTGCACTTTTTATATTTTGGTGCTAACCGCAGTTCTACGCTGGCAAGCGGTGCTTCTCCTCCTTTCTGTGAGGCCTTAGTTGGGGAAGACCCGGAGTTGAGTCCTTCCTCCTGAGTTAGCCCCAAATAAGGAGCTGTCCTACCGCCGAGCCTCCCGGTCACGGGTCGAGTGACCGGTCGAGTAAGAATGTCGCGTTAAATTTTAAAGCGCTTGCTCTGTGATAAAGCTTGCTTTCGAAGATTGTTTTGGAAGTGGCGGGTCGGTCACGCCCGCAGACCGTTCGTACCAGTGCGGATGGGGTGACGACTCATGGCGACAGGGAGATGTGCACAGCGGTGATCACCACTCCGAACCCACAGTTTTGCCTCCGCTGGTCGGCCTAAACCTCAGAATCGTCGGATGTCGCTCACATCCAGTTAGTACACCTTGTTGTACGAGAGGGCCTGAGTGATACGGTATGACTACATTCAGAAGTGGCAGGACTGGACACTGTCACCGACAGCCACATCGGTGAGGCCCGCGGGGTTCGCTACCCTGCTTGAAGCAAAGCGGTCCAAGCTGTGTCGACACAGAGTTTTTGTGTGTACGGGTTTGAATACCTGGTTGCGGGTACGCGCGAGTTAGTATTGTTTGTCGTTACGTACCGCACGTCGGTGCTACCCCGCGGAATTTTTGATGGATAGGCCCTATAAATATATGTATGTATGTGTATATGCATACCTGCTGCTAACTCTCTACTGTGCTTCGGCTATTTAATTCCTGTACTTTAGCCCGCCCCAGGATACGGATCCGTGGAGGGTATGTGTTTTCTACTTAGCTCTGTGACTAATGGTTATTTTTATAACCAATCACTGGAGATGGAACAACACGAAGCCCCCGCACCGCAGGATGAGATACCGGCCTTAGAGATGGCCCGACCGGATACTCCAGTCTCGCCCCTTGTCTTCCGCGACGTGAGTCCTAGAGTGTAGGACTAGTTTAAGAGCACTTTGTATTAGTCATGTGTAGCCCCCGAGACAGATGTACTAAACAATGGGCTTCGACCCCTTTTGTTATGTAATTATAAGTTGTGTGCTAGTTTTTCTATTTCTAATACTTCCGCTGTGTGAATCTGATGTGATGTTGTGATTCTTGTGCCTGACAAGGCGACCACTCAGTGCTTGAGAGGGTGGACCGTTGCCACCCGGGAAGTGCTAGTGGTCGTCCTTGGGCAGTAAGATCCCCCCTCCCTGAACCCGGTTCAGTTTGGGGAGGGGGGGGAGGGGGGGTCTTACATGGGCATACTGAGTCATGCCACAGTACACATTTTCAAAACAAATCGTCATTGTACTCGCGACAATGACAATGCATAATTTTATTGGGAGACACCCATCACGCCTAGATTCGGAGTTCGTCGCATGTGATGTAGATGATGACTGTGCACCCAGAAGCATAAGAGCATAGGTCAATCCATCGACAAACAGACACTAATGTCGATCCAAGTATAGACCCGTTACAATTGAAGGGAGTTGAGCAAATACAATGTATGAATTAAGAGACTTTATAACTTACTAGTTACAAAATGCTCGCAGGTACACTATTTTTTAGTAGCTAAACAAATAATTAATTTACATTATATTTTTTGATCGTATATTTTCATTATGCAGTTGAATCTTAGGTACAAATGTATGAGGGTCGACTGTTGAAGTCTGCATGAAATAAAATTCGATGCATATTCATTTGGATGGTCTTCGAAGTCTCCTTTGATGAGCAGGTTTTTCAGCGTCTCTTGGGCTCTGCTAATGATCTGCATGAAAACTCTCGTGGAGTCTGCAGCAGAGACAACGTTTTGGGGCATTCTCTCCAGTTCCTAAATGTTTGCACTCAATTTTTCATTGATTTTTTTCACGATGTTAGGGAGACATCTTTGCGATGCTCTGTGCCTGAATGCGCATCAGCTTCTATGCGAGAACAGGGATTCTGACCATCGGCTTGTCGATCCGGGAGAGAAGATGATGTGAGTCAAAAAGCTCTGCCTCGGATGCTCGTTCATCCTCATAAGACTCCGACCCGATCCGGTTGTGGACACAGTTGTATCCCAACCCAATTTGGATGTCTCCAGAAGTGACATTCTCCAGCAGACCCTCCGACGACCTGTCTCACTTTGTGTCCACAGCTAGTGTTCGTTCTCCCATGATCTGGATGACCCGTTGCGATATCCTGATGGAATCGCAAGTCGCGAAGTCAACACTGGCAGACAACACGTTGAGTATTATGCTCTTCGCCGGCTTTATGTAGTTCATTATTATTAACCAAGTCTAAGGATTATCATCTCAGTCGTAGAATACGAGCACATGGATCGTCATCTTAACCATTTACTTGAAGCACACAGATTACAATCTCAGTCATCCAATATGAACACATCTCAACTGTTAAAGAAAAAGCACACAGATTCATTCATTTATTAAATTTATTACAAAATAATATTCTATATCTCTCTCAATGTATCATATATAAACATCATTTGATGTACAATGTTATTCATTCAAGGAAAATATATTTTCTCCACCTCTCATCCCTACTTCTCTTCTCAACTTAGTATTAGAGGGAAGGTCGTCGCCTCTCATCACTCTCCTCTTCTTTATTGACGACAAAACACTTCATCTTTTTTCTCTCCCACCAATATGGTTACATCACATTCTTCTTCATCTTCCTCTACCACCTCCACCGTTTCTCCATCTCATGCGGTCACCATTCCTACAACCGCGCACCACTATTTATCTCTTAAACTTACTTTCAAAATTTCCTACTTTGGCGAGCACAAATCACTCCATTTCTACATGGTCAATGCCTACTTCGCTTACTTGATGACTATTTTCTTTGTCCAACTGATCCTACTGAAGCAGTCACATGGAAAGAGCAAGACACCACCCTTATGAGCCTTCTTATTGCATCTCTCTCCGAAGAAGTGCTTCCCTTAATCCTCGATCAATCGACAAGCAAAGATATTTGGGACACCATCATCAAAAGATACGGGTCCTCCTCTGGCACTCGTCTTATGAATCTTCATACCATGCTTCAAACTCTTGAACAACAACCCGAAGAATCGGTTTCAACTCTCCTACAACGTGCAAAGCGCATTGCAGATGAACTCGCTGATGTTGGACGACCTCTTCTTCCCGAGGATTTCAATCTTCATATTTTTTGAGCCTTACGGTCAGATCTACAAGATATAGTTCTCACTTTACTATGTCGAGAAACTTCCCCCAACTTTACAGATCGCAGTGACATTCTTGCTAGCCATTAGTTTCCCCGCTCGACAAAGAAACTGATAGTCTCCACCTCTCCGGATTCTCCCGAGGTATATCTTACTCACCGAAATAATACATACAATGATCATGGGCATGGTTGCGGTCACGGACATGGCACACACGGTCGTGGGGGCCGATCTTTTCAACATACTGGTCGAGGTGAACTTTGGTGCTCTCTTTGCAAACGGAATAATCACTCCACTCAAAACTGTTATTATCGGCATACCTCTCACCCTCATCACATCACATATCCCCACCATCCATCTCTACCCACAGTCCACCACACCTTCCCTTATAACCAACCACATAACCCACCTCTCTTACTAAGAGATTTGTTCCTCAAAAATACTGGCACTTTGCCTTTGAAACTGCAGTTTTTCTTATAAATCGCATGCTCTCATCATCTTCATTCAACCTTTCTCTCTCTTTCAACTAGTCCACAATAAAACCCCTAAGTATAATTTCCTCTGAATCTTTCGGTGCTTGTGTTTTCCTCTCTTAAAACCTTATAATCATCATAAAATGGATTTTTGATCCACACAATGTGTCTTTCTGGGATACAGTCCTTCTCACTCTGCATATCGTTGCTTAAACCTTCAAAATAATCGACTTTATATAGCACGACATGTACGGTTTGATAAAACTTCATTCCCTTTTACTATCTTTTCTCAACCTTCAACTCCAACTTCTGATTCTTTAACCAAAACACATCCTTCCTCTTGGGCCGCAATTCCTATCCATCCACCGCAATCAATAACCTTCCCACCCCTCCAAATAATCCTCCATCTTCTCTTGAGCATACACCCAACAAATCTCTCTCACCAAACCTTATGATAACTTCTCATTCATCAAGTACTACACCACCACGCCATACACGAGCTCTTCAAGAAATCTATAACTCTACCAATCCACATCATATAAATGCCTTAAATACCCAAATACCATCTGCATCTCTCAGTGATATTACTATTGAATCAACCTGTTCCACCAAGACCAATAAACACTCTGAGTGGAGGATTGTCATGCGCAATGAGTTCAATGTCTTCGTTCAAAATGGGACATGGTCTTTAGTCCCCCTCCCTCCATTAAAAATTTAGTCTGCTGCAAATGAGTATATCGAATTAAGCGCAGAGCAGATGACTCCATTGAGCGTTATAAAGCACGACTTATTGCCAAAGGTTCCACCAACAACCCGGTCTGGATTGCACAGAAAGATTAAGTCCTATAGTTAAACCAACTACAATTCGAAGCATGATTTCTATTGCAGTCTCTCAAGGGTGGCCTATCTAACAACTTGATGTCCAAAATGCCTTTCTTCATGATTCATTAACCGAAGAAGTATATATTTCATAACCTCCTGGGTTTGAGGACTCTACATTCCCAACTCATGTATGTCGACTACATCGCTCCTTATACGGATTAAAATAGGCCCCTCGAGTTTGGTTTCATCGCTTGTCTGTTTTTCTTCTACAAATGAGGTTCACTGCCTCCAAGAATGATCCCTCTCTATTTATCCTCCGTCGGGGCCTCCTAACTACTTACTTTTTTATTTATGTGGATGACATCAAGCTTACAGGGAATGACCTCACACACATAAATCAATTTTTAACGGATTTATCTCGCGAATTTTCCTTCAAATATTTGGGACATCTGCACTTCTTTCTCGGAATTGAGGTCATCAACCATCCTAAATGATTACTCTTATCACAATCTCGCTATATTCGAGATTTACTACATCGTGTTGGCATGTCTGATTGTCATCCTGTTCAAACATCAATGGCTCCAAGCACTAATAAGCCACTCGATTTAGGGGGTGCACTCTTATCTGATCCAACTCGATATTGTTCTATTTTGGGTGCCTTATAATATATTACATTAACTCGTCCATATGTTTCCTTTGATGTGAATTGTGCATGCCAATATATGCACTCACCCATTGAGGATCATTGGATTATGGTCAAACACATTTTGCGGTATCTCAAAGTCACCACTACACATGGTCTCCTCTTTGAACGTTCTACCGCTCGCACTATTCAAGCATTTTCTGATGTAGACTGGGAAGGAATTATTGATGATCGTCGCTCTACTGGTGGCTTTGCTATTTTTCTAGGCCCAACCTCATCTCTTGGACCTCTAGGAAACAGCGAACAGTGACCCGATCATCCACAAAATCTGAGTACAAAGCTCTTGTTGATGCCTCTGCCGAGCTTATATGGATTGTATCTTTATTTCATGAATTGGGGGTACAATTACATGACCATCCTTCTTTGGTGTGACAATATTGGAGCAACATATCTCTCAGCAAATCCAGTATTTCATGCTCGCACCAAACATGTTGAAATTGATTTTTTACTTTGTTCGAGATTGTGTTGCTGTAAAGAAACTTGATGTTCAATATATCTCCACTAAAGATCAAATTGCAGACACCTTCATGAAGCCATTACCGACGACACATTTCCAATTCCTTCGCAACAAGTTGAAGATTCAATGTCTATACTCTCCAACTTGAGGGGGGTGGCTTAACCAAGTCCAAGGATTATCATCTCGGTCGTAGAATACGATCACATGAATTTCCTTCTTAACCATTTACTTGAAGCACACGGATTACAATCTCAGCCATCCAATATGAACACATCTCAACCATCAAAGAAGAAGCACACAGATTCATTCATTTATTACAGAATAATATTCTCTCTCTCTCTCTCTCTCTCTCTCTCTCTCAATGTATCATATATAAACACCATTTGATGTACAATGTTATTCATTCAAGGAAAACATATTTTCATTGCCTCTCTTCTCTACTTCTCTTCTCAACTATTATTATGGTGGACACCAACTCGTAAATGTTCTCCGGCTGTCCGTGGAAGGGAACGTGTGTGAAGCTCGGGAGGTCGACCATGGTGAGGTCGGGCACGCCCTTCTTGCACGGGACCAGTGAGAGGCGTGTCGGACATGCCTTTCCTGTTGCCGGCGATCTCAGAGGTGGCGATCTCAATGGCTGAGGTGATGTCCTGTTCAGATCTTTCGATTCTCTTTTCCTGGTACTCCAGATGGAGCAGCGGGGTGCTGAGGGAAGGTTCGTCTTGGAGGCGCATGATGAGCAGCACCCGCGTACAGATGCCGTGACCGCGAGGGAGGCTGATGCCCGCTAGTGACTCTAGTACTGAGGATTTGCCAGATGACTGGTCACTGCCGACGACGATTGTGGGGAGCTCGATTCCCTCATGCATGACCTTTAGTTGACGCATGAGAACAACAACGCCGAGTAGAGGTCGGATTTGCTCGTTGTAGGAGGAGGTGAGTGTGTTGACCATGGGCGGCGGTGAAGACGAAGTTGGCGCCATTATCTTCGGCGATGAGGATTCTGGTTATCTGGAGTTGGGCATGACTCGGCTGAAGTGCATTCATGCATATTTATAGGCGGGGACGCGGGGTGGTGGAGGTCACGAGGGGATTCCGTCTAACATGACTTAGAGTGATAATACGTAATTTAAAAAAAAAACTAGATTTTATTGATGACATAATAAATTTGTGCATATTTATTAGAAATTCTTTGATTACAATTGTGATTTGCCTAATGTTTTGAACCACTATGCTAAATAACTGATTTTCTCAAAATGCATCACACAATTACTTCTGAGGTCGCTGTAACTGAGCCAAACTGAGCCTTAGCCTATTAATAATTTCTATGAAATTGAAAGGAATTTCAATTCCTTCTTATTATTTAGGATGCTAAATAACAGAATTTCTAATTCCTATCCCCCAATAAAAGATGAGGACTGAAAAGATCTTGATGAAAGAGCCACGAGCACAATCAGAATGTGCGTTGCTGATCAGGTGCTCTTCAACATTATATTGGGACTGAAGAGACGACAGTCGGGCTTTGGGGGAAGTTGGAGCGTCTGTACCTGGCAAAATCTGCGACAACAAGATTGTTGTTGAAGCAGCTCCTATATGCGCTAAAGATCCAGGAAGGTGGCAACCTGCAGGAACACTTCAATTTATTCAACGGTCTTCTGAGTCAGTTGCATGTGGTTGGCTCGAAGGTAGAGGAAGAATACAAGACCCTCTTGCTTCTTACCTTGCTCCCAGCATCATATAAGCACATGGTGACTACGCTCCTGTATGGGAAGGATGCGGTCGGACTGGAAGAAGTCACGTCGGCGCTTTTATCTAGTCAGGTGCTGAAGGACCCCACTCCTAGGGGTGGCCCGATCTTGGTAGTGCATGGACCGGGGAGGAGTTTCGATAAAGGATCGAGTAGTGCACGAGCTCGGTAAGCGTCGAAGAAGGCAGTGACGTGTTTCCACTGCAAACAAGTTGGTCACATTAGGAGACATTGTCCGCATCGTGCTAGGAGTTCTGGTACTTCGGGTGATGTCCAGGATGCGGGCATGGTGACATTGGAATTGGCAGGAGATGACAGTTTTTATTGCGTCACTCAGATTCGTGGTGACTCTGATAGCTGGATGCTTGATTCTGGTGCATCGCAACACGCTTGCTCAGATGCGTCGATGTTCAGTTCCTTAGAGGTGGCGGTCGGGTCGGTCATACTGGGTGACGACTTGAGATGCGAGGTCATGGGGATAGGGATAGTGGACTTACAGATGCAGGATGGAGCGATACGTAGGCTTGAGAGGGTGCATCTGGTTCCCAAGCTGCGTAAGAATCTGATGTCGTTGGGTAGATTGGACTCAGAAGGCTGCAGCTAGGCGGCCAGGCATGGAGTTCTAAAGGTGATGCGAGGGCGCACCGTAGTCATGCGAGCTGTATAGCACGGTAGACTATACCGGCTGATGGGGACCGCAGTGCGAGGTGGTAAGCCCATGATTTCTGCTGGCAATAGGATTGATAGTCGTGGTGGTGCATCAGATCACCTTCCCAGGACTCGGATTCGACGAGTCAGTTTTCACGATCCGGTAGTGCCGACTTTCCTGGGTTATGCTAGTGCAGGATGGAGTCGACTGGAGTAGGTCGACCGACACCTCCATCAGTGAGGTGGTGCTTTGTGCAGATGCTCAATGTAGTTTGGTGCTTCGTGCAGATGGTGATTCGTGCAGATGCTAAGTACAGTTTGGTGTTTTGTGCAGATGGTGCTTCGTACAGAAGCTCGGTGCAGTTTGGTGTTTGATGCAAAATATGGTGTTTTTGAAATTGAAACCAAGATGGTGATTGTTGAGTTGGTTTGATCTTTTAAACTCATGTGTATCATGCTTCCATCTATCGGCCGCCGATACTGACTCTCCAAGCCGCCCACGTGTTTCACATGCAAGGAAACTTCTAGGATACTGGCCAAGGCAAATGAAATGATTATATAAATGGTTGGGTTATGACTTGGATAGATACACCACCGTGTCTCATCTTGGAGAAAGAGACCCTTGAAGGAGGATCCACGGAGAATAAGAAGGTGAGGCTGTGGTGGGCTGTAGTGAGTGCGACAAGACTGTAGTGGGGAAAGCAGCGCAGTGAGGAGCTAGCTTACAAGCGAGTTGGGCATTATTCCGCGTTGACTTTTCCGGTGGAGACAGTGGTGGTTGGTCATCTGATGACGATGAAGGTCTGCCTGCGCGAACCTTGTGCGTCGTTCTAAGGATTACAGTCCAAGATCATTATCCATCCGCGGATTAAGCTAATATGTCTCATATGCGGTGTACTTGTAACAGATTGGTACTTTCGTATCCTCTATTTGTAGTTTTCGATTAATTATCGTGAGTTAAATTTTTTCCCGGATTATTGTGTATTCTTTGTACCCATACATTATTGTGACTATCCCGGGGATTGTGACAAATCCCAACACCGCCGAGAAAGGTGTCACGTCATAAGAGATGCAACTAACAAGAGTTGCACAACGTCCCACGAAGATGACCGAGTCCCACTCATATTTCAGTGCCAATTCAACCGCCACTCGAGCCGCGAACACCTCTGCAACCACCGGACAGTCTATAAGATGTCCAAAAAGCTGATCGCCACACCAAGCATGCACCCGAGGAGTCCCTCAAAATAACTCTTGCGCCCACACGAGAAGGATCCTGGCGCGCCGCGCCATCAAAATTTATCTTGATCACATCCGCCGGAGGTGACAACCAAGAAGCACCCGAAACATAAGCCGGTTGCGCGGGCCCGCAAAGATGGGACACCGAGGTAAATGCCTGAAAGAAAGAGCGAACAAAAGATGTGGTGACCTCAGAGGGCTGCAACACACCCTCCCAAAGCATATGGTTCTGGCACCGCCAAATCGCCCAACACGCCATCGAGAATGTTCCAAACTGGTCTTCCAGAGGTGCCCATACAAATTGCGATCCCAAATCCTACAAAGAGGGCACACCAATCATTTTTCTCAATTCATGTTTGTCATAAAATTCCTTTTTTTTTAAACTAAAATCGCATATAATTAATTTTTTTGTGTGAAAAACAAGTTATTATGTATTTGTATTTAAGTAAATTCAAAGAGGGTTTGCGTTTTTTTTAGCTTGGACAATCTTAAGAACCATGATTTATATACAGTTAACTATTCAGCAAATCTACAAGGGTCCGTTCGTTTCATAGACATTGATATTGAAGTATTGGCTTTGAGAATATGAAAGTCATTTCTGTTGTTCGTACCAACAATTGTAGAGTGGAATTGACTTTCTGGTGGAAAGTCGGCGATATTCACCATAACCTAAAAACCTATCGATCTAATGTTTATCTCCAGGGGCGGATATTGAGAACGCCAACTCCGGCTTTCCAAAAGAATATCAAATTATTTTGGCCTGAATGTGCATTTTTTGCCCGTAAGTGATTTTTTCGCCCGTACGCTATTTTTTAGTTCCATACGTGATTTTTTTGCGAGGACGCGTAAATTTCGCCCGAATGAATTTTTTCGCCCGGACACAATTTTTCCGCCCGAATGCGATTTTCAAAATATTTTTAACTATTCAGCAAATTTATATACAGTTAACTATTCAGCAAATTTATAAAAGAAAATATAATTTCATGGGCCACTAATGCAAATTCAAAATAAATACATGACATTATAACAAACACAATTACATTTATATTCATATTTCAGCTCAAATAATCTCAATTAATCAATATTTCATTGCTCCACACTTCTATCTCAAACTCCTTTTAAGCCTTCTTAACGTGTCCTAATAGCACTCCATCAAGATGATTGATGGTCGACAATATTTAAAGGGGGTAAATTTCATTATTGATTTAATATTATGATTTAATTAGTAAAGCCACTAAATAGATTGGAGGTTGACACAAGAAATGATCTACTTGTTGATATATTTATTTCAGGTCAAGAGCTCAGTACTTCTAATCGGGTTGAGTAGAGTTTTTTTTTTATTGCGAAAGCGTGAGATAGTAGGTACTTTTATTCATATTTATTAGTATTTTGTGCGGTGATTCCAGCTGTATTGCGACTATTTGAGAGCGATATTTAGGTAGTTCATTTATGATATTTTGTGGCCATCTCATTGTTGATGGTTTAATGTAATAATATTTTCAAAGATTTCTGTTAGTATATTTTAGTGATTGGACATATGTTTAGCTTAAGTTCCTTTGCGATGATTCGGGCTTCTAGTTAGGTTAGATCTCAGGTTGTTACAAATTTGATATCCTCGAAGGCGTAAAAATACTTATTCATTAAGGATTTTGTGAACTTCAAAGTATATTCAATTAACTCGGGCAATCATTAGTAGTTGGGTAGGTGAAGATGAATGTGAACATTCCCCCATTATATTCACTTAATTATCAACAATAGTAAGTAGAAAAGAGTCTTCTCAACCTACTAGTGGAGAAGAAGAAAGCATAATAAGCAATAAACAACTTGCTTGCCAAATTCATAGGAGAGGATTTCTTTACATAAGAGGGGAGTGTAGCGAGGAAATCAAATTCAAGGTGACTCCACTTAGGAGAGAAGAAAGTTTCTGACGTGACAGTGAAAGTATAATTATGCGCAATTAGACGTGTAAAAGAAAAGTCGACAAACCATGTAAAAGTCCAAGATCAAGCTAACTTGCTATTATGATGCACAAAATAAAGTTGCATGGATTTTTATGATATTTGAAAGATGCACATAAGCAAGGAGAAAATTTATATTAATTTTGCAACATTAAGTCGGTACAAGAGTCAAAAATAAGGAGAGGGATATTAACTTACTAACCGGAACAAGTCACTAGGAAATCAATTATATATAAAAGAGTGATTAAATAGAATTGGCTACACTAGACAAAATAGTCTCCCAAATGAGAAATTTGTTATCCAGTCAACACATAGAGTCAACTAAAACTAAGAACTTGCATGCATTGGGTAAGAGCAGAGAGAAAGAGAAATAATATTAGTTTAAAAATGAGCAATTAAGTTTTGTTATTAATCTCAAGAAATAAACAAAATTACTAAGAGATTCTTGCTCTTACATTAGAAGATTATTGCTCTTACATCAACTTACAATGCTAATGTAAGAAATTAGTTCCCTATTAGATTTAGAAAACTATCGAAGTGGCCTGAATATAGCCCCCCTATCTACACGATCCCACTCGAGGTATAGGCAACAATTATCACAATAAAATGTAGTAGTACTAAAACTTGACGTAACAGTGCATGTAGCTAGCTAATCGTGATCACAATCGAGGTATATGTGAAGATTCTTTGTGAAGTCATTTGTGTGTGTAATGATGATGAATCTAGGTTGTTGAATGTTAGTCAAATACTCATGTAGCTAAATGATTTCTCGAGTATATATTGTCAGCTTAGTTTTTGGTTGGATAATTTAAGTCAAATCTTATAGACGTGTCGTGTTCCAACAACCACAATTTTCTATATCCGTGGGGAGTTACAGAACATACAACACAATTTCGGAAAGGTGATCTAGATACAACGCTATTTCATTTGCCTCGGTTTGAAACCCAAATTATGCTCTGTTTGAAAGATATGGGCTCCAAAAGTTGATTGCACGTTTTAATTAATATTGTCAGTACTAGTTTACGTATGTCTTAATGACTATTGGCATTCTCAATTCATGCAATGTAATGGTTGATATGTTCATTGTCAAAAAGACATTTTTATCTCTATCAAATCAAAGATGGCTAGGAGCTGACTATATGGACCAACTGGACCGCCAAAGCTCATTCGATTAAGCCGAGATCATTAAGCGCAAAGTGTCGTGTTCCAACAACCACAATTTTCTATATCCGCGGGGAGTTACAGAACATACAACGCAATTTCAGAACGGTAATCCAGATACAACGCTATTTCATTTGCCTCAGTTTGAAACCCAAACTCTGCCCTATTTGAAAGATATGGGCTCCAAAAGTTGATTACGCGTTTTAATTAATATTGTCAGTACTAGTTTACATGTCTTAATGACTATTGGCATTCTCAATTCATGCAATGTAATGGTTGATATGTTCATTGTCAAAAAGACATTTTTATCTCTATCAAATCAAAGATGGCTAGGGTTATTCCCTGAATTTTTTTCTAGTGTAACGTCTAGGCTCATGGCCTAGACGAAGATCAACTTATTTCCGTGTTTTCCTCTGCGTCAACTTGCCAGGGTGATGACTAGCTAAGGGCGCTGAGTTGGTGTTCACATTGTTCCCAATTGTTAGCCACTAAGATAAACTGCACCATAAAAAAGATTTTATTAATTTTTGTATGAAACTTGGCTTCTTTTTTTTACATTTTGGAACAGAAATTTACTGGTATACGAATTTGCTTGCAGCCGCCGGACGCGAAAAAAACAAGAGAACGCTGGAACGGATTTCCTCTCCGGCCGGCGAGCTCCTCTCTCTTACTCTAACTTATTTTTTGTGATATATAGAATCAAAATGGTTATAATGTATTTTGTTGGACTATTATTGTGGGTCAAATAGACTGCAAAATTATATTTTTTGACTTTTATGAATGCTATATTTTGCTTGTGATTTATTTAAGAAAATATTAATTTGATTTTTGAATATGATAAATTTGGCCTGCATGAATAATTTTTTGACCTGCATATATCCGCGGCCTGCATAAAGCCAAAAGTGGACTGCATATAACATTGCTCTAATAATAACAGTATAATAATTTTTACAATTTAGGCGTTTTCCACTGGTTTGACTTAATAATTCCTTTTCTCTTATGTGGTTGCCCTAGCCTCCAAGGAGATAATATCCCGGGCAGAAAAATTTCGCCTCTAATGGTCCATACCACCTGCAGACTATTAACCGTAGGTTGTAGCCTACTGCCAGAGATGGAAAACATATAGCCGTTAGCGGGATTTAAAATTTCAAATATAGTTTATTCTCGCAGTATAATAAATTGAATCCCAATCCACTTTTCGAAATGAACCGGACGGCAAGTTCTATGCAGGACGCTCCCAACCTCCCGCGGGCATAAAATTTGAAATACAATCAGCCGTTACTTCCATCCTCTTGTAAGCCCCAATCTTCCTCCTCCTTGCCCTGGTTTTCTCCATTGCCACCTCTTCTCATTCCGACAACAAAAATACCATTAATGGGCGCTTGCTTCAGTAAGAGGGGGAACGCTTCGACCCCCGCCGAAGTGGCTTCAAATGTTTCACTCAAAAACAATAGCACAGTAACTGAGGAGGGGAAGAAGCCTGAACCCACAGAGAAAAGTCCGGTCGTGACTGCGAAGAAGAATTCTAGCATTGCTGAAGAGAAAGATACGAAGGAGGAGGACATCCCTGTGAAGAATAGTGCCAATCATGAGGAGAAGGAGGGCACCAAATCTTCCGTCACCGGAACTGGACCACTGAGGACGTCGAGCTGCACCAGGGAGGAGGTTGACGCCATTCTCATCCAATGCGGACGTCTCAGCCGCAACTCCTCCGGTAAGGCCTCCAATGAGATGGTTGAGTCTGGTAGGGAGAAAACACAGTCGGGCTCGAAAGGAAGCAGGTTTGATGACGAGAGGAAGGAAGAAGGAGGCGAACCGGAAAAGCTCGAATCAAGGCCTTCGCCCAGCCGGCGAACTCCAAGGCGGGAGCGGTCAGGGAGCAGAGAGAGGGGGAGCAGCGGAGGAAGAAGAGTGAGCCGATCTCCAGGAAGGAGAACAGATGGTGGGGCATCTCCTGCCTCTACGTGTGATAAACCGAGGCAGCAGCAGCCGGCGAAGATGGTCTCAGTCCCTGCGACGGAAAAGTGCGCTCCTTTCGGGATTGCTGAGATCGAGGGTGCAAGTTTGGTCGCTGAAAGAGTCTCCACCGCTCTGTCTTCAATATCTCGTCCATCAGCGAACAGCGCCGTTATGTCAAATAAGAATGCTCAGTCTCAATCTCTGAGCCGGAGCTCTTCGACCATAGCTGGTCAATCTCCCTACAGGAGAGACCCCATGACTGAAATCGACCAGAATGTAAGCATCACAAGCATGTTTCACAGGAGCAGCGAATTGGACAAGGGGGCGAGCAAGTCCATGCAACCGCCGAACATCCATGTAAGCATTCCTCTCCTCTTCTCCAGTCACATTCCGAACAGCTGATTCTTTCTTCTTGTACTTATTTGTGCGACATATATCCTCTTTTCAGCACGCAAAGAAGTCAGGAAAAGCAGAGGAAGAGATAGATGCAGTAGAGAATCTCAAGCAGAGAACAGTACAAAGAACAAGTTCAAGATCTTCAAGGAGATCATCCCATGACTTTGACAACAATCCAGAATCCAATCCGATATCTTATGCCGCACTCCTGCTCGAAGACATCCAGAAAAGGCAAAATCAGGAGAAGAACACAGTGTTTTCATTCCCATCTTGTGTCTCCAAGGCCTGCTCCATCCTCGAAACTGTCTCCGATCTCAACTCATCTTCCTCGGAGCAGAGAAACTATGATAGTTTTCTGAATGGTGAATTAGCAAGCAGGGTAAGAGACGATGAACCCCAAGAATCTGCGGGGAGCAATAGCTTCGATGGGAACCCATTGGAGCTGCTGACCTCTGTCGATTCCAGCAAAGATGTGGAACTGGAGGATAAAGTTGTGCCGGTGGAAGCCCAGCAGCTGAAAAGATCATGGCCGGAGCCTAGCCGTGATGATCAGAGGTCAAGAGTTTCCTCCAACTCTAGCAGTTTCACTGACACCGCTGTCAAGGCTTCTGCAGCACCCATGAGGAAGAAGAAGTTCAATCACCATCCACTGCAGGAAGCTAGACAGGGAGTTGGGGGCGGAAATGGAGAATTTGGTAGGAGACCCATCTCACTTCCTGTTTCTTCTGCAACTTGCCGATCTTGAGGGATAATCCGTTTGCATGCATCTCAATTCCAATGCTGAACGTTGCATCGTGAGTATTAAAACCAGAGAAAAGTGCAGAGAACAAGTTCAAGATCTTCAAGGAGATCATCCCCTGACTTTGACAAAATAAAAAGAATATAAGCCCAATCTCGAGGCTCGCTGCAAGCCGAGCCTGAGCCTGTGTGCTCGTTCCTCCTTGGCTCACGGCTCCTCCTCGTTCCTCCTTTCTGATGACGGATTCTTCGCTCTTTATGTTGTTTAGTTGTTATTGTAGGTTTCAAATTCTATCGGGCACGTTCGTTTCACAAGAATTGGGAGAAATGAATTGATTTTGACCGAAAACTTTTGATGCGTAGATTTTGAAATTGGGTCAAAACCAATTCATTTCTTCGTTTGCAGGAAGATTTTCAAGCACGTTCAATTACATTATGAAATTCAAACATAAGAATTGATGCTTAATGAGAAAAACAAATTTTCATACAAATGAAGAAGATTATCTAATGAGAAAATTAATCAAGTTAGTCTTATTGTATGTTTCTAACCATATCCAGTCGGAAAACAAAGCTTCGTTTGGCGCAGTGATGTCAGTCGTGAATGTGATGATCATGAACCATCGTTCGTGAACGCCCGACCTCACCTAAAAAATTTCATGCATTTTATGCTCAAAACAAGTTTATTTTCTTGATAGCGGTCATGACCTTTGTCATGTCAAACATACATTCTATGATAATTAAATTTTTGACCAAACTCTCCGGAGCAAATAAGCCGCGCCAAACGAAACCCAAGTTAAAAGAAGTCTGAAATACTGTTGAATAAGCTTCCATTCCACTAAAGATTAATTCTACCCCATGCCACTTAAATAACCAGCACAAAAAGGATGCAAAGACAAGTAATAGCAGCAAGAAAAAAAATTCATTGGAGGGCTGAGAAAATGGCAAGGTAGATAGACTAGCAACTTTCTTTCTAGTTTGACTATCAAAATGGAAAGATCTTAAACATCAAATAAATTAATCATAACAAAAAAGAAACCATGCTACTTATTATCGTTTGTTAAATCATATAATCATGAAAAAAATGGCATTCTAGTTATGACCGAGCAAAAATAATGCACCTTACAGTAACTTAAGACATAGAAAGAGCACACTAATGGAGACTGACATGAGCCATTAGGTTAATAAAATCAGTGCAATAACAAAATCAAATTAACAAGCAAAGGCGTCGGCAGGGAAGAACCGAAAGACCTTGCAAACCATCGTCGGCAGAGAAGTCCCGTTGTTGTCGATGTATCCTTCTCTTAAAGGCGCGATCGTTGCATGTTAGGTTAATAAAATCAGTGAATATTATTTGACATTTTATATTTTTAATAAACAGTCTAATGGTTATTTTGGATAAAACTCATTTATTATTGAAGAATTTCGAAAGTGGAAGAAATCAATAAAAAGAATTGTGCATTTTTCACTCATGTAAAAATGGATCATTATTCTCCACACAATATTATTATAAAAAATTGTCCAAATTTAATGTCTCAATCTCAACATATAGATAAAATGATAGAAATTCCAACTACTCATCAAATCACATTGAATCTGTTGTGAGTTGAAACTTCAGTCGATGCCTATGATATTGTATAATACATGGACATGGAATGAAAAAATAGTGGAAATGAAAAAGAATTTGAAGACAATAATTTTACTAACAAATTGATTCGACTCATTTTAACCATTCTGATCCCAGCAATTACAGAACAATCATTTTCAACATTAAAGCTTGTTAAAACGAGACTTCGCACCAGACGAATAACGAATCTCACGAGAATTAGCAGAGAAGATTGACAAATATTTGATTACAAATTAATTTTATGAAATAAAAAAATGATTGTACACAATTGAAATAATATTGATATGATTGTTTGTGTCTCCCTCTTGTTTATTATTATAAGGGTCATTATATGTTTAGACTAATAATTAAAAATATATGACTTATTTTGGCAAAATCTTCTCTATCTAATTTTTTATATTTAATTTTTTTATTAATTTTGCTTATTTTTTTACTTCAGCTTATGTCAGGGTTCTTTTGTTTAAATTTCTGAATCCGCCATTCAGTAGCACCCTTTTTTTCGCAATCGAGATTCATATTTTTGCAAGTCACGACCTCTTGCCGTTCGGCCCTTTCCACTTGCAAAATTTGCCGAAGATCCCCGCCGGCATTCCCCCGTTTAGTATTCTTCCTTCACACTCCCCGGTTCAATCAAAAAAGTTTGTTTGGAGCAGATTTGTTATCGTTAGGTATATGGTGAATGTTAAGTTGAATGTCTAGATGAATTGCAAATTTGTATTTTATTATTTATTTAAAAATAAATAATTATAATTTATTTGAAATAAGTCATATGATAACATTAGAGCATATGCTGACGTAAGACAAATAATGAAATTAAATGTTAAAATAAAAATTAAAAATTTATGTTTTCTGCTTAAGAGCCAAGCGACTGCACCAATGACATAAAAGTCGATTCTCAACCTGTTGTGAGCCTATTGTCTACTTATGCCGAGGAAGCATAGAGTATAACCAGAGCAAAAAATATTTTTTAAAATAGATTTAGTTCTACTATTTTAATGTTTTTCTACGCTGACTCATTAGATATAGGCTTCCTTTGGCACGACGCTGACGATCGTGAACACGGTGGTAAAACCGTCATTCGTGAACGGACACCTAAAAAACTTCATCCACTTTTATGTTCAAGTGAATGAAGTTCCTTAGGTGGGCGTTCATGAATGACAATTTTACAACCGTGCTCTTGACCTCCACCACTGTACCAAACGGATTCATAAACTTATTTATGTACTTCATTAATAATTTTTCAAGGAATATTTCAAAAACATGTGGAGACTTGGGGTCCGTTTGGCACTGCGGTAGTGGTAGTGAACACGGTGGTTTCGAACAGTCGACCATTTAGTGTGACATTTTTGCTCCGGTGAATTTGGACAAAACAAAAACATCACGTCTTTAAATGTGTTAGATATGTGTTTGACATGATTTGACCAAGAAAAAAAAAACTAATTTTGAAAATAAAATGGATATTCCATAGGTGAGGTCGGGCGTTCACGAGCGACGGTTTGTAACCACTGCGTTTGCAACCACCACCATCCCGCCAAACGGACCCTTATTTTAAATTGAGAGTAAAATTGAGGGGACTATAGATTTTTTACCTAAATCTAGGTATGAATGGCATCCATCCTCCAATTGAGAATGGGATATATAATTTTCCATAGCTCTGTTCGACCTGCTTGAGAATGACAAATAATTTGGACAGCAAACAACATCCCCTGAAAAACGGATACGATCCGCCTGCAAAACGAAGGAGGGCGAGCTCGGGGCGGCGACCAAAATTGCATTTTTCTCAAGAAATAAGGATTAGGACCACGATGATCGCCACTGATGAAGTTCCCGGCGGTTGTAATGACTAGAGAAGGGAACACATTCTGGTTTTCCAACAACATTTTGCAGGCAGAATTTGAAAAAGAAAAAACTGGATCTCAAAGAGATTTCTTTTGGATGGCGGGCGATCATTCCAAATTGATGAACCCTAATTTCATATCAAGCGCAATGTCCGCCGCATATAAGGAAAGAGCCCGCGAGCTGTATATTTTAATCAACTTTTTTATTTGATAACTTTCAGTCATGCGCCATTATGTGATTGAAGCCAGTTCAAAACAATAAAACCCAAAGCAACAAGAGACCGAGGCAGTACCACTGACAGTCGGAAAAACTAGACGCTGAGAACCTCAATCTCGAAGACCAGGACGGAGTTAGGTAGAATGCCCCAAGCTGGAAACCCGCCCGCTCCATAAGCATAATCCGGCGAGCACTGCGGTTAACGAAACAGCGAAATTAAAATATGGGAACTCAATACTTTTTCAAAATTATCAAGACGAACTTAACATGCATGTAGAAAATACGGAAGGTACATGTAATTATTCAAACCCACCGGATAGCTTTTCGTAGTTATTCCTTAGAATATATATAGGGCGGTGTTACGTGCACGCCACTTCTGGCTTTGTGCACACCCAAAATCTTACGTGCACGCCACTTCTGAATTTTGCCTGAAGGAGCTGGCCCTAGAAAGCTTTGACCGTGAATCTCCATTGCAGCAACTTTAACCAAAAACCACCATTGCTGGAAACATTTCTGGAATTTACCGAGAAAGAGGTCTTGTCCTCTTTTTTGCTGAGATAGAAGGATCAAATCCTCTTTCCTTGTTTATCTTGGATCCAAATTCACGTGGGATGTGTTCAAACATCAAACCAACGTTGAGGAGGGAATAGAGCTGCTGGGGTCTGGTTCCAGGGACGAGAAACTCATGGGGACGAGGATATTGTTGCAGTTTGCAACGAACCGGCGATTTGCGGAACCAGCGGTGAGGAAGATTGGGACTTCGCCGCCGGCAATGGATAGGTTGGTGGAGATGCTGAACTGGAAGAGTCCCACCGAGGAGATTAGGATGGCAGCGGCAGTGGTGGTGTCGAAACAAGCTGGGAAGAAGGAGAATGCGCTCAGAGTGGCAGCGATTCCCAGCACGTTGGAGTCCATCTCGTCGTTGTTGTAAACCGGTGGTTCTGGTATGGATCACATGCCGAAAGAGGTCAGCGGCGTTTGTAAGAAGTTTTTGGAAAAGAGGGGAGGGTTCTGGGAACGGGGTGTGCGCTTAGGTTTAGAGTGGGTGGGGTTGGGAAATAAAAATAATGTTGTTTGTTTTGTGTTTATGGTGTGCACATAGCCAGAAGTGAAGTGCACGTAAGAGCACCCTATATATAAAGAATAGGTAATGGTATTGAGAAAGAGAAGACTCTTCGGACGAAATTGCTTCCTATAAGCAAGAATCTATGTGAAGAATGATTATTAGTAAAGAAAGCCTCTGATAGATGGGAATTCTGACAAAGGTTAAATGTCGCAGTCTCGTGTTAGGTAGAAGGAGAAAGAGATGTGGACCGAGAGATTAAAGTTAGGGCGGGAGACTTGGGCTAAGCAGATATCCCGTGGGGTGGATCAGGCGGAATGCTGCCTCGGTGCCGTGGTCTGGCACGTCGGCGACCGCGCGCAATGAATACCGAGGAAATCCAACGGTTTTCCACCACGTATGGCAAACGGGTGTCCGGCGTAGGAGGATCAAGCCGCGGCTCCGTTTGCCTTGAGAGGAAAATATGATAAAGAGAGGAAAGGTTTCATTGCAAGCCTAGCCATGGGTTAAAATGACTAAATGCCTACCACACCCCTAATGGCTATACCTATTTATAGCTTTGCACTGCTCATAACAAGCCCAGTCATGCCTTGAAACTGTCTAAATGCCTGATATACCCCTTATGGTTATACCTATTTACCTTCTAGACTACAGTGAATTGTATTTATGGAAAATTGAAATGTGGACAGGAAAACAATCAATCCAAGGTTGACTACAGAAGCCCGAATTACAATTTTATTAACAAAATAAAGTGAAGAAAGGGGTTTAGGGAAAACAATCAAGCAGGATTATATAGGTTTAAGAATGAAGAGAATAATTGGATAAATAATAGAATTAGCGCGGGATAATTTACCCGGAGCCTTGCGATTTCACCATGTTGCATGCCCAGAACACCTTCATCCCATCCTAAGAAAATATAGGCACATCATGTTTAAGTTAATATCCAAATTAATTAAGAAACCCTCAAATTAAATTATATTAAGATAAAGAAAAGAGGGAATACGAGATATGATAGTAATGAGAAGGATAGATAGGAATGCATAAAAAAAAGAGAACTGCTAATAGTTTAATCTCAAGGTATAGAGGCGCATAATATACAACCTAAACATAGTTTGGGGGAAATTAAAGCATTAAAATGATATGTCGCCGATAACTTTCTCCACTTAGGCTCTGTTCGTTTGGCAGAAAATGAGATGCCGGAATTGGAATTGTCCCTGCAGGAATTGGAATTGAAGTCAATCCCAATTCTGTTATTCAGCTGAATGCATGAATTTTATTCACATGAATTGGAATTAGTAATTCCGCTGTTCGGATGGATGTTAGAATTCAGTAGATGAAATTAAAATTCAAAATGTAAAACAGTGACTGAATTGAAATATCAGAATACATATAATCAATTTAGCAAATGTCAACACACACACAGACATATACACACAAACACACACATACAACCACACATAAACATAGAAACACACGCAGACACATATATAAGCATAGAAACACATATAGCACACGAGCACACAAACATAGAGCTTATATGTATCTCCAGCACAGCTCGAAAGGACGACCGCCGGCACCCCCGACACACAGCTCGAAAGGGTCAGCCTTAACTGGTCTGCAAATCGTACACCCCAACCCCTCTCCATGGACTGCCTCCCACAGCGCATCTGCCCACTGACGGGTTGTTGGAGGCCGCAAACTCCCTATGAAGAGGGAAACTCAAGTTAAGTGGGTAGCGCGGGGACTTCCCAGGAGGTCACCCATCCCGCTACTACTCTCACCCAAGCACGCTTAACAATGGAGTTTCTTCACTCCTCATCACCAATTGAGATGATTCGGAAGTACATGAAACCTTCATGTATTTCATGAAAATCCCATAATAAATATCTGATGCAGAAACAGACATCATAGAACACACAAATCAATACAATTAAACTAATATAGTAATAAAATTCTTCCGTTTTCTTCATCCATGGAGCAACCGTGATTTCAACGTGAAGAACATACCAAGATAGCAAGAAGCCGTTCTTCATACAAATAGGCTCGGCCAAGAACATACCAGGATTTCCAGGTGAAGAACATACAATAAACAAATTCTTCCGTAATCAAATATGCAATTATGCTTGTCCCGATAGAGATGGAGCGAGCAGAAGATATATCCATACCTTTCCCGAGCAGAAGATATATCTTGTTGCAGAAACTGCACCGATTGGCCGACCTTTTCCCGAGCATCGCCCCTGCTCTTCGATGCATCTCCCCACCCTTCTATACTTCATTCCGCCATCATAGACAAGGAATGGCAGATGCTCTTCATCACCCCCGCAGATCTCGTCGTCTTGGTAGATCCCAACACCTTCCCGATGGGCACCTTCAACTGCTAGTTGTAATCACTAGGGTTTTGAACTGCATTGAATAAGAACAAGCGGGAGGGAAAGGAGAGGAATGGCAGCAGATGCGAAACTGAGCGGGAATCTGAGCAGGAGAAGAGCAAAGACGAGAAGAGAGTCGCGAGAATAGTGAGAATTACGAGAATGGTGAGAATTACGAGAATGGTGAGAATCGCGAGAATGGTGAGAATCGCGAGAATGGTGAGGCTGTGCAACAAAATTGTCAAGTCCAACCTCCTTAGGTCCGAAATGAAGGAGAAGGAAATTAGGCGTAAACAAATTCCCATGGAATTGGAATGAATTCCAATTCCGTCCTTCTAATATGTGCGCCGAACAACACAATGGAAATTGGCAATTCCAATTCAATTCCCCTCTTCAATTCTGCAGAAACGAACGGGGCCTTATTGTATTTCATTCTTCCTTTCTTTCTTTTGGGGTTATTGGGTGTTTTAATTTCTTAAAAAGATGTTCTAACAAGGAAAATAAGTTACAATTAGAAAATGAGAATGCTGGGAGAGTAAGAGGATTTTCAGGATTGCAATTCTGAAGTGAAGCCGTCTGAATTACTCTCGCCTCCACGTCACCTTCCTTATCCTTATTGCTCCTCTGGAATCCTTGGAGAACTCTTCTTTTAAGTCCCCTTATCAATCATGACAAAGATGGGGGACCCTGCAACTACCCCTTTAATTCGTGGTGTTAGGTACAAACATCCCTATAAAGGAGAAGCATGGAAGGTTGAGGTGATAGAATTGCAGTGTTAACCTGGTGGCATGGTTAATGTCCTCAACCTCGAAGTCCTAAAAATCGGTCAGGGTGATCTTCGGGTCATCATCTCTTATAATTGCGCACAACTCTTTCATGGGGCAATCATGCTTGGGTGAGCACAGTTGCTTACATCTAAATTCCAGTCTCTTGTTACAAAGTTCATGGCATTCCTGATTGGAGAGGCAGTGGGCTGGTAGTGGGCGAGAAGGCGGGGTGGAAATGGCGGTTTAGAAAATTTTCTAGTGGAAGTGAGGAGTAGGGTGGTTTTATGGTGGATGGGAGGAGTTGTGGCGGTCGTGGTGGGTATGAGGTAGATGATGAGGTTAGGTGGCGGATATGGTCGGTTTGACAGAGAAATCGACTTCGACCAAATAAGCAATATTCATAGCATCGGTGATGGTGGTATATGCGGAAGCGAGAGCGAATATGTGGATGGAGGCCTTGGGGTTATGGCTTGGGGGGGGGGGGGGGGTAACAAGGAACAAGGGTGACAAGCTCAAGGAACTCATCGACATCTGCCAAGGAAACCTGTCTGCCGAACGCCGCACATTCGTTCCACCGTGTTGTCGGAGTAGTGGTGACATAGAGCTAGATTAACACTTGTATGAGCTCTGACCAGGTAGATGTGGTGTTGTGATCAGCAGCCAGCAAACCCATGGAAAGTAGAGTCTTCCATGCCAAGGAGTATAACGAGGAACTTCTACATATCTGTAGTGTCTGGCAATCGAAGAACTGATTAGTCTTAGCGATCCATCCCATAAGTTCGGTCCAACTGAAATAAGGCATCTTCAAGGAGGAGAAGAATGTGTGGTAGCATTAGCGTTCATCAATGGGACGTAAATCAGATATGGTGGTTAGCAAAGCGAGGAAGAATGGTCATCCGCCGACGCGGGGTGATCAGAGTAAACGCTTGATGAAGTTGTTCCACCCGAGCATCAATGTTAAAGAGGGTAGCTTGCATTGAAGCCATTGGCTCGCCAAGACAGTTGAAGCAACAAATAGAGGCTTTCTCAAAGACATCAATGTGTGTGTCAGCGTGACTCTTATACAGAACATGACCGGCAAGGCTCGAAAGGAGGTCATTAACAGGTGAGAGCAAGTGGAGTAGTTGGTGAATGCAATGAGGGAACCACGCGCATGTCAGGGTAGTGAACTGGATGACCTTTAGGAGTGAAGCGGAGTTGCAGCTATATGCATAGGAACAACATGTGGCGGATTGCGATCAGGTGGCTGCGCGAGGGTTTTCGAATGAGGAATGTTGATCGTTTTTACGATCAGGTTTGGTGAGAAGTCAAATAATGTGCGCGAGCAGATGCAGAAGGACGAACGATCGTTCTGCAATCATATTCGATGATGGTGTCGCATGAGCGATGCTGCGCGATCAATCAGGGTACAAAGCATGTGTCGATCCGGAGCAAAATGTTGCGGGGGGGGGGGGGGGGGGGGGGGGGGGCAGAGGAAATTCACCCAGGCATGTCGGGGTAGTGAACTGGATGACCTTTAGGAGTGAAGCGGAGTTGCACCTATATGCTTAGGAACAACATGTGGCGGATTTCGATCAGGTGGCTGCGCGAGGGTTTTCGAATGAGGAATGTTGATCGTTTTTATGATCAGGTTTGGTGAGAAGTCAAATAATGTGCGCGAGCAGATGCAGAAGGACGAACGATCGTTCTGCAATCATATTCGATGATGGTGTCGCATGAGCGATGCTGCGCGATCAATCGGGGCACAAAGCATGTGTCTATCCGGAGCGCAAAATGTTGCGGGGGGGGGGGGGGGGGGCGGAGAAGAAATTCACCCAGGCTCCTTCATCCAAGTTAAAGATTAAGGTCTGAAGCGCTAAGTGTGGCGGGGAGGTGGAGGAGGAGAAATTCACCCAGGCTCCTTCATATAAGTCGTAATCCGGAGTGCAAAGTGTTGTGGGGGAGTGGCGGGGAGGTGGAGGAGGAGGAGAAATTCACCCAGGCTCCTTCATCCAAGTTAAAGATTAAGGTCCCATACTAAAGAGTCATGGTCCTGAGTGAAACAGTAAATAAAGAGTAAACAGTAAAAAAGGTGGCTATGCCCGCACTGTAGTGCTATCTCTTGCACTGCTTCAGGAATAAACTCGACATGCTCGCTCTTCTATGCCTTCCGTCAGGGCCCTGACATCAGTATTAGTAACACCAATATACATACTCGACTATGTTTGGGCACATCAGCAAATTTGTAAATAAGCTGCTAAGAAAGTAACACATGACAAAGAAACTTGGATTGGACAAGGTGATTCAGCATAAGTGGAGATTTACAAAAATATACACTATATCAAAAACGGACTTCTTTACGGCACTAGCTATATGCGCCGGAGGTATCCACTACCAATGGAGACTAAGATCTGAGTTATATGCTTCATTGGAGGAGCCCGATAGTAATAAACTGCTTGTCATAATCAGCGACTAATATGAGTTGTAATCAAAGAAATCAACAGAAGCGTTTGAGATAAACTATCGGATCAATAATTTGTCTTCAAATCAGCTAATAAGCGCCATAATTGTCCAAGGATTCACGTAGTTTTAATAAGATGTACTCCCCCATTATAATTGTTCGCCTACCCGTAGCTACTCATCAGTTACAATAATTTTCTATAAATACATCTACATTGTTAGAGGAAGGGATTCCAAAATTCTTGCTCTCAAGACCCCTTAATTATCTCATTCTGAAACAATTTTTGGTTCTTCAAGAAGGGAGTTCTTCACACTCTCGAGTTAGAAGAGGGTACTTATTACATTTTTTGTTGTTTTTCTTCCTGTTTGTTACATTTCTTTTGTTCATTTCTTTTATATGGTGGACTCATTTTGTTGCCAAGAAATTTTTTAATCAAAGTTCCGCAAAGTACAAATCAGGTTTCAACATCAAAAAAGTGCAGCGAGTACGAAGTATTGATTGAAATATAGAAAAGTAATAGTCCATACTACCAAATGTCAATGCCAGTTCTGCGGAAGCTCAATTCCAAAAGCTGGAGATTCATCACATGGCAAGATTTTTTTATATGAAATTTACAAGATGACGTGTAATAACAGTACTGAAATTGAAGAAATCACGAAAGAGTTTGAGATCAAAACCATGGGGTTCTATAGTACTTCAGTATTGGAAATTGCAAGATCTAAACAAAAACTTGGCTGATCATTGAAAGTATATTTTGGACCTATTCAGTAAAATTGAAATTGGACCTATTGAAAGTATATTTTGGCTGATTACAACAACAACACTCGAGCCTTTATCCCACTATAGTGGGGTCGGCTATATGGATCCTTTGTCGGCTATATCGGCTATATTTTGGCTGATTATTGAAAGTAAATTGGAATGCTTGGATGCAAGACAACCGAAACTCTCATGAAACTCAAAGTGAAGTTGCAGTCTATCAAAGCCAAGGATGTAGTAGATAGAGTGAAGTACCAAAAATTTGTGGGTAGATGTCATGGGATGTTCATCATTACTCTTTTATCTACGGGCCTAGTTCATCATAGGAGTTATAGGCCTTGAGCTACGGGCCTAGTTCATCATTGATATATAGTATTATGTGTCATTATGGTTGTTTGTCTTTTTATATGTTGTAAGCCTATATAAAAGCATATGTATGGATGTAGGAGGCAATTAAGAAGAATTCTAATTCCTTTCTATTGTGTGAGATCATTGGTGGGTCTCTCCTCTAACGAGCAACTCCGCATAAGCAGCCGCGGTTAGGGCTCCACGATATCCTTCCCTTGCCCCTCCGACCACTCCTCCGGTGACCTCCGAGTAGGCCCATAACAACTTCGGTATCAGAGCTCTCGGTCCTCTTCCACATTATTCTCACAATCAGTCACTGTTTCCCTTTCCTACACCCCGCTGCATCTCCTGCTCCACACGCCGTGTTCTGCTCAAATCATCTACGGAACCAAGCAGTCGTTTCTCCTTCGACGCCATCAGCCCTTGTTGTGCGACCTGTTCTCCTTGCAACCATCCGTGCATGACGTAGAGCCCGACTGCTCCTCTTTATTCTCTGCACCATCAACCTCCGCATTACTCTGGTTCGTCAAGCCCGCAGCAGCCTCCAACATTTCTGCGATAGGAAATTTCTGATCCCGTCCTTCCCTGGCGTCCGTCAGCAGACGTGAAGGGAATTGACGACCACTTCCGCACCTGCAGCAATCTACCTCGGCGCCACCTGCGACCATCCTCGACCAGCCATTCGTAAGACCTCTGCTCCCAGACACAAGCCAACATCCACGTCCAACATCGACGCTGCCCCTCCGCTTGGATCGACGATCGTTCGTTGTTCCTCCTTCCCGCAACTACCCTCTTCCAGACGACCCCCTTTCGAGCGGCGCACGCCAAGGATCCCTCGAGCCCAGCGCACCTGAAGGACTATCAGAGCCGGCGGTTTTATTAGGCGTGTTTTCTTGAGCCCCGTGCAGCAAGAAGCGACTTATCCGCCCCCCATTTATTCTAAATTAATTGATTAATCAATTCCTGATTAATTAATTATTTATAATTCCATTTTATATTCCAAGTATTCCAATTTGGTCATTGTACAACCATGTATTCGCCGAGTGGGCTCCCGGGACCCAAGGGGTCTTTTAAGACATTATTTTCCAGCACGGTCCAGGGCAGTAAGGGGGGGGGGGGGGGGGGGGGGGGGGCGAGCAGTGGAGGCGGAGGCCTCCCGCTCGCCCGGCTCGTGTAGGAGGCGGGAGCCTCCCGCACGCCCAACCAGCAAGGGCGGCGAGAGGAGGAGGGGCGGCTTGCCCCCCTCTCGCCCCCGCCCCAGCAGGGGGGGCGAGAGGAGGAGGGGCGGCCTACCCCCCTCTCGCCCCCGCCCCAGCAGGGGGGCGGGAGGAGGGGCAGCCTGCCCCCCTCTCGCCCCCGCCCCAGCAAGGGGGGCGAGATGAGGAGGAGGGGCGGCCTGGCCCCCTCTCGCCCCCGCCCCAGCAGGGGGGCGAGAGGAGGAGGGGAGGCCTGCTCCCCTCTCGCCCCCGCCCCAGTAAAGGGGCGAGAGGAGGAGGGGCGGCTTGCCCCCCTCTCACCCCCGCCCCAGCAAGGCGGGCGAGAGGAGGGGCGGCCTGCCCCCCTCTCGCTCCCGCCCCAGCAAGGGGGGCGAGAGGAGGAGGGGCGGCCTGCCCCCCTCTCGCCCCCGCCCCAGCAAGGGGGGCGAGAGGAGGAGGGGCGGCCTCCCCCCCTCTCGTCCCCGCCCCAGCAAGGGGGCAAACCGGAGGTGGCCGACCTCGCGGTCTCGCCCAGCCCCGAGGAGAGGGGGCGGTCTGCGTTTAGCGCCTCGGAATGGCGGGATTTGGCTGTTGGTAGGCCAAATCCGGGAGTATTTTCGTAATCTCGCAGGTCAGAATGTGGTTATTGGCAGACCAAATCCAAAAATCTATAAATAGAACCAAGGGGGCACCATTTGGAGGGACTTCTCTTTAGACTTCTCTTTTGGCCACTCTCTCCCCATGTTTCTTTGGTGGGTGGAGAGAGCCTCCAAAGGTGCCCAAGCTTAGCATTGGCTTGAGAGGGGAAGCGCTCTAAGATCTTCCGGGTGTGTGGTGGGACCTCCTCGCTAAGCCCTTGGTCTCATTCCTAGTTCCTTAGCCTCTTAGCCTAGAGCTCTCCCTTGGGAGAAGTGTGAGGTCACCCCCCAACTTGTTGAGGGCCCGAACTCCACAGAGATCAAGTCATTGGTTTCAACATTATGGTGCGGTGAGCGTGGAGAGTTACCCTAAACACAAGAAAATCTCAAGCTGAGCTCCATGGCTGGAGATGGAGGAGGATCCGACCCAGGCCTCTCGCAGACCCCGGTGGCTGGAGTGGCGTGGGAGATGTTTGAAAATTTCAAGCGGGAGGTCCTGCAGACCTTGCAGCTAGCTTTCGCCACAATAGGCGAAGGTAGGAGAGGAGGTGGTCCGGAGGTCCCGCCTCAGCAGGTGGGCGAGGACACTCTCGGTCGGCAATCCAGGAAGGAGGTACCAGTGGGGGGAGTGGGGGGAGTGGGGAGGCATTCGGCCCCCAGTCGCCCGGTCCCCTAGGAGGGGGCGAGTGGGGAGGTGACATGCCCCCACTCGCCCAGCCCCAAGGGGGCGAGTGGGGAGGTGTCATGCCCTCACTCACCCAGCCCCAAGGGGGCGAGTGGGAAGGTGCCATACCCCCACTCGCCCAGCCCCAAGGAGGTGAGTGGGGAGGTGTCATACCCCCACTCGCCCAGCCCCAGAGGGGGGCGAGCAAGGGAAGTCCTTTGTGTGAGTTGATCCTCTCGGCCCCGGTTCCAGAGGGGTACGGAGGGCCGAAGATGTCTTACTACTACGGCAAGGATGACCCAGCCCTGCACCTGCAGTGGTTTGAGGACATGGTCTCCATCAGGCCCATGTCGGACGCTTTCAAGTGCCGACTCTTCGCGACCACTTTGAAGGAGAAGGCAAGGGATTGGTTCAACCAGCTCCTCGGGGGGTCTATCTATGCCTTCGAAGATCTGTGTCGAGGTTTTCTGTTGCGCTTCTCGACGTCGAGGAAAAGAAAGAAGGATGTCGAAGCACTCTTCAAGATCAAGCAAGAGCCAAGGGAGTCGTTGGCACGCTATGTTGACAGGTTCCAGGAAGAGGTCCTGCAAGTTCAGGAGGTGCCAGGGTTCACCCTCCAGCTCGCCTTCATAGTGGGGCTGCGGGAGGGGTTCTTCAAGATGAGCTTAAAGCGGAAGACCCCCTATCCTTCAAGGAATTGATGGAAAGGGCGGCGGAAGAAATCGAGGGGGAGGAGGCCAACCCGGAGTTCGCGAGAAGGTTGGCCAAGCTAAGTGAAGATCACGCGACGTCCACCTGCCCAGAGTTTCTGGAGATGAGGGCCAAAGGTCAACAATGACAGCGACAGGAATAGAACAATCTCCAAGAGTGAGCATTCTGAGTGAACCTTGTATCGGCAAGTTCTTAGTTAAAATTAATTTTATCCCCGACTGTTTACGCCAGAATGTGTTGTGCTACGTGATTTTTCCCCTCGGATGGTTCCGATGACCGGGCTCTCTCTAGCCGGCAGGGCAGGTTGACCTCCCAGGGAGGGTAAGTGATTTTTCCCCTCGGATGATTCCGCTGACCGGGCTCTCTCTAGCCGGCAGGGCAGGTTGACCTCCCAGGGAGGGTAAGTATTTTTCCCCTCGGATTGTTCCGCTGACCGGGCTCTCTCTAGCCGGCAGGGCAGGTTGACCTCCTAGGGAGGGTAAGTATTTTTCCCCTCGGATGGTTCCGCTGACCGGGCTCTCTCTAGCCGGCAGGGTAGGTTGACCTCCCAGGGAGGGTAAGTGATTTTTCCCCTCGGATGGTTCCGCTGACCGGGCTCTCTCTAGCCGGCAGGGCAGGTTGACCTCCCAGGGAGGGTAAGTATTTTTTCCCTCGGATGGTTCCACTGACCGGGCTCTCTCTAGCCGGCAGGGCAGGTTGACCTCCCAGGGAGGCTACGTGTTTTTTTCTTTCCCCGAGATGGCTCCGCTAGCCGGGCACTCAATGTCCGGCAAGGTAGGATGGCCTCTCGGGGAAGATTGAGTAAATTTTCACCGGGACGATGTGGGGTCTTCTCAATTTCACTCAGCGCCATTCGCCGAATATGCAGGTTTGGACTTTTCTTTCCGAGCGTGTACCCCGCTCGAAAAGAGCGGGGATTGTGTACAACACTGTATTCGCCGAGTGGACTCCCGGGACCCAAAGGGTCTTTTAAGACATTATTTTCCAGCACGGTTCAGGGCGGTAAGAGGGGGGCAGCGGTGGAGGCGGAGGCCTCCCGCTCGCCCGGCTCGTGTAGGAGGCGAGCGGTGAAGGCGGGAGCCTCCCGCTCGCCCAACCAGCAAGGGGGGAGAGAGGAGGAGGGGCGGCCTGGCCCCCTCTCGCCCCCGCCCCAGCAAGGGGGGCGAGAGAAGGAGGACTGCCTGCCCCCCTCTCGCCCCCGCCCCCGCCCCCGCCCCAGCAAGGGGCGAACCGGAGGTGGCCGAACTCGCGGTCTCGCCCAGCCCCGAGGAGAGGGGGCGGTCTGCGTTTAGCGCCTCAGAATGGTGGGATTTGGCTGTTGGTAGGCCAAATCCGGGGGTATTTTCGAAATCTCGCAGGTCAGAATGTGGTTATTGGCAGACCAAATCCAGAAATCTATAAATAGGACCAAGGGGCACCATTTGGAGGGACTTCTCTTTTGGCCACTCTCTCCCCATGTTTCTTTGGTGGGCGGAGAGAGCCTCCAAAGGTGCCCAAGCTTAGCATTGGTTTGGGAGGGGAAGCGCTCTAAGATCTTCCGGGTGTGTGGTGGGACCTCCTCGCTAAGCCCTTGGTCTCATTCCTAGTTCCTTAGCCTCTTAGCCTAGAGCTCTCCCTTGAGAGAAGTAAGTGTGAGGTCACCCCCCCAACTTGTTGAGGGTCCGAACTCCACAGAGACCAAGTCATTGGTTTCAACAGTCACCATCATTGGAAGACGACGCGGATCTCGTGGTCATTCTCAATCATCCGACTCGGTGCAATCAGATCGACCTATCACCCGCTCTTTCTCTCGCTCCGCTCATCGTATGGAAGACTCCCACAATTTCTTGGAGGCCATGAACCGGCTCCACTCTGTTTTATCCGCCATGCATGCACGCCTTCAGGAAGTAGAAGCTCGTCATCGGGACGACATGACAACCCTCACCATGAAGCTTAATGAACTCACAGCCACACCGCCCGTTGTTATCACCCCACCTACGGATCACGTCAGTAGCAGTCAAATTCCGCTTCTGCCACTCATCCACCACGAGCCACCTCCACCACCTCTTTTCCGCCCCGACGCTGCAATTCTGTCGCGTTATAACCGACTAGAATTCCCCACATACGATGGAAAAGCTGATCCATTGGGCTGGCTCACCAAGTGTGCACAATTCTTCGACCACCAACTAACTCCAGCAGCAGAACGAACGCATCTGACATCCTTCCACATGCTCGACTCCGCACTTTTGTGGGCTTCTCGACTCCTCATCGACCGGCCGAATCTGATTTGGGACGACTTCAAGCGGCTCTGCAACTTGCGTTTCAGACCTCCTATCCGCAACAATCCCCTCGGCGAACTAACATCTTTGCGACAAACGGGATCCTTGGACGAGTACTTGGAACAATTTCAGTTTCTTTTGGCACATGTCACTCTTGTCCCGGATATGCAGGTCGCCATTTTCACCGCCGGACTTCGCGACCGCCTGCGACTAGATGTCGAATTCGAGGCCCCTCCAGACTTAGTGACTGCTATGAGTTTGGCCCGTCTATGCGATCGTCGCCTCCAGTTGGCACAGGAGACCTACTTGTCACCCGACAACCGCACTTCGCAGGGTCGGACCGAGGGCCAGACCCCCCCCCCCCCCCCCACCCCCACCAATCCGTCGCTTGTCTCGTGCCGAGATGTTGGAACGTCGCGCTCATGGATTATGTTTTAATTGCGACGAACAGTACTCTCGGGGGCACAAGTGCAAAAGGCTCTTCTACCTACACGTCGAGGATTCTGACGAGGAAGGCATCGGATGAAATGTGCTCCATCATGAGCAGTCAAATTTCGCTTCCGCCACGAGCCACCTCCACCTACGGATCACGCCAGTAGCAGTCAAATTCCGCTTCCGCCGCTCATCCACCACGAGCCACCTCCACAACTTCTTTTCCGCCCCGACGCTGCAATTCTGTCGCGCTATAACCGACTGGAATTCCCCACATACGATGGAAAAGCTGATCCATTGGGCTGGCTCACCAAGTGTGAGCAATTCTTCGGCCACCAACTAACTCCAGCAGCAGAACGAATGCATCTGGCATCCTTCCACATGCTCGACTCCGCTCTTTTGTGGGCTTCTCGACTCCTCATTGACCGGTCGAATCTGATTTGGGACGACTTCAAGCGGCTCTAAAACTTGCGTTTCGGACCTCCTATCCGCAGCAATCCCCTCGGCGAACTAACATCTTTGCGACAAACGAGATCCGTGGACAAGTACTTGGAACAATTTCAGCTTCTTTTGGCACATGTCACTCTTGTCCCGGATATGCAGGTCGCCATTTTCACCGCCGGACTTCGCGACCGCCTGCGATTGGATGTCGAATTCGAGGCCCCTCAAGACTTAGTGATTGCTATGAGTTTGGCCCGTCTATGCGATCGTCGCCTCCAGTTGGCACAGGAGACCTACTTTTCATCCGACAACCGCACTCCGCAGGGTCGGACCGAGGGCCAGACCCCCCCCCCCCCCCCCCCTCCCCAATCCGTCGCTTGTCTCGTGCCGAGATGTTGGAACATCGCGCTCATGGATTATGTTTTAATTGCGACGAATAGTACTCTCGCGGGCACAAGTGCAAAAGGCTCTTCTACCTACACGTCGAGGATTCTGACGAGGAAGGCATCAGATGAAATGTGCTCCATCATCCCCCCCCCCCCCTTGAGCTTGAGGTCAAGCTCATTTTCGAGATGGGGTGTGATGTTATGGGATGTTCATCATTACTCTTTTATCTAGTTAATAGGAGTTATAGGCCTTGAGCCCGGGCCTAGTTCATCATTGTTATCTAGTATTAGGTGTCATTATGGTTGTTTGTCTTTTTATATGTTGTAAGCCTATATAAAGGTATATGTATGGATGTAGGAGGCAAGTAAGAAGAATTCTAATTACTTTCTATTGTGTGAGATCATTGGTGGCTCTCTCCTCTAACGAGCAACTCCGCATAGGCAGCTGTGGTTAGGGCTCCACGGTATCCTTCCCTTGCCCCTCCGACCACTCCTCTGGTGACCTCCGAGTAGGCCCATAACAGTAGACTCATTTATTAATCACATAATCATGTTGTTATAACTTCAGTTATGAGTGTGGTGAGTCAGTTTATGCGGTCACCAGGAATAAAGCATAAAGCACTGGGCTTTGTCGGCCCTTCAGTTGGAGGGAGTTCTCTAAAAGTTGTATTGGGATCTGTGCTGCACAAATTGCTTTCATGATCCTAAGGTACCTCAAAAGAATGCCTGAAAGAGATTGTTTTTAGAAAAATGAGGAAAATATGTGAATTGAGGTTTGCATCGATGCCGATTGGACAGGGAGTGTAATGAATAAAAGGTTCACCTCTAGCTATTGTACCATTGTTCGAGGTAATCTTATCACCCGAAGGAGCAAGAACAAACAAATGTTTCTCCAAGAAGTGTTATGGCTGAGTTTTGTTCAGTTTACTGTGAAATTTGTGAAGTGGTCTGGATAAAAAGATCACTTGAATAATTAAAAAAATTCCCACGGAACCTGTTACGAATCTATTGCAGGAAGTAGTAACAAAGTTGCTACTCACATTCATATTCTCCGTGCCAAAAAGAAACATTGAAGTAGAGAATCATTTTAATTAAGAAGTGACGGGGAACAAAGTTCTCGGGCGGGCCAACCCGTATCGGAGCCCGTTTGGGTTTACATTCATAGAGAGAGTTAGGATCGTCGTATGAATGATCTGAGCCCGTAGTCGCATTCGGAGCATCGACGACACATTCTCTATGTAATTTCGTATTTTTCCGTACATTATTTACGTACCTTTTATGTGTTTTTCGTGTCGGCTAATCATAGATGTCCGTTGTTTTCCTCTTGGCCTATAAATATGGGATTTGAGGTTCATTTCAAAGCATTGCAGAATTTTGATGAGACTTCCTAATTTTGTGATCCCTCTACGGTGCGACGCCGTGGAACCAAGGTGCGACGCCAAGCCCCGCACTTCTCATGCAACCGCCGGCCATCTCCTTCCATCCCTCTCCCCAAACCGCCGGAATTCATCCCCTCAAGGGCCGGTCAGCCACCTCCACTCCCACGACAACAACTACCTATAACCGGTAGTAACCACCGTCGGAAACCATCAAAAACTGCCTCCAACTGATGTAACCGCCCGTTAATTTGACGGTTACAATCTTACAGGTTATTACAACCCCAATAGGAGTACGGCAGCCCTCCCTAGCATAGACGACTTCAGTCCCACTGGTTTTCCTCCATTCCTCCCTGCAGCAGGCAAAATCCATAGCAGTTTTCACAGCAGTCCAGTTATCTAGCAGTTTCTTTTGTCTTCCCAGAATAGTTTAACGTGAACTTCTATTCACGTAACCAGCCTGGTGCGTCCCCCCCCCCCCCCCCCCCCCAACACACACACACACACAAAATCCAGTAATTGGGAGCTTTGTCAAGTTCTGGAATACAGATCCCAGTCCGCCTATGCTTTCTGCGCCGGGAACTTCTCAGAGAGCAGCACCCACTCTCCCCTGCTGCCAGAACCAGCCCTCCCTGAGCAGTTTCGTGACTGCAGCCCCGCCTGGACATTCCTCCACGCCTCTGCATACTCTGCCAGCAAGATATCTGAAGACTGCACATGTTTTCTGAAGATTGGAGTTGCCGACCAGCAGTTTGCCGCCTGTCCAGCCACTGTACAGCCTTGCCGAGCCAGTTCCTCACGTCCTAACAACACCACAACTCCTCCAACAAAAATTGCATACTCCGGCGACCAAAAGACTGCAGGAATCTGTCTTTTCAGCACGCCAATCGCTGCCACCTCGCTGTCCAAAGTCCAAAACTGCAGCAAAATTCTCTATTTGGCTTCCTGTACTTGTGTAAGTTCTAGATTTGGATGTTTATTTTCCTTTGTGATGGAAGTTAGTTGAAAATCATATAATTTGGGATATTATTTTATAAGACTTTGCTCACGCTCTTCGCATCTACTTGAAGGAATTATTCGCTAAACATTCGGTCCAAGCAATCTTACTTTAATTGTTGCTAGAACTCGTTCATTGCTTTAAAGTCTAATCTCAATTGTGCATGTTTGCATTGCCTAAATTAATTACATAATGTTGTTACAATTACTTATCGGGCAATCGCATGCGCATTGCATCATTTTAGAATTCTCTACATCATATACTTGCAATCACTCCCTACATCATTCCGTTGGGGCGCACTCACACCCTTTCGCACCCGTCTTGCGACAGTTTGATATCAGAGCCTCAGGTTCGGGCAAAGTTTAAAATACGCAGGACTAAGTCTATTCACCCAATGTCATATCATAGTGTTCATCACTACTCTAATCCTCTATTTGCGGAGCCACAACCCATCTATGCCTTATCCCTAGAATGTCTTAGGAGAGATCTTCACATTATTACGATGATCATCTTCGTCTTCAACCCTCCACTCGTAGAAATCATGCTATCAAGAGCCCTATAGAGGTCACCATCATCAGGATAACATCACGTGTAGAGACCGTCCTACTGTTCTGAAAACGGCGATGTTGGAAGCCGAATTTCAGCGATTAGTTCTTGAACAATTTGATCGCATGAATGTTTATTTTGATCGCTTGAGGATTGCCTTAAGCAGAATCAATAGGATAAAGTCTAGGGGTTTAGATCAAGCCACTGATGCGTCTAGTGGTGTTCCCAGCGACATGAGATACCCGACACGTAATTTTGTTACATCTCATCTTGATGAGGCTCAGTGCCCACTTGTTTTTTAAGTCGAGTCCGATCATGACCGTATGTTACAGGTGGAGAGCGACATTAGTATGATTAGTAAGTATGGTCACGAGAGTGAAGACGAGCGGCCCAGTGACACTGTGATGCTATATTCATCCCCCGCACCTCATTTAGACCAAGTGTCCCCTTCGGCTAGAGATCGAGTCCTCGACACTCTACCTATTGGCACACTCTTGATTATGGGTTTTTCCCACTCTTTCCATGTCATCGTCCTGAGCCACATCATGACCGAGAGCCGAGAACCTAGTGTTGCGTATATAATGTTTGCCCCTCTTACGCTTGAAGCCACTCCTGATACTTCAGGAACCTATATTGGTACTCGTCGCATTTGCGACAAATTTCATTATACCCCTCACGGTGAGCCCCCTGATGAGTTCTCCTCTCGTGGAGACCTTCGATACACTCCAAAGCAGTATCCTAGTGTCAGTGTCTTAGATGTTCTTCCGAGTGATTGTCGCTTTCACGATGAATTTTTCTACATACCGCTTATTGAGTCTCCTGACGAGTCATATCCCTTGAGTGATATTTGATATGTCATTGACTCATACTTTATTGTTGGTACTTCATATAAATATGTGAATGTTCACCGCATACGCGACGATTACTTCCACACTCCACCTAGAGAGCCTCCTGACAAGCCCCCGCTCGTTAGGTGCTTGTACATAACTGGTAAGTTAGTCGAGGTTGAAAGTGCTCTCAATGATCCAAAGATCTATTTTATCACCGCCAACACTCTATGAGACTTTCGACATACTATAGTATCATATTTATTTGTTGATGTTCAGGGTGATTATTCGAGTGATTTTTTTATACCCTACCACTTGAGCCTACATACCATGTACCCATCTTAGGAGTTATTCGTAGCACACCAAAGAACCTCAGTGCAAGGAGTTGGTCATGTCTATTGTTCATCTTTTACATTTGTTGCATGATCATTTACATATAGTGCATGACTCTTCCGTGTTGCATGATCCATATTTATTGTCTGTTTTGCATCATTTACATGAATTGTATGAATTTGTCTGATGTAAAAGTGCAATAAGAAGTGAAAATTATAAGGTTTACATAGATCTTCACAAGAGAGGGAAGAACTTTAGAAAATGTGAGCAAGTGATGATGATAATTAAAGCTGAGAGGTTCCTCCAGGGAACTGCGATAAAATTAAATATCAAGCAAATGAGTCTCTATACAGTAATGCGGAAGATTATGTTGAATGTTTACGAGTTAAATATCCTTAAGAGTATGAGAATTCTTCATGTGTTGAACATTAAGGATTTAACTCCAGATTATGAACCTCACAAGTACTTGAGTCCATTCACTGATTCTGCTGGGAGAGAGCGTCGGATTATTGATGATACGTGGATGTTATTGGAGGAGTTTAATTTACTTGCCCTTGGACTTTGTCGGGAGTATGTTCAACTTCATTCAACGGAGATGAAAGATTTCAAGCAGGGGGGAATAGATGAGGATCAAAGTTCCGGGCGGGACAACCCGTATCGGAGCCCGTTTGGGTTTACATTCATAGAAAGAGGAGTTAGGATAGTCGTTTGAACGATCCGAGTCTGTGGTCACGTTCGGGGCGTTAACAACACATTCCCTATGTATTTTCGGATTTTTTCGTACATTATTTACGTACCATTTATGTGTTTTTTGTGTCGGCCCATCATAGTTGTTGTTTTCCTCTTGGCCTAGAAATACAGGATTTGGGGTTCATTTCAAAGCATCGCAGAATTTTGATGAGACTTCCTAATTTTGTGATCCGTCTACGGTGAGATGTCGTGGAACTTAGGTGTGACGCATAGCCCCGACTCTTCCCTTACAACCACCGGCCATCTCCTTCCCTCCCTCTCCTCAAACCACTGGAATTCATCCCTTCAAGAGCCGGCCAAACACATCCACTCATTTTCTCCACCCCCACGACAATAACTACTTATAATCGCTAGTAACCATCGTCGGAAACCACCAAAACTGCCTCCAACTATTGTAACCACCACTAATTTGACGATTACATGTAGTTACTTGGAGATTACAGACCCAACTGGAGTTCGGCAACCATCGCTAGCCTGGACGACTTCATTCCCACTGGTTTTCCTCCATTCCTCCTTGCGGCAAGCAAAATCCAGAGTAGTTTTGTAACACCTCACCCATCATTACCCCATGACATGGGGCCGGCTGATCCCCACTACATAGAATCATTACAAGCAGGCTATTATAATAAGGTGTAAAAGTACAACAACTAAACAACTAGGCAAATCTTACAAGTACACAACGGATAAACTAATAAATACCAAAATTAATAGATAATGTTCACATCTAAAACAATAGAATGTCATTGGTCTTATGACCTATAAAGCTCTCGGAAAAAAAGTACAACTGTCTAATATAGAAAGGGTATAAGCACCCAAACATCCTGGCTCGCAGACCTACTCAACGACGAGACGGGGAGGAAGAGGAAAGCAGGAAAAACATGTACACTTCCCAAAGGGACTCTAGCGGCCCTCCGCATCCTTACCGCATCCTGCAACCATCAAAACAAAAGCGGTACAACATGGGTCAGCTATGAGCTGACCACAACTACGTAACAACACCACTTCTCTCAACCTTCTTAGCGGACTCCTGAGAACTACATCACTCTGCAAGTCAGCACTTCACAATATATATAATATAAAACAGTGAAATAGTAAAACATGAAGCAGTAAACATGAGAGCAGTCTATAAAACAAGAAAGCATACTACAACAGATTCAGTTATCACTAGCATCCCACAGTATCATCCAATCATCTACGGGAGAGGCTCCTGGGTCACAGGCTACATGGACATGAACCAACCCCTGAGTCAAATGTGAGAAACTCCAACCCCATTTCACTATTCTACAAAGAGTGAACTTCGCCCCAGCTCCCTGAGTCCTCAACTATAAGTAGTGGGGTCATTCCCTACTCCTTGAGTCCATAGCTACAAGAGATGGGCAACTCTCTTGAGTCGACCACGTTCCTAAGTTCATACATTGTGCTACCTGGGGGCTAACATCGGTGGTAGAACTACCGCGCAGCGGTACCTCCTAGGAAATCATATATTAAACATTATTAGCACACCCAAAGTTTCTACGCACGTCAATACTCGGTATGAATACAACATGTCTCAAACATAGTGCCTGGAAGCATTTCTCGTAGGCTTCCTGGAAGCACTTCTCGTGGGCTTCCTGGAAGCTATCGTCGGAGGTAGGACTACCGCCCAGCAATATCTCCCAGGAAACACGAATTTCTGATTTCAACATCTCCAAAAATGATCCTCAGGGTCACAAATGCATCCCAAGACATTCCAGCACGAACACAATGCCTGGAAGCACTCCTACAGGAAATCTGGGAGCTATCGCCAGCAGTATCTCCCAGTAAACCGTAAATCCACCATTTCCATCCCTCTCTAGGCTTTCCTACCTCATACCCACACAACCTAATGCCACTAGGGCACCATATAACTACTATGAAAATCCTCTTTACTAGATCTACCAAAACATCACCAAATCGGGTCGCACACCACGATTTGGCTTCACGCACAAAGATCAACAAGAGGAAAATATCTAGGAGAAACAAGAAACATAAATACGCATCCTAATGACCAGGAAGAGGGGTTTATTATCTTGAGAGATCGCTTAGGAGCCATTGAATTTGGAGGAGGGTTGAGGACAACCGCAACAACCCAAGGAAGCTTTCTCGAGCGATGGCTCGTCGATCCTTGCGGTGAAACTCCGGCAATGCCTCCTCCTTCCTCACGCCCGGTGGAGAGTCCCCTCTTGCTCTAGCCCTAGCTATCAAAGCACAAATGAAAAAGAAATAAGAAAATAGGGCTTTCAGACCTACTTAGAACACTTGGACGAACATATCGTGGCCCTCCGATCACTCTCCAAGAGGTTTGAACAGCTGCGATCGCGGAACTTAAAAACCTTCATCCACCTGGCAGCTACCACGTCGCGGTAGAACTACCGCGCAGCGGTGTCCCTCCAAGTCAGACGAGCCATTCAAAATAAACTCTATCGTCGGCGGTAAAGCTTAACGCGCAGCGGTAGCTTCCAGGCTGCCTGTGGTAAGAAAAAGAGAACGGGGTAAAAATGAACTAGTTTTCGAATTAAATTCCTAATCGGCGGTAACCGCTACCGCGGCGCGGTAGCTTCCAGGTTCCCACCTTTCTCTTGTGAAAATCGGGGCGTTACAAGATTTCATTGCAGTCCAGTTATCTGGCAGTTTTTTTGTCTTCCCAGAACAATTTAACGTGAACTTTCGTACACGCAACCAGCCTAGTACGCCTCCCCCACGAAATTCTAGTAGTTGGGAGCATTGTCAAGTTCTAGATTACAGATCCCAGCCTGCCTTTACTTCCTGCGTCGGGAACTTCTCAGATAGCAGTGCCCACTCTCCCCTAATGCCGGAACCAGCCCTCCCTGAGCAGTTTCATGACTGCAGCCCCGCCTGGACAGTCCTTTCGCACCTCCTGCATACTATGACAGCGAGATATTTGAAGGATGCGCATGTTTTCTGAAGTTTGGAGCCGCCGACCAGCAGATTGCTGCCTATCCAGCCACTGTACAGCCTTGTCGAGTCAGTTCTTCACAGCCCTGCAACGCCACAACTCCAAGAGAAATTGCATTCTCCCGCGACCAAAAGACTGTGCAGGAATCTGTCTTACCGCTGCCACCACGCTGTCCAAAGTCCAAAACTGCAGCAAAATTCTCTTTTTGGCTTCCTGCACTTGTGTAAGTTCTAGATTTGGATGCTTATCTTCCTTTGTGATGAACGTTAGTTGAAAATCATATAATTTGGGATATTATTTTGTAAGATTTTGCTCACTTTCTTCGCATCTACTTGAAGTAATTATTCGCTAAATATTTGGTCCAAGCAATCTTACTTTAATTGTCGATAGAACACGTTCATTACTTTAAAGCCTAATCTCAATTGTGTATGTTTGCATTGCCTAGATTAATTACAAAATTTTGTTGCAACTATTTATCAGACAATCACATGTCCATTGCATCATTTTAGAATTCCCTATATCTTATACTTGCATTCACTCATTAGAGTTCCGTTGGGGCGCACCGCGCACACACACCCTTTCGCACCCGTCCTGCGTCAAGAAGAAACTTGTCAATGGAATAATTTGTACGTCATCAAACATTCAAACAATTGATCAAATTGAAGACTTCATCCCCAATGAGTTTTTTTTTTTTTTACTTTTTTAAGTTTTGTATAAAAGTCGAGAACTTAATTAACAAGCTTGCTATAGAATATATCTTCAAGTAGCTTGAGAATAGTGTGGAAGCAACAAATCATATATTATATTCTGAATTAAGCAATCAGGAGCATTTTGATCTTATATTATATATATGGAGAGAGAGAGGAGAGATTTATAACCTAAACCAAGAGTTGACAATATATACGAGTGGCATAACAAAGACAATTGGGCCGATAAGAGAACATGAAGGAGAATGGTGACTGAGTTTCTTGCAAAATGTACTATAGTATTTGGGGCATTCTTTTCAAATTTTATTTGCACGATGGTGTATAAAAACACAATGTTAATACATTTCCGGCTTACCAACTAACTCCATTAAAATGTAAAGTATTATCATTTTTATAAAAATAAATAATATTAAATACCCAAGTGCATTAATCAAGTAATAGTTTTAAGTACTAGTTCTAACTTCTAAGCACCAATTTGAGCTAAGACTGATGCACTTGCTATGAACTTAGTAAGGTTGGCAAGGCTCGTTGATGCAACCGTCGTCGTATTCGAGGACGCGCGATATCATCACGCGAAAATTATCTTTTTAATATTATTTTCTGTTATTTTATTTTCTGTCATTTTATTTTCCCGTGCACCGATGTTATTTTTAGTTCCGGCTCATCTGTTTGACCACCCGATGAGACCCTGAATAAAAGGTCCAGTAGTTTTAAGTAGTTAGGACAAAAAGGCAAGCTTACACTATTTAAAGACGTATAAATTTAAATAGGGCAAAAACTAATATTCAAAAGATAGCCAAGTTTTTCATCCTAAAGAGATACCTATAAAACCATATTCTGATGATCTACAAGCAAGAAATAAATCAGGTCAGAAATTAGGCAATAGTTGGAAAGTAATATTTGGGAATTAATTTTGGAAAGAGTTAATTGGACAATCAAGAACCAGCTATTAATACTTCCACCGAGAAAAGGAAAGGCAGACTCGGTTAAAACAGAGGAACGAAAAACCTTCGTCCCTCTGTAATGTCGGCGACCAATCCATCGCCTCCTTATTCTTCCCTGTCGAAGACTCGCAGCCACCATCTTCTACCCCGACAACATTCAGAAGGCTCATCGCTACCTCCCGACGGGTACCATCGACCACACACCATTCGCATCCACCGAAGTGGGTTAAATCTGACACCTCTGAAGACATCCAGTGCCCGCCACCACTGTTCGGTCGTCGTCGACTCCTCTGTTAACTCTGGCGACCTTCCCAATTGATGTTGACGTCGGCTTGATTCTTCCGTCGGTCGGTGGTTGATTCTTCCACTGTGTAATCATACCATATCCTTGCTCCTTACCATAGCATATTTTTTTATGCGTTCTAACTAAAATAATTATAAGCTTGTCTCGGACGTTCTACCTATTTCAATTACCATTATTTCATAAATTATTACATGTAGTTTTGCTTGTGATTGTGCGGATCTCGATGCGGTTCGACTTATAAAACGCCTAAAAAGATCTTTCTCAAATAAAAATTAACGGCATTATTAAAATCCAAACGTTGAAAGTGATTTGCGGACGAAAAAACGATTTGACCCGCTCGGCCTACTTTTAAAATTAAAATTGGTCACATAAAAACATCTTTATTTCAAAACCCTAATTTGGTCTACATCACTAGTTGTCGGCAAATCACACCCATAAAATATAAAATTTGAAGCATTAAAAGTCATCAACACACCTTTTGATATAAAAGTTTTCAATGGAACTGAACTTTCTATCATTGAAAATTGGAAAAGCAGTACCACGAAAATGAACCCTGGTTTAGATTATAGGCAAAAATGTTCAATCCAAAATGAATGAAATTTGAAATCACTTAAAGTTACACATGAGAACACTGGGTTACACAGTAGATCAAGGGTAATTATGATAATTATAACAGATTAACAGTGTGATATACAAGCACTAAAAGGAAATCAACCCCAATACTATTATGATATCATCATCTAATCACAACCCACCTTAATCAACGTAAATGATATTTGATTTTCTCACCTTTGATTACAGAGCCCATGCCTATCTTAAATGTAAATGGTTGTTGTCCAGGATCTTTGGTACTGAAAAATAGGAGAAAATCAAGACCCTCCAAAGGGAAAGCATTGTTTTTATTTTCATTTTTTAACAAAAATTTGGCAACCTACCTCCAGAACTTTTTTGATAGATCGCCATCCTTACCTTCATATATTTAAAATAAACACAAATTATAAGCACATATAACTAATTAAATAAATCATAAATAAAGAACAGGAACTTGTAAGTATAAACAATAACTAAGAGAACCAAACAAAAGGCTTAGAAGAATCAGCAGAACTGCAAGTTAAACAGGTACTGAAAACAAGAAAAAACCACTGTTCAAGTAGCAAAACAGTTCAAATGAAATACAGGCTAGTAGAATATACAATTGCGTAACTTGTACTACAAAAAACAATTAACAATCAAGCCCGATGTAATACAAGCAAAAGGGTAAGCATGATTAAAAAAAATTGACTGCCCCACGTTTCCTACCATCATTCCCTATTGTTCAATTAATAAGATCTTCAAACATTCTAGAAATTCATGATATTTGATATATAATGCATTACTACTTGGGCACGTAGTCCCCGTTTCTCTATCTCTAAGGATTTAGAAAAACATTGAAAAAAAAGGTAAAACTGAAAGCCTCAATATTACAGCAAAGAGGAGGCTTTGGGCTTCCATTTTATATAGTTATATTATTAAAGGTGCATGGCGCAAAGGAGTCCTAGAGCTTAGGCACAGGCGAGTGTGATGAATCCGAGGCGCAAAAAAGAAAAAAATAATATATAATTTATTAAATGCAAAAAACAAATAACATAAAACTACTACCATAGCAGCACACTAGCAATAATGCCAATAATAAATAATGTGATACAAAAGAAGAATAAAAAGCCTCGGACAACAATTTCGCATAATATAAATGTTGTTTGAAAGTGTTTGGACTATCGGGCATAATTTGTATATTGCTGGACAGCAGTTTTAGGGTTTAAAACTGCTGTCTGGAGAATAAGACTGCTGCCCGGATGTTCAAAATGGTGGTAATTACTTCCGGGCAGCTATTTTGGACGCTAAACAGTTGTCCGAATGTAATTTCAGAAGTTTTTTTTAGGCTCGGGCAGTAATTTTGGACCAAAACAATGCAAACCGGAACAATGTTTAGCAAGATATAGAATAAAAATCAAGAAATAAAGACTTAATTTTCTACTTAAATGTTACCGATATTTATGGAGACGACCAACCATGGCGGGTGTACACGTGACGAGCGGGTGCGGTGCAGCCCGAAATCGGCAATAGAGACCCGGGCGAAAAGGTGGCCAAAAAGGGGCCGGCAGTAGTGGAGCAGTAGCGGGGCCGGTCAAAGCGGAAAGATATTATTTCGTTTCTAAATTAATTAATTCCTATTATGTTTAATTTCTCTTTGGGTGTTTCCTATGTTTGGAAGTATTTTAATTGTGTGTTTCCTTTTTGAATGTTTCCTATTTGTATGTTGTCTCCCCTCCTATATAAAGGGGCTGGTATGTGTTTGTTGTTACGGCCCAGCAGGAACCCCCAGGCGCGAAGCCCGCCAGGGCCCATTTACTGGCCGTAAGCAGGAACCCCCTCTATTATCCTGGCATGGAGACCAGTAAATGGGCCCTGGCGGGCTTCGCGCCTGGGGGTTCCTGCTGGGCCGTAACATAAAAGTGCACTTTTATGTTACGGACGAGCCCACCCCACTAAGGGGCCCGGCAAGCCGCAAGCAGGTAACCCTCTATTATCCTGGCATGGGGACCAGCGAGGGGCCCACTGACTTCAACAGGGCCGCGGCCCAGTGCAACCCCAACCCATTTCGGCACCCAGTCTAAGTGCCGCGGGATGTTGAGGTCGGGGCTTGAACCCCCGACCTCCTTGATAAGAAGACTTTAACATGTCCCTCATCACCAACTGAGCCCGGCTCAGTTGGTGATGAGAGCCGTGTTGAAGGCTCCTTATCAAGGAGGTCGGGGGTTCAAGCCCCGACCTCAACAACCCGCCAGTGATTAAACTGGTCCTGGAGACGGGTTGGGGTTGCACTGGGCCGCGGCCCTGTTAAGTCGGTGGGCCCCTCGCTGGTCTCCATGCCAGGATAATAGAGGGGGTTCCTGCTTACGGCCAGTAAATGGGCCCTGGCGGGCTTCGCGCCTGGGGGTTCCTGCTGGGCCGTAACATTTGTATGCATCTTGGAAGTAATACCAAAGGGCTGCTCCCTTGTTCTTCTTCTCTATCTCTCTCTCCCTTCTTTCTACCGCCGGCTCTCCCCCTAGCCCGGATCTTGATACCTGTAAGCATAATATTTGGTCCGACCAACCGGTCCGCCAGCGTGAACGCCGCAGGACGACGAATCGTTGCTCTCCCTCATGGCTCCAAACACCCGCGCGAATGCGGAGGCCAACGCCGCCGGGGAAACCGACAACAACATCCAACGCCGCCTCGACATGCATGAGGCCCAATTCGCGTCCCTGCAGACCACGCTGCAAGCCATCCAGGCGCGCCTCGACGTCGGCCCCGCCTCGTCCACGGTCAGCCCCACAAGCGGTTGCGCCTCCTCCGTCGCCGGTGGATCGCTCCTCAGCGCACCTCCACCGCCCGCTACCAACGTGCCTCTCGCAAGTCGCTCGGCGCTCTCTCTCGGCGTTCCGCATTTTGTCGGCACCGACCCCATGGGATGGATCGCCAAGGCCGAACAATATTTCGACATCCACCTAACACCTGAAGCGGACAAGGTCGGCCTTGACGGTTCCGCCCTCCACTAGGCGCGGTGGCTCCGACAAACCCAGCCTTACATCACATGGGACGCGCTCAAACACGAGATCATACAAAGGTATGAACCCCGATACGTCAGATCCGCGGTCGAGCGACTGTGTAGCGCCCGCCAGTCGGCCGGCCTCGACGCCTACATCGACGAATTCGTCGCCTTGGTCACACATGTTCCGGGCCTTCCACCGGATCACTATTTGGGATTCTTCATGCAAAGACTTCTTCCTGCGATTTGCTCTTGCCTCCGCACCCACCAACCACGGACGGTCTCCGAAGCGCTCGCCCTCGCATGTGCCGTGGAAGCAGATCTGTTCGCCCGGCCTCCGACATCCACCGCTCCCCCTCCTTCCTGACCACCACCACCGTCGCGAGACTTCGGGCCGCGACCGCTGCACTAGGGAGGGCCTCGGCCGAACCACCCTCCGGCCACCCACCGCCTGTCCAACGGGAACTATAACGAGCTTCGGAAGAAGGGACTTTGTTTTCGCTGCCGACAACCATATTCTCCGAATCATGAGTGCACCGCGAAGGAGTTTCATGCCATCATCGGGGATTCGAGTGCCGAAATCACAATTGAGGACTTTGAGGCGCTAGAGATATCTGACGATACGCCACCCCCGACGACCGAGGAAGCAACCTTCCATCGCCTAGATCTCCTTTGCTTCTCTGAGGGCGGCATCACCGGACCTCGGACAATGAAGTTGACCGGCCTTGTCCAGGGGCACCCGGTCCTGATTATGATTGATAGCGGCGCAAGCCATAACTTTATTTCTCAGCAATTGGTCCGGCACCTCTCCATCCCATGCACCCCGTCACCAGATTTCACGGTTTGTTTAGGCGACGGCCGCCGACGGCCGACTGTAGGCTCGTGCACCGTTGTGCAGATAGCCATGGGACCATGTGCGGTAACGACCGATTTTTACGTCTTCGAGTTGGGCGGCGTCGACATTATACTAGGCGTCGCATGGCTCGCGACACTAGGCGACATTCGGGTCAACTGGCCGAAATGTCCATGCAGTTTTCCTGGAAAGGGTCCCCTTGCCATCTCGTCGGTGACTCCACTCTTCTCCGCACGCCGGTCTCCCTGCGGGCCATTCGCCGCACGTCGGATATAGAGTTCTCGGTATGGATCTGGCAGCTGCAGGCCTCACCAACAAGCACCACGGGGCTGCCTTCCGACATCTCCCAACTCCTCGACGAGTTCGACGATGTCTTCAACACCCCCACAGGCTTACCGGGGCAAGGGCCACTGACCACATTATTCTGTTGGCTCCTCACACTACAGCCATCTCCGTTAGACCATATCGCTACGGGCATGTTCAGAAAGACGAGATTGAACGCCTCGTGCGGGAGATGCTCATGGACGGCCTCATCCGGCCCAGCGCCAGCCCTTTTTCCAGCCCGGTCCTCCTCGTGCGCAAGAAGCACGGAAGTTGGCACTTCTGCGTCGACTACAGGGAACTGAACAAGACTACAATTCCGGACAAGTATCCCATTCCAGTCATTCAGGAGCTTCTGGATGAACTCCACGGCGCTGCCTTCTTCACAAAGCTCGATCTCAGGGTTGGGTACCACCAAATCCGAGTGCGGTCGGCGGACGTGGACAAAACAGCATTCCAGACACATGATGGACATTACGAGTTCCTGGTTATGCCCTTCGGGTTAACTAACGCTCCAGCCACCTTCCAAGCCACCATGAACAACAACTTCCGCGCAGTACTCCGAAAACATAGCCTTGTTTTTTTAATGATATTTTGGTATACAGCTCGTCCTGGCAGGAGCATCTCCGCCACGTGCGTCACACGCTCAAGACGATTTGGCACCGCCATTGGCCCTCCGCCGCAAGAAGTGTTTGTTTTGCGTCTCCACCGTCAGCTATTTGGGCCACACAATTTCGGCCAAAGGCGTGGCCAAGGACGACGACAAAATAGCGGTAGTTCTCCAGTGGCCGACCCCCTCGTCCCAACGGGATGTCCAGGGCTTCTTGGGTCTAACCGGGTACTATCGGCGCTTCATTCGAGAATACGGCACCTTGGCCCGACCGCTGACACAGCTTCTCAAATCCGCCGAGGGACCCTTCAATTGGACCACGGCGGCCATGTCCGCCTTCACCGCTCTCAAAACGGCGCTCGTCAATGGCCCCGTTTTGGCCATGTCGGACTTCACCCAGCCATTTATTGTGGAATGCGACGCCTCGGGTACCGGCGTTGGCGCGGTCCTCATGCAAGGAGGACGCCCCATCGCCTACTACAGTCGGGCCTTCTCCTACACCATCCGCAGTCGTTCAGCCTACGAGAACGAACTCATGGCGTTCGTACTAGCCGTGCAACATTGGAGACCATACCTCTTGGGTCGCACCTTCATCGTTCGCACCGATCACCACAGCTTGCGGTATCTCCTCCAACAGAAAATCGCCACGCCAGCTCAGCAACTTTGGGTGGCCAAGCTCCTCGGATACAATTTCACTATCGAGTTCCGTCCGGGCCAAATCAACAAGGCGGCGGACGCTCTCTCCCGATAAGTGCAGTCCCCAGAACTCCGTGCTATCTCCAGGCCGGTATGGGAGGACGCCGCCTCGATCCAGCTTGATGTGGAAAAGGATCCGCACCTCGTCGCCATCCGTACGGCCCTGATTGCCGACCCGGGAAGCCACCCCCCTACTCATTGGTGGTCGGTCGGCTATTCTACCGGGGTGCTTAGTGCTCTCCGCGGCCTCTCCGCTCATCCCTCGCTTACTGGCCGAATTCCATGCTACACCATCTGGGGGCCACGCTGGAGCCTTCCGCACCTACCGGCGCCTAGCAGCGTCCCTCTACTGGCCTCACATGTTTAAACAGGTCAAAGCACATGTAGCTGCCTGCCTTCCGTGCCAGAAGGCAAAGTATGAAACCATGTTTCCAGGAGGTTTACTGCAGCACCTACCGATTCCTGACCGCATTTGGGAAGACATCGCCATGGATTTCATTACTCGCCTGCCACGGTCCAATGTGTTCGATTGCATTTTGGTCGTCGTGGACCGACTCTCCAAATACGCGCATTTTCTTTCGCTCCGACACCCGTACACAGTCGCAAGCGTGGCCGACAGCTTCATCTCCGGGGTCGTACGCCTCTATGATTTTCCGCGCTCCTTCGTAAGCGATCGTGACCCCCCTTTTTTTAAGCAGCTTCTGGACGTCCCTCTTTCGCCTTCAAGGCACGCAACTCCGCATGAGCTCTGCCTACCATCAGCAAACAGATGGTCAATCTGAGGTTCTCAATCACTGCTTAGAGACATACTTACGCTGCTTCATCGGAGACGGACCGGGCACTTGGTCCAAGTGGCTAAGCTGGGCCGAGTACTCTTACAACACCGCCTACCACCACGCTGCGGGCTCAACTCCATTCCAGTCCGTCTACGGCCGCCCACCACCAGATGTCGTACGACATCTTCCCGGGGAATCCCTTCCACAGACTCTGGCGCACAACTCCAGGATCGAGACATTATTTTGGACAGCCTCAAGCAAGACTTACGTCGTGCACAGGCCAAGATGACGGCCTTCTCCAACCGCAAACGCCGAGACCTCTCATTTCAAATCGGGGAAAGGTCTTCATCAAGCTACATTCGTACCGTCTCGGTCGCCAAACGGGCGTGTCCCAAGCTCGCACCACGATTCTTCGATCCATTCACAGTTCTGGCCCGGATTGGGGCAGTCGCATACAAAATTCAACTTCCCGAAGGAAGCCGCATTCACCCTGTTTCTCACGTCTCTCAGCTACGCCGAGTCGTGGGCGACCACCCCACATTGGACCACATACCAAGCGATCTGGAGTACGCTGAATCTGCGCTAACATACCCACACTGCATTATAGATCGCCGACATCATTTGCCTGGAGACGCAGAACCAGAGGAGATCCTCGTGGAATGGCACCACCGTCCCCCGTCTGCAGCTACGTGGCTTCTGCAGGATGATTTTCGATGGCAGTTTCCCGACTTTTGCCTTGAGGACAAGACAAATTTTCCATACGGAGGTATTGTTACTGATATTCATGGAGACGACCAACCATGGCGGGTGTACACGGGACGAGCGGGTGCGGTGCAGCCCGGAATCGGCAATAGAGACCCGGGCGAAAAGGTAGCCATAAAGGGGTTGACGGTAGTGGAGCAGTAGCGGGGCCGGTCAAAGCGGAAAAATATTATTTCGTTTCTAAATTAATTAATTTCTATTATGTTTAATTCCTCTTTGGGTGTTTCCTATGTTTGGAAGTATTTTAATTGTGTGTTTCCTTTTTGAATGTTTCTTATTTATATGTTTCTTATTTGTATGTTGTCTCCCCCCTCCTATATAAGGGGCTGAGTGCGTGTTTGTATGCATCTTGGAAGTCATATCAAAGGGCTGCTCCCTTGTTCTTCTTCTCTATCTCTCTCTCCCTTCTTTCTACCGCCGGCTCTCCCCATAGCCCGGATCTTGTTATCTTCAAGCGTAATATTAAATCGGTTGGGTTCGCGCGCCTTGTGCTTCGAGTGAGGCGTGTCTCGCCCGCCTCTACCTAGCATAGGCGTGGCATCGTGCGCCTGGTGTGCCTGGCGCCCGAGGCGCGCCTTTAACAACATAGTTATATAGTAATTGATATATCATCACCATGCAAATATGATCCAAAATAGAGCTAATCAAAATGTTTGGGCAATCAAAACTAGGAAATAACAAAAAACAATTAATTGTAGGCGGGGTTGTGATCTATATGAAGTGTTGGAGTCTATAAAGTTTCTCGATGTGGGACTATTTCTCAACAATGGAATTTGATAAAATTCAATACTCAATGTTCATCAACAACAAAACTTTCAATGGACCACTATCTCTCCTACAACGGGCAACATATGCAAAGAGTCTTTGGGAAGAAACAGCACCAACTGCAAATGTGCAGCCCCCGTGTTTGTCAAGTGGGGGCATCAATCCATCCGGTGATCTGGAGCAGTACTGGGCTTGGGCGAGTCGGCCAGGCGAGTCGGCCAGGCGAGTCGGCACTTCAGCTCGCACTCGCCTCTAGCCGGCACTCGCCCCCCAGCTTGATGCGAGTGGCGAGTCTCAGATCTACCGGGGACTCGCCACTCCGGCGAGTCGGCTCAGCATAGCTTGGACTCGCCCCTTTTTGGTTGATGGCATGATCTTCAGGGATTCCTATTCTGGTCTACAGTCAGCTTTTCCAAACAGTGGGATTCCGCTGTTAGCAGACCAATTTGGGTTGCTTTTAGTAAAACCAGAAGGCGGAATTCAGTTACCCGCAGACCGTTTAAGAAAACTATAAATAGACCCCCCCCCCCCCCCAAGGGCACCTTTGGAGATCTATGACTTGCTTCTCTCTCCTCTGGTTAACTTTGGTCTGCTAAGGAGACCTGACCTGCTGCTCACTGTGGTTTCCGGGTGGGTGGTGAAGGACTCTCTGGCATCCTCCAAGGTGCTCAGCTCAGCAATTGGTTTGGGAGGGGAAGTTCTCTAGATCTTCCGGGTTAGTGGCGGGACCTCATCGCTGCGTCTCGGGGGTCTATTTATAATTTTCCGCCCTCTGTGAGTGAGCTTCTGAGTCCTGAGTGCCTGGGCAAAGGATTGAACCCGGGAGAAGTAGAGGCAAACTACACCAGTCCGAACTCCTCGAGCCGTGGTTTCCGGGCTCAAAGGTTGAACTGTGGTTTCTTGGTTCAACAACAAAAGCCAACAAAGAAACAAGAATTCCATAATCACCATTGTGATCTAAATTATTAGCTTCGACAGATAGAGGACATCTCGATGTTTAAGTAGAGAAATACATTAATAAGAAATTGCATGATCTAGGATCCATGCTCCACCATAATAAATATATTAGAATTTTCTTCCATGCTTACAGAACAATTAAACTGTTCACCACACTGCAAATTACTGAATTTGATCAAGTTCCATTTTAAATATATTACCTTGCCATCTGAAAACAAAGGACAACTAATTAAAACAAATAAAAAGTATAACTTCAATCACAGAGAAGAGTTATTGAGCCATGCACAGCCTACTTTAGTGAGAATTTGTTTGTCTATTTGTCAACGCCTCGATCTAGAACCTCAGCAAATCACACAGAACGATGACTACCAAATTACATACAAATATAATTTTGTTAAAAACGGGAGAAATCAGGGTAAAAAGTCATGGAGATACCGAAATATGTGAATACGAAGACTAAAAAAACAAAATCTGGGGGATCAGATGGAGTCCACCAAAAGAAGAGTAGAAAAAGAGGAGAAAGGGGTGAAGGGAGGAGAATAGAGGGCCGAACTCACCAAATCCAGTACAATGGACTGTTACGTTTTGGCCGCGGACAGGTTTGGGACCGTTGCCGGCCTTCAGAATCTGCTTCTCTACTCCCATCCCTACCACCTCTCCTTGCCCTCGCGACCTCGCCTAGACGGCTCCACTGGAATTGCGAATTTAGATTTCTGGTTTTTACCTTCGCTGGTGTAGTGTCCGTCACCGTCGGTGAGCTCACCAAAGTATAGCATAAGTTTCTAGCAGTAACTTTTTTTATAATTTAAGGCAATTGTTATTAGCACCGCAGAAATGACTATTACTACTCAGAAAAATCTATTTTTTGAGGTATTTTAGAAATACTATCTGCACTCAGTGATTCCTCTCTCCCGCCTAAACATTGGACTCCTCTCTTCCGATCGGAAGCTCCTCTCTCTGATTTTTGCTTGCAGGACTCCTCTCATTCCTGCTCGCCGGACTCTCTCCGATTCTTGCACGCCGATCAATCATGTTAATTCTGAGCATTTCTTCGTTGTTTGTTCCACAGCCATAATCGGTACAATTGTTACACAGTTGCGGCGATCCTTAAGAACAACAGGCTGGCAGATGAGAAGGGTACTAATGATCAAAAAGCCAAGATCAACCTGAAACAGAGATTCATTTCAAGAATAAAGATTCTTTGATATTTAGATATTAATTTGTGATTTCATTGCTGGAAGAGATATTCTGACATCAACCATCCACACTAAGGATGAAGTCAATGGATGGGTTCATCAGGAAAGCCAAGGTAAACCCTACATATTGAGATACCGCTAGGAAGACATTATTTGCCCGTTCATCCCTCTAGATTCAGATACGGCTAGGGAAGGCAGAATTTGTTAAGGTATATTTTATATTAGGTAATTGGTCGTCGGGGATTTAGGGTTTCACCTTATTAATACTCATGTTGGAGACAACGTGGAGATCGTTCCAAACTTGACGATCGCACGGGATGTCACAACCCGCATTTTCTCGATATATAAATGTATCATCAGAGTAAGAAAAAATACGCGTCATGATGTCACGCCGGGCAGGGGACAACTGCAGACGCTCATGCAGCTCCATCTTTACACCTTCCTTTATAAAAACATAAACTTTGCGTTGAAAACAATAGCTAATATTTAAAGTTTTCAAATATTATGTCCCTCAGCTTAGTGAATCATCCAGTCCACACTCAAGAAGTATAATTATACGTAGCGGAAAAATACTTATTTCACTTTGGGTTGTCCTACATGAGCATGAGAACTTAGACAACCTTCTAGTGATATGCATCTTCTAAATTTAGTATAAGTAAAAGAGACTTTTACGAGCTTCAAAAATAGAGTGATGACAGTTAAAAGAGATGTCATGAGCATGAGGAAATATGCAGATTTTAGGATATAAAAATATCTACTATGCATCCTAACATAAATCTTCCTCAGAGAGCATTTGCATTAATAGCAAGGCAACGGTAGCAACATAAGCTACACGTTCGTGGTGAGTATTCCCCGTATCTTGGACTTTCTCGCGCTAGGGTTTTCGGTCCTAACTTCTTTTTTGACCGTTTTCGATAGATTCTTCCTCATCGTGCCTTCTTTTGGACCGATCTACGGCGAGGAATTGTTCGGAGGACGTTTCTGGTGAAAACTAGGCAAGTGGTGGTTTTCCCTCTCTTCCTTCTCATTTTGATCGTGGTGTGGTCTTTTACTCCAATTTTATTCACTAATATTGTGTGTGTCGCGCTTGAAGTGCATTCTTGAACGCTTGTTGTCATGGAAATACTTTTTTGGCCGCTTTATTTTGATGATTACGTCTAGTATGTGTGTGATCTCCACTTGTTCTCTTACCGGTTGAGTTGAGATTTTGACTAGCTAAAGTGACCATGTAATTTCGCAAAAGTCCATGATTTGTCCATCGAACGAGTTTTGTTCGTCGACTTAGTCCTTCGTGCCCGTTGTATAAGTCCTTTGATTGAGTCTTTGAATCTGTCTTGAGGTTGATCACTCACCTAATGGGCCTCACTTTAGTCAAGCTTGTGTGTCGAGGTTGTTCGACGAGTCTAGTTGGTGATGTGACAGGGCATGTCTGTCTTGGTGATTTTCGTGCCTTAAGACTAGTGATAACTAGTCTAGTTTAGTCATGTTATTCTCGAGTTATTGGTAGTCGATTTGGAGCTGTTGGTATTGGTGGATTAAAACCACTGCCACAGTGCCCTTCACTTAAATTGGATATTTTATGGGAGTTTACCCGAGTTGGTTTGTTTGTTGTTTGTTTGTTTTACTGTTGGTGTGCTGACGGAGGTATCTCCCAGCGCAGTTGCTGGATATTTTCCAGTGCGGGTGTATCGGGCTATGAGACCACCTTATTGATAAGTAGTTTTTATATAACTTATTTTTATAAATTTTAGTAATTATTTAATATGAACTTTTCTTTTTCATGTCAATTTTAGCTTATAACTAGTTCTTTTATGAAAATTATTTCTAATTTAGCTTATTTATATTTTTGCAGAATTTTGGGACAAATTTGGAAAAATTTGCATTACACGTCCTAGGTCATGCCCGTGATTAAGGGCATGTAATCATAGGATCGTCCAGAATTGATGCTGCACAATTTGAGCTCATCCACAGCAAGTCACGCCCTCGGTCACGCCCGTGACCCAATGGTCACGCCCGTGACCAAAGGCGTGTAAACTTATAGTGATGCTCCCGGAGATGCCGTCGAGACGTGGAGATGTCGTCGAGAAATCAACTCAAGTCACGCCCGTGACCCAAATGTCACGGCTGTGACTTTCCCGCATGATCCCTGCTCGTCGACGCGCCGCAGTCAAGCCCACGCTACATTAAATGAAGCTGTCACAGGTCACGCCCGTGACCCAAATTTCACGGTCCTGACTTGTGCCTTTTCGTCGCGCCGTCACGCAAGACCCACACCATTGTTGGAGTTGAGTTGAATAGTGGTTACACGCCCTTGGTCACGCCCGTGACCGAGGGCGTGTAACTTGAAATTTTTTTCTATAAATTCAAAGGGTCTCCTTGAGTCCATGGTTCATAATTCTGAAGAGGGGGAGGTGCTGCTAGAGCTGTTAGTGAACATTTTCATGTTTTTTCATGTTTTTTTCCTTCCATGTTCTCTCTCTCTCTTCCTTTCATGCAATGTTCTAGTTTTCTTTTAATGCAATAGTCTAGTGTAAGCTTGTAACCTTTATTATTCTAGCTTTGTAATCTCCTTTCAAGCTTGTAATCACTTTGGGTTTTAATAAAATTTAGCTTTGATTTTCTTCACTCTCTTTCTACTTTAGTTAACTTTTCTTCATGAATCTAATTTTTTTCTCCCTTTGCCTCCTCCACCATGATTAACTAACTATCATTAGTGCTCGATCGAAATGATCCGAGGATGAGATAATCAAATTATGATTTTCTAGCTCTCTTTTTCCGTTTTTGTAAATATTTGATTTACCCTTGATTTTTAATTAGTGAGATCATATTTTTGACATATGGTTTTCGCTTAAATTTTTATACTTAGCTAGCCGAGATGCTCAAAGTATGAATCGATCACTCAAGTGTAAAGAGAGTTGCACGCACCCCTCGAGAGAGGATGACGTAAATCTCTCGGATTTGAGTCAAATCCAATAGCGGGGTTCACAGCGTAAAACAAGTTTTAGGTAATCAATTAAAGAACGAGAGTTCGGTTGATTTTTTCTAAACTTAGTTGGACATTCCCCTCGAGAGAGGCATGTTCGAGCTTCGAGAACCTCCACGGTCAAGTAGTTTACTTAAATAGAATTAGAGTTATTTTTGCTTTCTCTTGATTATTCTCACTCCAAGGTGACATTTGATCGAGCGCTAATCCTTTTTACCATCATTTAAAACCTTCTTTAGTTTGTAAATTATCTATTTTAGCTAAGTAAAACAAACCTAAAAAATCATTGGATAAGATAATAACGATCTCCTCGAAGTAGAAGTAATCAATGTGCCCCGAGGAATACGACCTTGGTATTTTCAAAATATCATATACTATAGACGATAAGACACACTTGCCGTCATCAGATATAGTTTGGAAAACATCATCAATCTCTTCGCTTTCTCTTAAATCCAAATATCTAAGTAAGAAGTAGATTTCTTCGCATCAAGTTTTTGGCGCCGTTGTCGGGGCCTTTTGCGTAGATATTTTGAAAAGATGATGTTTATTTGTTGAAACTAGAGAACCGGTCTCGACGTTTGCAACGGGTATGCAGCTGACCCTTACTTGACCTGAGCTAGAACACTTGACTAGTTGTTGAGAGCCGAATGACCTTGCACCGAAGAAAACTTGGAACTTGAAACAGACCCCTTGAGCTGCAGCGAGGAGGTCTCACCACAAACCCAGAAGTTCAAAGAGAGCTTCCCTCTCAAGCCAGTGCTGAGTCTGGGCACCTTGGAGGGCAATAAGGATCACCTCACCGTCAACCTTAACTGACATGGGGATGGAGTGCTTGCTCTCAAGTCACACGCGCGGGAGAGGAGAGACCAACCCCTCCCAAGGGGCCAATGAGGGTTTATTATAGACTTCTCAAAATTGGGCTGCGGATAGCCAAAATCTCCTATCCGCAACTCAACTACGAACCCATGCGATTGAGACAAGAGAGGGGGCGAGTGGAAGTCGAGACGTCCACTCCCCGCTTGCTGAAGGCTAGAAAAGTGGACCGAGGTCCACCAGCTGAACTGGGCGAGTGGACCATTGGTCCACTCGCCCAAAGCCTTGGGCGAGTAGACCAATGGTCCACTCGCCCAAGTTGGGAAGCCTCCTCCCATGCCTTTTTTCTTGGTTCGGTCAGTCTCGATTGTCTCCAACTAGTTGCCTCACTTGTCACGGTCACTTATGTTATCTACCCTGGTCTCGACGAATTACAGGTTATACACAATCCCCGCTTTTTTCGGGTTCGACGCGAGCCCGGAAAAACAATGTATCACTTGTGGTTCGAAGAGACGAGGGTTGAGAATGCGGTGGTTGAACTCTTAAAAGACGGTTCAATCCGAGCTAAACGCTAGAACAACCAACCTTTCTCTACTTAACAACTCTCCCATGAACTGAGCTCACCTGGAGGTGGAGAAAGCTTAACACCTACCAGGGAGTCGAGCTCACCTGGAGGGAGAGGAAACTCCACACCTACCAGAGAGTCGAGCTCACCTTGAGGGGGAGGAAACTCCACACCTACCAGGCAGCCGAGCTCACCTGGTGGGGGAGGAAACTCCACACCTACCAGGGAGCCGAACTCACCAGGAGGGGGAGAAAACTCCACACCTACTAGGGAGCCGAGCTCACCTGGAAGGGGAGGAAACTCCACACCTACCAGGGAGTCGAGCTCACCTGGAGGGGGAGGAAACTACACACCTGCCAGGGAGTCGAGCTCACCTGGAGGGGGAGGAAACTCCACACCTACCAGGGATCCGAGCTCACCTTGAGGAGGAGGAAACTCCACACCTACCAGGGAGCCGAGCTAACCAGGAGGGGGAGGAAACTCCACACCTACCAGGGAGCCAAGCTCACATGGAGGGGGAGGAAACTCCACACCTACCAGGGAGTCGAGCTCACCTGGAGGGGGAGGAAACTCCACACCTGTTGGACATGTGTGTCACATCCCTTTGTTTGAGAATAACAAATCCCATATTGTATTTGATATTGCTTGTAGTGTGTTTATAGTGTGCAGGAACTATAAGTGCAATACTCCACAGGTAGAAGGCAGTATGGAATCAAACTTTCTGAATGGAGCACTACCGCCAGCGCTAGAGGTTAACGCAGGCGCTAGCGCTACCGCCAGCGCTAGCGCTACCGCCAGCGCTACCGCCAGCGCTACCGCCAGCGCTAGCGCTAACGCTAGGCGCTAGCTCAAGATCATCTCAGCGGTTTTGTCTCGGCGGTTCCTTAACGCTACCGCCAGCGCTAGCGATACCGCAAGCGCTAGCTCAAGATCGTGCACAACACCACGCCGCCGACGGTTTCGCAACCGCTCCACACGAACGCTACCGCAGACGCTATCAGCTACCGCAGGCGCTAGCTCCAAGACTTATAAAATGATGTGTTCTCTCTCGTTTTGTGTTAGAACTTCCAGAGACATTACTTGTGCCCAAACTCTCGTGCTGCTACTCTGCCGAAACATCATCTCCCACTCAAAGCCAAAGAAGAAATTCTGGAGAAGGAAACCATCACGCTGCATCCGAAGAACGATCGCTTCGACCTCGCTTGTGCTTCAGCGATCCTTCATCCTCATCTCCAGAAATCTCAAGAGGGAGTTTGCTTGTTATTTACTTCACTTCTTTATTTGTATCTTGTAGTGAAATCGCCTTGTTTTTGGCGACTAGGTCCTTGCGCGGCTTAGGGGGAATTCGCCGCGTGAGTTGGCGACTAGGTCTAGGGGATTAGATCTAGGGGGTGCTCGATGCCATATCCGAGTTTGGGTTGGCTAGAGCGGCTTGAGGCTTTATCCGGGGAAGGATAGGCTAAAGCCAACCGGTTTGTGGGGATACAAGTCGGTATAGAAAAGGAAAAGAAATTCACTTTTTGTACGCCTCCGATTTCTAGCGATATTGAAATCAAATTTTGTAAACACCCTTTTTTATATAATGCAATCATGATTATATTTGTGTTTATTTGATTTCTCTCAATTGTCGTAAAATTTCATTATTGCAAAATTGCTATTACTAAATTGTCATCTTATTTCCTATTAATCAAAAACAACTTAGTAATTATCTTAAAAATTATAAAAAGAATTTTATTCCCTTATTCACCCCCCTCTAAGGGCGCCGTAAGATCCAACAACACCTATCAGGGAGCCGAGCTCACCTTGAGGAGGAGGAAATTCCACACCTACCAGGGAGCCGAGCTCACCTGGAGGGGGGAGGAAACTCCACACCTACCAGGGAGCCGAGCTTACATCGACGGGGAGGAAACTCCACACATACCAGGGAGCCGAGCTCACCTGGAGGGGGAGGAAACTCCACACCTACCCGTCCTTCTTGCCAATGCTGGATGTTGTATTGAGGAAATCTCTATAAACCTTTGCAGAGTTTTGAGAATAAATTTCCACAGACGGTGTCAAACTGTTGCGAGTCGCTCGACGCTCTAGTAGACCGGTCGAATCGAACCACCTTAGCTCGAGAGCGAGCCAAACGCTCAAAGAGTAAATTAGGGAACTAGTGGACGACACGAAGACGTTTTTAACGTGGAAACCCCGAAAAAGGGTAAAAAAACCATGTGACCGGAGCTGTGACAGACAAATTTCATTATATGTCGGTTTGTTACAAGTAAAACTGAGAACTCGAGGGCGACAGATCGCCGCTCGTTACAGTGGTAATAATGAGAATCTCCGAGGGTGACATGACACCTCTCAGAAAACTAAGTATTTTCCCCGCGGGAATGAAACTGAGATGCTCTAGTCGCCTTTCGGTGCCCGGAGGATCTCCGAGTCACTTAGGAAGAATGTTTTCGAAAGTGAAGGAGATCTTCAAAGTCTCGAATGAGATCTTCGAATACTTGAAGGAGATCTTCGAGGACTTGAAGAAGATCTTCGAAGATTTGAAGAAGATCTTCAAGCGCCGAAGGAGAACTCTGATGAATCTTTAACCGAGCTCTCTCGGGTGTAGAAGACAAGATGTCTCGAAATGAAGGCTCAAGGCTCCTTTTATAGCCTTGGGCAGACGTAGCCCGATAATTTTATTGTTGTAACCACCTGACAGGTGAATCACGTTTGCCGATTTGGAGCACACAGATCGCCATTTTCTGGATATTCCTGTCTTACCCCCCCTCCCCCCGAGCAGTTCGGTCAGTTCGTGCAGTTTCGTTGATGCCGTTGAGCGCAGTGAACAAGACCTGCAATCTAGGAAATTAAGAAAGGTTAGCTGCCGCGCGTGTCGGGAATGGGAAGGTGTTCTGAGCGCGGTGAACGCGGAAGCATTCTGAGCGTGCGATGAACGCAGAAGCATTCTGAGCGTGCGGTGAACGCGCCGTGAACTTAGAAGCGCTTGGCTCGAATTGCGGGCGGAAAGTCGAGAAGGCGGCCGCGTACCGCTGGAGGAGCATGCTTGTAAGGGCGTGCCTCTCAAAGACCGTTCGCTGTCAAAACGGGAAACCGCACCCCACTAAAAAGGGAGGGTGTTACAGCTCTGGCCGCACCCCCAAAGGGGGTGCGGGCCTTGCTTGGGGTGCGGTTTCGGCCGCACCCCCAAAGGGGCTGCGGGCCTTGCCGCACCCCCAAAAGGGGGTGCGGTTTCGGCCGCACCCCCAAAAGGGGGGTGCGGTTTCGGCCGCACCCCCAAAGGGGGTGTGGGCCTTACCGCACCCCCAATGAGGGTGCGGGCTTGGCCGCACCCTCATAGGGGGAGGCTTTGGCTGCACCCCACTATGGGGGGTGCGGACTTGGCCGCACCCCCTTAGCGGGTGCGGCTTTGGTCGCGCCGCCTAAGTGGGGTGAGGCCCGCACCCCCTTACTGGGGTGCGCGCCTAACCGCGCTCCCTTAGTGGGGTGCGCTCCTAACCGCGCTCCCTTAATGGGGTGCAGCTACGTGGCTTCGGTCGTATCCGGCGATGGCGTGGTGCTGCCTTTTTGCTACCCGCGTGGATGACGCCGTCGCGACAGACGCGACGGTTTTCTCCTTATTTCCCCACTCACTGGTCATGGGTTTGAGCATGACTCCGCTACCTCCATTTTCCCTGGTGGAGCTTTGTCTAATTGCACCCCTAGAACATATATAAATTTATGGGTGCATATCAGCATTATTGTTAGGTATTTATAAGAGAGAAATTGTAAGGGATTAGAGACAGTATTTCTTTCTAGTTGTTGTTTTGATTATTGTTGATTCAGGATGTAAGTACGTGAGAGATCTTCTCTTTGGAGTTCTTTCTTGTTGATTTTGGCTCCATTTGGCGCAGTTGCGGCGGTTGGAACGCGGTGATTATGAACTGCCGTTCGTGAACGCTCGACCTCACCTAAGGAACTGTTGTCATAAGGAACTGTTGTCATGCTAAACATCCATTTAGTTTTTGTCCAAATGGAGCCTTTATTCCTTATTAAAATCAGTTCTTGTCTCAAAATGCTTTCAATTTATTTGTCATTTGGTCTTTTTATTTAGAGTGATATTAAGATAGGATTCTGTTCACAGACCGACAAGTACCACCGACTAGTACATACTTCGTGATATCATGGATAAACTGTTCTACCAAATAGTCTACAACTTTCTCACCACCATTCTTCTTACAACTCCATTCTCATGATCGATTTCTCACATCAGCTGCCCCAAACAGAACTGTAATGTTGGGTAAACTTCTGGTAATATCCAGGCTCCGTTTGGCACGGCGGTGGCGGTCATGAACATGAAGGTTAAACTGTCATTTGTTAACACTCATCTAAGAAACTTCACCCACTTTTATGTTCAAAATAGATGAAGTTTATTAGGTGGTTCTTAACAAATGACAGTTTAATCCATACGTTTACGACCGTCACCACCGTGCCAAACGGAGCCCCAATCAGCCCGAGAAAATTGTGGGTTCCACATGGCGACCGCGGAGTCCCAAAATTAAGGTCCAATGAAAACTTCATGGGCTGAAATGGTGTAGCCCAAGTAGCTAATTATAATCGCTCCGGAGAGTATCTGCTTGAAAACCAATTCACAAAAATTTGCTAGGATCGAGAATCAAGTCATTTTTTTCCAGGAAGATCAACGGCCGAAATTGAAATCAAAATGTTCAAAGATTTGTATATGAATATCATAAAATATGTAAGAAAATACAGAAAATATATACTGAATTTGAGCCATCTTGAAATCACAGCCGTTAAAACAGCATTATATAGGAGTTGGTTTTGAGTCTGCTGTTGGTAATGGAGCTCCATACTGTGGTCCAGTTTAGAAGGCTTATGAGAAATCCCCATCCACAGTAGCTGTGGGAGAAACTACTGTAGCAGTCCCCCCATATCTCACTGTGCGCCCCTGCCCACATGATTCCCATTTAAAAAAAGTGTAAATTTTAGGTGCGAGGAGCGTGACTATTCATGGTGCGGGAAATTAAATTACACGCTATAATTTTTATTTTATTTTTTTTAAAAAAATCACGAAATATTGATTTATGTATTTTTACGATTATTTCAAGTAGTTATATGTATATATTTTGAGATGAATATATATCTATAAAAATTGAAAATTTTGAAGTAAATTATAACTGTAATTTATATTGAAAATATAGATTATTTACAACTGTAACTGAAATACAACTTTAATTTGGCAAGAAAAAAAGATTTCTTACTATCCTCTCTGTATGTGCGCGCACCTAAAATTCTCTATTTAAAAAAGGGCGCTGATATCTGCACTACAGTTTTGGCTATCTGCACTCTATTTGTATGAGTTATTACGTGCCTTTTGGAAATACGCCTTGTACATAGATTTTTAGGAAAAGTGTTCAACACAAAAGTTGTAGATCTCGTTGAGACGAGATCTAGAACTTTTGTGTTGAACAATTATCCTAAAAATGCATACACGAGGCGTATTTCCAAAATTTTGCTATAGTTACGCACATGTTTCAATCAGGGCGGAATACGTCTTGTACGTGCATTTTTAGGAAAAGTGTTCAACACGAAAGTTGTAGTTCTCTACGAGATCTACAATTTTTGTGTTGAACACTTTTCATAAAAATGCATGCACAAAACTTATTTTCAAAAACCGAGCACCCTTAAAAAAACCTGTATTCTGGAAAAATGTTCAGTCTTTTTTGCTAGTTATAAATCACCTTCACTACCCGAATTTCATCATTTTGTTTACCATAAGTAAAGTTTTTTTTACTTTTTATCCGTTTTTATATTCTTAAACGATCATTATAGTGATTAAAGAACTCGAACACAACGTAATTTTGACCTCTTCGCAGGTAACATAAGTTGAACAGCCTAATCCCTTCCTCTTTGTTCTTCGATTAGGCGCTGGTCCTGGTGCCCCAAACCTTCTAAGAAATGCGGAGAAGAAATAGATAGAACAGAGATGAGAAATTTGAGTGACAGTTCTGTTGAGGTATGTCCGCACGTAACACCGACACGATAAGGACCTGCAGGTAGCGTGTGCACCTAGGACCTTGCCCTACTGCTGGGAGCACTATTAATACCCCATTCCATACTTTGATGGGTGAGATAGAATGCTTTGAGCCTCTCATTCTTAACATTCTCAAAGCAAGGGTTAGGTTTAGAGAGCTCCCGGTCTTTTCCCGTCGCCCGTGCTCTAGGTTTTCTTGCGCCGCTCCCGATCGCTGGAAGTGTCGCTGCTTCGTCGCCCTTAATGTCGTCGCCTTCGTCGCATTAGGAGTTCGTCGGAGTTTGTCGGCCTTCGAGTCGTCGTCTCGTCGCCAGATCTGCTGTGTGCGACATAGCTAGCCCTGCAAGTTGAGTCGAGCCGGCTCGTGAGCTCGATGAGCCGGCTCGAAAAAAGCTCGACTCGAGCTCGAACCAGTTGAGCTCGAGCTCGAGCTCGACGAGCTCGAGCTCGATTTCGAGCCGAGCTCGAGCTCGATTACTCTTGTTCATGAGCTCGCGAGCCGGCTCGTGAGCTTTTTTTTTGGGTATTTTTTTAAAAAAAAATATATAAATAAAAATAAAAATGGGTTCATGAGCAAAAAGCTCGCGAGCAGCTCGAGCTCGACTCGAGCTCGCGAGCTCGAAAGCTCGAGCTCGAGCTCAATATACTGGTCTCGAGCTCGAGCTCGAGCCAAGCAGGGTGAGCTCGACGAGCTCGAGCTCGAGCTCGAGCTCGAAATATTTAGCTCGAGCTCGAGCTCGAGTTTGGGATTTTTGCCAAGCTCGACTCGAGCTCGACTCGTTTACACCCCTAGACATAGCAGAAGGGCATCGCCTGTTTTGCTCTGCGTCCCGTGCGACTTCGCCAGATTCGCTCGACTGCGCCGCTCGACATCGCAGCTAGGGCATCGATCTCGTCCAAGCTTTCGATCCCGCCTGGAGTGCCTTTCGGCTTCGCCGCTCCAGATCTTCGCCGGTGAGTGCGATCCCGTGTGCGTCCTCGCAGTGCTGCGCCGCTCCCGTCGTCTCGTCTCAAGATCCAGCCTCTTCCGGCTGTGCTTGCTCGCCAGTCCTGCTTCGCAGTTCCCGTGCGACTTCTCCAGATCCGGTCATCGCCAGTTCCAGATCCGGTCGTCGCCAGTTCCAGATCCGGCGTCTTCGCCAGTCTTGCTTCATACAGTTTCCGATCTCCCAGATCCTGTGCTTTCTCATCCAGATCCGGCCTGTTGAAGTTGTCGCCGCCGGCTAAGTCGCAGGGGCCTGGTGCTGTGCTTCCAGATCTCACCTCTGTGTCGATCTAGTCGCTGGAGGAGGTGTTTCCCTCTAGATCCAGCAGCCGGAGCCAGTGTCTCTCCCGAATCTGAGTTCGACTTCGCCGGATCCCGTCGATCTTGTTTTGGTCAGCCCTCTATTGCTGGATTTATTGGATTGGATCTCTTGTTTGTCGATCTAGTCGCCGGAGACCCAGTTGCTGCAATTGGATTGGATTGGATTGGATTGGATCCGAAGACCTCGTGGTGTTTCCTTCTCCGATCAGGTGACCTCGTTCCGCATTTTACTACTTTTCAGAAAATGTCGAAGTATCAGTCTACCGACATCCGGAAGCTTCAGTCTTTCGACGTCACCGAGTTTCTTGGGTGGAAGATGCACGTGCAATTCGGCATGAAGGAGCGTGGAATCTTCTACACAGTGCTCAGTGATTACGAGACGACCGAAGAGGACGTGTCGGAGTCTCAGTGGGTGAAAGAAGAGGACTTCTGCAGGGATTATCTCCTCAATTCCCTGAATACCCGTCTAGCCATTGCGTATAGCAGCATCAAGACCGCAAAGGGCATATGGGATCAGCTTCAAGCTCATTTCACCAAGGAGGAAGAGGTGTCGAAGTCGCTCCTCGCGGAGTCTTTCTTCAATTTCAAAATTGATCCGACTTCGCCCATCACTTCTCAGTTGGTGGATCTTGAGAATCTGCGCATCAAGCTGGCGAATGCTGAGTCTCATATCTCGGACAAGCTGTTCATTGGGTTTATACTGAGTAAGCTTCCACCTGAATGGATTCTCTTCAAAACTGAGCTGCATAGGCGAAAGGAAGGGATCTCCATTGATGAGTTCAAGCGCTTCATTCATATTGAGGATCAAAACTTTGCTCAGAGACGTGCAGAACAGGTTAGTCATCCCTCCAAGGTGGCTCATTTAGCTTTGCACTCTGGTAAATTTAAAAAGAAAATTCAGCCCCAAAAGGGTGCGTCCTCTTCCCAGTTGCCGGCCAACAAGCCTTCTTCCCGCAAGAAGAAGGGCAAGTGCCACAATTGTGGGAAGTGGGGCCACTGGGCAGCTGAATGTAGATCCAAGAAGAAGCCTCAGGAAGTCTTACCTCAGAGTCAGACTAACATGCTGGTGAATAGCTCTGGTCCTCAGTCATTTGTAGGGATGATGAGGCACCGTGCTGGCAGTTCTTCGTCTGACTGGTGGCTAGACAGTGGAGCGACATGTCATGCTACTAATGACAAAGCTCAGCTCACTGAAGTCACAGTTGTTAAAGACTCAGTTGAGAATTGCAATGGTGGGACTACTGCTGTTACGCATGCTGGCACCGCTTCTTTGGAGTTATCTTCAGGTAAAACTCTCACTCTTTTACATGTTAGAGTAGTTCCGTTTCTAACCAAAAATTTGATTTCGATGAGCTTGCTTGATAAGTCCGGTATGTCTTTTACGACTCAAAACGGTAGAATGACGTTATCCGTCAATTCACATTATTTTGGGTGCGCGTATCTTATAGATGGCTTGTATCGACTTAGCCTTAACAATGATCACATCAACCAAATCAACACTAATTTGATTGATCCAAAGTTATTACACAATAGACTTGGACACGTAAACTATAGGAAGATGTGCGATCTAGCTAAGAGTCATAACATCCCTCTTGATACCTCCATTCGATTTAATAGGTGCGAGGTGTGTGCACAAACCAAGATCACTAGAAAACCCTTTAAGTCGGTTTCTAGGAGCACTCAACTTCTTGAGCTCATACATTCTGACCTCTGCGACTTTCGGAGTCAACCTTCCAGAGGGGGAAAGAAGTATTTGCTTACGTTCATAGACGACTCTTCCAGGTTTTGTCATGTGTACCTACTGAGATCGAAGGATGAGACTTTCGAGACCTTCAAGGTTTTCAAAACTCGTGTAGAGAATCAGCTTGGTTTGAAGATAAAACGATTTAGAAGTGATAGAGGTGGCGAATACTCTGTAACTGGTTTTAAGGAATTTTGTGCCGCTGAGGGCATAATACTTGAGACCACCGCCCCCTATTCACCCCAATCGAATGGTGTAGCCGAGCGTAAAAATAGAACTTTGACTGAAATGTTGAACTCTATGCTTTTAACCGCTGGCCTGCCTTCCTCCTTCTGGGGCGAAGCAGCTCTGACTGCTAATCACCTTCTGAATAGGTTGCCGCACTCTAAGCTGCCGTCGACACCTTATGAGCTTTGGCATCAGCGTCCTTGTAGATACGACATTCTGAAGACTTGGGGCTGTATCGCTTATGTAAGGGTACAAGACCTTAAGAGATCCAAGGTGGGACCAAAAACCACAACCTGTGTTTACCTAGGGTGTGTTGAAGATAGTGCAGCTGATAGGTTTTTTGATCTATCCTCTCACTCGGTGATAGAATCTCGTGATGCTACGTTCTTTGAAAATAAATTTGTCAAGGATCTAGGCACTAACCTATTTGGGTCTACAGATCTGATTTCAGAATCTCCTGTGGAATCCGAAGCAGGCCCCTCACACACCGCTCCCCAACCGTTGGAGGATGTTCCTCATCCGCTCAGAACGTCTACAAGAGAGCGTTTTCCTAAGGATTTTGGTGAAAACTTTGTCACCTATCACTTAGAGGATGATCCATTCTCCTACCAGGAGGCAATGCGATCTAGAGATTCGTTCATGTGGGCAGAAGCCATTGACGATGAAATGGACTCGTTGCTACAGAACAATACCTGGCGTCTAGTTGACTTGCCCAAAGGCGCAAAAGTCATTGGATGTAAGTGGATACTCAAGAAGAAATTAAATAGTGATGGGTCAGTAGCTCGCTATAAGGCACGTTTGGTTGCTAAAGGCTTTAAGCAACAAGGGGGAGTGGACTACTTCGACGTCTATTCACCTGTGTGCCACCTATCGACTATTAGGATTCTTCTAGCTTTAGCCTCTATCGAGAACTTCATAGTTCATCAGATGGACGTAAAGACAGCCTTCTTGAATGGAGAGCTGAACGAAGAAATCTACATGACTCAACCTGAGGGTTATGTTGTTGAAGATTCTCAGCATAAGGTGTGCAAACTAAATAAATCAATCTATGAGCTTAAACAAGCGCCTAAGATGTGGCACCTCAAGTTTGATCAAGTGGTAAAGAGCCATGGATTCCAGTACAGTCTCTCCGATAAATGCCTTTATCATCGATCAATGTTGGATAAAACAGTCATCATCTGTCTCTACGTTGATGATATGTTAATACTAGGGTCAGATCTTTCGGCAGTGAGTGATGTCAAATCCACTCTTGCGGAAGCATTCGACATGAAGGACCTCGGTCCAGTTGATACTCTTCTAGGTCTTAAAGTCTGTATCGACGAGCGTGGAGTCACACTCAGTCAGGCTCACTATGTGGAGCAGCTACTGACGACCTGGGGATATGCTGATTGCAGATCAGTTGAGACACCAGTTGATCACACTATCAAGTTGAGTCCGAATGAAGGGATCACCGTTGGTCAGGTGAATTATGCTAAGATCATTGGTAGCCTCATGTATGCATCATGCTGCACAAGGCCAGACATTGCTTACACCGTAAGTATGCTGAGTCGTTTCACGAGTAATCCAGGAAAGGAGCACTGGGATGCCCTAGATAGGCTGATGAGATACATCAAAGGATCTAAGGATCTAGCTTTGTGCTACACTGGATATCCGCCTACCGTTGAAGGTTATTCAGATGCCTCGTGGTGTTCTGAAATTGGCAATAGTAAGTCTACGAGTGGATACATATTCACATTGGGTGGAGCTGCTATAACATGGAAATCAAAAAGGCAGACTTGTATAGCCTTGTCGTCTATGGAGTCTGAACTATTTGCCTTGGCTTCAGCTGGTGAAGAGGCAGATTGGATTCGGAATTTGATTCTTGATATTCCGCTATCTAAGTTACGAGTCAATTCGTTGAGCTTGTATTGCGATAATCAAGCTGCTGTTCAGATCGTTCAAAATGCTCTCTATAATTCGAAACGGAGACATATACGACTGAGACATGCTCTGCTGAATGATCTTAAGGAGCAAGGCGTTATCACCTTGGTCGATGTGCGATCGAAGGATAACTTAGCCGATCCTCTGACAAAAGGAATGCCCAAAGTCAGGTTTATCAAAACCGTGGGGGAAATGGGACTAAAGGCGATTTAGATCAGCCTTAGATTTTCGTTTTGATCAAATCTGATTTCCTTTGTCCAAAGTAAGCTTTGTTGTGTTTCATTGATGTTCTACGTTGCTGATTGTGGATCTGGTAAGTTTGCGTTCATTCCAAATTTGATGAATGCGATCTCGCTAGATTCCTTCTTCTTGTGTTGAGATGGTATCATTCCAAACTTGATGGTATTCATTTTGACATAAGGGGACAGTGACAATGACATTCCAAATTGGTACACAGATTTAGCTACGTGAGCCTACTATAAGAAGTTCATATGTCGTTTCGTTTCTTGAAACCGACAATGATTTCTCGATTAGAACACGCTATTCTCGATAGTTCGAGCACTCCACACACTCAGAACTCTGGTCTTTCTACGTTCTTTGTCGAACTAGATATATGTAAATTCAATTGTATGGATTCATTCTAATATGAAATTCATTTTCTGGATTTACAGGCACCGAAGGAGTAGGAGGAGTACCTGCTGATTGGGACATGGATGAGGATGACCTGTTGGACGTCTAGTACCGATGCCTTCTCTGCGTCCATCTTATCTTTTGCTATTTCATAGCTAGTAGTTCTTTTGGCTGGTGACTTGTTTGCACCACTGTTCTCATTTCCTATATGCATATGTTTGTTTATGTTTTGGACACTATGTTTTGGGTAGATTGCTAGACTAGAGCTCGTACGAGACTCTGTGTTGGATCCTACTTGCTTTATTAGCTTCTGTGATGGTGATTTCTTTTTGGTTGATTTACCTTGCATAGAACTATTGTGTAGCCTGTCCATTACTGTTTTATTCATATGCTTTGACACGTTTTGTGGATGATTCCTGTTGCTTGGACATTACACTGTTTACCTCTTTATTGTAGTCGTGTTGGTGACGGACATAGGAGGAGATTGTTGAGGTATGTCCGCACGTAACACCGACACGATAAGGACATGCAGGTAGCGTGTGCACCTAGGGCCTTGCCCTACTGCTGGGAGCACTATTAATACCCCATTCCATACTTTGATGGGTGAGATAGAATGCTTTGAGCCTCTCATTCTTAACAAGTTCTTCAGTCTTCAGCTGCTCTGAAGAGAGCATTCTCTTCCTGGAGCGCCGATGGCACATGGACGTCAAAACGGTGTTAATGTTGGCTCTGTTTGTTTGAGCGTTTTTGCTCCATCTCCATTGAGGAAAACGCCAATGCCAAAGCTAAAATTTTTGGCAAAAATCATAAATCAGTCCCTAAACTTTCTCTACTTTATGAAATCAGTCCTAATTCTTTTTTTCCCCCTAATTTTAGTCCCCCAAACTTTTAAAACTAGTTGAAATCAGTCCCTAGACAAACTCTGTTAATATAATTTAATGGAAATGTGAATTGGAATTGTCGGAGGAATACTGCATTTATCCATGGATGTGGTACAAATCAGTAGACCTCCTAGTTAAAATGATGGAGTGAAAGAGGGCGTCAACCTCCAATATTTCCGTTGATGGGGAAAAATGTTACTGAGAAACTGAAATGTCTCTCCCGGTGAAGAACATCTCCGAGGCAAACCTCTCCATCTCCGTCGTGGGAATAGCTCCGCCGGGACTGATTTCATGTTTCTGTTAAATTATTTTAACAGTATTTGCTTGGGACTGATTTCAACTAGTTTTAAAATTTAGGGACTAAAATGAAGCAAAAAAAAATAAATTTGGGATTGATTTCATAAAGTAGAGAAAGTTTAGGGACTGATTTATGATTTTTGCCAAAAAATTTTGTTTGGTAATCCTTCAATTCCCACTATCATCACTCAAACATGTCATTTTTGATCATTTTTTGAGACCTCAGACACCTCTTCATTTCCCACCGCTTCAATTCTCACTGCCGAAACAAACAGAGCCGTCGTCACGGTCATAAATATGCGGTGAGCGCTAGCTGTGTATTCAACGCCTCGGCCTAAAAAAACAAAGTTTTGGGCCCCAGCACTCCCCCTAAGTTTCAACCACAAAAGTAAAGTCAAAATGCGCCCCAAATCAAAGCCGCGGAGCTTTTTGTGGTACAAAAATCAATGCCGTAGAGTTGACAATATATATAAGCAGTTAGCACTGTAAGAAAATTAAATAGAGAGATCAAAAGGGAATAATACGAAATTAAAAAAAAAAGGGTGAGCTGAAGAATTTATTATATATATAGCAGGATAACGCTCCTATCAAAGCTAGATAGCGATATTATGAAGGAGAAAATTGCGGTCAGAGCTATGAGGCTGGCTGCGCGCAGAGGTAGCCATCAGGCAAATTGGCAGCTAGGAGAGGCGGGGTCCGGCAGCTGGCCGCCAACTTGCTCACCCATCATCATCACAGCCACCGTATCCCCACCCACTCCACCCCCCCCCAGCTAATTCATGAGCCGTTCACACGTGCAAGTGGGCCAATATCTGTTACATTAAATGCATGAGCAAACGGAGCTCGCCGCCGACTGGTATCGATCTCCGTAGCCGCCGCCGCCCCCAGAACGACGGCGAAATTTATACCGAAACGTCTGTATATATGCTGTTTGGGAGCGCCTGCGTTTCCCTCGCCGGCGTGCGAACAGCTTATAAAAATTCATGTAGAAAGGCTTATAGTCGTCGTCGTGGTCGTCGACCTTACGCTTTCCCAGCTTGTTCAAATATTCAAACAAGGCATGCGTATAGGACCCTCCACATGCATGCAAAATCCAGAGTTGACCCACCGTGTGCTGCGACCACCACCTCATTTCTACAATGACAACGCACATGCGCAGCCGCGAATCTCCATATCTCTTCCCATGCGGCCTGGGGCGGAGGCTGGACAAAGCGCGCGGCCACTTTTGACGCGCGGTCTTGACCGGAGCAGAGGCCAGGCTCGGGTTTGGCGCGGCGGTGGCGGTCGTGAACGCGGTGGTTATGAGCCGAAGGTTATGACTGCCCGACCTCACCTAATTAATAAATCTTCGGTTGGCGCGGCTTATTTGCTCCGGTGAGTTCGATCAAAAACTTCGTTATCAAAGAATGTATGTTTGGAAAGATGAAGTTTATGACCGCTATCCAAGAAAGTGAACTAGTTTTGAGCATAATGGGCATGAATTTTTTTAGCCGAGAGGTCGAGCGTTCACGAACGATGGTTCATGACCACCGCGTTCACGACCGCCACCACCGTTGGCGCGGCTTATTTTCTCCGATGAGTTTGATCAAAAACGTCATTATCATAGAATGTATGTTCGACAAGGCAAAGGTTATGACCACTATAAAGAAAATAAATTAGTTTTGAGCATAAAATGCATGAATTTTTTTAGGTGAGGCCGAGCGTTCGCGAACGACGGTTCATGACCACGGCGTTCACGACCGCCACCACCGAATGAGGGTGCACAATTCCGGTCACCTGGATCACCGATTTTCGGAAAAAGACGATCATTCCCCCCGGGCGGCCTAGGCAGGTTCGCCGACCAGGATAGAGGCGGTGCTTGTCTTCAAAATTTATAGCTTCTTTGGGGGACCGGTAATCGCGCCTTGCTGAAATTTGAGCTAGCGAATGAGAATGCACGATTCCGATCACCTGGATCACCGATTTTCGGAAAAAAATGACTGCCCTCCGGGATGCCCAGACAGGTTCTGTTGGATCGATTGGAGCCCTTAGAGGGGGGTGAATAAGGGAATAAAAATTCTTTGTAAGTTTTTACTAAATTATTTAGAGAAAATTAGAACAAAATAACAATTTAACTTAAAGGAGGAAACAATTGTAATTTGCAAGCCAAATGATAGAAATCAAGTAAACACAAAAAGAGACATGATTATATTATATAAAAAAGGTGTTTACATAAATTTGATTTCTATGTCGCTAGAAATCGGAGGCGTACAAAGTAAAACAAATTTTCTTTTTCTATACCGACTTGTATCCCCACAAACCGGTTGACTTTAGCCTATCCTTCCCCGGATAAGGCCTCAAGCCGCTCTAGCCAATCCTTCCCCGGATATGGTCTCGAGCACCCCTAGATCTAATCACCTAGACCTAGTCGCCAACACAAGGCGAATTCCTCCCTAAGTCCTACCCAGACCTAGTCGCCAACACAATGTGAATTCTCTAAACGGTTACAAAAAGTATGGAATGAAAATAAAATAATGATAACAATAATAAAAAACTTCCTATATGAGATTTCTGAAGTTGAGGATGAAGGATCGCTGTAGTATGAGCGAGGTCGAAGCGATCGTCCTTCGGATGTAGTGTGGCGTTGTCCTCCTCCAGAATTCTCCTTAAGCTTTTAGTGGGAGATCCATCTTCGGCAGCATAACAACAATAGAGTTGTGGCACTTGCAACCTCTCTGGGATGGATTACCAAAGTGAGAAGAAAAACTCCAATTTATAGAACTTCTCGCTAGCGCATGCGGTAGCTCCTAGCGCCTGCGGTAGCGTACGTGTGGAGCGGTTGCGAAATCGTCGGCGTCATGGCGCTGTGCACGAACTTGAGCTAGCGCCTGGCGGTAGCGCTAGCGCTGGCGGTAGCGCTAAGGAACCGCTGAGAAGAGCCGCTGAGATGGAACCGCTGAGACGGAACCGCTGAGACAAAACCGCTGAGACGGAACCAAACCGCTGAGACGCTGAGAAGAAACCGCTGAGACGGAACCGAGCTAGCGCCTGGCGGTAGCGCTAGCGCTGGCGGTAGCGCTCCATTCAGAAAATTGGTTCCAGGCTGTTTTCTACCAGTGGTTTAATGCACCTATAGTTCCTGCACACTATAAACGCACGACAATCAAGATCAAATACAATATGAGATTTGTTATTCTCAAACAAAGGGATGTGACACACATGTCCAACAATCTCCCCCTTTTGATAATAACAAATCCTCTTAGGAAGAAATCAACATTAGTGTTTATAGTATATGATAAGCATGATAAATAGTGCAACTATAGAATATGATAAGCATGAGAAATGTGCATACTCTCCCTATCTTAATGCTCCCCCTACATAAATGCAATATATATTTTATATTCCCCCTAAATGTTAGTTTTCATGAAGTATTTATTAACCCCTAAATCCTCTAGATTTCTCCTCTAGATTCTCTAGATTTATTCAAATTAATCTCCCCCTTTTGGTATTATCAAAAGAAGGTGGGGTGAGGGTAGTAAGGAGGCATTCTTTAGGCTAGTTATAAATCATGATCGAGCTTTTGTAATATATGAAATGATAAAGAGTTTAAGCATAAAATTGAAAAGATTTCAAATAAATAGATAAGAGTTTTAAGCAAGCGGAAGATTATAAGAAATATCTTTTTGTAAGCATGAAAAGCATAAGTAAAGATATGAGTGTTAGTTCAAAATTTGAAAGATGTTTTAACCTTTTTGAAATCTCAAAGTTTTTTATAAAGATACCAAACATGAAATGAACATATCAAAGAGAGATTATACTACAATGTTACTTAATTTTAAGTTCAAAAAATACCAAAATATTGTAGAGATCATGCTAAGTTATCTAGTGCATTTCTTATATAAAGAGTAGCATAGATAAAACATTAGAATCCAATACTCATGAGAAGAAGTGTTATGAAAGATAATGATGTGCACATAAGTGTATTTTGAGCAATGTTAACAATTGATTTAAATCACAAAATACAAGACATATGTAAAGTAAAGTGCACAATAAAACACAAGTATATCAACTTTCACACACTTTTAATGCACATGATTTTTAACAAAGTGGTGTAGTAACCAAGGTTTGCACAAGACACTTTACTATTCTTTCCAAGGTGCTCAACCTCACAATGCTTATTAAGACTTATCAGGAAGTTCAAGTAGTGCTTGGTGGAGTTATATTTGTCTACATATATAAATTTTTTGTTCACATTTGTGAGACAACATTCTCCGAATACACTTGTTTTGCAAACCCAATTTTTTAACTTAACCACTTTTCTTAATTTCTAAGTGCAATTCAAATGTAGTGTAGATAATAAACTTATGCAGATTTTAATTCATTGTATAATTACAATACACAAACAAGCATTTTAGGTTTAAACACACATGTACATTACCAAACATAAGTGAGTGTAAAAGTATCATCATCAATCACAATATATTTACTCATACTTAGAGGCATGCTAAGCTTGGTTCTACACATATTTTTAAATACAATTGATGCACTTTAAATAGATATATCAAAGCATGATAAAACAAAACAATGTTCATAGTAATTTGAAGGAATAAATGTTGACATTGTAAATAATTCTAAATAATAGAATTCATTCATGCTTGATATTAGCAATAAAGATCATACAGTTTTTTTTGTTTTATCATTTTTTTTAATGAGATAAAATCACAAAAATATATTTTTGTATTTTTGAATTTTGAACTTTTGTAGTTGATTTTTCAAAATATGGATAAAACACAAATCTCAAAAACATATTTTTGTATTTTTGAAATTTGAACTTTTGTAGTTGATTTTTCAAAATAAGAATAAAACACAAATCTCAAAAACATATTTTTGTATTTTTCAATTTTGAATTTTTGTAGTTGATTTTCTTAATATGAATAAAACAAAAATAACAAAAGTCAGAAACACAACAAATAAGTAGTACATATAAACTAACATATTTTTATAGATTTTTCGAAATTTTAAAACACAGAAAAATCAAACACCCACGCTAGCGCCGGCGCTAGTGCTAGCGCGGCAAACAGTACTTGATTTTTTGAGAGTTTTAAAATTCTGATTTTTGATATTTATTAAGTGTCCTTAGAGTAGTCTTATGCAAAAAATTGTAATTTTTGGAGATGTCTTGATTGCTCAAATTTGCATAAAACTTTAGCTTTTTCAAATACATGTGTTTTACAAAAATATTTAAGCACAAAAATAAATAAATTATGCAAAACACAAGTGGACATTTTTTATTAAACAACCAAAAATATGCATGAATTAAGTGATAAGAAAAGAAAAAACTTCATGTAGTGAATTATAAGTATGTCCTAAGATTAAAAACTACCCTGACTAAATGTCTACACCTTAGCCCCGTACTAAGTGACGGATGGGCATGAGGAGCTGCACACATGCCGTAGGTTGGGGTGTTAGTCCCATATGCACACACTAGAGAACGTTCAACCTAGCACTCTTTCCCCTAGTGCCTCGTAAGGCCCCACTAAAACCCTCCCCGGTTAAGGACAAGACATGTCTTAGAGGTTAGGTCTCTAATGCATACAACCCTACGCCCCCGCTATTGTGAGATATGAAGTCATAGGTGAATAATCTTTGGACAACCTATGCTTTTAAACTATGGGTTGATTTATAAACTATGAGTTTTGTTTTATGTGATGAGTTATATAAAGTCGCATAGTTTTTCTACTTTTATGAGATGACGATATGAGATAACTAACACAATTACTAATATTCAATAAGTGACAATGCTAGTATAATGAGTTTTGGGTTCAATGTCATGTCATAAGATTAATATTAAAATTGCATGTATTCCAAAATAGAGTTTCAAATTATAGATCTAGAATAGAGTGATGATTATGTTTGATTTATACTTTCATTACAAAGTTGATTCTAGAGTCTACGAATATGAGAGATACATGCAATCACTAGCAAAGCATATTCACACATCAAATAATGTAAGAAAAATATTATTCATAATTTTTATCATAAGATTCATAATTCCTATTATTGATTTGAGATATTTCTTGATAGAACATGAATTATGATTTATGATTATAGAGAATTTTGCATAGAATATATGTTAGGTCATCATGAAATATGTGAATTCTATTCCTTCTAGACTTATGGCAATATGATTTGGTGATTTTCTTTTGAATAAGCATGTTTGATTTGTAAGTCTAGAAAAATGATGATCATCCAATCATATAAAAGACAAATATCAAATATATAAGGTTTTGAAATTTATAATAAAATTTCATTCAGTAATTGAATTTATTGATCTTTGGTTTTGCATGATAATATATGATTCATGATACAATATTCATATATAGTCTAATGATTAATCCATAAACTATGTGTTTGTTGGAATTTTAGTATTTAATTATAATTTCAAATCACATAGTTATCATGAAATTTGAATAACATTGTAGATGTTATACCTAGCATATAAATTTAAGCACAAATTAAGAAGTGATGCTAGAATGATGAGTTTGAATACAATGTTATTACATAGGATTAATGAAGATAATGTTGCATGTAATATGAGAGGTTTTCAAATTTTCTTTAGACCTAGAATGAAATGATTAAGCTTTTGATTTGATCTTAATGATACAAGATGATTCTAAGATCTAAATTAACATGCAAACAATGGTGACACAATACACACAATATATAAAGGATATCATGTGATGAAGAATAAAATCCATGAACACAGAAATTTTCGAATCAAGCAAACTAAGATAGCTTTTAAAAACAGAGTTGAAATTGGGCAAATTGACAGCACCAAACAAACTCAAATGGGCAAGTCTAGTTTGTCGTTGGATGGAGATTTCTGTGCTCTTTCCGAAAATATATTAAACGCAAAAATCGGACGAGCGGATCAAAAGATATGGCAATTTGAAGTTTTGATCTAAAAACTCGCATTTTTAAAGGATTAAACATGCGTTTTGTGAATGTTTGTTTTTTATTTTATTTGATAATACTTTTCATTATAAGGGCTATCAAATGCAGCAAAATAGAAAATAATCAAAACGTTGCGCATTTTAATTTTTAGCTTAAGCCCTTTAATAAACCATTTAAATCCATTTTTTAAAAATAATTTCATTAGTCTTGAAAATAATTTCAATATTCAAATGATAATGTTAATTCAAGACATTGATGGGTAAAGGATTTAAAAGATATATATAAACAAGTTAAAAAGATGAGAGGTAGGTCTCTTTTAAAATCATATGACTTTATGTTCAATTTTAATTCAATTTGATTTGATAAACATTAGGCTTAATATGAGTAAGTCATATCTTATGAAATATAAAGTGACCATAAACATTTTGGATAAAAAAATACAAAACAAACAAAAGAAAAAAAAATAAAGCACATCATGAAGTAGAGTATTGGTATTTCATTTTTAATTGTTTCTACTTCATGCAAATGATATGATACTAATGAATAAGAGATTTAGGTATCCAAAGGGGACCATATGGGATGGTTCCTTTGGGTACCCAAATACATCGTGATGGCTTTTGGGAAGATAATGATGAATGAGAATTTTTAATTAAGCATGATATGTCATTTTTCTTTATGGGTCTCCATTCATACATTGGTTGTTTATCTTTTAAATTCATATTATGATTATGTGACATCTTTATATGATTATATTTGTTTGAAAAATAATTCATTTGAGATTTATGCTTATTCAAATTATTTTTCAAAATAGATTGATGTTTATAATCATAATGAATTTTATTATATGGATTCTTTGAAAGTTTATAAGAGTGATTGTCTTTCTTTAGAATTGATTGTTGAAAGAGTGGGTTACAATAAATGTTAAATGATTGATTCTTAATTTGATGATTTTTATTTCCACTCTTTCTTATAGACATACTCTTATAATATGAAGGATAATATTTTATAGTTTGATTTTCATGAGAAGGAGTTTTTAAACATGAGTCATGATTGAAAATATATTGATACCTATAATAATGACTCTTAAGAATATTATGAGGATCATAATTCTTTTTGAAACTAAACTCCTTTTAAGTTAAAGTGTGAAAATGGTCATTTTTAGAAATAATATTGTAAGTTAATTTATCCTTGTTATTCAAAATCTTATGATGAAATTCATTACATGACATTTGAAATTTTTCAACAAAAGATTTTAATTGTCTTAACTTACAAGTTAAAGCATCATTTTCAATTATCAATTTTTCATTATGCTTTTTAGAAACTAAGAGCCCTTTTTCTATATTCTTGAATTTTTCTTTTAATAGATTGCATTCTAAATAAAGAGTAGGAATTTTAACTAAAGAGCATGAAAGAGAATTTAACACATCAATATTTGATTCTACTTTATCGTTTGTTTTTAAAGATTTATTTTCTAAACGTAATTTAGAATTAGCAATTTTCAATTTTAAAATTTTACGTTTAGCAATTTTAAGCATACGAGATGTAGAAATAGAATTTGTTACAAAAAGAGGAGTTTTTGATTTTCTTACATTGCTATGAGATGAGGCAAGATTTGGACCAACGATTCTTTTGACATCTTCTTTGCATTCCTCTTCTATAGTTGAATTTCCGTCTTCTCTTTTGCTTGATGTGTTGCCAACAAATGAGTTCAATATTGTGACATTGTGTTCTTCTTCCTCCAAGCATAAGTCCTCATCAGTTTCTTCTCTTGGATCCACAAGGAATTGCTCTTGTTCATCATCTGTGGAAGGAAGACTATAAGTATTCTCAAGAAATTTCCAAACTTCATAAGCAGTAGGAAGTGTATAAATAGGTTTGAAAATATTTTGATCTAATGCACAATATAGACTATTCATAGATTTGGCATTTAAAAACATTTCATTTTTATTTAAAATACTTGGGGGCATTGTAATTGTAATATTCCATACTTTAATATCCAAAGATTTAAGAAATTTTTCCATAAGAATTTTCCACTCATTATAATTTTTGCCTTCAAATAAAGGTGGTGCTAAATAATTTTCATTTATAAGAAAATTTCCCCCACTTGTAGAAGCGAGATCATGAGACGCCATTATTCCCGGATTTTAAACCGATTTGGAATAACCTACCTCTGATACCACTTGTTGGATCGATTGGCGCCCTTAGATGGTGGGTGAATAAGGGAATAAAATTTTTTTGTAAGTCTTTACTAAATTGTTTAGAGAAAATTAGAATAAAATAACAATTTAACTTAAAGGAGGAAACAATTGTAATTTGCAAGCCAAATGATAGAAATCAAGTAAACACAAAAAGAAACATGATTATATTATATAAAAAAAGATGTTTACATAAATTTGATTTCTATATCGCTAGAAATCGGAGGCGTACAAAGTAAAATAATTTTTCCTTTTCTATACCGACTTGTATCCCCACAAACCGGTTGGCTTTAGTCTATCCTTCCCCGGATAAGGCCTCAAGCCGCTCTAGCCAATTCTTCCCCGGATATGGCCTCGAGCACCCCCTAGATCTAATCACCTAGACCTAGTCGCCAACACAAGGCGAATTCTCTAAACGGTTAAAAAAAGTATGAAATGAAAATAAAATAATGATAACAATAATAAAAAACTCCCTATATGAGATTTCTGAAGTTGAGGATGAAAGATCGATGTAGTATGAGCGAGGTCGAAGCGATCGTCCTTCGGATGTAGCGTGACGTTGTCCTCTTCCAGAATTCTCCTTAAGCTTTTAATGGGAGATCCATCTTCGGCAGCATAACAACAATAGAGTTGTGGCACTTGCAACCTCTCTGGGATGGATTACCAAAATGAGAAGAAAAACTCCAATTTATAGAACTTCTCGCTAGCGCCTGCGGTAGCTCCTAGCGCCTGCGGTAGCGTACGTTTGGAGCGGTTGCGAAACCGTCGGCTTCCTGACGCTGTGCATGAACTTGAGCTAGCGCCTGGCGGTAGCGCTAGCGCTGGCAGTAGCGCTAAGGAACCGCTGAGATGAGCCGCTGAGATGGAACCGCTGAGACGGAACCGCTGAGACAAAACCGCTGAGACGGAACCAAACCGCTGAGACGCTGAGAAGAAACCGCTGAGACGGAACCGAGCTAGCGCCTGGCGGTAGCGCGCGCTCCATTCAGAAAATTGGTTCCAGGCAGTTTTCTACCAGTGGAGTAATGCACTTATAGTTCCTGCACACTATAAACACACGACAAGCAAGATCAAATATAATATGGGATTTCTTATTCTCAAACAAAGGGATGTGACACACATGTCCAACAGGTTCGCCGACCAGGACAGAGGCGGTGGCGTCGGCCGTCGGCCGATGGAGACGGGAGGCGGCGTCACGCCTCTGGCGTGCGTGGAAGCGCGCGCGCAGGAGGCGCATGGGGGTGCGTGTATGTTTGTCGTCCTTGTGCGCGCAACCCCCACTTGGATTCGGGTTTGTTGCTTGCCTAGCTCAGGGGGCGTTCTCATTTGGTTGACTCGGCCCACCTTGGCGATCCAGTTGAAGCCTTGATTTCGTCTAGACCGACTTGACTCAAAACAGATTTAGGGGAACCCCATCACAAAAAATGTCAAGACCTTATTTATAAGGTATGATGAGTACTATGACTTGCGTGGGGTTTAGGTCATGCAACGTTGCATGTGCTTAACATAATCTTTTTTTCCTCCTTAAGCATCCTTAAATATTTAGAGCACTACGCCAAACGGACCGTTCAACCGAGCTTCCCAACCGCTGGAGCTGGTATAGAGTATAGACAACTAATTGAAAGTGCATATATCATATTAACAACTCAATGGAAGATATGTCAATGTTGGATGCAATAATAATGTGTAGGTGTTAGAAATGTATTAATTAATTAAATCAATTATTTTATAATATTTAATGGAGACTTTATATTGTTGGGTGTTTGGGCTCCACTTCAATTGATGTGAAAAATATCAAATTCAAATTGAGGGGACTCAAAATTTTAGATGAATTAAACCTTTTCATGAGAAATGATAAAACCTTAGTCTCTCATTATCACCGTCCACCACTTTAAGTGGGTACGTATATAAATCAATTCACTCTCATCTTTATGTTGAAAGAAGCATAAGCAGAATTCATGAACCACACGCGCTTGCTCGCTCGCACGCACCTGACAGGACCGGATCGGATTTGGATTCAGATTGGGATTGAGATTTGAGAACAATTGAATTGTATTTTTTTTTGTATAAAATAGTTTTATAATTTTGAAAAGTATTTTGCCTTCGTTATATATAATTCGACGTGCGTCGAATACATATCGACGTACGTCTATTACTTCTTCCAGCGTACGTAGATTACTTAATTCCTCCAGCTTGCGTCGATTTCACTCCGCCTACATATCGACGTATGTCGAGTTCTGATGTTCTCGCTGTGCAGCGAATTCTTCGCTCCCGTATGTCGATTTATCCTGATCGAAGCGCATGCGTGATTTCTGTACGCATTGCTTCATATGTTATTTTGCCTCATTATATTTTACGTTGGAAATGTACGTTTCTATATACGATAAAAATTACTTAATATAATCATTACAAATTAATTACGTGATTACTTTCTTGTGGTTTTATGAGACTCGTATATGAGGTTTTCATGAAACGAAATACATACATTATTGTACGCTCATATTCTCCTTAGTGTTCTCATATTCTCCTTAGTGTTTGCTTTATCAAATGAAGTTCTGGACCTTCTGGTACATCCAATGATCACATTTTTTTTATCCAGACTCAATTTCTAAACTATCTTTTATTATGCATTTTTTAAGTTTTTTTCGGATCAGGATATTATATCATAATAGTTTTTAAGCGAAAAAATATACATTATTTGTTAATATATTACAAACAGTTGGATTTTACTTAAGTGAAGTTGAATAAAGTCGATGAGATAGGCTCTGTTTGGGACAGCTCTAGCGGATGAAAAATCTGCTGATCAAATAGAATTTTAGAATAGAGCTTTCAGAAAAACTTTGATGAGAGAGCTGCAGAGTATTTTGAGAGTCTTTGCATAAGTGTTGATTGAATATAGCTTTTTCATTTAAGCTGTTCGGCAGAACAACTGTTTGAAAACTGTTTTTGTAAACAAAAATATTGAAATATAATAGTTGTGAAAACTTGCGCTCAGGCAAACACGCTCGTCCGGGCAAAAAATGGTCGCTCGAGTGAAAAAGGGCTGCCCGGGTGAAAAAGGGCCGCTCGGGCAAAATACGGACGTCCGGGTAAAAAACGGCCGAACGGTCGAAAAATGGCCGCTCGAGCAAAAAATGGCCACATGGGCGAAAAACGTGAGCCCGGGCGATAAAACGCGCCCTGGGCAAAAACGGCCGCCCGAGAGAACAATAGCCGCTCGGGCAAAAAAACGCGCGTCCGGGCGAAAAATGCTCATCCGGACGAAAAACAGCCGCCCGGGCGAAAAACGGTCGCACGGTCGAAAAACGCGCTCCCTGGCAGAAAATGATTGCCCGGGCAAAAAATGGCCGCCGGGGCGAAAAAACGGTCACTTGGGCGAAAAAACGGCCGCAAGTTGGAAAATGCGTGCACGGGCGAAAAACCGTCGCTCGGGCGAAAAATCGTCGCGGGGGCGAAAAACATCCACCCGGGCGAAAAAACGGCCGACCGGGCAAAATACGGTCGCCCGGGCGAAAAACGGCCGCCTGGGTGAAAAAACGGTCGCCCGGGCGAAAAACATGCGCTCGGGCGAAAAACACGCGCTCGGGCGAAAAATGCGCGTCCGTGCGAAAAAAGGCCTCCGGGCGAAAAACGGTCACCCGGGCAAAAAACGCCCGAACGAACGAAAAATGACCGCCCGGGCAAAAACGCGCGCCCGACCAAAAAAATGCGCGTCCGGACGAAAAATGGCAGCCCAGACGAAAAACAGCCGATAAGGCGAAAATCTGGAGCCCGGGCGAAAAACGCACGCCCAAGCGAAAAAATGCGCGCCCTGGCGAAAAATGCGCGCTTGAGCGAAAATAACGAAATTCCGGGCGAAAAATGGCCGCTCGGACGAAAAATGAGTGCCCGACCGAAAATGAGTGCCCGGCCGAAAATGCGCGCTCGGACGAAAATGTTGGAGTGGTATGCAACGAGGTGAAGTTAATAAAAGAGAAAAAGCTAAAAACAGAAAAAGCAGTTTTAGAAAGCTATGTTGGACTGACTTCTCAAAGATCCTCTACAACAGCTTATTTGAAGAAGCTCTTTTCAAGAAGCTGGACTAAAGAGCTGTCCCAAACAGTTAAAAACAGCTCTGACGGTTGGAAAATAGATTTTCCATCCGCTAAAGCTGTCCCAAACAGAGCCATAGTTTCACCTCAAACAAATAAATAACAAGAATGAGAGGTTTGCCAAACATTTTTGTTAACGTTGTTCTTTTTCTCACACCAAAAAACGAAGCAAAAGAGCTCAAACATACAATGTCTAAGTTGTAATTAAGTAAATAAACATCCTATAATATTTAAAATATTATTCATTTTTGTGGTCAACTCATTCCATATATATTAGATTGAATTTTTCAATTTATCTTTTTTTTTTATTAGATGGTCTACAAGTATTTCTCATAATGTCACTCATTTTATTAATTCATCAATTGCTCACTCAACTGAGAAGTTCCTAATTAATATAACAGTTTCACTTGGTATGAAAAGATAATTTATGATATTATTGTTGGGCGTGGTTCCCATCCGAGTCGGTAAAAACCACCGGAGATGTTAGAAGCTTTGGCGTGCAGAAATTATGTGAAAATTTATTTTTGGCAAGTATGTTGCAACCTGTTAAAAGGCAGGTTGCAACCTTTTTTCTGCTGCATTTTTGGAGTGGATAATATGCGTTTTTCTGGACCGGTTCATGGTGAACCGGACTGTTATTTTGGCGTGGAGTTAGGGCAGCACTATTCAATTATTAATTTGATTATTCTCTCCTGCCCAATTAAAATCAAAACTGCCGCCCACTTTTCTTTGCTCCCTCTCTCCTGTGCGTGAAGTAGAACCGCCGCTCCCCCTCATCTCTCTCCCTCTCGTTTTCTGCCGCCGTCTGGAAGAAGGCTGCCGGCCTGCTGTGTTGGAGAGAGATCCGGCCGCCGCCCGGAGGAGGGGAGAAGTAGTCCGGCCATCTGTTGAAGGGGAGATCCAGCCGCCGCTGTTGGAGGAAATCCGACCGCCGCTGTTTTTGAAGGAGTCGCCGCCGCCGCCGTTGTTGAAGGAGGGCTGCGGTTTGGAGCTTGGGAGGGCTGCCGCCTGTAGCCGCCATCGCCGCTGTTTTGGAGGAGCGCCATCGCCGCTGTTTGGAGGATCCGGGCCGCCGTTGCCGCCTGGGATCTTGTCGCCGCCATCGTCGTCTCTTGGAGGTTGAAGACGAAGAAGGAAGGGTCTGCGTATAGCCGTCCTTGTTCGTGAATTTGGAGGACGTCATCTTCGACGTTGGGACGGATTGTTCAATCCGTCCGGGTAACGCCTCTATCACCGTGTTTATTTTTCTTCGTTTCAATATTGTGATTTTGTATCGTGTTGGAAAGAGGGTGTTGTAAAATCCTTTGTGGATTATTTTTATGGTGGAGGAGTGAAGATCCTGTGTGGATCGGTGGGAAAGCCTGTAATTGTTGCGTGTGATTTTCACATCTTTTTAGTGGAGGCTTTCCGGGTTGGACTCCGATCGTCCCGTGGTTTTTCACCCAATTGGGTTTTCCACGTTAAAATTTCCTGTGTGTTTATTATTTTTCTGCATCGTATTTTTCTTTTGCGAATTTGCATACCGCTCAACGCGGTCGCACAGGTGCTTGCTCGATTTGCAACAGGTTCTCTGGTCGGGAGTGTTTGCTCGCATTCCCAACAAGTGGTATCAAAGCGAGGTTCAGTGACAGAGCCGCTTCAGTGACAGAGCAGATACCGGGCTGACCTTTTGGGTTTCAGGACGAGTCGATTGTGATCTTGGGTGTGCAATTGGGTGCGGTAGTTTACGACCGTTGGCCCGCTGGCTATCCTCTCCAGTTGCATACTTTGAGATAGTCGACTCAAAGATCAGTGGTCGGTCCGGCCAGTTGGCAGAGCAGGATGGAGTCCACATCAGGTTCAGAGCAGATGGTAAAGTTGAATGGTGCCAATTACCACCAGTGGCACCTTCTGATGGAAGACTTGATATATGTGAAGGGTTGACATGCTCCTGTCTTTGAGGAGATGCCAAAGGACACGGATCCGGCGAAATGGAAGGTGGAGCATCAGAAGCTGTGTGGGTTCATTAGACGGTTCGTGGAGCCGAACGTCTACAACCATGTGGCTAGCATCACTGATGCGAAGACTTTGTGGAAGACTCTCGAGACGTTGTATGCCAAGAGCACGGGCATCAACAAGCTGTATTTGCTGAAGAAGCTTGGAGAGTTCAGATACCGAGAGGGCTCACCCATTTTGGATCATGTCAACGAGTTCCAGGGGATCATTGATCGTCTGACTGCCATGAAGGTGACGTTTGAAGACGAAGTGAATGCTTTGTGGCTACTCAAGTCACTTCCAGACTCGTGGGAGATGGTCAGAGTTTCTCTGATCAATTCTTCCCCCCAGGGGATTGTTTCCATGGAGATCGCCAAGAGTGGGATCTTGAATGAGGAGGTGAGACGAAAGTCTCAGGGGACTTCAGACTCTTCTTCACGAGCTGACGTTCTCTATACTGAGTCCAGGGGGAGAGGAAGGAGTAAGAGCCGAGGAAGGAAGGAAGACAGGAGTCAGAGTAGGGGCAAGTCCAAGTCACGTTATCAGAACGTGGAATGCCACTACTGCCACAAGAAGGGACACATCAAGAAGTTTTGTTACTCGTTGAAGAACGACCAGAAGAAGAAGGGGATTGCCACTGAAGGCAAGGATGAGGGTCACACGGCAGCTACTGTTTCTACTGAGGAGGACGACGTCATTATTGTTGGCGACGACGTCACAGCTGCACTTGCGTGTGATGACCGATGCTGGATTGTTGATTCTGGAGCCTCTGCGCATGTCTCCCACAACAGGGAGTTATTTGCCACCTACACCACTCACGACTGTGGGGTGTTGAGGATGGGCAATGGGGATACGTCCAAGGTGCTTGGGCGTGGAGACATGCACTTGAAGACGAGTACTGGAGTCCTACTTATTCTGAGGGATGTTAGACACGTGCCAGACATTCGCTTCAACTTGATATCCGTTGGCAGGCTTGGAGACGAAGGACACCTGAGTGTCTTTGGAGGAGACTTCTGGAAGCTGATCAGGGGATCACTTGTGATGGCCAGGGGTTATAGAGATTCTGGCCTGTATTACATGGAGGGGAGGCCTGAAGCTGCTCAGGCCAACTCCGTCAGGGATGAGACATTCACCTCTTTATGGCACAGGAGGCTGGCACACATTAGCCAGAAGGGTTTGGGATGCTTGGCGAAGAAGAAGCTGATTAGTGATATTTCTGGGGATCACTTAGAGAGGTGCGACCACTGCATGGCTGGGAAACAGAACAGGATTTCATTTCATAGCCACACGTCCACCAGGAGGTCTGAGCCTTTGGATCTAGTTCACACTGATGTCTGTGGACCTCTGAAGGTCCAGACTAGAGGAGGAGCTTCATATTTTGTTACTTTCATTGACGACCACTCGAGGAAGCTTTGGGTCTATGCTATCAAGACCAAAGATCAGGTCCTCGACACTTTCAGGAGATTCCACGCTGAGGTGGAGAGACAGTCTGGGAAGAGACTGAAGTGCATCAGGTCCGACAACGGGGGAGAGTACATTGGTCCCTTTGATGAGTACTGCAGGGACCATGGCATCAGACATGAGAAGACCCCGCCGAAGACGCCGCAGCTGAATGGCGTAGCTGAGAGGATGAACAGGACATTGATGGAGAGAGTTCGGTGCATGCTTTCTGAGTCGAAGCTGTCAGGGATGTTTTGGGGCGAGGCTCTTCTTACTGCAGCGCATGTCATCAACCTCTCGCCGAGTTCAGCATTGCAGGAGGAAGTCCCAGATAGGGTCTGGTACGGGAAGGACCCCTCATACAGTCACTTGCGGGTATTTGGCTGCAAAGCCTTTGTGCACGTCCCCAGGGACGAGAGATCGAAGTTGGATTCGAAGACCCGACAGTGTATTTTCTTGGGGTACGGCTATAGTGGAGAGTTTGGGTACAGGTTCTTTGATCCAGTTGAGAAGAAGCTTGTATGTAGCCGTGATGCCGTTTTCTGTGAGGATCAGATCGTTGGTGATCCTGAGGAGACTGTTGAGTTTGAGGTTGACTCTCGCACTGCTGCAGAGTCACCTATGGTTGGAGATGACGACACTGAGGAGGCTATTGAGCCTGAGCCAGCACAGGGTACTGATACCCTTCCGGACCATGATATCACCACTGATGGTGAACCAGGAGTCGTTGAGGACATTACTGATGATGTGCCTGCACCGGCCCCTGAGCCTGTCTTGCGGAGATCAGATCGTGTCAGGCACCCGTCCGCTAGATACTCTGCTTCAGAGTTCATACTGTTGACTGATGCGGGGGAGCCTAAGAGCTATGACGAGGCTGTGGAGAGTGCTGAGAAGCGCCAGTGGATGGCTGCTATACAGGAGGAGATGCAGTCGCTGCAGAAGAACCACACGCATGACTTGGTGAGATTGCCTAAGGGCAAGAAGGCCCTGAAAAATCGTTGGATTTTTAGGGTGAAGCAGGGAGATTCCTCCACACCTCCCAGATACAAGGCCAGGCTGGTGGTGAAAGGTTTTGGACAGCGACATGGCGTTGACTTCGATGAGATCTTCTCACCAGTAGTGAAGATGTCATCTATTCGTGTTGTCCTTGGCCTTGCTGCGAGGCTTGATTTGGATATTGAGCAGATGGACGTCAAGACCGCCTTTCTGCATGGCGATCTTGACGAGGAGCTATACATGGAGCAGCCTGAGGGCTTTAGTGTCAGAGGGAAGGAAGGTCTGGTGTGCCGCTTGCAGAAGAGTTTATATGGCCTGAAGCAGGCCCCGCGGCAATGGTATAAGAAGTTTGATTCTTTCATGGGGGAGATCGACTTCAGGAGGACCACCCTTGACCACTGCGTGTTCATCAAGCAGTACGCTCCAGAGGATTTCATTATCCTATTGTTGTACGTGGACGATATGCTGATCGTCGGGAGGAACACTGCGCGCATTGCTGAGTTGAAGCGGCAGTTGAGTTCCACCTTTGAGATGAAGGATCTGGGTGCTGCGAAGACCATTCTGGGGATGCACATCCGTAGAGACAGGGGAGCCAGATTGCTCTGGTTATCACAGGAGCGGTACATCCGCAAGGTGTTGCAGAGATTTGATATGGATCAGGCGAAGAAAGTGAGCGTGCCTCTTGCAGCTCACTTCAGGCTTACCGCTGATCAGTGCCCCAGCACACCCGAGGAGATCGAGGCTATGCAGAAGGTTCCGTATGCATCTGCAGTTGGGAGCCTCATGTATGCAATGGTGTGTACACGTCCAGACATTGCGCATGCCGTTGGGACCGTCAGTAGATTTCTCTCCAATCCTGGGAGAGAGCATTGGAGCGCGGTGAAGTGGATACTGAGATACCTGCAGGGGACGTCCGACCTGACGCTGAGATTTAGAGACAGTGAGCCAGAGTTGTTGGGCTACACTGATGCTAACATGGCTGGAGATGTAGACTCTAGGAGGTCGACGTCCGGGTACTTGATTCTGTTTGCAGGGGGAGCTGTCTCGTGGGCGTCGAGATTGCAGAAGTGTGTTGCACTGTCCACTACGGAGGCAGAGTTCATTGCGGTTACTGAGGCTGGGAAGGAGTTGCTTTGGATGAAGAGGTTCATCAAAGAACTTGGTTTCACTCAGGACCAATACACACTCCTGTGTGACAGTCAGAGCGCCATTCATTTGGGGAAGAACCCCACGTTTCACTCGAGGTCGAAGCACATCGACACTCGGTATCATTGGATACGAGATGTCCTAGAGCAGAAGGAGCTCTCTCTTCAGAAGGTGCACACTGATGATAATGGGGCAGACATGCTGACCAAGACTGTGCCAAGGGGGAAGTTTGAGCATTGTGTTAGAATCGCCGGGATGGCGGTTTCTTTCGCCTCAATGTGAAGGGGGAGATCTGTTGGGCGTGGTTCCCATCCGAGTCGGTAAAAACCACCGGAGATGTTAGAAGCTTTGGCGTGCAGAAATTCTGTGAAAATTTATTTTTGGCAAGTATGTTGCAACCTGTTAAAAGGCAGGTTGCAACCTTTTTTCTGCTGCATTTTTGGAGTGGATAATATGCGTTTTTCTGGACCGGTTCATGGTGAACCGGACTGCTATTTTGGCGTGGAGTTAGGGCAGCACTATTCAATTATTAATTTGATTATTTTCTCCTGCCCAATTAAAATCAAAACTGCCGCCCACTTTTCTTTGCTCCCTCTCTCCTGTGCGTGAAGTAGAACCGCCGCTCCCCCTCATCTCTCTCCCTCTCGTTTTCTGCCGCCGTCTGGAAGAAGACTGCCGGCCTGCTGTGTTGGAGAGAGATCCGGACGCCGCCCGGAGGAGGGGAGAAGTAGTCCGGCCATCTGTTGAAGGGGAGATCCAGCCGCCGCTGTTGGAGGAAATCCGACCGCCGCTGTTTTTGAAGGAGTCGCCGCCGCCGCCGCCGTTGTTGAAGGAGGGCTGCGGTTTGGAGCTTGGGAGGGCTGCCGCCTGTAGCCGCCATCGCCGCTGTTTTGGAGGAGCGCCATCGCCGCTGTTTGGAGGATCCGGGCCGCCGTTGCCGCCTGGGATCTTGTCGCCGCCATCGTCGTCTCTTGGAGGTTGAAGACGAAGAAGGAAGGGGCTGCGTATAGCCGTCCTTGTTCGTGAATTTGGAGGACGTCATCTTCGACGTTGGGACGGATTGTTCAATCCGTCCGGGTAACGCCTCTATCACCGTGTTTATTTTTCTTCGTTTCAATATTGTGATTTTGTATCGTGTTGGAAAGAGGGTGTTGTAAAATCCTTTGTGGATTATTTTTGTGGTGGAGGAGTGGAGATCCTGTGTGGATCGGTGGGAAAGCCTGTAATTGTTGCGTGTGATTTTCACACCTTTTTAGTGGAGGCTTTCGGGGTTGGACTCCGATCGTCCCGTGGTTTTTCACCCAATTGGGTTTTCCACGTTAAAATTTCCTGTGTGTTTATTATTTTTCTGCATCGTATTTTTCTTTTGCGAATTTGCATACCGCTCAACGCGGTCGCACAGATGCTTGCTCGATTTGCAACAGGTTCTCTGATCGGGAGTGTTTGCTCGCATTCCCAACAATTATGAGTTGTGAATTATTATTTACCCGCTATAAATTTTTCTTTAATTTCGATGCAGGATTCTATTCGGTCATGCATCAACGTTTCCATAAACTATGACATTCTAGAAGCTTGTCGGGTGGTTCTCTTTGCCGAGACTTTGCTACCTTCAGAGAGACTGCTCATCATCTCATTATTTTCAAGATGTTACATCCCATCAACTTCTGTTTAGTTTGTTCCCGGATCACGTTGCACTGTATAGGAGCTTCAACTCTGATAATACTTGTAATCTCAACCGATATTAAATGAAAATTGTCCATTTGGTTTATCACATGCTAAGATGAATGTCATAATTTTACCTTTTTTGAGGCTTAAGATACTTTACATCCTCATTGAACATCTCTCGTGATGTTACAAACTCCTTCTATCATGGCATGTAATAGTAGTTGATCGCCATACAAAACTAAAAGTGTCTCCATGGCATATGAAGATTACAATGATTATATAGATTGTTTGAATATAGAGATGGACAAAGATATATTTCTAGTCGCGGTTGCTCCAGACAGAATTGAGATGAGCTTTTATGTTCGACTTTGGAGGAAGAGGTCATGAACTCCTCTTATATTCCAGAGGTAAATCGACTTTACACCACTTCTCTTTAATGTTGTAAATAGGAAGACTTTGAATTGGAACTAGCTTTGGTTTATTTAAACACAACCATCTTTGTCCATTAACTTTCTTAGGCCTACAAGAAAGTGCTCTTTCAAATTTCCCTTATGAAATAAAACCTGACCAAGCCGCATAAATTTCATATTATTTGTCATGTTTAAGATATTGTTCGAATGCACAATATCAGTTAGGAATTAGTATCCTTTTATTCAGAAGAATCTATACTTACCATTACCGTTGTGTGTTTTGACATTCTTACTATATCCATATTTTTATTAACAATTCATTTCAAAGTTTCAACTATCTTTAATTTATACTCAATTTACTTTTTCGAATGTAGAATCCCGACCTATTCATTAAAACAATGAGCAATATTGTAAGAAGTGATGCAAATGAGCACGGACCGAGCATCCATCCATAGCCCAAGAGGAATCGAGCGCATGAGGTAGGGACCTGGTGGTGGTGGTGCTAATTGTAAGGAGTGCTTCATCGCGCTCATGTGCCGTCGATGTTTCCTCATTTGTTGGTGTTCTTCTTGTACTTGTTCGAAGAAGAAGAAGAAGAGGGTTGAAGGAGGACGAAGACATCGCTCGTTGCAGTGAGATCCCAAAAAATATTCGTGCCATCGTTCCGTATTGTTGTGCTGATGCTTCCCATGGATTATTGTATCAAATCACACTGATATTTTAATTATTGTTAAATATTCTTCACATTGTCTAGTATTAAATTGTCAGTCTTTAAGATTTAACTTAGAGCATTGCTTGTATCTCCTTAACCCCAAATTATTTAATTTACGCCAAGTTATAAGCATTTCAAGTTGTATCCTAACAATCAAAGTGAAACGAGTTGCTGATATAGTGATATTTAATATAGATTTCATTTTAGAAAATATATACACGATAAAGTTTTAAATATATATATCAAAATAATGCCCATCCATTTCTTACACATTTAGGCGATTGTACGTTATCCGCAATACAGTTTTGGCTATCCGCACTCTTTTTGTCTGAGTTATTACGCGTCTTTTGGAAATACGTCTTGTATATGCATTTTTAGGAAAAGTATTCAACACGAAAGTTGTAGATCTCGTCGAGATATACAACTTTTTTGTTGAATACTTTTCCTAAAAATGCATGTACAATGCGTATTTACAAAAAATCGCTATAGTTACACACATGTTTCAATCAGGGCGGCAATACGTCTTGTGCGTGCATTTTTAAAAAAAAATATTCATTCGAGATCTACAACTTTCGTGTTGATCACTTTTTCCTAAAAATACACGCAAAAAATATATTTTCAAAAGGTGCGTAATAACTCGTACAAAAAAAGTGCGGATAGACCTAGTGGAAGTGATGCGGGCAATCTCTGTTCCATGGGAACACGCAACGTGTTCTATTCATGAGCCCCCACACGTCGACACCTGCCCATTCTTATCCGGACAAACCAGAAAATCTTTGGTGGCCTGGGATCGAATGTCATCACTATCCTCACCTTCCGGTGACCACACCCCCACCCGACTTAGCCCGCTGAGCCGTCAAAGTCTAATTTTTCATTTATTTCATTTGGTACTTTACCACTTGTCCGTACATCAACAAAGCATGATTTTATTTTAATTTAGTTTAATAATTTATATCTCGCTAATGCAACTGTTTTTTTTGTGCAGTAATGGAGAACAACTCCTAAGAGTAATGGCTCAAGGCCAATAGAGATATAAGCTTCGTTTGGCGTCTTTTTTTTGCTCAGTCGAGCTTGGATAAAAACATCACAGTCATAGAATGTGTATAATTCGTAATTCTTCGAGATTAGAAATGTCTAAGGAAATGACTATTCGTAGATCATTCAGCTCGGTGGCCTGATGACTATTCGCAGATCTCGCCAGTAGAGTACTGAACATTCTCAAGGAAGAGAGTATGAGCGAGTATGGGTGAGTACTCATTGCAACTTGCAAGTATGGGTGAATAACACTCCTCCAGGATTTGTCTATAGATAGACCTCCAGGGGTACCAGGAATGACACTTTGGAAGACGTTGACCCCCCAAGTTTGATACTCGTCAAGTCTGTGTCTTCCTTGTACCTAGCTCAACCTTTGATTTTGAAGGGGAAGTTCTAAACCTCCGGGTACATGGCAGGACCTCCCTGCTGAAGCACCTGAGGTGTGCTTGTAGACATCTCTCTCCTGCTTTAGCCATTATAGTTATGTCGTTCTACTGCGGGATCAGTAACATTAGGCTACACATAGAATTTGTCTATAGATAGACAGACCTCTAGGGGTACCAGGAATGACACTTTGGAAGACGTTGATCCTCCAAGTTTGATACTCGTCAAATCCGTGTCTTCCTTGTACCTAGCTGAGCCTTTGGTTTTGAAGGGGAAGTTCTAAACTTCCGGGTACGTGGCGGGACCTCCCTGCTGAATCACCTGAGGTGTGCTTGTAGACATCTCTCTCCTACTTTAGCCATTAGAGTTGTGTCGTTCTACCACGGGATCAGTAACCTTAGGCTACACCTAAGTCTAAACATTTGAAGTTGAGATTTCCCTAGTTTCAACAGAATGTATGTTTAACATAACGATTATGTTCGTCACCAAGAAAAGAAAACTAGATTTGAACAAAAAAGTGGATGAAGTTCCTTAGTGAGGTTGGGAGTTCAGGAACGACGGTTCATAACAATCATGTTCATGACCGCCAGCGCCGCGCCAAACGGAGCCATTGTCGCAGACATAAGTCCCGGAGGAAGTGAGATAGAGCGGCACGCCAACCAATCCGCACATGTGTTCCCCTCACGATAAACATGGTGTACAACCATGTATTTGGCGAGTCGACCCAGAGGTATCGACGAGTGCACCTGAGTTGGAGCGAGTGCAGCTCCCTGCGAGATGCAACACTCGCTCGAGTGCTGAAACTGATAGGCGAGTCTCGTGACTCATAAGGGGTTCGCCGATCCTAGAAAAGGAGGCAGGGATCATACATCATGGAGAGAGTATTTAGCCCCTGGCAGTAATGGTGAGTGAGGCGAGTCCCCAGCTTGATAGGAGCATTCGACTCCCTGAGCGAGTGCACCCAGGGGAACCACTCTCCAAGTATTTTTGTGGTCTGCTTCTAGTAATTTCTAACAGGTTTTTGCTATTCGCAGAACATTTTGGGTTGCGGTTAGGAGAAACTAAAAGGCGGATGTCGTTATACACATGTCATTCTTAGAATCCTATAAATAGACCACCATATGCACCTTAGAAAAGAGCTAGTATCTGGTTCCTAGAGAGAGCTTCTTTTCTGCTCTCTGGATTTCTGAGGTGCCGAGCTCAGTCTTGGTTTGTGAGGGGAAGATTCTTAGATCTTTCGGGATTGTGGCGGGACCTCCTAGCTGCGGCTCAGGTGTCTGTTTGGAGGATTTAGTTGTCTTGCCAATGCCCTAAATTCCGAGTGCCTAATCGTCAGTTCTCACTCGATAGAAGTAAGGGCGAGCGACACCCTTTCTGGGGTCCGAAATCCGTGAATCGAGTTCTCGGTTCCAACATTTTTGGTGCGGTGAGCATGAACATCAGCTCGCTCGGAAAATACTAGACGATCGCTATGAATGGAAGTGAAGACCTAGTGTACAACTCGTATTCTTTAAGGGTAGGACCCAATTCAGGCTACGTAGGTAGAAGTCAAAGTCAAAGGTCAAAGAAGAAGCCAAAAGTTAGAGATCAAGGACAACTCAGCGAGCAGGAGCAGTAGAAGGCCTGGGTGAGTATGTGCAAGCATGTGCGAGCAGCCCCTCATACTAGCCAGGTGGGCGACCATATGAGATACTCGCCGAAGCCAGGAGAGATTCCCCTCAATGCCGCATAGTCTCCGGGTTGGGCTGGGCTATAAATAAGACCCCCCCCCCCCCCCTCCATTCCCTTTGGTTTTCCTATAAAAAGACCACATGGGTACTTGGATTGACACCTTTAGCTGGGCTTCCGGAACCCCATTTTTGAATACTTGTCCCCGTGAGATCTTAACTATCACCTCGACCGTCATCCTAGATACTCATCGAGTTGGTGCTTCCCTCGTACCCTGCTCGACCATATTTGTTTGTGGAGGAGAAGTCTCTTCTGAGCTTCTGGGTACGTGGTGGTACCTCCCTGTCACAACACCTGAGGTACTATTATTGTTGTTCAAACCTCTTCAGTGTTGCCTGCCAAGCCATCTAGTTGAGTCACTAGGCAAGTAGCCTCCGGTTGCATTGATCCAGACATTTGGATCTAGGATTTTCCTGGTTTCAACACTTTGGTGCGATGAGCGTGGATCGTAGCCAGTGGAAGAAAACCTGGTTGGAAGGCGAGATGGTGGAAGTTGGCGACCCTTAAGGGATAATCGACAATTCAGCAGGAGGAGGCGAGTATATGACAAGAGCAGACTTTGAGGATTTCGCGCGACAAATGAAGGGGATATTGCGAGCAGTTTTGCTTCGCCACGCGGAGTGCACAGCAATCTCGCCTCATCGCGCGACTCCGTCGGAGGATGGTGGTCCCCCTCGGCGAGCACGGAAGGAGCCCGTGGAGGAAGAGCTAGAGTGGCTGAGGAACTCGCAGTTCTACCAGCCGAGCTCGCAGGAAATTCGGTCCCGCGACGCGGAGAACCCAGCGAGATCCCGTGATCCTCGCCCCTATGGCGAGTATGGAGGTTCTACTCGCCCAGATATCTCCTTCATCACTGGCATTGGATGTTACAGCTACAAGATAATGTCGTTCGGGTTGAAGAACGCAGGAGCTACCTACCAGCAGATGATGGATCAAGTTTTCAAGGAGCAAAAAGGGAGGAATCTGCAGGTATATGTGGACAATCTCTTGATTAAAAGCAAGAGCGCCTATGAGCATGTTACTGATCTGGTCCGGACCTTCGCGACGCTTCGAAGGTTCAAGATGCGGCTCAATCAGGAAAAGTGCGTGTTTGGGGCAGGAAGAGGGAAGTTCTTAGGACATCTCCTCACCCCAGAGGGAGTAGCGCCCTGTAAGACCCCCCCCCCCCCCCCCTCCAAACTGAACCCAGTTCAGTGGGAGGGGGTCTTACTGCCCAAGGAGGACACTTAGCGCTTCCCGGATGGCAATGACCCACCCTCTCAAGCACTGAGCGGTCACCTTGTCAGGCACATAAATCATCACATCACATCAGAGTCACATAGCAGAAGCAGAAGTAAGGGAAATAAACTAGGTGTTAAAATTTTTTGAAAGACCGTTTAGGAGTAAGCAGGAGTTGTATCAACAAGTGTTATAGCCAAACAACCACAATGCCAAAACAGCAACACAAGAAATCTTTATTGAAACAGAACTGCTTTACAATGCGAGGTATACATGGCGAGACTTGATTCATAAGAATCACGGAGATGAGAAGAACAAACACACCAAAAACGAAACTGGCGGTCTGCCAAAGCAGAGACCGCATGGACTGCAAAGAAGCTCAGGTCGCCCGGCTTGCTCTGCTGTACTTCCAGACCGCTTGCACAGTCAGACCGCAGAAACACCTTAAGACCCGCGAACAGAAGCAGACAACCTGCACTGCCAGACCGCAATCCCAGACCGCACGAACTGAAGCTTATTGAACTGAACAAAGAACTGAAGCTGTCGCCAGACCGCAACTCTGATCGCCTAACCGCTGAAGGTCGCCTGATCGCTGAGCTCGCTGCGAACAGCACAAGAACACAATAAACCAGTTCGCTGACAGACCGCAGACGAACTGTTTATTCAAGCCACCAGAAATCACCAAGGAAGGAGACCGCACCCTGCTGACCGCAAACCTGAGAACACAACAACGGTTAACTCGCATCCAAGTCGCGCTACCTCAAACTTGAGTCCGCAAGAAACAATCCGGGCTCTTGTTCTTACAGTTCTTGTTAGGAATGACGGGCCCTGCACCCCTATTTATAGGCGGATAGACGGATGTCGTCACCGCACAAACCGGGATACAATAACCGCACATCAGATCGCGAGCGGTCTCACAAGGCAGACCGCGCGAACACAACACTTGGACAAGATTCAGTCCACGTCCGCAAGACAGCAGCAGCTCGCGCACAAGCCGCGCGGACACAGCGACCATCCTTCCTGAGATCGCCAAGACAGGGACGAACATCTGGCCGACTTGAGCCAAGTCGCTAGAACAACCCGAACAAGCCGCCCGGTCACTGCGGTCAACCAAGAACAGGCCGCCCAGAACAAGACCGGGAGAACTCGCAACAGGTCGCCAGAACAAACGACCAAACCAAGAAGCAATCTGGCCGATCGCAGCAGATCGCCATACCGGCAGGGAGAGATCGCAGAACCAAACCGCCAGAGCACCAGCGCAGGCTGCGCGGTCTCTGCGGTCTCCAGCCTTCAGACCAGCCGGGCTCCCTTCCACTTCACTTCAACAATTTCAACACTCCCCCTTGAAGTGGGAAGTGGAAACTAGACCGAGCAACTCCCTTAACCGTGTAAATGGTCCCTTCGCCAGCGGCTTTGTGAAGATGTCTGCGACATTGTCCGCACTCCGAACATGCTCGACCATAAGAGATCCTCCCAACACCTTTTCACGAATGAAATGGTGCTCAATCTCTATATGTTTGGTCCTCGCGTGACAGACTGGATTGTTGACCAACTTGAGAGCACTCTCATTGTCCCCGCGTAGCATAGTGGGACCTCGAACCTCCTGATGAACGTCCTCTACCAACCTCCTGAGCCAAACAGCTTCCTGAGCTGCCAAGGCCGAAGCCTTGTACTCCGCTTCCGTGGTAGATACGGACACCGAGTCTTGCTTCTTGCTGCACCAAGAGATAGCTGTGGGACCCGTCATAAAGACATAACCAGACGTTGATCTCTGATCATCCACGTCTCCCCCATAATCAGCATCCATGTATCCATGCAACTCCAAGCTTGACCCTCTCCTATATAGGAGACCCAAATCAGAGGTCGACTTCACGTACTTCAAGATGCCTCTTGCCGCCAGAAGATGAGGTTTCCGTGGTTCCTCCATGTACCGACTCACCTTGCCAACTGCATAAGAAATATCTGGTCTTGTGATCGTCAAGTAAATCAAACTCCCAACCAGAGCTCGGAACACCAACGGTTCAGATAAAACTCTCCCCTCATTCTTTCGAAGTTTATGATGTTGCTCCAGAGGTATAGAGCTGCTCTTCCCTTCCTCCATGCCGAATCGCTGAACAATCCGCTCCGTATAGCCAGCCTGAGAAATGAGCATTCCGCTCTCCCGCCTCTACACCTCGAGTCCAAGGAAATGGTGGAGCTCCCCCAGATCCTTCATCTCGAATCTGATAGCAAGCTCAGCCCTAAGTCTTGCAACAGCTTCCTTCGAGTTCCCGGTGACAATCATGTCATCCACATACAGCAGCACAGTCACCCGAAGCACCCCCTCCTTCTTGATGAACAAGCTAGAATCAGAGTCTGAAGCAAAGAATCCGCAGAATAAGAGATACTCTGCAATCTTCCCGTACCACGCTCGAGGCGCTTGCTTCAACCCATACAGGGCCTTCTTCAACTTACAGACGTAGTCCGGATACTCCTTCGAGATGAAGCCTTGCGGTTGGATCATGAAGATATCCTTGTCAATCTCACTGTATAAGAAAACATTCTTCACGTCGAGTTGCCAAATCTCCCAACCACTTGAAGCCGCCAAGACAACAACAAATCGAACCGAAGTCATCTTTGCCACTGGACTGAACGTTTCATCATAATCTTCTCCATACTGCTGTGAGAACCCGCGAGCTACAAGGCGAGCCTTGTACCGCTCGATACTGCCATCAGCTTTCTTCTTTAGCTTGTAGACCCATTTGCATGTCACAGGAGTGGTGCCCTTGGGCTTGGGCACAAGAGACCAGGTCTCATTCTTCTCGAGAGCTGCCATCTCTTCTTGCATAGCAATGTCCCACTCCTTCACGCCTCTGGCCTTCTCAAAGCTCGACGGCTCCCTCTCATCCAAGGGACCAGCGAAGAAGCATGAAACAAAGTTCACCATGTTTCCTCTTGTGTATCGATCTGGTGGTTGAATAGTCCTCTTCGACCTCCTAAGAGGTTGCTCCTGACTAACCACCTCCTCAGCTGCTTCTTCTGTGCAAGCTCCTCTTCCAGACGAACTTGGAGCATCGCTCCCCCTGCTTCCAGAACCTGATGCCTCCATCTCAGAGCTTGACACAGCTGGAGCTCCTGGTGAAACAGGCAACTCCACTTGAAGACTTCCCGCAGCTTTTCCTCCTTCATCAACCTTGCCCTCCGGTAGCTCAACTCCTGAACTCCCCTTGTAGGAAGTCACTTCATCGAACACCACATCCCGAGAAATAATTGACCTCCGTGTCTCAGGATCCATGCATCTCCATCCCTTCTTCCTCTCATCATACCCAACAAAGACTAGCTTCCTTGCTTTCGCATCTAGCTTTGTCCGAAGAGCATTAGGAATATGCACATAGCAGGTTGACCCGAACACCCGAAGGTGTGCAACACTCGGCTTCTCCTTGAATATTAGTTCGTGAGGGGTCTTCATGTTGATAGGACTCAGAGGAAATCTGTTGATGACATAAGCTGCACAAGACATTCCCTCCGCCCAGAAGGACTTTGGGATACTCTTAGCATGAAGCCAACATTTGCAAGTTTCCGTCAGATGACGGATCTTCCTCTCGGCAACGCCATTCTGTTGTGGAGTATGGGCATGAGTAAGCTCTCTCCTGATGTCATGCTTCCTGCAAAAACTTGAGAACTCACCAGAGGTGAACTCCCCACCATTGTCAGTTCTAAGTTTTTTAACCCGCAGGCCTAGCCGGCCTTCCACCAGCTCCTTGAACTCCACAAACTTTGCAAATGCTTCCGACTTCTCCTTCAGAAAGTACACCCAGACATATTTGGTGTAATCGTCAATCAACACCAACATGTATATGTTGCCTCCAAGGCTTGGGGTGGCAATCGGTCCCATCAAATCACCGTGGATGCACTCCAACGGCACTTTGCACCTTGTTTGCGATTTGTCAAATGGAAGTCGATGAGACTTACCAAACTGACATCCTTCGCAGACATGACCGTCTCCATGGGAGGACAAGCTAGGCAAGCCATTGACAAGGCCCCTAACCGCCATAGCCTTCAATTTGTCCATGCCTACATGCCCCAACCTTTCATGCCAGATGGTCGCGCCATCATTGGTCCTCATCTTATCAACATAGGTACTTGTCGATAAAACGAACTAGTCCTTCACCCGCTTGCCGACGTGAATTACATCTCCTTTTATCTCCGGTTGAGTTTTAAGAAACTTCACTTCTGTTGGGCCAAACAGAACGTGATAACCGGCATCGACCGCATTGGTCACAGAGAAGAGATTTTTCTTCATACCAGACACGTGATAAACACTCCTCAACATGAGTGGACCCTTATCACTGCTCAGAGAGATGACTCCTTCATGCTCTACTGGATGAATAGAATTATCAGCCGTAATGATAACATTGTTACCTGAGAAAGGCGCCAAAGAAGAGAACTTTGATCCATCCCCGGTGAGGTGATGCCCACACCCTGAATCAACAATCCAGTCCTCATCATAGTTGATGGAAGCCAAGGCCTTAACGGGCATCGCCGTTATATTAGACGCAAAAGCTCCTCCCCATCCAACTTCACCAGACTTTGGCATCTCCTTCTCCACTGCATGTCCCGGCTGAAGATTCACCCGGCAATCTTTCTTGAAGTGCCCGGTCTTATTGCATCTAAAGCACCTCGGTCCCTCTCCTTTCTTCTTCCCATCAGACTTAGGAGCATAGCCCCTATCTTGCTGACCTGAAGTGGAGGGTCCATCATGACCCGGCTTCTTCTTTTCCCATTTCTTCTTCTTCTTCCCAGAGAACATCACATCACTTTCTCCCCCGGAGATAGAAACCCCCGCCATCTGTCTAGCTAAACTTTCTTGTGAAGCAAGAAGGTTCTCCAGCTCCAACAACGACGATTGATTTGCCCAACCCTGAACTGAAGTCACAAAGGCAAGATACTCCTTCCGCAACCCGCGGATGATATGCCTCTTCAGTTTTGCCTCAGAGATAGGCTCATCAGGGTCCAACGCAGAAATCTCTGCCGTGAGGTTCTTCAATTTGAGAAAGAAGGTGGAAATAGAAAGATCACCTTGAGAGGCTTTCGCCAACTCATTTTCAAGATATTGTAGCATCGCTACATTTTTCTTATTGAACAACCCATCCAAGGATGTCCAAATCTCAGCAGCAGATTTACATCCGATGATGTGATCAAACAACTCCGGTGAGATAGCCCTTTTGAGAGTGAACTCTGCCTTAGCATTCATCCTCCTCCAAAGTCTCACCTCTGCCATATTATCTCCTGCTGGAAACACCTCTTGTGTGTCTTCTCCGCCAACTACCTCCCATAGATTCTCGCCAAGCAAGTAACTCTCCATACACGACTTCCACTTCTTAAAGTTAGTCGATGTGAGGAGTTCAATACCAAGACCTCTTGCGTATCCACCTTCCATGGCAATCTATGTGGTCTCTTCTTCATAAAGACTATGGCAACTCTAGTTGATCACTGCTTATCCACTCCAGAAACCTTCCTCTGATACCATGTTAAAATTTTTTGAAAGGCCGTTTAGGAGTAAGCAGGAGTTGTATCAACAAGAGTTATAGCCAAACAACCACAATGCCAAAACAGCAACACAAGAAATCTTTATTGAAACAGAACTTCTTTACAATGCGAGGTATACATGGCGAGACATGATTCATAAGAATCACGGAGATGAGAAGAACAAACACACCAAAAACGAAACTGGCGGTCTGCCAAAGCAGAGACCGCACGGACTGCAAAGAAGCTCAGGTCGCCCGGCTTGCTCTGCTGTACTTCCAGACCGCTTGCACAGTCAGACCGCATAAATACCTTGAGACCGCGCGAACAGAAGCAGACAACCTGCACTGCCAGACCGCAATCCCAGACCGCACGAACTGAAGCTTATTGAACTGAACAAAGAACTGAAGCTGTCGCCAGACCGCAACTCTGATCGCCTAACCGCTGAAGGTCGCCTGATCGCTGAGCTCGCTGCGAACAGCACAAGAACACAATAAACCAGTTCGCTGACAGACCGCAGACGAACTGTTTATTCAAGCCACCGGAAATCACCAAGGAAGGAGACCGCACCCTGCTGACCGCAAACCTGCGAACACAACAACGGTTAACTCGCATCCAAGTCGCGTGACCTCAAACTTGAGTCCGCAAGAAACAATCTGGGCTCTTGTTCTTACAGTTCTTGTTAGGAATGACGGGCCCTGCACCCCTATTTATAGGCGGATAGACGGATGTTGTCACCGCACAAACCGGGATACAATAACCGCCCATCAGATCGCGAGCGGTCTCACAAGGCAGACCGCGCGAACACAACACTTGGACAAGATTCAGTCCAAGTCCGCAAGACAGCACTAGCCCGCGCACAAGCCGCGCGGACACAACGACCATCCTTCCTGAGATCGCCAAGACAGGGACGAACATCTTGCCGACTTGAGCCAAGTCGCCAGGACAACCCGAACAAGCCGCCCGGTCACTGCGGTCAACCAAGAACAGGCCGCCCAGAACAAGACCGGGAGAACTCGCAACAGGTCGCCAGAACAAACGACCAAACCAAGAAGCAATCTGGCTGATCGCAGCAGATCGCCAGACCGGCAGGGAGAGATCGCAAAACCAAACCGCCAGAGCACCAGCGTAGGCCGCGCGGTCTCTGCGGTCTCCAGCCTTCAGACCGGCCGAACTCCCTTCCACTTCACTTCAACAATTTCAACACTAGGCTGCAGCTATATATATCTACGCAAATGGCTATAGCCTACTGTTTACATAAATGGCCCCGTGGGCTACAAACAACTTCTACAACAAAACACTCTTTATTTAGCCATATACTCTAGGACTCACGTCAAGGAAGACAGGGGGCGAGGTTGGAGTATCCGATCGGGCAATCTCGAGAGCTGGTAAGTCATCCAGCGGTGCGGGGGCTTCGCGCTGTCCCATCTCCTGTGAATGTTTATAAGAATACCCGTTAGTCACAGAGCTAAGTGGAAAACACATCTCCTCCCTGGATCCGTATCCTGGGAACGAGCTTAAGCACCAAAATTAGATAGCTGAAGCAAGAAAGGTTAGCAACAGGTGTATATATACATAACGACCTTCAAGCAATATTATCAGTTATATATAAATGGAGTGCGCAACTTATATTATCGTTAGTAATCTATCTTGCACACACACACAACAGGTGTTCAAACCCGTACACCAAACCCCGTGTCGACACAGTTTGGACCGTTTTCTTCCAGCAGGGTAGTGAATCCCGCGGGCCTCACCAATGTGGCCATCGATGACAGTGGCCAGTCCTGTCACTTCTGAGCGTAATCGCACCGTATCACCCAGGTCCTCCCATACAACTCGGTGTACTGCTTGGATGTGAGCGACATCCGGCGATTCCGAAATTTAGGCCTACCAGCGGAGGCAAATCAGCGGGTTCGAAGTAGTGATAACCCGCGGTGCACATCTCCCTGTCGCCATGAGTCGTCAACCCTCCCGCACCGGTACGAACGGTCTGCAGGCGTGATCGACCCGCCACTTTCACAACAAACAATTTACAAACAGCTTAAGAAGAGAACAAGTACTTCAGGTCCGCCGCGGCTTTCTTGACTCAACCGGTTACACAACTTTTGGCCGGGAGACGCAGCGGGAGTGGAGCACCTTATTTGGGGCTAACCCTGGAGGAGGTACTCAACTCTTGGTTATCCCCAGCTAAGGTCTCACAGAAGCACGGGAAGAAACATTTGCTAGCGTAGGACCTGGGTTAGCATAGTAAGTATATTATGGTGCAACATAAACTGCAATGCTGAGTAATAAAGCATTTAACGGAAGGGAAGGCCGAAAGCAAGGGGCCGGAATAACTGGACCAGTGCGAAACTGGAGTATTGAAAGAATCGACTGAAAGCAGTAAATACAGGACCAGTACGAGACTGGAGTATTGAAATGAATGAACCGAAAGCAGTAAATACAGGACCAGTACGAGACTGGAGTATTAAAAAGGATGAACCGAAAGCAGTAAATACAAGACCAGTACGAGACTGGAGTGTTGAAAAGAATGAACCGAAAGCAGTAAATACAGGACCAGTATGAGACTGGAGAACATAAATAAATAAACAAGTTAGTTGTCCAATCACTCCATAATCAGGAGGCTTCAGTTTCATCTCCATTCTTAAGAGGGACGCTCTGTTCTTTCTCCGTTCGTAGGAGTCTCTTCTCCGTTCATAGGAGTCTCTTCTCCGTTATGTTCGTCTTAGTTATAGTTCAGGGTTAGCTTAAATGCAATTCACATTCCATAAGACTCCTTATTATTGTGTGTTTTGAGTCCTCAACTTTATTTATCGAGTTGCTATTGAGTTGTAGTATCGTCTCCCGATCGTGTGTTTCGATGCTTTTACTTCAATCGTTTTCTTGAGATAATTGGTGCGCCCACCATTTAACTTTAAATGACTCACATGATTTTGTAATATATTGAAAATAACACGTCAAAGGCCCACAAGTTTTTCCCAAATATTTCAGTTCATTTTAGGGTTTTATTTTGCTCGAAGAAAACTTATTTAGGCTCCTAAAATTATCAAAAGGGTTGATAAAAATCCCAAACTTTGATAGCATTTGTAAAGTGACCTAAACTTGAGCTTATAATTTTTCAAGCATTTTCCAAAGTGGTTTGGGCATTTATTCCTTCAATTAAATATTGTAAAGGCCTTTAAAAATAGTAAACTATTTCCAAAAATTCCCAAACAATTACTGAGGATAGCCCTCTTAATGAGGCACATTTTCATGTTGAAGGTTTTTGCCCCAGGAGCCTAGGTTTGCCTCAAAAAAATCGGGAAGGGGAAGAGGAGTTTGGGGTGCGGATAAGAATATCCTGGGAGCAGGAGGGCGCCGGACCGCGCATCCTTCCCTTTCCCCCACAGCGGATCTGGGCCGATCCGCTGCTGGGGACGCGAATGCTAAGGGGAGGGGCGGGAATTAACAATCTCGCGGACGTCCGATCTCATCAAGGAGATCGGATGGCAGCTGCTGCTCCCCGGCGATGCAGAGGGTGGCGGCCTTTGCCACCGCCGAGAGGTAGCCAGCCGTCTGCCGCCGGCGCCGCCCCCGGTCGACTCGTCGGGGGACGGAGATCACTCCGGTGGTGGTCCGGCGGCCTGGCGCCGCCGGCCACCGTCGTATTTGAGTGGGAAGAGGAGGCGGAGGAGGTGGCGGGGCCTGCATGGGCCATGCAGGCCAAAGCCGCACCACCTCTCTCGCTGGGAGGGCCTCCCTCCACCCCCAGCTGGGTCGCCGGGGGTGGGGCTTACCTCCAGTGGTGGTTCGGCGGCCAGGCGCCGCCGACCGCCACAGGGGGTGGCCGCCGAAGCGGTATAGGAAAAGAGCGGGGGAGGGGGGCATGCGGGTGCCGCCGGAGACCTGTTCTCTGGCAGCCCTGCCGCCTCCCTTCGTCGGAGCGGAGGTTCCCAGGTGGGGAACTGCTCCCCCAGCGCCACCACCGGCACTGGGGTGAGGCTCTCACGGCCAAGCCACCACCCGAGCCTGGGAAAGGCTCGGGTGGCGTTGGCGGTGCTCCGACGATGGGGGAGGGCGGTCGGCATGCCCCCGGGGAGTAGGAAGGGGGAGGGGAGGGCATCCACCTGTAGAGGGGGGGGGGGGGGGGCTCGGGAGGAGGAGGGTCGTCCGACCATTGGGGTGGCAGCGGTGGGTAGGCTTGGGGTGGTTTTCCGGCAAGGTGAGCTGGTTGGAGGGGGGGGGGGGGAGGTATGAGCTCAGAGGGGAGGGGGTGTGTCCCATTTATAGGGACGGAGGGGGGGCCTCCCTCCCTTTTTCCTGATGTGGGACTAAAGGGAGGAGTAGGGGGGAGATATTTCTCCCCCTCCCTCCCTCCACTATCCTAGGGTGGCTGCCCATCATGAGCATAGGAGAGCCCTTCATGGTGGGTGGGTGGGTGGGGTGTGCTCTTGCTTGGGGAGATTCCAAAAAAAGGAATTTAGGGTGTTTTGACCAAAGTCAATCCTAGGGTGGGTCCCCCATGTGGGTCAGGGCCTAAGGGTTCCACTATGATTCACTGAAGTCGATTCTGAGTTTGCTTGCTCCGTATTTCGTAAATTATGTCATGGCGGTCTACGAAGCCTAAAACGAACATATTTCCCGTATGACCTCGGATTAAGTGCAACGAGTTCCGTTGCGCTTGTATTGGTGTTACAAGTCTGACGGAACTGACAGAAGTCAATTTGGAGTACGTTTGGTCATTGTACCCCAACGACTTAGTTGTGACGCACATCGATACTCAAAATGGTCGTTTTATACAAACGACCTCGGATTGAAACATAACGAGTTTCATTACACTCGTATTGATTACACGAGTCTAACGGAACTGACGAAAGTCAATTTGGAGTACGTTTGGTCACTGTACCCCAACGACTTAGTTGTGACGCACAACGATACTCAAAATGGTTGTTTTCTCCAAACGACCTCGGATTGGAGCAGAACGAGTTCCATTACACTCGTATTTATTACATGAGTCTAACGGAACTGGCGGAAGTCCATTTGGAGTACATTTGGTCACTGTACCCCAACGACTTAGTTGTAACGCACAACGATACTCAAAACGGTCATTTTCTCCAAACGACCTCGGATTGGAACAGAAGGAGTTCCATTACGCTCGTATTGATTACACGAGTCTAACGGAACTGACAGAAGTCCATTTGGAGTACGTTTGGTCACAGTACCCCAACGACTTAGTTGTGACGCACAACGATACTCAAAACGGTCGTTTTCTCCAAACGACCTTGGATTGGAACGGAACGAGTTCCATTACACTCATAGTCTAACGGAACTGACGGAAGTCAATTTGGAGTTTCCTAGCACATTATCCCGTAATCGTCACTTTCTACCTTTTGGTGTTGCAGGCCCGCCTCCTACGCATCCTGCTCGTGGTGCTACTCCTACTGCTCGTGCTGATGTGACGGCGCCCCCACCTATTAAAGATGTTACCAAGGAAGTCACCATCGCCGAAAAGGACTTAAGGCGCAACGACAAAGGGGATCATGCTCGCAACGCTCGCCGCCGCTACGACTTGCGGCCTCGCACTTAACTAATATTTAATATGCGTATACAAACATATTAAATATTAGTCTCATATTCTACGATTACCACTACTTTATTTCTAAAGTTTTAATTTCAGCATGTATGTTAATGTGGACTGCGTTTAGCCTGATCTGGACTGCGCTTAGCATAATTAGTGGCTAGGATCTAATGTCTTTTATGAATGGTTATGATGTATTAAGGCTCCACTGTATATATGTGGGTCTCATCTTTTAAAGGAATTAATGCTAAAATTTTGAGAACAAAAGAGAAGAGCTCCCGTGAGAACTCCCGTTCCTGCGCCCTTTAGGGTTCGTGTTCCCCTTCCCTCTCGGCGTGCCGTGCGACGCAGCCGCCTCCCTCGCACTCCGGCGTGTGACTCGCCGCCCCTTCCCCTCCACCTCCGTGAGCTCCAGCTAGCCCGTCTCCTCTCCAGTCGTGGTTGACACGATCGCTCCTCGCCCTCCTCCTCGTGAAGTGCGACCGAACCTGGTGCAGCCCTTCTTCTCTCGGTGAGAGATCTCCTTCGGTGCGGCTCCGTTGAAGGCAAGCGGTACGTCTCCTACGGTGCGACTCCGGCGGATCCTTGGCGTGAGACTCGCCTAGTTATCACCTCGGTTGGGTAACGAATCTCTCCACTTGGTGTGTTCTCTTTTCGTTTTTGGTGGCAAGTTTGCGTGTAACTTTGGAATCATTGAAAGGTTTTATCTCGCTGCGTTGTGCTTGAATCGGTCGTAATAATTTCCGATTTCTTGAGACCTTGAAGGATTGGCAAGATCTAGTTCAAATCCGCGAGGTGATGCGATATCCCTTTCCGATTTGGTGGATTGCGGCAATCCGGAGACCAACCCTTTTGGGAGTTCTTCCGACTACTTTTCGATCGCTGTTTTAGTCGGATCCTCTTGGTACTGACGTTAGGTTTGTGATTGCATGACATCGGGCTAGGTGGTTAGATTCCTACCCAAATACGTTTGGAGAGCGGGATATCGTGAGAGAGTGTCGTAGCCGTGCGCTAGTCTTTCGGAGACTAGCCCGCCGTCAATTTGGTATCAAAGCGAGGTTGGCCAATTTCCTAACTTGGCCACGGTCCGCTCGTGTCTAGATCTCACGTGTGCACCAAATTTTATTTTATTTTTATTTTTCTACAAAATTTAATTTTCTCTTCAAGTGTACGTTGTATGCCCACTAGATCCGGTCACGAATACCACGCTTCGTCCTCGTCAAGTATGGCCGACGAACGACAAACGCCTCCAAACCCCACTGCTGTTGATGTCCTTCGGGATGATATGAATCAACAATTGGGAGAGCTGCGGGACATGTTGACCCAGCTGTTGGCCCATCGAACCCCTTCACCTCCTAGGGGTAATCGTCCAACGAACCGCGCCCCCACTCCACCTAGAGGTCATAGGGCACGACACTACGAGGAAGACGTACACGAGGAGCTACCTCAACGTGATCGACCACCGCCTCGTCGCCAGGAACGAGAAGTCGATCTCACCCGCGCCATAAAGATTAACGCCCCCACCTATGATGGTTTGGGAGAACCCCAAGTCTTCCTGAATTGGGTGTTAGACATGGAGTGCTACTACGAGTGGCATCACTTGACGGACCAGCAAAAGGTCCAAGTCGCTCGGATGAAGCTTACGGGTAGGGCCAAAGTATTTTGGCTAAATGAGGAGCGTCACTTAGGAGTCGTAGACGGTGTCCCTCCGATCGGTTGGGCTGTCATGAAAAATCTCTACAAAGACCAATATGTCCCCGCTTATCATCGCACCCAGATGTTTGATGATCTAGCCACCCTTTGCCAAGGCGAGCGGTCTGTCGCCGATTACATGGGCGATCTGAAGGACAAGATGGTCCGTTGTGAGGTCCAGGAGATGCCCGAGGTCACGTTATCTAGGTTCCGTAAGGGTCTTAGTTACGATATCCAAAGGAAGCTTTTGCGTTACGGTCACACAGACCTAAACACTACATTCAACGCCGCCCTTGATATCGAGAAGCACCTCGCCTCCAAGTCCAAGGCCAAGCACATCTCCTATAAGAGCAAGGCCGCAGCCACTACCTCCACCTCCACCTATAAGGATAAGGGTAAATTCAAGACCAAGGACTCGTCCAACATCGTCATCACCGCTAGGGACACTAGGAACCCGTATGGGGAGCGCATTCCCGTAGGGAAAATTAGTAAGGAAAGGGCCACGTGTTATCAGTGCGGAGTAACCGGCCACTACGCTATGGAGTGCCCAACCAAAACTCGGGCTTTGGCACTAGTTGAGCATACGGATGATGGGCCTGATTATATCTATGAGGCCACAAATGAGTCGGATATAGAGGGCGTACCCAGTGATTTAGAAGACGACCCTCATCTCATGGTTATGCGGTGCATCCTTGCCACCCCTCGCTCTTTAGATGATTGGAATAGGACGAACTTATTCTCCTTGATTTTTAAGAGCGGGGATAAATTATGTAAGCTGATCATAGACAGCGGGAGTTGTATGAACGTTATCTCCGAGGGCGCGGTTACCCGCATGTCCCTAAATGTGGAGCCCCACCCACAACCATACAAGGTTGCTTGGGTGAATAAGGCCTCACTCCCAGTTAGTAAGCGTTGTTTAGTTCCCCTCCGCATCAAATCATATTCGGATCAGGTTTGGTGTGACGTGATACCCATGGACGCTTGCCATGTCCTTGGCCGTCCCTGGTTATTCGACCACCACGTTACTCATTATGGACGATCCAACACTTATGAGTTTTTATTCAATGGTAAGAAGGTGGTTTTGAGGCCCACCCTTCCTAAGGACACGGGTAGCTCATCCAGGGACACCACATTGCCTGCAGAAAAGAAGAGCCTAAGTCTGATTGGGAGGCGAGAGTTTGAGCGTGATTCATTTGTGGACGGCGTGATGTATGCGTTAGTTTGTTTAGCCGCGAGAGAAGAGGTGCCTTTGATGGATAGTTTGCCTATGGAGTTGAGGGACCTTTTGGACGAATATAAAGATGTTTACCCAGTGGAATTGCCATCAGAGTTGCCTCCTATGCGTGATATCCAACACGCGATAGATTTTATCCCGGGTTCCTCTTTACCGAATCTCCCTCATTATCGCTTGAACCCCTCCGCGCATCAAGAATTACAACAACAAATTTCAGATTTGTTATCCAAAGGGTTCATACGCCATAGCATGAGTCCGTGCGCAGTTCCGGCCCTCTTAGCTCCTAAGAAGGACGGGTCTTGGCGGATGTGTGTTGATAGCCGCGCTATCAACAAAATCACCGTCAAATATCGATTTCCAATTCCGCGGTTAGATGATCTACTTGACATGTTAGCAGGTTCATCCATCTTTTCTAAGTTAGATCTACGTAGCGGATACCACCAAATCCGCATACGAGAGGGCGACGAATGGAAAACCGCCTTTAAGTCAAAAGAAGGTTTGTATGAATGGCTAGTGATGCCATTTGGGCTCTCTAATGCCCCGAGCACTTTCTCTCGTATGATAACCCATACTTTCCAGCCCTACCTGGGGAAGTTTGTGGTGGTCTACTTCGATGACATTCTAGTTTATAGCACCTCCACTCACGATCACCTTGCCCATCTACGTCTAGTTTTTTCTACGCTACGATCGGAGCACCTCTACTTAAATTTTAAAAAGTGTATTTTCTATGCGCGAGAGGTGGAGTTTTTGGGATACATCTTTGGCGAAGAGGGAATTAAGGTTGACCAGAGCAAGGTCCAAGCTATTAGGGATTGGCCCGAGCCAAAGACCATTCGTGACGTCCGTTCTTTTCATGGCTTAGCCACGTTTTATCGTCGGTTTATTCGCAACTTTAGTAGTGTGATGGCGCCTATTACGGAGTGTTTGAAGAAAGGCGAGTTCACATGGACTAAATCCGCCCCGCGTGCCTTCGAACAAATCAAAACACTAATGATTGAAGCCCCTATACTTCGGTTGCCCGATTTTTCTAAGGTTTTCGAATTATCTTGCGACGCCTCCGGAGTTGGGATTGGAGGAGTGCTAAGCCAAGATGGTCACCCCATAGGATATTTTAGCAAAAAACTTTCCGGGTCTAAGCTGAACTATTCCAACTATGACCGAGAATTCTATGTGGTAGTACGTAGCCTTGCACATTGGCGGCATTACCTACTCTCCAAAGAATTTGTCCTCTTATCCGATCATGAAGCGCTGTGATTTATCAATTCTCAAGCAAAAATCAGCGCTCGACACGCCAAATGGGTCTCATTTTTGCAAGAGTACACGTTCACGCTGAAGCACCTAAAAGGGACTGAAAATAGGGTCGCGGATGCGCTTAGTCGTGTGGCTCTTTTATTATCCACTATGCAAGTTAAGGTCGTTGGGTTTGAGCGCATAAAAGACGAATATGTTACTTGTCCTGATTTTAAGGACATTTACCTCGAGGCACAACAGGAGTCCCCCACCACTATTTCGGCCTACTTCCTTAGGGATGGCTACCTGTTTTGGCACTCCGGTTTATGCATCCCGGCCTCATCACTTCGACACTTTATAGTTTGGGAGCTTCATAGCGGTGGACTAGCGGGTCACTTTGGGAGGGATAAGACGATTGCATTAGTAGAAGAAAAGTTCTATTGGCCTAAATTGAAGACCTTTGTAGGAAAGATCGTGAGTAGCTGTCGCACTTGCCAATTGGCCAAGGGAAATAAGACTAATGTTGGACTCTACACGCCTTTACCTATTCCTTCCGTCCCGTGGGGAGATCTTAGTATGGACTTTGTGTTAGGGCTTCCACCTACGTTGCGTCGACATGATTCCGTCATGGTCGTGGTAGATAGATTTTCTAAAATGGCTTATTTTGTCCCTTGTAGCAAAACCAATGACGCTTCACATATCGCCAAATTGTTTTTTAAAGAAGTCGTCGGTCATCGCGGTGTTCCAAAATCCATAGTGTCGGATAGGGATGTTAAATTTACTAGTTATTTTTGGAAAACGTTATGAATTTTGTTGGGCACCCGCCTTGTATTTTCCTCCGCCTACCACCCCCAAACGGATGGCCAGACGGAGGTGGTAAATAGAAGTCTAGGTGGTTTATTACGGTGCCTTGTGGATGACCATAAAGGTACTTGGGACTTGGTCCTACCTCATGCGCAACTAGCCTATAATAACTCCAAAAATAGGTCGACGGGTTTGTCACCGAACGAGATAATCCATGGCTAAGGCTCGTGTGCCTCTTGACTTGATACCATTACCGCCTTCATATAAATCAAGCCAATTTGCACAAGATTTCGCTCACCATGTTCATGATCTCTACAAAAGTATTAAAGAGAAATTAACCACTCAATATGATGTCTACCGAGCACAAGCTAACGCCCACCGAAGGCCCTCTAACTTTAATGTTGGCGATTGGGTTTTGGTCCGATTACTCCCGGAGTGGTTACCTTCGGGAACCGTGAAAAAGTTGGCACCTCGGAGAGCTGGCCCCTTCAAGGTAATTAAGAAAATTGGAAGTAATGCCGTTGTTTTAAGCTTACCTGCGGATTGGAGAATTTCTCCTATTTTTAATGTTTCTGATTTAACACTCTATACTATGTCACTTCCACCAACTTCTACATTTTCTTCCTTGAGTGAGTCTTCTTCTACATTATGTGGGGTTGAGAATGAGTGTGCCAAGGATTCACCTGATGACACATGGGTGGGAGATTATACTGTTTTATCTTCAACTGATGCTGACACTTTTGCTAGATCTTTCCATGCTTTGCCATCTCCTGACAGGATTTTGGATGATGAGACGATTAACACACCGGACTGGCCTACACGTCGCTTCTTGGTTCGTTGGAAGGGACGTTCTTCTTCAGATGATTCTTGGGTTCCTGAGCACGACCTGCACCAGTGGGATGCGGACCTTCTCCGACGCTATTTACACGACCACTCACCGGTGATGAGTGCTTTCGACCGGGGGAGGATTGATGCAGGCCCGCCTCCTACGCATCCTGCTCGTGGTGCTACTCATACTGCTCGTGCTGATGTGACGGCGCCCCCACCTATTGAAGATGTTACCGAGGAAGTCGTCACCGCCGAAAAAGACTTAAGGCGCAACAACAAAGGGGATCATGCTCGCAACGCTCGCCGCCGCTACGACTTGTGGCCTCACACTTAACTAATATTTAATATGCGTATAAAAACATATTAAATATTAGTCTCTTATTCTACGATTACCGCTACTTTATTTCTAAAGTTTTAATTTCAGCATTTATGTTAATGTGGTCTGCGTTTAGCCTGATCTGGACTGCGCTTAGCATAATTAGTGGCTAGGATCTAATGTCTTTTATGAATGGTTATGATGTATTAAGGCTCCACTATATATAGGTGGGTCTCATCTTTTAAAGGAATTAATGATAAAATTTTGAGAACAAAAGAGAAGAGCTCCCGTGAGAACTCCCGTTCCTGCGCCCTTTAGGCTTCGCGTTCCCCTTCCCTCTCGGCGTGCCGTGCGACGCAGCTGCCTCCCTCGCACTCCGGCGTGTGACTCGCCGTCCCTTCCCCTCCACCTCCGTGAGCTCCAGCTAGCCCGTCTCCTCTCCAGCCGTGGTTGACACGATCGCTCCTCGCCCTCCTCCTCGTGAAGTGCGATTGAACCTGGTGCAGCCCTTCTTCTCTCGGTGAGAGATCTCCTTCGGTGCGGCTCCGTTGAAGGCAAGCGGTACATCTCCTCCGGTGCGACTCCGGCGGATCCTTGGCGTGAGACTCGCCTAGTTATCACCTTGGTTGAGTAACGAATCTCTCCACTTGGTGTGTTCTCTTTTCATTTTTGGTGGCAAGTTTGCGTGTAACTTTGGAATCATTGAAAGGTTTTATATCGCTGCATTGTGCTTGAATCGGTCGTAATAATTTCCGATTTCTTGAGACCTTGAAGGATTGGCAAGATCTAGTTCAAATCCGCGAGGTGATGCGATATCCCTTTCCGATTTGGTGGATTGCGGCAATCCGGAGACCAACCCTTTTGGGAGTTCTTCCGACTACTTTTCGATCGCTGTTTTAGTCGGATCCTCTTGGTACTGACGTTAGGTTTGTGATTGCATGACATCGGGCTAGGTGGTTAGATTCCTACCCAAATACGTTTGGAGAGCGGGATATCGTGAGAGAGTGTCGTTTAGCCGTGCGCTAGTCTTTCGGAGACTAGCCCGCCGTCATTTGGGGTTACTTTTATTGGGTCCACTAGGGTCTAGTGACCCAATAAAAGTCGGGATGTTACACGCCCAACCCTAACAAGGTTAAGGCTATTTTGGAGATGACCTCGCCGAAGAGCACCAAGGAGGTCCAGAGGCTAACAAGAATGCTGACAGGTCTTAGCCGCTTCCTATTAAAGGCGTGAGTAAAGTGCTCTTCATTTTTCAAGACGCTTCGAAACAACCAGCAATTTGAGTTGTCCGAAGAATGCGAGAAGGCCTACGAAAAGTTGAAGCAGCAACTAATCCAGACACCTCTCCTCCAAAGCCTGAAGGAAGTCGAAGACCTACTCCTCTACATAGGAGTGGAGGCTGAGGCAGTGAGTTCCGTGTTGGTCAGAGAAGAAGGAAGGAAGCAGCTACCCATCAACTATGTGAGCTGGGTGCTCAAGAAGGCAGAGATGCGGTATCCTATCCTCGAGAAGCTAGCTTTCACCTTCGTGGTGTCGACGCGGAAGCTCCGGCCTTATTTGCAAGCCCACTCCATCTGAGTCGTGACCGATCACCCCTTCGAGGAATCCTAGAAGGGGTGGTGCATTCGTGAAGGCTGGCAAAATGGTCGATAGAATCTCTCGATTTCGACATTTCCTTCTCACCTGGGGTGGCGATAAAGGCGCAAGCAGTGACAGACTTCTTGACAGACTTCTCGGGGGAGGCAGATGCAAGCGAGGTCCCTTCAAATCTGATTTCCTAGTAGATGTTCATGGACGGAGCTTCGGGCAAAAGCTCTGTGAGAGTAGGCATCGTACTTGTCAGCCCGCAGTTAACTAGGATCGAGCAAGCGATCGAAATCCTCTTCACCGTCACGAACAATCAAGTAGAGTACGAGGCCGTAGTGGCAGGCTTGCGTCTTACCAAGGAGTTGGGCATCCAATGTAACGGTCTCCCCAGCATACAGCTCGCAAGGACGACCGTCGGCACCCCCAACATCCAGCTCTAAAGGGTTCAGCCTAACCAAATGGGCTGCAGCCCATGCACCCCAACCCCTCTCTGTCCCACCACAGGGCACAGTGGGTTGTTGGAGACCGTAGTCCCTCTTTTCATGAGGAATGGTTCAGTTAAGCGGCAACGCACGAACTTCCCAGGAGGTCACCCATCCCGTGACTACTCCAGCCCAAGCACGCTTAACTATTAAGTTCTTCCACTCCTCATCACCAATTGAGCTAATAGTTAAGCGTGCTCGGGCTGGAGTAGTCACAGGATGGGTGACCTCCTGGGAAGTCCCTGCGTTGCCGCTTAACTGAACCATTCCTCATGAAAAGGGGGACTGCGGTCTCCAACAACCCACTGTGCCCTGTGGTGGGACAGAGAGGGGTTGGGGTGCATGGGCTGCAACCCATTTGGTAAGGCTGAACCCTTTCGAGCTGGATGCTGGGGGTGTCGGCGGTCGTCCTTGCGAGCTGTATGCTGGGGAGACCGTTACAAAAAGTCCAAGATTGCACTTTTTGTAACGGTCTCCCCAGCATACAGCTCGCAAGGACGACCGTCGGCACCCCCAGCATCCAGCTCGAAATGGTTCAGCCTAACCAAATGGGTTGCAGCCCATGCACCCCAACCCCTCTCTGTCCCACCACAGGGCACAGTGGGTTGTTGGAGACCGCAGCCCCCCTTTTCATGAGGAATGGTTCAGTTAAGAGGCAACGCAGGGAATTCCCGGGAGGTCACCCATCCCGTGACTACTCCAGCCCGAGCACGCTTAACTATTAAGTTCTTCCACTCCTCATCACCAATTGAGCAGCTCAATTGGTGATGAGGAGTGGAAGAACTTAATAGTTAAGCGTGCTCGGGCTGGAGTAGTCACGGGATGGGTGACCTCCTGGGAATTCCCTGCGTTGCCTCTTAACTGAACCATTCCTCATGAAAAGGGGGGCTGCGGTCTCCAACAACCCACTGTGCCCTGTGGTGGGACAGAGAGGGGTTGGGGTGCATGGGTTGCAGCCCATTTGGTTAGGCTGAACCCTTTCGAGCTGGATGCTGGGGGTGTCGGCGGTCGTCCTTGCGAGCAGTATGCTGGGGAGACCTTTACATCCAAGACCTCCGAGCTTTTACTGATTCAATGGTAGTCGCGTCGCAGATTCGAGGAGAGTTCGAAGTGCGCGATGTCATCCTGTAGAGATATTTGGTCAAGATTAAATGGTTGATCGGTGGTTTCTAATCCTTTTTCGTCGAACACGTGCCAAGGGAGGAGAATTCAGCGACGGACCGTTTGGCCAAGTATGGTTCGAGGGCTAGAGGAACGATCACCGAGCTGTTTCGACCATCCATCGAAGACGAGGAGAGGATGGAGATCGAGCAGCGGCCTACCTGGATGGATCCGTTCATAGCCTTCCTAACCACCGGTCAACTCCCAGTAGATGGTGGAGATCAAAGGAAGTTCAGGTACAAGGCGGCATATTACCTATTACACAACAAAGAGCTATATCGCAAGACCATCTCGGGCCACTTAGACAGATGCGTTTCAGAAGCTGAAGTACCTCGAGTTCTGGAGGAAATACACAGGAGAGTGCGGTAGTCATTCAGGGACTCGCACTTTAGAGCAAAGAATCCTGAGACACGGTTACTTCTGACCAACCATCCGAAAGGATGCCGAAGGCTTCTCGAAGAAATGTCAGATACTCGGCCGAGACCTCCTGCAACGATTCAGCGTCAGCGCGACCATAGAGGGCAAAGGTGACGTCGAAGGCTTCGCCCTTGTCCTCCCGATCCTCCGACCAGGCGGGGAGGTTGGTGCTCAGAGTCACCTCGTGTGCACAATCCGTCCAGGTCACCAGCGGGCGACTATAGACATCCTGGCCTCGGATGCCTTCGTTGAAGTTGGGGTGGCTATAAGGCTCGCCAGCCTTGGCAGGATCCGCCCTCGCGCTAGGATCCTTGCTCTCCACCTGCTTCTTCTTCCTCGGCGGCTTCTGAACCATCTCTTTACTTTTCCTTTTTTTTCGACGGTCCGGCCTCCTCGCCGGCGACCACAGGGTCATCGGCAACCTGCGACAAGTCGATGGGCTCAGTAGACAACCCCGCGCCCGCCGGAGGAGCTGTCTCCTTCGCCAAGGGGAGAGGCTCGAGCGGAAGAGTGCGAGAAGCTGTAGAATACTTACGGCTTATTAATCTCCATCCCAAGATAAAAGGCGCGTGCATAGGATACTCGCTCAGTAATTTACCTTCACCCGAAAAGATCTCTAGGAGCACGTCTACTCACCTCCGCCAGTAGACCACATCAAAACGCCGACCTCGGAAGAATTCAAGGAGCTTCTCGCGAGGTCCCTCCAAGAAGGGAGTCACGAAGATGTGTTCGTGCGGCTGGTAGGAGGTGCGAGGAATGGGCTCAAAGTCGCCGCTGATGACGACCAGCTGCTCGCCCCAGCGATGATTCTTGATCGCTGTGCCGACCAGCGCGCAAACAAAAGAAGATGACCCCCTTGCCGGTCGCCATGAAGTTGAAGATCCTCCGGAAGACAGAGAGATTAAATGCGATCTTCTCTTCTCGCAAGAAGCAGAGGAAGCAATGATCATCATCATTCCGTTTGAATTGATCTGGGAGGGGCTATCCCAAAGTAGCGCAGAATTTGACACAATTTTGGCCACAACGGTAGTCGCAGGCCGACTTCAAAGTGGCGAATAGGGCATATGATCCCGCCATCTGGACAGCTATTCAGGCACTCGCCCTGGCGAGGAAGCCTGGCAGAGTACCCCGGGGATAGGTACTTATCCGAAAAATCATCTAAGTTTTTTTTGTCGCGTGATCGCCTTTTTGAATGTAGTTGCCGCAAAGTTCTTCGCATGGTTGGCGCGCCGAATAGCAGCCTCGTCGGCCATCTCTAAAAGCAAGGAAGAGAGTGTTGGCGAGTTGAAAAGGCGAGAAGAAGGGAGTACTCGCGCGAAAGAAGGTATTATCGCTGATAGCGTAATAAATACTTACACCCCCCCCCCTATTTATTGGCAGAGTTGAGAGAAGGGAGATTGGCTACCCCGGCGCAACTAGGTATAAGGAGTGGCGAGTAGCATGAGGAAGACGTCATTTCCGCGATATACATCAAAAGTCACCAACCTTCAGCATGCGAGGAACTGCACTAGATTATAGAGCAACTCGTCAAAAACATGTGACATTCCAAGCAACAAATACTTGTCAAATAAATATTACAAGATTAAATGTTTCTTACAAATCGCCAAGAGGCGTTCTACTCAACATAAGCGACGAAGGAAAAAAAGAAGAAAATTTACAGAGGCCCCTGGGTAGTCGCCTGAGGATCAGGAGGCTGAGGATGTCGCCCGACCCAGCCCATGCTGCGCGCACGCTTGAAGTGCTCCAGGGCCAGCGACATCGCAACCTCGCCTTGGCGCAGCTGATCTTCAATCCTCGCCAGCCGACCGACCGAGCCCATGCTCGTCCGCATCCCGACCAGCTCACCATGATGTAGTTGTTGATGATACTCGATCCTTGCGATCCGACGCTCCAAGTCGTTGATGGATTGGAAGCGGGATTCCGCGCCAGCTAGCCGAGTCTCAAACTCTTCCATTCCGGTGACCCACACCTCCAACTCGGTAAGGCGGCAATGAGGCTCGCTTACCATCAGGCGCTCTACCTTCGCCTCCAGCTCAAGGTACGCGTGAGCGACCTTCTCTTGATATTCATGGGGTGCGAGCCGATTAGCATCGATCAGCGCCCCCCCCCCCCCAGCGTATTAGTGTGAGCTGCGATTAGAGACAGAAACGATAATGTGAGCAACAAAATTAGTAAAATAGCAACTATGCGAGGAAAACGACGATTACCAGGACGTCGAGCGCTACGAGATCGTCCCCGCCGAGGACTCCTACCTCGGCGAGGAGAAGGGCTGCGATGATCCCTCCGAGCCGAAGAAGAGACGGTGAGATGCTCCCTGCTCTGAGGCGCATTACCCCGACCGTAACCATCCCATGGTCGCCCTCCCCCTCTCGGGGCGAAGAAGCCCAAAGTCCCACCACGCCGCGAGAACTCCGTCGGATGGTCCAAGGGTGCCGTTGATGAAGATGGGTGATGATCGCCAGGAGGCGGCGGAGGAGGCGGCGGTGGAAGACCACCCGCGAGCATCTGTGAGGTTCTCGCCGAACTAGCTCGCGGGGGAGCTGGCGGTGGAGGAGGTAGATTGCTCGCCAGAGGAACCTCATGCTCACCCCCCAAAGGTCATGAGGTCTCGCCCTTAGGAGGTCTCTGACCAGAAGACGCCGAAGGAGAACCATAATGGATCAGCACCAAACGACCCGATCGCGAACCCGCCCGAGATCCCAACGCGACCATCAACGATGATCGCAAGGGAGGGATATCTATAGTCTCGTCCGGAGCTCCAGTAGTCGGCAGGTCTGCAAATTGACAAAAAAGAGCATCAGAATCTCGCCAGCGACATCAATGTAGCGACAATTAAGGCAGCGCGGGAAAGAATTTTTTTACCTCGCAGGGGAGCGAGGTCAGGGTAAGTCTGGGACCCAGTAGCGTCCACCCCAGGGGTACTTATTGGAGCATCCTGCTGCTTGGTGGAAGGAATGTCGGCGTCCTCCGCGGCAGCAGATTGCTGTTTTTCTTATTCTTGGCGAGTTTCTTCTTCTTTTTGGAGGCAAGGAAGTCAACGAGCTCGATCTGCTCGCGAGTACATTTTTAAGGTGACGTCAACAAGCCGAGAATAGCATTCATATTCTCTGCAGCTTCTTCAGCAGCAGATCGCGTCATCTTAAGCGAGTTGAGAAAAACAGTCCAATAAAAGACCCCCTTCTATAGAGAGAGTCTCAGGGCTAGCCAGACGGATGCCGAATAGTCCTGATACTCGCCCAAAGCGGCTCGTCAAATTGGGGTTGGATGATTCTTTTCGAGCTACTTCGTTGCTCGCAAAGAGCGGGGATTGTGTATAACACATAATCTCCGAGGGTGGGACCCCGTTCAAGCCACATAAGCAGATGGTCAAAGTCAATGGTCAATACAGAGGGCAAGACAGTCGAAGACAGAAGACATCCAAGCAAGCAGAGACATCAGAAGGCATGTGCGAGTATAGTTGAGCATGTGCAAGCTAGCCCCTCATACTCGCTAGGTGGGCGACCATAGAGAGATACTCGCCGAGACAGGCGAGGTCCCCTAAATGTCGTATAATCGCTGGGCAGGGTCAGGGCTATAAATAGCCCCTCTTCCCCTTTGGTTTTCATATAAATAGGACACCAGAGATACTTGGATTGACACCTTTGACTGACCTTTCGGAACCCCTTTTTCGAAGACTTGACCCCCTGAGTTCTGGACCATCACCCTCGACCGTCATCCTAGATACTCTCCAAGTTGGTGCTTTCCTCGTACCCTGCTCGGTCATCTTTGGTTGTGGAGGAGAAGTCTCTTCTGAGCTTCTGGGTACGTGGTGGGACCTCCATGTTGTAGCACCTGAGGTCCTGTTATTGCTCTTCTAGTCCTTTCATCGTTGTCAGTCAAGCCATCTAGTCGGACCGCTGGGCGAGTAGCCTCCGGCTGCATTGATCCAAATTTTGGAGCATAAGATTTTCCTGGCTTCATCAAGACCTTCCAAATATTCAACAAGAGGAAATTTTGTAGTTCTTTTTATTCTTAGAATCTAATGTTGAAAGCTAGAGTGGAGTGAGGATTTGATACCCATTGAAGGCAAAAAAAATTACTCCGCTTTCTAGACTCCGGTACGGAGATCAAAAATGTTCTTCGGGGAGATCCAACGGATTTCCCACTCTCTTTCGGTTTAGATCTCGCTCGTCCCTTCAAAAGACTTGGAATGAAACTATAAGGAGACATGATGTACTTAGGCATCAATGAGTGAGATTCCCCACTCTCTTTCGGTTTTTCTTGGTTGAAGTGTAGAGGCGCGTTTGGGATCTTATGTGATCGTAAAGTACCATTAAAACTTAAAGACAAGATTTATCATACTGGAATTAGACCAGTAATATTGCTCTACGATTCTTAGTGTTGGGCAGTGAATGGTGTACATGAGCAAAAAATGGGAGGTGCGGAGATGAGAATGCTTAGGTGGATGTGTGGTCACACGAGACTGGATAAAATTAGGAATGAATATATCAGGGATAAGACAGGAATGACGACAATTATAGAGAAGATGCGAGAAGCTCGTTTAAGATAGTTCAAACATGTACATAGGAGACCATTAGAGGCACATGTTAGGCGTTGTGAGAGTTTAGTCATTAGACATGTTAAACAGGGGAGGGGTTGACCAAAAAAGACTTGGAATGAAACTATAAGAAAAAACATGATGTACTTAGGCATTAGTGAGACTATGATTAAAAATAGGGCGCAATGGCGACAGAGGATCCATATAGCCGACCTCACTATGGTGGGATAAAGGCTTGAGTGTTGTTGTCTTGTATCTCGCCCGTCCCTTCGTCCACGGGGCAGATCGGCAAGGGACCAGTACTGCGATTTTTGAACGTCCCGAAGGAGAAAATCTCACTCATTGAAGAGTGCTTGCAATAAAAATACTTTTTAATTAATAATAAATTTAAGGGTTTAAAACTTAACTACTTAAGAGAGATTACAAAAATAGCCAAGAATATAAGATAGAAAACTCAGGGTAAGTTGAGCGTCAGATTTTATAAGAGATAATAATTAATGATCTCTAAATTTTTTTTATAGAGATAATATTAATTTATTGTGATGAAAATAATTGGTAAGTGAGACAAATGTGATCAGATAAATACAATGATGTATCTGAAATTTAAAATATCTTTTTTATATCATTTAAATACTGAGAATCGTTTTGATCATTCAGATTTCAGAGGGTATAACTATTGAAACCGACAACCGGTCTCTTGAGTTTGGACCCACAGGGGGTTGTAGCCCGCACCTACTTATCCCTCACTTACACTCTTGGCCGTGGACGGAGAACTAGGAACAGACCCAAGGCTGTAGCGAGGAGGTCCCGTCACACACCCGGAAAATCTCATAGAGCTTCCCCTCCCAAACCAAAGCTCAGTCGGGCACCTTGGAGGGCACTAGCGGTCAACCAAAACTTATCCAGGAGGAGAGAGCCTACAAGATCGGATCTCCTCCAAGGTGCCCTTAAGGGTCTATTTATAGATTCTCTAGTCTGGTCTGCAAATAGCATGAATCCGTCTTTTAATTTTGCTAATCGCACCCCAAATTGGTCTGCTAATAGCCTAACTCCGCTGTCTTGAAGGGCTATTGGCAGGCCACGAAGGGTATCTAGGTAATTTTCCCCTCAAATCCCCCTGGGCGAGTGGTCCACCTCTGGCCCGGACCTCCCGCGTGCCTGACTTCCCGGCACCCGCGGGGCGAGTGGCCCTTGAGGGCCCCCCTCACTCGCCAAGTCGCTATTACATCCACACTACACTTGCGCGAGTGCCCTGCGAGTGATCCGCGAGAGGGGTTGCACCCGCTCAGAACCCCTTATACCCTTTCTTAACTATTCAGAGCCGGGGGCCCTACTCAACAAATACGGGGTTGTACAATAACGTACCGGCAATAAATACCTTCTAAGTCTCGGCGTTAGGGGAAAAAATTGGAGCCACACAATTTCTCTATTTGTTTAAGGTTTAGGGAATATTTATTGTCGAACGGTAAACATAGTGTGTTATGCGCACCAAAAAATTTGATTGAGAGCTATCATTTTGAACAACATTGTTGTGGGTCGATCGACACTCTCGCAGATCGGCCGAGTTGAGCCGTCTTAGCTCTAAAGTGAGTCGAGCTTGCAATCAGTTAAAAAAAAAAAAAGTTAGCTGACAAGAACACATTTTACATGAAAAAACAAAAAATGGTGAAAAACCACGGGGCTGGATCGGTGCCGATCATATTTCACTATATCCTTTGGTGTTACAAGTTGCAGAATGCAAGAAGGTGACATGCCACCACTCATTGCAGCGAGTGCAGAAAAAAATGAGAAAGAGGAAAATCTCTAAAAGTAAAGGAAATCTTCATGAAACCTAAGAGAGATCTTCAAGTCCCCTTCGAAGGAGATCTTCGAAGGGGAAGGAGATCTTCGAAGGCTAAGGGAGATCTTTGAAAGATTCTTCAAACGCTAAAGGAGAACTCTGAGGGTCCGTTCTTTTGGACGGAATTAGCTTTCTGGAATTGGCATTGGCGATTAGAAATCCAATTCTAATGTTCGGCGCAACGAAATTTATGCGGATATTAGCTTTCATGTGAAAACCCATGGCTTTGACTTTAAACTAAAAAAATCAAATCGCCAATTCTTACCTCCGCCCATGGGTTTTACGCGTAATGGAGTGTTTTCGCCAGAGTTTTTCGGCCTACGCACACATTTTTCTCCCGAGCGTGCGTTTTCCTGCAGGGTGTGTGTTTTTCGGTCGGGCACGTGTTTTTCGGTCGGGCGCGTGTTTTTCGAACGGACGTTTATTTTTCGCCCAGGAGGCCGTTTTTTTCGCCAGGGAGCGCGGTTTTTTGCTCGAGCGCTCGTCTTTCACCCGGGCGTGTATTTTTCTCTCGGGCGGGTGTTTTTTGTCCGGTCGGGTGTTTTTTGGCCTGCTGGGTATTTTTCCCCTGAGCGCACGTTTTTCGCCCGAGAGCGCGTTTTTTCGGCCGAGCGCGCGTTATTTGACTCGGGCACACATTTTTTGACTAGCGCGAATGTTTTTCGGTCGGGCGCATGTTTTTCTGCACACCTATTTTGACACGTGGTGAGCATTTATATTTAAATATGTATACACAGATGCACCCTGTAGGAGTTTTTCGCGGCCTACTTGTTTGAGGGCAACAAGTTCTCCTAACGGGTTTCCCAGTAGAGCGGGGCCAAACCACAAGGTGCAGGCATCACTGAAATCCGCCCACGAGGAGTTCAGGCGTTCTCGCATCAGTTGGGTGAACCATAATTGCGTTGGGCCAAGTAGGTGGAAGGAGGCGATGCAGACACGTTCGTCATCCGGCGTACGTTGGTTGGTGAAGATGTCACAACAGGTAAGCCAAGAAGGGGGTTTTCGCGGTCTTCATATATGGGGAAATCCATATGGACGGAACGAGAGTATGTGGGGTATTCCGCACGTGTAGAGGTAGTGTCTACCCGGCTTGTCGAGAGTATATCAACATAGTTCACAATAGAGGAGATGATGCACCCTGTAGGGCATCCAAGCGGACGTTGAGGGCCTCCAGTTTGGATTTCTAAGTCGTGAGCATTGTTTGGAAGAGTTCCACCACTTGGGATAGGAATGGATCACCCTCAGCCATCAGAGAGAACCGCGTTAGAGCTGGGCTCGGGGTCGGATGCAGACCGACGGATGAGCAGGGCTGCGGAACAGTCGTTGTGTGGCGGACTGGGCGGAAGGAGGCGGAAGAAGTGCCGGGAAGGAAGTCGCCGACATTTGGCTCTGATACCAAGGTGTTTGGGCTTCCGATTGAGATCTCGTTAAGGGCCTCGAAGGAGGGGGTTGCGAGGAAGGAGGGATATGTCCCTTCCTAGATCTGGGAGGTGCTATGGCTGGCGGTGAGGAGGCATCGAGCGACTGCAAATTAGTCGGTCGCTGCTAGGTCACGCAAGAGATGGGGCGGGGAGTGTTTCCGTCGGTTAAAGAGAGAGAGGGAGAGGAGAAGAGAGAAAGAGATTTAGGAATTAAAATTGCATAAACCAAGAGGCCTCAACTTGACGGCCAAGTAGAGTGGTTCACCAAACTGCCCCCCATTTGGGCTTACATATGAGAGAAATTTCTGAATTTAAAAGATACCATTAAAATAATGCAAACGACATAAGTAGATAAAAGATAATAAAATATGTCACCAACGTGCGGCCCTAGTGCGGGTCGGGCTCGTCGCGTGTCATAACAGATGTCTTATGCGATATCTTCGAAACTTTGGTTCATGCATCTGAGGATACAAGATGGTTCAGGCATCTGTGTATACATATTTAAATATAAATGCTCGCCACGTGTCAAGATCCCTTTAATCCCGGACTGCGATCTCTAACCGAAGAATTCGCGATCGGGCGAAAAATGCGGTCATGGGCCAAAAAACACACACCTTGACAAAAAATACACGTCCCGGAGAAAAATGCGCGCCCGGGCAAAAAACGCGCATCTGGGCGAAAAAATTGCGCTTGGGCGAAAAACGCGCGTCTTAAAACATATTATGCAATTTAATGCGTTCGGCGCTGACGCATATTTGGAGTTTTATAAAATTATTGTATAATGTCAATTCCAATACTAATTCCATCATTCAGCCGAACAACTTTTGTGTCTCAATTCCAATTCTGTTGACTGAATTCAATCTTACAGCCGAACAACAAAATTGAAATTCTGTACAAAGTCAATTCATGTAGATATTATTTTTCGTCGAAAAGTCAATTCCGTTCAAACGAACGGACCACGAAGGATTTTCGAAGGACCTCTCTCAGGCGAATCATGTTCACCGTAACCACCCGCGGCCGCACCCCAACGGCGGGAGAGGGTGTGGCCGCACCGGGGTGGTGCGGCCCGGTTGGCTTGGCGGCCGCCGCATGGTGGTTGCAGCACGACGGTTCTGCTACCGCTACCGGGCGGCGGTTCGCCGGTTCTGCGCCGATCTCTCCACTTTCTTCACGGCGGGGTTGACTTTGACCCCACCTCCTCCAACATTAAAACTTCTTATTAGTGAGATCTTTTGCATATCAAACATCTTTGCTAGTTCAACATTTGGCATGTCAAATTAAAAATTCGGGCTTGTCTTCACTTCCAGTGTCAAATTAAAAAATATTTTGGCGCATGAGAAAAATGTGCGTGGGGAGAATGAATGACACGGAGAGAAATTGCTCATTCTTCCTGTAGCATTATTAATAATTAATGAATAGGAAGCGGGCAGGAAATGGGGTTAAAATGTGTATAGAGAGGGATAATTGATGGTTGTTGGAGTTGTCCTTCCAAAACAAGCCCGACCGAAACTCAAACGTCCTTCATGTTTCGCCGACTTTTGCCGAAAGCTTTTAAAGGAGAAACTATACTTTTCTTCCTCCCCGTTCAAACCCTTAACCCCCACTAGCTCGGTACGCGCTTCTTCTACTATACTAGAGATCAGATCCGCCCACCCGCTGCAGTAACGCCATTAACTCTCTCTCTCTCTCTCTCTCTCTCTCTCTCTCTCTCTCTCTCTATCCTTTTCCACGAACGTTTCTCTTCCAAATCGTTCGTTTTCTCTCTCTGCTTTCAGCTAGATATTGGATTGTACAAGAGAACTAAACGCTGAATCCGGTCTATTCATGATATTCAACAGCCTGGATATCATGAAGCCTGAGCAGTTCTTCGAGGAGGTGGACAGCGTCGACCGCTTGGGTAAGCAGCGGAAGGCCGACCGAAAGGAGAGGAAAGCGGCGGCGGGGGTGGGGGTGGCGACGATGTCCTCGCCGCCGATGGGAGGGGACGGCGCGAGCATCGAGGTAGCGAAGCGCCCTCGAGGGAGGCCGCCGGGGTCGAGAAACAAGCCGAAGCCGCCGGAAGTGATAACAAAGGAGGCCGACCCGTCGGCATCGATGAGGTCGCACGTGCTGGAAATCGCCGGAGGGAACGACGTCGTCGACTGCCTCGCGCGGTTCTCTCGGCGGCGAAAGCTGGGAATTTGCGTGCTGGCCGGAACCGGCTCGGTGACCAACGTGACTCTGCGACAGCCGGGGCCGGACGCGGAGGCAGCCATCGTGTTTCACGGGCGGTGCGAGATCCTGTCGATTTCGGCCACGTTTATGCCTCCGGCGATGGCGGCGCTTTCTCCGTCGGCAGCGGCAAGTGGCGGCATGTCGATTTCTCTGGCGGGGCCTCAGGGTCAGATTATCGGTGGATTGGTGGTTGGTCCGTTGGTGGCGGCTGGGGTGGTGATGGTTGTTGCGGCGGCGTTTGTAAATCCGACATTTCACCGTCTGCCGCTTGAGGACGAGGTATCGGTTTCGGTTTCGGGCAGCGACCCGGCACCCGAACCCGCCGCGCAGCCGCAGAAAAAACAGCAGTTTCGTGAAGAGGAGCAGCGTTACTACCATCATTTCCATTTACAGCCACCGCATTCTTCGGTGTCGCCGCTTCCGCCGCCCGCTTCCGCTGCAGCGGAATCCGGCGGGATCGGGATCTACGGCACTCATTTCTCTTCAGAAATCATGTGGCCTCCGAGCAGCCGGCCTCCCCATCCACCCAATTACTGATACCAACCTTATCCTTCGGGTTAATCTCTTTCTGTCCCTCGAAATCTGCTCTCTCTCTCTCTCTCTCTAGTTCAAGTAGTTGTGAGCTTTCATCACGAAGAAGTTTTCTTTAAATTTTTAAATCTATGTTATGTTACTGGTTTTGCAGTTTGCTTCCTGTGCTCTGAAGAATGCTTTGTTCTTCATGGGAAAAATATATGCTGGATGTAGGCTCTGTTTTTTTATTGGACTTCTAATCTAGGAGAAAAATATATCATTCTTCTTATATAGTATTATAGAATCGCAATTGTATGCAAAAACATAAATTTAATTATTTGATTTTATGCATATGCTTCGACTAATACAAATTATATATTATTTAATATATATATAATAAAGCCACTGTCATAGAATGTATGCTTGGCATGAAAAGAGAACTTGCTGTGAACATAAAAACAAAATGGGTGCAACTTCTTAGGTGAGGATATCTCTTACAAAATTAAATCCTTGTTTTTACTAAAATGTACAATGTTTTTGTTAGGATGGCAATGTTATCAACAATTGACATAATTAATAATAAGCAATGTGATGCTTATTTTACATCGAGGATTCGTTTGGTGTGACTTTTTTTGCTCCGATGAGTTTTTTAAAAAAATGCCACCGTCGGAGAATAAAATCATTAGTGACATAAATGTAATTGTTGGATGTGATATTTCATGTTAGAGATGAGAAGCATAATATCATCGAAAAATTGAAAACAGTAGTTGAGAGTTTTTTGCCGCTCTGCTCACAAATTTTCAACATACGAACGAATTCATCATTTTTAGCCTTGATTTTGAACTTGTGGCAAAATAAAATGTTAGCTAATAAAATTATTTTTCTAAGGCTGCATTTGGCACGACGGTAGTGCTCGTGAGCGCCATGGTTATGAGCTGTCGTTCGTAAATGTCTGATCTTACCTAAAGAATTTCATTCACTTTTTATATTCAAAACTAGTTTTATTTTCTTGGTATCGGTGAACCTGTTTCCTAAACCTAATCCCTCTCCGGTGCCCAACCACGCCCTAGGCTCGAATGAGACCCTTCTAGAATCAGGATTGATTCTCATTTTATCTAAATGTGCATAATTTTTTTATTAAAGGACAAATATATAAGGATGGTATTAGTGAACCCATTGGATATACTATCCATTTGGATTCAAATGAAGAGGATCTTGGTACCCCCTTCCCAGCATTTACGAATTTACCCTACTGACAATTTTTTTCGATGAGATTGCTGGTGTGCGCCCTTCTTTTCGCAGCAATCACGCACTCTCTTTCTCCTTCCTTCACCGTCGCTCGGTGACCAAGGTTGCACCTCCTTGTTCCCTTCCTTCGCGGCCTCGAAGTTCCGCCATTTTCTATCATCAACAGATATTCGCAGGGGCTTCGCGGCATGATTTGCGGGTAAAGGGAAAAATAAGGACTAGATTGTCCATTTCTTGATCACAAAAGATACGAACCAAGCAATCGTAAGACAAATCTTCCCACCTCCTCCTTCCAAGATCCGTCGTCTGTAGTTTTCTTCCAACTCTTGTTAATGAAGTATTTGTAGCTGTCTCGAAGATGGGAAACAAGAAGGATGATGAAGAGTAAACATCGCCTTCATTAAGGCTCTGTTTTGCACGGCTTTTTGGCTACGGTGAGTTTGTACAAAAATGTCACCGCCATGTATAAAATGTATGTTTGGAATGACAACATTTGTGACCACCGTTGAAAAAGAATACTTGTTTTGAACATAAAAGTGGTTGCAGCTCCTTAGGTGAGGTCGGGCCGTTCATAACCGCCGTGTTCGTGACGCCACCGCCACGCCAAATCGAGCCTAAAACGTTAGCCCACTGGTGGGTTTGTTCAGGAAATGCTTTAAAAATAGGCGGTGAATAGAATGGAGGATAGTAATAAGGAAAATGATCATAAATGTTCTTTTGATTTTAGCTTGACACATTTTCGTGGTTCAACCCAGCCATCATGATAGTTATGCTTGTGCTATCAAATTTGTACTCAAAAAAATGTTCTGTGAATACCGTTTGGTATACTGATATAGGCTTCGTTTGGCGCGGCTTATTTGCTCCGGTGAGTTTGATCAAAAACGTCGTTATAATAGAATGTATGTTTGGCAAGACAAAAATTATGACCGCTATAAAAAAATAAACTATTTTTGAGCATAAAGCGCATCCCTAACGGTGATCCTTTAATTTGTACGTTACACAAACAATTTTCTCGTGATTGAGGCGAAAAAATAAGCATTTGGGACATTTTCTTGTATTTTTTTTCTTAGCCTATAATGTTTATGACCAGGCTCGATAATAGCTAGTTGAAAATAGTAAGCACTAGGCATGCATGTTAGCATATTTATATATTAATTAGCTGTGCCACAAGTTCTTCAATATCCCTGCATACATTTATATGATCAACACAATTGTTCTCTCATTAAACTTCATTGCTGTAGGCTTGTATTTAGTAATAATATCAATCACATGAACATCTCACACATGAATATCAACCCCTTGTAAATTAAGGCTTCGTATGGCGCGGATTATTTGCTCCGGTGAGTTTGGTCAAAAACAACATTTATCATAGAATGTATGTTTGACAAGAGAAAAGTTGTGACAGCTATAAAGAAAATAGACTAGTTTTGAGCATAAAATGTATGAACTTTTTTAGGTGAGTTCGGGCGTTCACGAACGACGGTTCATGACCACGACGTTCACAATCGCCACCACCGCGCCAAACAAAACCTAAGTCAATGTGAAGTCACATGGGATTGTAACTCTATAACATATTCGGATTCTCAACTATGAGTTGTGGTGAGGAAGTTTTTTTATTATTGTTTGGTAGGCCAGTGGCGGTTGTAAACACGGTGGTCATAAACCATAGTTCGTGAGGAACGTTTATCCTCACCGGAGAAACTCCATCCATTTTTATGGTCAAAATTTTTTTTTTTCTTTTTAGTTAGTGGTCATAATCATTCTTATCAAACATATATTTTAATGCCGTGAGTAAAAACACGACCCTAAACGGAGCTGTTGCCATGGTTCAAGTCCGAGGAGTTCCAAAGGTGCCTTGGTTAATTGGACCATAGTAATTTTGCTTTGTGAGAATAGGCGGAGGCCGACTGCCCGAACGAAGGGCTTTTTCAGGAGCCCAAACTCCGCCGCACCGCTCAAGCTAGCTGTTTGGGTCACCGCCATGCCAAAGTCCGACGGCGCCCCAAACAGGGCCTTGACACTGAGGCAGTCGGCAAAAGCAGGGCTTTTGCACGAGGTGCTCGCTTTAGCGATCGATTGGTAAGATTGAGAAACGCTTTTGGATGAGTTGCTCGCGAGGCGATCGATAGGTCAAAGGCTAGTTATTTCACTGAAGATAAATAAGCTCACAAATCGGCGAGGATCTTGTAGAGAGTCACATCGATTCTTCCCTGCAGCGTCCATAATTTTGTAGAGTTTATTTCCAGTTTACAGTGCAGTAATGATGATTCACATAAGGATCGAGTAAAAAAAAAGTGAGCTTTAATTAGATATCAAGTGCATCTTCTATCCTCAATGAGACAACTCTATAAAAATTGAATTCCCAAACACCTCCAGCAAACGCTGCCGACCGTTGGGGACCATAAAAACGTCATAAAAACAGCGACTTTCCACATTCCGGCCCCAGACGAGCCTAGCTCCGTTGCGGCGCACGGTGGCGGTTGGGCATCGCCGAGAGACGGTGAATCTCCCCTGCCGCCGGTTCACCGCGCAACGGTGCATTTGCATGCTATTTTGAATTTTTTTTTTCAAAAAATAAAAAAATATCAGGGGAGCTCGTAATGCATTTGGAGCAGTACGGTTCTCCTCTTTAAATTCTTGTAGCAGAGGAAGATAATGGCGCGAGTACAGCAGTAAGATACCCACGCGAGGACTTGAAATCTCTTTCCGCACTTGCTGCTTGCTGCCTTTCGGGGCGGCGCACACTTGCGTCCGCTGTATTTTTGCGCAGAGAGAGAGTGAATGGGAGGGGAAAACTGGAGGAAGAAGGAAGCCGCGCCTTAAAAGAAGTGAGGGGAGAAGCGGTGTAAGCTTCCAGGTTGCAGGTTCTTTCTAGCACAATACCCACTTAATTTGCCGTGCCGAAGGGGGGATCTCTGTACTTTCCTCATCGGAACCCCTCTTTATCTGAATCAAATCCTCTGCGAAAAGTAAAAGTCTTCTCCACTCTGAAGATTGTAGAGAGAGAAAGAGATATAAATCATGAAACGAAGCAGCCACTCTCCCCACCCCATCTCTCTTTCCATGCTTTTAATGATGGAGGAGCAGAACCTGGCAGTTGGCACAAATGGAGGAGAGGAGGGTAACTTTTTTTTGCCTTGGGGGTGCAAAATTAATTAAAAGAGGGATTGATTCTTACTCCATGAAGGCCGTTCTAAGGTTTGACAGAGGCATGGGCTGCCCAGTCCGGTTACTTCCATTGCGAGGAATAAGAAGGTAGAAAAACATTATTTAAGATATCCTTTTCCACATATATATATAATAATATCTATATCATTAGTTAATAAAAAGGCAATTGTTATCCGCAGATCATAAATGGCTATCTGCAGATCAACTTTTTATAGTTTACAAATTTTAGACTTAATCATTCGATATCTTTGTTCTTCTGAGCAGGGTCTGACAACGAAGGAACATCTCTGACGACCTTCTGAGCACTTCAATGTGTGCATGAATCGTGATTCGTAAAATAAATGCGTGGATAGAGACCGAGTTGAGGAAGAAAGACGATTTCTATACCGTTCATGCGATTTCAGTTTGTTTGGGAGAGAGTAACCCTAGTTATATAAATCTTACCAAACAAACCCTAGCTATCTAAATCTTCCCAAACAATCTGAAATTGCATGAACGGTGAAGAAATCTTTTTTCTTCCTCAGCTCAGTCTCTAACCGTGCATTTTTTTACGAATCACGATCCGTGCACACAATGAAGTGCTCAGAAGGTCGTTAGAGATGTTCCTTCATTGTCGGGCCCTGCTCAGGCGAACAAAGATATTGAATGCTCAAGTCTAAAATTGGTCTGCGGATAACAATTTGAAAACTAGAAAAGGTTGGTCTGCGGATAGCCATTTATGGTTTGCGGATAACAATTCCCTAAAAAAAAGGAGCTATGGGCACATATATACATATTATTATATATTATTTTGCACATATATAATAATATCTATATTATTTTGATGATCACCAAAAATGAGTTACCAATATAAACATCTTAAGTTTATTAGAACACGAATAAGATTATTTTGATGATCCGACTAATGATATATGTACAACCTCTATTCTCTGAGTGTAGGACCTCATCAAAGCCACGTAGACAGAAGTCAAAGTCAATGATCAAATCGAAGATATCAGACAGCTTACCAGGACTATGCAACCCCGGGCGAGTAGTGACTTACTCGCCCCCAAACTGGAGGCAATGAGTAGGCCCCGGAGCTATTCGGGCAGATGCGCGAGAAGGCCCAGGACCTGGACTTACTCGGCCATGGGCGACCTTTAACTACCAACTCGCAGCCTGAGGCGAGGCCTTTACCTACTCACTTGCTCAAGACTTTGCTCAACCATCTCAAAGGAGGCCAGGCATAGTCGCCTATCCCCCCCTCAAGATTTGCCTATAAATAGACCCCCGGGGCACCAGGAAGTACACTTGTAAAAACCAGGGCTTCATCCCCCATATAGGCGAGAATCCTCCCTAGTCAGTGCCTTCCTAGTACCAAGCTCGGTCATTCGTTGGTTGTAGAGGAGAAGACTCCTTTGAGCTTCTGGGTACGTGGTGGGACATCCCTGCCGTAGCACCTGGGGTTCTATTTGTTGTTTTTCAAGCTCCTTCTTCGTCGCTAGTCAAGCATCTTGTCGGACCGCTGGGCGAGTAGCTTCCGACTGCATTGATCCGAATTTTGGAGTCGGGATTTTCCTGGCTTCAACACTTTCGTGTGGTGAGCGTGGATCGTAGCAAAAGGGAGAAAGTCTAGTAAGAAGACGAGATGGTGGTAGTTGGCAACCATGAGGAGGTAGTCGACAACTCGGTCGGAGGCGGCGAGTTTGTGACGTTAGCTGTTTTTGAAGAGTTTGCGCGGCGTCTAGAGGGGATCGTGCAAGCAGCCCTCCAACCTCGCACAGAGGGCACGACGACCTCACCTCATCTCCCGGTTCTGACTGAGGAAGGTGGTTTCCTTCGGTGAGTAGGGAAGGAGCACGAGGAGGAGCCCGAACGACCGAGGAGGTCGCAGTTCTACCCACGGACCTCACAGGGAATCGACGAAATCCGATTCCGCGAGGTGGAGGAGCAGGCGAGGTATTATGGTACTCGCCAATACGGCGAGTATGGAGGTGATACTCGCAAGAGAGAGGATCGTCGCCAGATAGGTGGGAGGAGCACATTCTGTGAGGACATTTTTGTTGCGCCCGTGCCGGAAGGGTTCAGAGATCCCGTGATGAATTACTACTCAGGGAGGGATGACCCTATCCGTCATACCCAATGTGAAGTATCTAGTTGCCTACCTAAATCACCTAGAGGGGGGGGGGGGGGGGGGGGGGGGTGAATAGGTGATCTCTACGTCTTTTGCGGAACTAAAAAAAATAAACGTAAAGCACAGCACACAAAGTAGAACACAGCCACAGATAACACCAGGAATTTATAGTGGTTCCCCGTACTTGGGTACTCCACTGCCGGCCTCGCCAATCTAGCACCACAGCTAGACTTGACTACTCACTAAATCTCAGATCTGAATGATCCTACAAACTCGGAGTCAAACTCCTACAAACTCAGAGAGAACCTCTCTTACAACTCGGAGAAAAACTTCTCCTACAACTCGGAGAACAACCTCTCCTACAACTCGGAGATAACAACTCCTACAACAAATGATAAAAGGTTTTGAACAAAAAGATACCAGATCTGAATAATACAGGTGTTTTCTTCCTTTTTCTTGAATGACTTTTGAGAACGATGTGGAAGAACAACGATCCTTCAAATCTGTCTTTAGCAATCCGAAACGATCCAATAAAGATTGTAGAAACAGAACACGGATCGATCAAATCCTTCTTGATAGAAAACGACAACTCCAATGAGTAGATCGATCTCCAATCGTAGGCGACGGCGAGGCGGCGCTTTTCTCGTTCTTTTGATCGGGAGAGAGATTAGGGTTGAGAATGATTCGAAAACTTGTTTTTAATAACCCAAGAGCGAGCCTATATATATAGGGAAACAATTAAAGGTTAAATCGGCCTTAAATGCACTCAGTATAGCCGTTGGGATCGAAACAGAGCGATTACGAAACGAAGATTTGAAATCCGTCTGTCCGTCATTCGTCGGGATTCGTCGGGAGAATACGGGAACATCCGACGAATTGACTTAGCCACAGGGAAAAACGAGTCAACCTGTGAAAAACACTGTCTGTCACCATTCGTCGGGATTCGTCGGGAGAACACGGGAACATCCGACGAATTGACTTAGCCACAGAGATTTCTTCACAACCCAGCCAAAATGACTTCTGTCAGCATTCGTCGGGATTCGTCGGAATGACCCGAGTCATCTCGACGAATGGACTTGGCTTCAGAATTTTCTTCACTACCCAGCTAAAAGGACTTCTGTCTGGATTCGTCGGGATTCGTCGGAATGACCCGAGTCATCTCGACGAATGGACTTGGCAGATTTTTACTTTTCTTCTGAAAACCTGCTCCACTCCCAAACCTTGAAAGCCTTCAGTTATGAGCACATGAAGTGCACCCCCAAAAGAGAGATTACACATGGACCAACACTTTGTTCTATACAATGAGGGATTACATTGTCTAGAACTGTGTTTGGTGATCCATTGCAACCTGACTTTGGTGAGCACTTAGCATTAAGGCCTGTCATACCACATCTAAACAAAAGTCATTAAATACATACTCAATTCAATTTAGTTCACTAGGGGACACCTTCAAATCCAGGTGATTATGGATACAATACCCAACAATCTCCCCCTATTTGAAGATGTCATAACCCTATGCACTAAATAGAATTGCACAAAAAAAAATATAATTGAATAAAATAGCATAACCAGGCAATAATAATTGAAGAAAGAAATAATGTCCATCAAAACAGAGAGATAAATATAAACACAAAGAAAACAGCATGATTTCAGAATGGGTTCAGCTCATGCTTTATCTTTGTCTTTCTTTCTTTCATAAACCCTTTGCACTGCCTCAGCTTTCTTCTTTTCTTCAGACTCCATTCTTTCAAAGAATGCCTTTGGCTTGGGCCAATACTTGTCAGGAGCAGTCTCTTTGGATCCACCAGTCTTGAAGTGGAGTCTCCTTTCAGTTGTCATTTTCTTGAACTTGTCCCATTCATCCTGACTGTAGTGTTTGCTGACACTGTCATTCTGCTTGCTGACTAGATTGAATGAAGTAAGAATGATCTCTTTTGAAGTGGGACTCCAGCTTTCTTGAAAATTTCTTGGAGGAGGCATATCATAGAATGCCCTCATCTTCTTAAATGGATTAGACCTTTTTGCAGAAGGTCTGTCCCCAAAAATCTTCCTTTTCAAAGATTTCTCAGAAACTTCAGGAACCTTGGAGCTTTCAACCACTGGATCATCCCAGAATTCTTGATAGGTTGAAGCTGGGATATCAGAATCAATGAACTCAGAAACTTCAGCTGGAACTTGAGAGGAACTGGGAGCACTGGATGATAGGGGAACATCTGGCATCTTGTCTACCACAGTAAAGCCAAGCATGCTTGCAACTTCTGGGAAGAGCCAACTGATTGACTCATGAGTGTATCCCTGGACATCTGAAACTGATTGCATAATATTCTCAGTCAACTTTCTTCCATTATCATCCAACTTAGACACTAAACTCTCCTCCCCCTTTATGACATCTTCATGTAGGAGGGTATAGAGCTTACTAAGTTGCCTTTCCATTTGATCATCTAAAAAGTTGAGTCCTTGATCATGAGCAGACTTTAGAATAGAAAGAGCAGCAGATGAATGAAGAACATCTTTACCAACTTGAACTAGATTCTGGAGAACATGCCCTGTAGCTTTATTGGAGTGATCCAAAGCTTTTCCTGCAGTGGTCATCCAGGCTTCTTGATCACTCTTAAATCTTCCCATGTCATGCTTGATCTTAGCCATTTCCTGTCTCAGAGAACTATCAACAGAGTCAATCTTCTTATAGACTTGCTTGATAGAATGATCAAAGTGATCAGTCTGACCCTTAAGCAGCCCTGCTATGGACTTCAGTAAAGAAGAGTTAGAGCTATCACCAGTCTCAATCTCTTCAGGAGAAAATCTATCAGCTACAAAACTTGAGGACTGTGCTTGCTTTTCAAACACAGTTGCCCTAGTTGCCTTTGGAGAAGTGCTCCTATCCACAAGAACTTCTGGAGGAGGCAAAAGCAGCACAGAAGGAAAGACTTCAGGAGGAACACATTCAGCCATGAAGATATCCTCCTGGTCTTTCTCCCCCTCAGGTAGAGACATTTCCTTAGCCAACTTCAGCAAGGCATCAAAGCTGTCCTTCTCCCCAGATTCAGATTGCTCATTGGGAGAGTCTGACAAGAATTCATGATCTTCAGAATGAGAATCAACCATGGCAGGTGATCTCCTGGAATCTTCCATCTGAGGAACCTTATCAAAAACAGCAGCATTCTCTGGGCCCTCCATGTCAAGAGTAGCATCAGGGACAACAGAATCAACATGATCAAGAGGTACTTGATCAGCACCACTTGGAGGAACTCCTACTGCAGCACCACTTCCTGTACCAATGTCTCTTGGGGTTGGAAACTCCCCCTCAACATGTGCAGCTCTGCCCTGAACAGGAGTTGGACTAAGTCCACTCCCCCTGGAGGATTGCCCTGCTTCAGTAGACCTATGCTCATCAGGCAGAAGGGCCTCATCATCACTTACAGCAGTCCTAACTTCAGCATTCCCTGCACCCTTGGGAATTATCCTTTCCCATTTTGAGAAAATGGTTGAGTTGATCTTCTTTGTGTGGTGGATGGGGAGACCTCTTCCAAGATTAAAAAAATCTGGATTGCTAATGTGAAGAAGCAGACTGAGAATTCTTCCAAAATTTGGAGCAAGAAAACTTGCTTTAATCTTCTCAAAGATTACTTCACCAAAATTGAAGTTCTTCCGACAAATTATAGCGATGTGAATTTTGAAAGCTTCTTCAGAGAGGTAGTCATGAGAGCCTACCTTGCATAATAATACTTTTCCTATAATATCACACAGAAGCTTACCTCCTTCATTCATGAACTTTCTTCTGATTTTGGAGCTTTGATCAAGAATGCCACAGAATCTTCTAGCTCTGAAAATATCTTCATCAGACAACTCTTCTGATTCAACTTCAGGCATCCTTAACGAACGGTTGATACCACTAGCCTTCAAAATGATTTTGCAAGACCTAATAGAGCTTTTGATCTTCTTACCTTGACCTGAGATTTTGGCATTGCGATAGAACTCCAGAATGTCCTGTTCTAGAATTTTTGCCGGTTCTTCCAAGACAAAACTGAGCCCGACTGTATCGAGCATCAAAATCACATTCCGAAAATCATCTGAAGCTGAGCGGAAGGCGCCTCTCACCAACTCTCCCCCTGAGTGCAAGCCACCTGAAGTTTTTGGCGTCATTGATGTCGTCGACGTCTTGGAAGAGAAACAGAGGAATCGCGAATGGAGGAGACGAACGGTCGGGAAGGGTTTTACGGAAGGTCTCGTGAAATCATGCGGTTTTCTTTGTTTTTATATATATATATATATATATATATAAATTGAAGTAGAGTGCATACCTGAAGGACGATAAAATCGTATTTAATAGGGAAATGATTCCACGGGTAATGAATTGAGAGGAGTAAAATTTGTCCCGTGAACATCCGTGAAGCTTCATGAAATTTTCTGAGTTAACACGTGAAATCTCGTTCAATTTCGTGAAATTTAAACAATCCCAACTTCAAGAGTCCTTGTTAAGCATTCCAAGTTTCATTTTGAAGAAATTGAATTTGGTTTCGTCTAGAGGCTTCGTAAAAATATCTGCAATTTGTTTGTCAGTATTAACATATAACAAATTTATGTCCTTACTCTCAACATGTTCCCGGATGAAGTGGTAGCGAAGCTCAATATGCTTCGTTCTGCTGTGAGAGACGGGATTATTTACGATAGCAATTGCACTGGAAGAGTCGCAAAACATATGAATGTCTTTGATCTTCATGTTGTAGTCTTGAAGTTGATTCCTTATCCATAGAAGTTGTGCGCAACAACTGCCAGCAGAAATGTATTCCGACTCGGCGGTTGATATTGCAACACAATTCTGCTTCTTGCTGCTCCAGGAAATAAGTCTCCTTCCGAGGAATTGGCACGTCCCGGAAGTGCTTTTTCTGTCGTCTTTGCTACCTGCAAAGTCTGCATCTGAAAAACCAATTAGTTCGCTATCATTACTTCTTGGGTACCATAAGCCAAGATTTGGTGTGCCTTTAAGGTATCTCAAAATTCGCTTTGCAGCAGTATAGTGGGATTCCTTAGAGTTCACCTGATATCTAGCACATACACATGTAGAAAACATTATATCAGGTCTACTGGCAGTAAGGTAGAGCAAGGAGCCAATTATGCTTCTGTACTTGGTTTCATCAAAAGGTTTCCCTTTCTCATCCTTGTCCAGAAACGTAGCTGAGCTCATTGGAGTCCTCATAGAGGTTGCACTCTCCATTCCAAATTTCTTAATCAACTCCTTAGTGAACTTCGTCTGAGAAATGAAGATTCCATCTTCAGACTGTTTCACTTGAAGTCCTAAGAAATATTTCAGCTCACCCATACTGCTCATTTCAAATTTCCCTTGCATAAGTTTAGAAAACTTTTTGCAGAGGTTATCATCCGTAGAGCCAAATATGATGTCATCGACATAGATTTGCACTAGCAGAATCTTGCCTTTTACTTCCCTAAGAAATAATGTCTTATCTATCTTTCCTCTTGTGAACTTGTTCTCAAGAAGAAAGTTAGACAACGTCTCATACCAAGCTCGAGGAGCTTGTTTCAAACCATATAAAGCTTTCTGTAATAAATAAACGTGATTGGGATGTTCAGGATTAACAAAACCTGGGGGTTGTTCAACGTATACTTCCTCTTTAATGTCTCCGTTTAGGAAAGCGGATTTGACATCCATTTGATATACGGTGAAACCCTTGAAAGCAGCATAAGCAAGGAAGAGTCTGATCGCTTCGAGCCTTGCTACTGGAGCGTACGTCTGATCGAAGTCGATACCTTCCTCTTGTCTGTATCCTTTAGCTACAAGTCTGGCTTTGTTCTTTATGATTGTTCCTTCTTCATCCAGCTTGTTTCTATACACCCACTTTGTTCCAATGACATTTTTTTCTTTGGGTTTTGGAACAAGTGTCCATACCTTACAACGTTTGAACTGATTTAATTCTTCTTCCATAGCAATTATCCAAGATGGATCTTCATTTGCCTCTTGGAATTTCTTCGGTTCGACCTGCGAAAGAAAACTCAAATGCATATTCTCGTTAATGGTACCTCGTCTTGTTCTTATTCCTTCATGAGGATCTCCTATGATCTGATCAACTGGATGATCCCTCATGTGTCGTAGCCCGAGGTTCCTTGCATGATTTGGACCAATAGGAGTTTCTTCTGCTGTTGGAGTATCTTCCTCCACTTGGATTGGCTCTTCATCAGGATGATCTTCTTCATAGGTAGTTATTGGGGGGATCTTGATGAAGTGTTGAGAATTTTCTTCAACTGGCTGATCCAAGCTTAAGTCCTGCAGCTTTGAACCTGTGTCTACAGAAGAAATGCTAGAGGAGCTGCCTTGTAGCATGCTCGTCTCATCAAATACAACATTAATAGATTCTTCTACCACTAGGGTTTTCTTGTTAATAACTCTATATGCCCTACTATGGCTACTATAACCTACAAAAATACCTTCAAAGCTCTTTTCACTGAACTTAGTTTTGTAATGCTTTCCATTGTTCAGTACAAAGCATTTACTACCAAAGATTCGAAAATAAGAAATGGTCGGTTTCTTGCCTTTTAGAAGTTCATAAGGAGTCTTTTCATGGTTTTTGTTTATGAGCGCTCGGTTTTGCACATGGCATGCAGTATTGACAGCTTCAGCCCAGAAATATTCAGGTAGTGAAGAGTCACTCAACATGGTTCTGCAAGCCTCAATGAGTGTTCTATTCTTTCTCTCAGCTACTCCATTTTGTTGTGGAGTTCGAGGAGAGGAAAACTCATGAAAGATACCAAGGATTTCACAGAATTCTGTCATAGCTCCAGATTCAAATTCTGTACCATGGTCACTTCTGATTTTGACCACCGAACAGTTAAATTCATTCTGGACTTGCCTGACAAAACTAGTGAAAGTGTCAAAGGTATCTGACTTGTGTTTCAGAAAGAATACCCAGGCAAAACGAGAGTAATCATCTACAATAACCAATGTGTAAGACTTTCCTCCTAAACTCCTAATTTGCAAAGGACCAAACAAATCCATATGGAGCAGGTATAGACACCTGGTTGAATCTTTGCCAATAATGCTCTTAAAGGTAGCTCTTGTTTGCTTGCCTTTTACACATGCATGACAAGGTCTATCTTTACCGCACTTAACATCTGGTGCATCGCGCACTAAGTTTTGAGAAAATAATTTATTAATAGTTTTGAGATTTATATGTGCTAATCTCTTGTGCCATTGGTCAACAAGAGATGCACTATCTTTTGCTAAAAGACATACTGGTGTAGAAGATGATATACAAAGAAAATTTAAACAAAATATGTTTCTACAGCGAATGCCTGATAAAATCGTTTCATGATTTTCAGCCGACTTTATCAAACATTTATCTTTATGAAAATCAACAATGTATCTTATCACAAAGTTGACTTATGCTTATCAGATTATGTTGTAATCCTTCCACATAAGCTACATCGGAAAACGATACATTACCATTAGAAATCATACCATAACCTTTAGTTATTCCTCTGTCTGAACCGCCAAAAATAACTTTTGGACCGTTCGCAACTGGAATGTAGTTTTGCAAGAGGCTTCTTGTCCCGGTCATATGCCGAGAGCATCCACTGTCCAAATACCAGATAAGATTTTTATTGGCCTTTGGACATACCTGCAAAAACAGTTTATTTTGCCTTAGGAGCCCAAACATATTTGGGTCCTTGGTCCCTTGTTAGTTGAGCACCACGATGAATGTTAACATTGCGAGTGGTGTGCCTTGCAACGTTCACTTGTGGTCTCCTAATATACGTTGTATTGAACCAACAATCAACGGCAAAGTGACCAATTTTGCCGCAGCACCAACAGTCGAATCTGTTATACCTTCTTTTTACACTCTCCTGCTTAACTTTTTGAACGTTAGCTCTTGCAGGAGCAGCCCTTTTAGATGAGGATGCCTCATGGGGGCAGCACACACAAGGTGGTACTGTCTTCTTCGGCTTTGGTGCAACAGCCTTCACTTTTGGTGCTTTCTTAGCACTCGGACCATGAACAAATGGACCGTACCCTTTCTGATTAATCTCCTGATAGGGTGCTTGAAAAGTACTATCACCAAAGTTTCGGGGAGGAGCCCATTCCTTATGATCATTCACAGGCGCAAAAGAAATTGGTCGTGTGAAATGACCATAGGAACTCTCCATATCATAAGCATTCGTAGGGAATATAACTCTCTTGAATGCTACAGGCTCTTGATGAGCTTTCCCTTTTTCTTTGGTGGTAGCTTTCTTAGCGACCAAACCATTCTTCTTAGCAATTATGTTTTTAGAAGAATTGCTAGTACTAGCTTCATGCCCTATACCACTTCCTTTTGCCTTAGTGGTAAAAGTACCAATAATCGGCAGAACAGTTTTTGGTTGAGAGAATGCTTTAACCAACTTCTTCTCAGCCGCAAGCTGTTCTTCCAATACATTTATCGAATGATCTCTCATGGCAAGAGTCTCTTCCGAGCTTTTGATCTTGTCTTTCAAGGCTTGGACTTCCTCTTTGAGAGAAGAAAGTTCTTCAACTTCTTTTCTCAAGTTAGATTCCACCTCCTTGAGAGCCATGATCTCCTTACCCTGAGTTTTGACAACCTTTCGGCACTTGTCAAAGCTTTGGAGCATTTTGGTATATTGAGACATGAGCTCAGATTCATCGTCTGAGGGGTTATCCTTTTGTTCAGCCGAAGCATAATCAGAATCAGATAGGATAGTGTGATCATTTACCTTTCCGGTGTATGGGGGTGCTTCTTCATCATCAGACATGGCCATCAGGCCGAAGTAAGCTTCTTCTTCATCACTCGACTCATCAGAGTCACTGTCGCTCAGAGTTTTGGCTTTCTTAGCGACGAAGCTTCTATCTGATTTCTTCTTTCCGTGGATGGATTTCTTGTCTTCTTTCCTTCCACCTTCTTTCTTCTTATAGGGACACTCAGCAATCATGTGCCCTGGCTTATTACAACAGTAGCAAATAATGTCAGAAGAAATGTGTTTGTTCTGTTTGGATTTATACCTGTCATTATTGCTTGAGCCCTTCCTGAGATAATCGCCATCACGACGAGAATGTTTATGATCCGAGGAAGACGGCTTGTTGTTCATGTGCCTTCGCTTGTTCAGCAGTTTCTTAAACTGACGGGAAATTAAAGAGAACTCCCCATCAGACAGTTCGGAACAGGAGGAGCTGGCTTCTGATTCTTCTTCAATATCAGATTCCTTTTCTCTGATCGGTATCACTGCTTTGCTCTTCTTTGAATTCTCTGCCTTCAAAGCTAAGGTTCTTTCTTTGCTTGAAGCTCGATTTACATCCTCTTCAGACTTTCGGATGTTCATTTGTAATTCATGAGACAGCAGCTTTCCGAACAGATTCTGAGGTTCTAGACTTGGCAATTTTCCAAACTCTCTAATGGCCACAATTTTGCTATCCCAGTCTTTCGTTAGGGAACGCAAGAATTTGTCATTTAGTTCACCGTTTGTGAACTCCCTGTCGTAGTTCCTCAGACCATTGACTATTTTGAAGAATCGCTCGTACGCATCAGCAATGCACTCCTTCTTACTCTGCTTGAAAGCCTCATACTCTTGATTGAGTAGAGATCTTCTGTCTTCTCTCACTTCGTCAGTACCTTCCATTAGAACAATCAAGGATGTCCACATTTCTTTGGCTGATTTGCAGTGGATTAAGTTTTGCAACATGGAGTCATCCACTGCGCTTGCAATGATGTTTTTAGCCTTCTTGTCAAGGGCAACAAGAGCAATTTCATCCTTGTTTAAGTCCATCATCTTTTTAGGTACCTGAACCGTGGGATTTGTTGACGAGGCAGTCATTGGCACATGAGGACCTTCTTCCACGACTTGGAAGATTCTGGGATCTGCAGCTTCCATATAAAAACGGACTCTTTCTTTCCACATAGGAAAGTTAGCCTTAGTGCAGATGGGCAATTTCAGAGAGGATTCCTTGACTCTATCCATGGCTAGCTAGCAACTCGAAGGATGGATCCTGTTCAAGGTGTTAACCTAGCAACGAACAACGACCCTCTGATACCAATTGAAGTATCTAGTTGCCTACCTAAATCACCTAGAGGGGGGTGAATAGGTGATCTCTACGTCTTTTGCGGAACTAAAAAAAATAAACGTAAAGCACAGCACACAAAGTAGAACACAGCCACAGATAACACCAGGAATTTATAGTGGTTCCCCGTACTTGGGTACTCCACTGCCGGCCTCGCCAATCTAGCACCACAGCTAGACTTGACTACTCACTAAATCTCAGATCTGAATGATCCTACAAACTCGGAGTCAAACTCCTACAAACTCAGAGAGAACCTCTCTTACAACTCGGAGAAAAACTTCTCCTACAACTCGGAGAACAACCTCTCCTACAACTCGGAGATAACAACTCCTACAACAAATGATAAAAGGTTTTGAACAAAAAGATACCAGATCTGAATAATACAGGTGTTTTCTTCCTTTTTCTTGAATGGCTTTTGAGAACGATGAGGAAGAACAACGACAACTCCAATGAGTAGATCGATCTCCAATCGTAGGCGACGGCGAGGCGGCGCTTTTCTCGTTCTTTTGATCCGGAGAGAGATTAGGGTTGAGAATGATTCGAAAACTTGTTTTTAATAACCCAAGAGCGAGCCTATATATATAGGGAAACAATTAAGGGTTAAATCGGCCTTAAATGCACTCAGTATAGCCGTTGGGATCGAAACAGAGCGATTACGAAACGAAGATTTGAAATCCGTCTGTCCGTCATTCGTCGGGATTCGTCGGGAGAATACGGGAACATCCGACGAATTGACTTAGCCACAGGGAAAAACGAGTCAACCTGTGAAAAACACTGTCTGTCACCATTCGTCGGGATTCGTCGGGAGAACACGGGAATATCCGACGAATTGACTTAGCCACAGAGATTTCTTCACAACCCAGCCAAAATGACTTCTGTCAGCATTCGTCGGAATGACCCGAGTCATCTCGACGAATGGACTTGGCTTCAGAATTTTCTTCACTACCCAGCCAAAAGGACTTCTGTCTGGATTCGTCGGGATTCGTCGGAATGACCCGAGTCATCTCGACGAATGGACTTGGCAGATTTTTACTTTTCTTCTGAAAACCTGCTCCACTCCCAAACCTTGAAAGCCTTCAGTTATGAGCACATGAAGTGCACCCCCAAAAGAGAGATTACACATGGACCAACACTTTGTTCTATACAATGAGGGATTACATTGTCTAGAACTGTGTTTGGTGATCCATTGCAACCTGACTTTGGTGAGCACTTAGCATTAAGGCCTGTCATACCACATCTAAACAAAAGTCATTAAATACATACTCAATTCAATTTAGTTCACTAGGGGACACCTTCAAATCCAGGTGATTGTGGATACAATACCCAACACAATGGTTCGAGGATGTAGCCCCTATTCGAACCATGTCGGATGCCTTCAAATGTAGGTTATTCACTATCACCATCAGAGGGAAGGCCAGAGACCGGTTCCATCAGTTGCCAGCAGGCTCGATCTACTACTTTGAGGATCTATGTCGGGGATTGACGATGCGGTTCGCCACGACCAAGAAGATGAAGAAGGAGGCAACGACCCTCTTCCATCTGGTACAGGGAGCAAAGAAAACTTTGGGGCACTATATCGATCGCTTCTAGGAGGAAGTATTGGACATCCAGGAGGTGGACGACCCCACCTTGCAGCTTGCCTTGACGTTCGGCCTAAGCGAAGGCCTCTTCAAGTTGGAGCTCGGCAGAAATCCTCCCTATTCTTATGACAATCTTATCGAGAGAGCCAACAAGTTTGTTCAGGGGGAGGCTTCTAACCGCGGCTTCTTAGCCAGGCTCACCAAGCTGACCAGGGAGGAGGAGGAAGAAGAAGAGAAGACCCCCGATAGAAAGAAGAGAGAAGAGCCCAGGAGGGCGGAGAAGAGGAAGCCAGAGGAAAGGCGAAGGGAAGAAAAGAAGAGGGAGGAGCCCAGGAAGGAAGAGCCAAGTAGGAACGATGAGAAGAGACTCATCGTGGTTTCGAAGCGTCGGGAAGAAGAAAGGCACTACCAGTTCCCGTTAACCAGCCTCCTTGGAGACCAGCAGGACGGTTTCAGCGTCAGGGTCAGGGAAGAAGATCCCCGGAGAGAAGGAACTTCAACCAGCCGGAGAGGCGTCAAGGAAGAGGAAGGGAGAAAGCAATGACGGTTGCCCGACACGACAACCGGCACGGTCGGAAGAATCAACGGAGGGGGCCGCAGGTGGAGGAGATCCCCCTCTATTGTGATCTGCATTAAGTAGAGGGGCACGAGACGATGGCTTGTCCAGATTTTTGGGAAATCAGGAGGAGGTTGGAAGCACGAGAAGCAGGAGCAGAGCAACGGAGGATAGAAGCCCCCGTCGAGCCTCTGGCGGGGCAAGCCGTCGCTCGAAGGAGGAATGAAGATTGGATCGACCATGGAGGTCGAGGAAACATCACCCAGGGAGGCAGATGAGGAGGAGTAGGGGTGATCCATGGAGGAGCGGGGCTAGGAGCTTCCCGCAAAGGTAGCCTCCATTAGATTTATCGAAGGAGTGTCGCCTCAACCTCGCAGGCACCGCCCCCACTGGAGGAAATCACCTTTTCAGAGGAGGACATGCTGGAGAATGAGAATCTCTTCCATGATTCCCTCGTGATACAGGCAGCAGTGGAGGACTTCACCGTTGATCGAATTCTGATCGATAACGGTAGCTCCGTGAACGTCGTCTTCAAAGAAACGTTCGACGGGCTGGGCGTCAGAGCAGAAAGAGTATGGGTGTCGGATGGTCCCCTCTTTGGCTTCTCATGAGAGACGAAAGAGGTGGAAGGAGGAGCAGATCTCCTTGTAACACTCAGTGGCACCTCCCTCAAGTGTCGCTTCATCATCGTCGACACCCCGAACTGCTACAAGGCTATCTTCGGAAGGCCACTCCTCAATGTTTTCAAGGACGTCCCATCCTTCTACCACCAATGCCTCAAGTACTGTCAGGGAGACGTCCAGGTGAGGATCAAGAGTGATCCAAGAGCCTCCCGCGAGTGTTACCTCAGCGCGGTCAGCACCATCAGCTGAATGGCTGACGCAGAGGAGTTTGAAAGAGTGTTGGGGAGCACGGTCAGGCTGGAAGTAGCCGAGGAGGTGGAAGAGATCGAGGTACTCTCCGAGGCGGGAGTACCTGGACTGTTGAAGGTCGGAGGGTCGCTGAAGACCGAAGAAAAGATCGAGATGGCGGCGTGTCTGCAAGAGAACGTCAACATCTTTGCCTGGAGTGCTGCTGAGATGTCGGGGATCGATCCTGAGGTTGCCTGCCATCACCTCAATCTCGACCCCTCGGCAAAGCCCGTTCGCTAGAAGAAGAGGTCAAGTGTCACCATGTTGGTCGTACCTATCCGGGAAGAGGTGAAAACGTTGCTAGAAGCAGGCTTTGTGTCAGAGATCCAGTACCCAGGCTGGGTCTCGAACATTGTAATGGTGAAGAAGGCTGGGGCAGCTGGAGGATGTGTGTAGATTTTTCGTTGTTGAATAAAAGCTGCCCGAAGGATTGTTATCCCTTGCCTCGAATCGACGCACTGGTTGATTCAGCCGTTAGTTTTTCTGTAATGAGCTTCCTCGATGCATTTTCAGGATACCATCAGATCCGGATGCATCCCCCGACTGCCGTGATGTCTTCTTCATCACTGGTGATAGCTGCTACAACAACAAGATTATGCACTTCGGGTTAAAGAACGCAATGGCTACCTACCAGCAGATGATGGACCATGTCTTCAAGGAGCAGAAGGGGAGGAATCTAGAAGTGTATGCGGACGGCCTCTTGATCAAGAGCAGGAGCGTCCGGGAGCATGTGACCGATCTGGTGGAGACCTTCCAGACGCTCAGAAGATTCAAGATGAGGCTTGTTGGGAATATTGGCCTCAATGTTCCTTTGATTTGAAGAGGCATCACTCACAATGCTAAGTATATATTGTATTTGATAAAATCTATTTTCTCAAGGTTTGTACAGGGAGATGATATTCCATACAATTGAATAGGTTCAAAGGTGTGCTGATTAATCAGCTGAGAAAGTTTCCCTGTCTCAGCTGAACAGTTGAGATGAGGACAGGTGCCGCTGAGAAGCAACATATCTCTACTGAGCTGCAGATAGACAGAATCCGCTAAGAAGAGAAACTGTCTCAGCGGATCCACTGGGACGACAGTTGCTCAACCGCTGAGACTGAAAGCTATCTCAGCCCCACCGCTGAGACAAATTCAAATATTGAAGAAAATAAGTGGCACGACACGCCTTTGGCGTAAACAGCTGTAAAGGAAGATTAGATCCAACCATCTGTTCCCAAGGTGTCAGAGCCTTCCCTTGAGTGTCGTTGGAGATGTGCAGAGTATAAAAGAAGGAGTTAGGGCACTTTTGAAGAGGGTTGTCAAGTGCTAAACAAATTTGCTACTGTTCCATTGACGGCCCTGAACTTCTCATTCTCCTCCTGCTCACTGAACAAGGAAGAAGAGACTGAGAGATAAAGATTGCTCTTCTACAAGAAGGAGCAAAGTGATCCTTCATCCTTCAACTGAAGAGGAAGATCAGATAGTAGCTGGCTCACAAATCATCATCCGATCAAGCTACTAGAAAGCACAGGCTGTGCTAGAACCACAGAAGACACCTTCTCTCTGATGTCTGTTGTAGTAAACATAAACACTCTTTTACTGTAGGGCTATTTGGCCTGAGTTGTATGGTTGTTAGGCCTGAGATTGTAGGGCTATTTGGCCTGAGTTGTAGGGCTATTAGGCTTGAGATTGTAGGGCTATTTGGCCTGAGTTGTAGGGCTGTTAGGCCTGAGATTGTAGGGCAATTTGGCCCGAGTTGTAGGGTTGTTAGGCCTGAGATTGTAGGGCTATTTGGGCTGAGTTGTAGGGATGTTAGACCTGAGATTGTAGGGCTATTTGACCTGAGTTTGTAGGGTAGTTAGGCCTGAGGTTGTAGGGCTATTAAGTCTGAGTTGTAAGGCTGACTGGCCTGAGGTAGGGCTTGGAGCAAGCCTGGGAGATCTTGAAGGATCTGAACTGTAAGCTCTTGTAGCTGAGATTGGAGAAGTTGGCCTTGTCTAACACTCTGTTAGAAAGGTGAAGGGGGAAAGTGGACTACCCATAGACACACTGTCTTGGGGAACCACTATAAACACTTGAGTCTTTTCTGGGTTTGCTTGATTACTAGCTTAGAATAGTTTTAACTATCTATATCATCTAAGTAAAAATCAAAATACCTATTCACCCTCCTCTAAGTGAATTAGATCACATACATATAATCTATCAAGTGGTATCAGAGGGAGGTTGGTCATAAAGGGCTTAACTGTCTGACCAGATCCTACATAAGTATTGTTATTTCTGAATCCAATGGCTTCTAATGGAGTTCAGAAGGAAATGAGTTCCATGTAGCTTCCTATATGCAAAAAGGAAACCTTTGGCATTTGGAGATAAAGGGTTAGGCTGTACATGGAAGCTTCAGACCCTAGGATCTGTTGGATCTTACGGCGCCCTTAGAGGGCAATAATAAAACTCCCTATATGAGATCTCTGGAGTCGAGGATGAAGGATCGCTGTAGCGTAAGCGAGGTAGAAGCGATCGTCCTTCGGATGTAGCGTGACGTAGTCCTCCTCCAGAATTCTCCTTAAGCTTTTTGTGGGAGATCCATCTTTGGCAGCATAACAACACTGGAATTTATGGCACAAGCAACCTCTCTGGGATTGGATAGCCAAAACGAGAAGCAAAGCTCCAATTTATAGAACTTGGAGCTAGCGCCTGCGGTAGTGGCTAGCGCCTGCGGTAGCGTTCGTGTGGAGCGGTTGCTAAACCGTCGGCGGCGTGGCTCTGTGCATGAACTTGAGATATCGCCAGGCGGTAGCGCTAGCGCTGACGGTAGCGAAAACTGTCGGTGGCATGGCAGAACGAACTTTCGTCGGTCAGAGCTTCAAGTTCGTCGAACGGACATTTCGTCGAACGGAGCCAAATTCGTCAAACGAAATTTCAGGATCTATATCACTGTTCAGGAAGGCCCCTTTCTTATCACAAAGCCCTCCACCATTGATCCTACTAGGCAGGTAGGCAATGTTGAAAATGTTGAAGTGGGAGTTGTGGAGTTGGTGGTCTGGGGGGAGACCACGCGGTCTGATCTGACCGCACGGTCTTGCGGTCTCCTCTGACAGTCTGACCTCGTTGGTCTAGTCGCGAGCTTCTCGGCGTGACCACCATTCTTCTCTCCATGGGTGTCGAGGTGAGGCTGCGCGGTCTGGTCGTATGACCGCGTGGCGAGCTAGAGCTATCTCGCGATCTGGTGCTTGTGATCGCGTGGAGGGGGCAGCCCGATCTGGTGGCTGTCCGGGTTATTTGTGGTGCGCGCGGACTAAGGTCTTCTTAATCGCGCGGTCTCCTCTTCTGAGTTCGCATAAGCTGGTCCTTGGCGATCTGCTGGTATATGCGGTCTCCGGTTTGTGTTCGCATGGCGGGTCCTTCGGCGATCTGCTGGTATATGCGGTCACAAGTGGTTGATCGACTTGACGGGCTGGTGCCCTAGTCGGTCTGGTGTGTTTGCGGTCTCTGGAGGAGGTCGGGTGGCGAACACAGGTGGTGAGCATCATGACCGGGCGTGTTGTCATGATCGCGCGACTTCTTCGTGAAGTCGGCGAGCTCACTAAACAGAATGACCTTTTGCTGATCGCGCGGTCTGATCGGTCTGGTCGCGCGATCAAGGGGGCGATGACTCTATCTCATAGGGTGGTGACTGGATCAGGTCTCACGCCTATAAATAGGAGCCACTGTAGCAGCAAAATCATCGCATCAAGTGTAAGCAGAACTCGCGGCTAGTTCTTGCGGTCTCATTTCTTGTGACCGATCGGTCTTGTTGATTGAACTTCTTTTGTGCAGCTTCTCCGGATTGTGCGGGAAGCAGCGGTCATCTCCTTTTCTGAAGGTGTTCGGGCGGTCTCGCGGCTTGCAGTGCGGGTTGCTGGAGTTCAGGAGAATCAGTGGGAGTTCGCAGGGTTCTCTGTTGGTGTTGTTCAAGTCGCTGGCAGGCAGTTTAGGCGGTCTCGTCTTCTAGTCGAGCGAACTACTAGGTCGCGCGGTCAGGCGGTCTCAGGAAGGCAGACCGCTGGTTATTTTTCAGCTTTGTTGTTTTCTCCTGTTTTTGTGTACTGGCGAAATCATGTCTCGCCATGTATACCTCGCCCTGTAATGAAGAATTTGCTTTGATCAATAAAGATTGTGTTTGCTTCATGTGCTTCTGGTTGTTTGGCTTGAACTTTTAGTTATTCTATTCCTGCTCACTCCTAGATCTTGGAAAATTTCACAGGCAAGTCTTACACTAAAATGACAAGGGATGAGATAGCATTGGCTACAATGGATAAAAGGGCTCAAAATATCATAGTCAATGCTATTGATGATTCAACATTCCAAAACTTGGTGCACTGTGAGACTGCAAATGATATGTGGGATACATTGATTGTTTACATGGAAGGGACTGAAGAAGTGAGGAATGATAGGAAATCCCTCCTCAATCAGGAGTATGAAGCTTTTAGGCAGCAAAACCAGGAATGCATAGCTGACTGCTATGAAAGATTCTTCAGAATAGTAAATGAGTTGAGGACCTATGAAAGGACCTTCACTCATTATGAGTTAAATGATAAATTCCTAAGATCTCTAACTAGAGACTGGGATACCAAAATCTGTGCCATCAGGGAAGTGGCAAAGCTGAGTGAAACTCCTCCTCACACTCTATTTGGAAAGCTGCTCTTTTATGAGATGCAGCTGTCTGCAAGAAAGGAAGATGACACCTCAACAAGGGCTCAGGCAAGGGAGAAATCTGTAGCTCTCAAAGCTGACAACTCCAAGAAAAGCAAGGGCAGGATGGTGTCTCCTCCAAGGAGAAGTGCTGAATCTGAAAAATCTGAAATCAGCACCTCAGATAGCTCTTCCTCTGATGAAGAGTTTGTTACCTTCTCAAGGCAGTTCAAGAAGATGATGAGGAGGAAGCAATGGAAGAACAAGCCCTCCTCTTCATCACACTCCAAGAAATACCACAGGAAACCTGAAAGACAGCACCCAAAGGGTGACAGGTATGATTCCAATTCTAGTAAACATGTTTCAAATAACATTATTTGCTAATGCTGCAGCAAACCTGGACATGTCATAGCTGACTGTCCAGCCAAAAGAAAGGAAAAAGGTGATAAGAAACATCATCACCAAAAGGATAGGAAGGGTGAAAAATCCTTCCTAGCAAAGAAAGGAAATGGCTGGAGTGAATCTGAATCCTCAACTTCAGATTTAGAGAATGAAGAAGAAGCCTACATAGGGTTGTTTGCAGCAGAAGAAGATGAAGATTATCCTGCTGCCAAGGTTGGAGTCAGGGACCCTCTATCACACTCAGATAGTGATATAGAGGAGGATGAAGAGGACAATGTTAAGCTAGGCCTCATGGACATCACTGATGAGGAGGACAGTCAGAACATATCTGAAAATGAACAAGTATTAATTCATTCCATATCCTCTTCTGATTATGAGACTGGCCCAGAATCTAGAGGATCTTCATCAATTGATGGAAGTGATTCAGAAGCTGAGGTGGATGTCAATCAATTGATTGACAAGTATGATGCTCTCTTGGAAGCTCTAAAAAGGAGCAAAAAGCTAGCCAAGAGGCAAGCCCAAGAGATTGATTTCCTTAAGATGGAAAAACAAGAATGTACTGAATCTTCTACCAAGATGAATCAAATGTATAGGGAAATTAGCTATCTGAAGGGGATAACTATCACCCATCTGAGCACCATATCCCTGAAGAACAAGGTCATCAAGGATCTTGAGGAGAAGCTTGTGAAAGAAAGAAGCCTAGTGGCTCAATTCTCCAAGCCAAAATATGTGCTTCCTATTATTGACTCCTCTTCTCAATCCAATAGGAGATAACTAAGATTCAATAAAATGGAAGCAGGAGAAGGGAGTGGAGAAAAGAGTAGGGGTAAGGCTAAGCCTCAAACCACCTTTCAAAAGGTATTACTCCCTTCCAACAGGTATTACCATGAAAGCATGTATGGTTACTGGAAGAATGGAAGTACCTATAGGAAGGAAAACACTCCTTCCCATAGTGGAAGAAAGGGAATGAGATTGAGTGCTATGAAGCCTCCCCATGAGGAAATTCAAATGGCCCAACTTGGACCATTTGTATTTGGTACATCAGCCCCTTTATTCAAGAATAAGAAATCAAGCCCTTCTAAGGTTGATTCATCCAAGAACATGACTGCTGTCAAATCAGTGGACATGTCTAATTGCTCAGTGTCTAATGCCATCAAAACTTGCATTGCCCAAAAGCCAAAGCAAGTTGATGCCATTAATACAAATACCACTAAGCATGTCCACAGATTGACTTTCAGCCAAATTCTTGCTGAAAAAAACAAGAGAAAAGTTGATGTCTCTCCTCCTGAACTTGTGGACTGTGCTGCACACCCCTCAAGAAATGTTCAGAAAAGGAGATGCAACATTCATGAATGTTGGTGTTGTGGTAAAGTGGGACACTTTGCCATTGACTGTTGGCACAATCCTAATGTGCCATGTGCAAAGATGAGCCTTCCTGCAAAGGGTGCAGCTAGTGCAAATAGTTCAAGTACCAGCCTCAACCAAATTTGGTACTTGGACAGTGGGTGCTCAATGGCACAATCATAAAGAACAAGGCAAGGCTGGTAGCCAAGGGGTATAGATAGGAAGAAGGGATATACTTTGATCAAACCTTTGCCCCTGTTGCAAGGTTGGAAGCAATTAGGCTATTCCTTGCCTATGCTGCCCACAAGGGGTTCAAAGTGTATCAAATGGATGTCAAATCAGCCTTCCTCAATGGTGGCTTGAAGGAAGAGATGCAGATTTTGTAGGATGTAAAGAAGACAGGAAAAGCACAAGTGGCACTTGTCAATTCCTAGGAAGAAGGTTGATATCATGGAGCAGCAAAAAGCAGACAAGTGTAGCTATTTCCACTGTTGAGTCTGAATACATTGCTGCAGGGAGCTGTTGTGCACAGCTATTGTGGATTCAACACCAGCTAGAGGACTACAACCTCAAGGTAAGTAACTCTCCTCTTTATTGTGACTCATCCAGTGCTATCTCTATTGCTAAGAATCTTGTCTTTCACAGCAGGACTAAGCATATAGAAATAAGATATCATTTTATAAGAGAACATGTAGAATCTCATGATATCTGCCTTGAATTTGTCCCCACTGACAGTCAAGTGGCTGATATCTTCACTAAGCCATTGGATGAGACCAAGTTTAATGCCTTCAAGATTGAACTAGGAATGTTAAATGTAGAATAGTGTAAAACACTTTATTCTTCCAATCTTGATTTGATATAACTTAAAATGTTGACACATCAACCCTATGAGAGACATGATTAGGCATTCAAGTAATCCTATCTCTAATGATTTTAAAGTAGTATGATCAGCTTAACCAGAACAATCTGTTTCAGCTGAGCTTCAGGTTGCACTTAGGCAGCTGGGAAAAGTCTCAGTTCGACGAACTCTTTCCTGGGTTCGACGAACGTCGTGTTTCAGTTCGACAAAATTGCTCCTCAGCTCGACGAATTCAGTCTTCCAGCCAGTTCAGCAGATTTTGTCTTCAGTTCGACGAACTCCAGTTTGAGTTCGATGAACTTAGCTTTATGTTCGTCGACGAACTCAATTTGAGTTCGACGAACTCAGCCTTATGATGTAGTTTCAGATGAACTCAGCTTTGTGTTCGACAAACTCCAGTTTGAGTTCGATGAACTCAGCTTTGTGTTCGACGAACTCAGTTTGAGTTCGACGAACTCATCCTTATGATGTAGTTTCAGATGAACTCAGCTTTGTGTTCGACAAACTTCAGTTTGAGTTCGACGAACTCAGCTTTGTGTTCGACGAACTCAGTTTGAGTTCGACGAACTCAGCCTTATGATGTAGTTTCATTTACACTTACAATTATAAGAGCAATCAAATCCAATTACTAGGTTTAATTTTACCTAAGTCTTAAGCCATATAAATAGCTTAATGATTGATTAAAATATCACACTTTCTTTCAACCTAGCCGGCGAGACAAACCCTTCTCCCCTGTGACTCAGCGACCTGTAACTCAAAAGAAATGGCGCCAAAGATGGCAAAAGAGCTGCAAGAAGGCTATGAAATAGTTAGGGATGGATTCTTGCATGCTCCAGAGGAAATTAAAGCTGTGATTGATCTTCTATCTGCCCAAGGTCTTGAATATACCCTATCTGAGCCCTCAACAATCCTCAAAACAGAAGTTCTGGAATTATTCTCCAGTGCTAAGCTGTCCTCCTCAAAGTCAACCATTAAGGTAAAGATAGGAAGTGGGAGGATAAAGATATCCCATAAGAAAATTGAAAAGGCTCTTCAACTGCCCTCCTGCAGTAAAGAAGAAGAGGATGATGTCTCTGAGGAAGACAAAGTCAATGCCTTACAGTGGTGTGCCTACTCTGATGCCAAACTTGGCTCTCTTAAGAGGAAGTTCTTCAACCAAAGAGGCAAATTGCTCTCAGACATAGTTGGGAAGGCCATATTGTGCAAACCAAGCTCTCATGACACAATCTCCAAACACATGTTTGAATTGATGTCAAGAGTTATCCTACAGAAGAAGACTTCCTGGGCAAATGTACTGTTTCAGAGAACTATAGAATGTTTGCAAGCCCCCAACCTAGGAAGAATCCTATCTATCTATCTTCTAAACACCTACCCAAACTACTTTAACAAATCCAAAGGATTCAACCTCCATTATCTAAAAAGAATGGATATAAAAACTCTAGACAGATTTACTAGGGTTCTTCCAATGAGCCAACCTTCTCCATTGAAGGAAAAGAAAAAGGGAGTTCTAGTGAAGGAGATGAGGAGAAGAAGAATGATATACTCTAACTCAGAACAAGAGCCAGAAGAAGATATACAAGATCTGGATAATCAAGTTCCAGCAAGCAGTCCTCCACAAAATAACCAAGGAAATAATCATAACACTGAAAGTCATGCAGGCATTAATCCTGAACTAGAGAGACATGATGATGCTGAGATAGTGCATCAAGAGGATAAAGAAGACAATGTCACAACTAATGGAAATATCACCATCTCACACTCCTCCCTTGAAGACAATGAAGACAATGACCCTATTGATCTTCAAGGTGAGATTGATTCAATTATCCTCAACCTAAACAAAAGGTTGAATCAAATCCCTCCTGAACCAGCAGGTTACTGGGAAGAGGATGTGACAAATGTTGATCCTGACTCAGAGGGGGAGCAGCTCAACACATCACCAAATAAGAACAATACTAATGCTCCAAGTGAGGGGGAACAAGACAAGTGTATTGAAAAGGAACAAGAGCAGTTATCAGCTAATAAAGATAATTGAACTCACATTGAGGGGGAGCAAGTCCCTGCTCAGGTTGAGGGGGAGCAAAGTCATGCTCAAGTAGAAAAGGAGCTGAGTCCAACAACTACAACAACTGATGATAATCTCCTCAGCTCTATTAATACCATAATTGAAGGTCATATGCTGTCAGTAAAGACCTATATTGAATAATGGATTACAGTCTTTGAAGAAAGAGATTATGACTGAAGTACATGAAATCAAGGAAGACACAACAATCCTAAACAAACAAATGACCAAATGATTTAATCTAGCAGAACCCACAGTGATTGCTCAGAACACTATACTGAGGTCAATGGACAAACACCTCCAAATGGCAGAGGAAGACATGAGATATGTCAAGAATTATGTAAGCAAGACAAATGAAGTCATAGAACAAGCCTCCAATCACATTGAAGACTTTGTCTGGAAAACAACCACCACTATGCTTGGAGAGTCAGAGAAGATGAAGGATGACCTAAAGGGGGACTTGGAAAATGTTTTCCAAACTCTCTCAGGCTCTGTAGCTGCTGCCTCCCAATCCCTAGAAGGAAAAATAGTTGAAGAATCCAGAAAGGGGGAGGTGGCCAATGCTAAGACCAACTCAGAGTTAGCTCTATAAGTGCTACAGGGTACAAGGATAGCCCTCAATCTTCCTCTACTGGACAACTTCAGCAAAGAAGATTTTGAGTTTGAGGGGCAAGCCAAACTAGCTCAGAATGCTCATCTAGCAAAGAAGAGAAAAAGAGAACATGTGATGCTAGCTGAAGAATTTATGGCTATGCAAAGAAAGGAGCAGGACAATGATCCTGATTTTGAGTATTGGAGTGATGACTCCAAAAGCATTATTCTGAATGCTTGGGTAAACCATGGGAAAATATGCAAAGATATTGACATGATTTACCCAGCTGAAGAATGGATAAAACATCTGGAAAGAAATTCTTCGAGGGACTTGATCTTCAAAGAAAACCTTGTGTTGAAGGACAATCCAAAAAGAATACCTTCAAAATATATTCCAAAACCCTTCCTCTATTTCAAAAGACAGGAAAACAAGAAGAAAGTGGCCGAGCTAAAGACTGTTGTTGCCAAAGGGAAGGAAGCTGCTGATGTCAACAAAACTAAAAGTTCCAAGAAAAGGAAAACATAAATTGCCTATGTTAATAAAAGTGGAACTATATCTATGTATTTACTCTTAAACTGAAATGACAATCAAAATTCTGTTGAAATTAAATGTGTATGTTATGGGATAAATTAGTCAAAGCTTAATATTCTCTTTTCAGTACTTTGCTTCATATGGTGTGTGATGCCAAGTTTTTAATAACATACAATGCTGATATCATATTCACTTTGTATAATCTGTCATGATTTTTGTTGGAATGCTTAAACAATGTTATCTACTGGATGTTATGATATCATGAATGCCATATAGTTCATTTGCATGATAAGTCTTTGTTGGCTATGTACTTTAGCATTGAGAATATTCTGCCTTCTCCAAATAGGGGGAGATTGTTGGGAATATTGTCATCAATGTTCCTTTGATTTGAAGAGGCAACACTCACAATGCTAGTACATATTGTATTTGATAAAATCTATTTTGTTTCAAGGTTTGTACAGGGAGATGATATTCCATACAATGGAATAGGTTCAAAGGTGTGCTGATTAATCAGCTGAGAAAGTTTCCCTGTGTTGGGGAAATGATTTATCTTAACCCCTAGAATTAAAAAGAAAATAAATTCTAAGTATAAAAAATTAGGCTAAGTAAATATGCGTCGAATAGTATTCGACGCAACGTCGAAATATAGTCGACGTTTCTCTCAAGATGAGTCGAAGTAACTCTTAGAAGAATTCGACGTAATCATAGTCGATGTACCTCTGACTTCTAGTCGACGCATTTAATAAAGTCGACTCACCTTAGTCGACGCACATTCCTTATTCTCCTCTCGACGTCCAGCCGGGATGAAATCGACGTTTACGTCGAATAGTAATCGACGCACGTCGATATCTATAAGTAATTCAAAAATACGCCAGATCTCTTTCCTTTTTTCTGTAGATCTGATTTTTATGGAATGATATTATTCTTTTATAGCCGTTCTGAATCAGCCTTTCCTTCTATTTGATTCTTGGCTAATTTGATTAAGATTATTATGGATAATATTTGAAATCAGAATGAATTCTTTTCCTTCTACAGAAATATTGATTATGGAAACTCTTATCTCTTTCTAATTCTCTGTCTGCTAATTGATTATTCTCCTTTAACAATATATTTTAAACAGAGCTATAAATAAGAAGGAGGTCGACAGAGAATTAAAACAAGTGATCCACCATATACATTTGAAAAAGAGGAAGAGCTCCCAAGTGAAGAGTGAAAAAGCTGAGAAAAGAGATAGTGTGCTGCAGAAAAGAAAAAGCCTTCATCTTCTCCTTCTGAAGCCATTCTGCTGCAAATTCTGAAAGCTCTCACAAAAGAGAGAAAAGCTTACAATCTCCTTCTCACTATAGAAAAGAGATCATATTCACTATACTTGTGCTTCTAATCTTCTTGCTAGGAAGAAGATTCTTTCTTACATATATTGTCTTCTGTTCTTCTACTTGTTCTACTTCTTCTTCTCATTCTATTTTCAATTGTGTAAAAGAGTTTTTAGAATCTCTCTTCAAAAAATTCAGTTGTAGTGGTTCTAAGAGTCTCCTTACCAAAAGACTCAGTTTGGTTCTAAGAGTCTCCTTATCAAAAGACTCAGTCTGGTTCTAAGAGTCTCCTTATCAAAAGACTCAGTGCAAGTTAGTGAATTCCTACCAAAGGGGGTAGAAGAGTGGACTACCCAAAGTTTGGGGAACCACTATATTTCCTTGTGTTGTGCTGTGATTTTCTTCTTGTTATTTTTCTTCTTTACTTGCTTAATTCTTGTTGGTGTGTGGGAAGCTTAAATCTGTGATTATTACACACATATATATATAATTACACAAAGTATTTTTAATCTCTATTCACCCCCCTCTAGAGAATTCTAGTGAGGTTAACTGTGCACTTTCAATTGGTATCAGAGTGAGGTTGATCTAAAAAGGGCAACTCCTTGATCAAAAAGATCCTACCTCATATATATATATATTTTTGAAAACTATATCTTTTCACATGGCACAAATCAAAGATTATGCTTCCACCAGACCACCAATGTGCAACCTTGAAAAATTTGCAGTTTAGAAAACAAGAATTAGGATTTATATGAATTCTATTGATGAAGAATTATTTAATGTTATTTTGACAGGTCCTCCCAAACCTTATAGAAGAGACTCAAGTGGTGAAGTGACTCAAACACTTGTCCCAAAGGCTGAGTGGACAGCTGAAGAAAAGAAGGCAAGAACATGTGATACAAAAGCTGTAAACATTCTTGTCTCAACCCTCTCAGATGAAATCTTTCAAAGGGTTGTTGACTGTGAATCAGCCAAAGAAATATGGGAGGCTCTTACAAAGATGGTAGAAGGAAGTGCTGATGAAAGGAAAGATAGAAAGGCTCTATTGATCTCCCAATATGAGAACTTTCAAAAGAAGCATGAAGAAATCATATCTGAGATGTATGATAGATTCAGTCTGATCATAAATCAATTAAGGAGCCTGGATAGAGAGATCTCTCTCACAGAGATCAATGACAAACTGTTAATGAGTCTCCCAAGTTCATGGGACTCAAGAATATGGGCAATAAGAGATACAAGAGGACAAAGTGAAATCTCAATAGATGCCCTCTTAGGAAAACTTAAATCCTATGAGCAACTACTGAAAACCAGAGAAGAGAAGGAAAGAAGAGGGAGCACTTCAACCTCCTCAAAAGATAGAAACATTGCTTTGAAAGCAACAGAAGAAGAGACCCCTGTCATTGAAGAAGAATTATTCAGCCTCCTGGCCAGGAGATTCAAGAAATGGGTCAGGACAGATGGGTCTAGAAGGAGAGAATCAAAACCAAGGTATGATAAAACTCCTACTAAATAAATCATTTGTTATTCCTGCAAGAAAACTGGACACATTGCACCAGAATGTCTAGAAAATACTGAGAAAGAGAAAGATCTGAAAAAGAAAGATCTCAAGAAAAAGGGGAAGAAGAAAGAAAGAGGTTTCATTGCAGAAGCTTGGAGTGAAACAGATTCTGAGGACAGCACTTCATCCAAAAGTGACAATGATGAGTCTAAGCAAGAAGACCTATGCTTAATGGCTTTTGAAAGCTCAAATGAAGAACATGGTGCTAAATCATGGAGTGAGACAGAATCAGAAGGAAGCATCTCTTCTGAATATGATAAAGAAAATAGCCCTATTCTCATAGAGGAATCCGAGGATAAGGATGAGGTAAGCATTTTTGATGACATAGATTTTCTGTGTGATGATTTTAAAAATGATTTTAAAGGATTATGTTTAGATCAACTAAAAGCTAAACAAGAAATTAAGAATCTAAGAGAACAAATTAATGTCATTAAAAACCAGAGAAATATAGAGGATACCTGTTCTAAAAAATATGAGTTAAGGGCTAACATCAGAGAAAAAGAAATAGAGAGGGCTAAAATAGAAAACCAGCTTCTTAAAAATGAGGTATCCCAAGCAAAAGCTTTTGAAGAATCAATAAAAATGAGAAGCCAAACACTCAAAGAAATCACAGAAAAATAAACAAGAAGACATAAAAATCTTGGACTAGGAGCTGATCCCTCAGCTAGTCTAATTCCATCCAACAAGCCTGCTTGGATGAGCCCTGTTAAATTTACTAAACCCATCAAATCAACAAACCAAGAAGAAGACTCACAAAATAAGGGAGAAGACTTCAAGGAAATAAACCAATTTGATGAAACATCATACTATTCAGCTGATGACTCTCAAACTTCTTCTGAGAAGGTAACTAGGCCAAGAGAAACAACTCATAAAGAAATAAAATCAGAAAAAGGGGAAAATAAAGTTTGTGAAAACACAATTGCGTCGACTTCATATCGACGCATGAATGATAGTGCGTCGAATTCCACTCGACGCAATCTCTCAGATGCTTCGACCTCAATTCGACGCTTGAATAAAAGTACATCGACTTCAAATCGACGCAACTTCTTCCATGCATCGATTCCAGATCAACGCAATCTGGAGAAAGCACCGAATATAAATCGACGCAACTATCAACATACGTCAAATAGATATCGACGCTTACAAACTCAGAGCAACATAAAGACAGAACACTTCCATCCTCCAAAAACCTTCCATCTTAACCCTCATTCAGGACTCATTCATCCTGATCATAATTTCTATCCTAGTCAAAACTTTTATCCTAATCAAAATTTTTATCCTAATCAGAAGGTTTATCCTAATCAACACCACTATCTCTCTCTAAACTCAAAATCCCATAATCTTAAGATAGTCAGATGTTATATATGCAATAAAACTGGCCACATTGCCAAACAATGTTGGTACAATCAATCTAATTATAAAAATTAGTCCAAGACTGTCTTAGAAAACATTAAGAGCAGGAAGAAATAATCTCTCAAGGGAAAACCCAAAATTTCTCAGGAAAATAAAAGTCACGTCAATTTTATAATCAACGCACCGTCGATAAATATCAATAACAACTTAAATCGACGCATGCGTCGACTCCAATCGACGTATACGTCGATATGAAACCCTAACATCTTACCTCAGACTGTATCGACGCTTACGTCGAATTCCACTCGACGTAACGCCAACTTCATGAAAAAGAGCGGCAATACTAAAATATTTTCGGTCACATCCACTGTAGTACCGAATATGCCTCGAATTGTGTCTCATTTCAACGTTTCACCTGACTCAAATAGACTCTTCAGTTAGAAATCCTCTCGCACTCTGCATCTTTCATCCTTCTTACCTCTCAGTCCAGCCATATCTTCCTCTTTCTCACTGACCTACAATGGCTCCTAAGATAAACTCTGGGTTCGACATTGACCTCGAATCCTTCCAAGCCACCGCAGAAAATTATAAGAGCATCATAGCTCTCTTCACTGAAGCTGGTCTGGATAAGCTCATCTTCACAAGATGCAAGCTCCTGGAGACAGAACTCACAGAGCTGATGACTCATGTTCAGATATCTGAACAAGGTGAAATCACAGGAACAATCCATGAGACACCTGTCTCAATTTCTGCAGAACACATTAGGACCGCCTTTGATCTACCATCAGGTACAATCAAATATTATCCTTGTTCAAATAGGGAAAGCAAATCATTTTCTAAAGAATAACTAAAATAATTCCCCTATCAGGTGATGAACCTATGGAACTTACCTCTGATGAAATAAAGAATTTATTAATCACCATGAAGTTCTCCAAAGATAGACCAATCCACCTGAAGAAAATAGACTTCTCTGAGGAGTATAGACTGTTGGCAGACATAGTAGGGAAGATATTATTATGTAAGATCTCTGCCCATGATGTAGTGCCCAAGCAGCAACTAAACATTATGTGGGCCCTTGTGCTGAAGAAGAAGGTAGACTGGGCAAGCTGCCTGCTCAAAATGATAGGCTATAAATATTCTCACAAAGAGAATGCCTACATGAGAATTATGAGCCAAGTTCTCTTCCACTCCTTCCCTGACCTATGCAAGTCAAAAGGAATTCCCATCCCTCCAGGCAAAAGGATGTCCATTGCTCTCTTCTCAAAATGGACCAGGCAAATTCCCAAGCATGGTGCCATTCCTGAAAGGACTCCTTCTCCTCCTATCTCTCCTGCTCATCCATCTTCTCCTCCTCCTCCTCCTCCTCCTCCTCCTCCTCCTCCTCATACAGACATCTCTTCTGTACCACCATCATCCACACCTTCATAAATACCAACCCAATCACCTGCTCAACCCTCCTTTATTCCTCCACCATCTCCATCCAATTCACCTCATCAAAATGATACAGTCCCCTCTTCACCTTCATCACATACAACACCTCCTCCTCCATTGACTCCTCCTCCTCCAACACACTTTGAACCATCTCCATCCACTGACAACCTCATCACTCAGTGTATCCAATCCACAGCCCAAAGATTCCAAGCAATGCTGGATGGGCACTGCTCCAAGATTCATTCCTCCATCTTACACATGCATACCCAAATAGATGGGGTCAGTGCCTCTGTGCAAAGCCTGAAGACCTTTATCTCTTCCTCTAAGGTCACCAGATCTTTCTTAACCTCCTTGACTAAGAAGGTCAAGAAGGGGGATAGGTTAGATGAAGAGCAACTCTCCAGTCATAAATCTCTCTCTCACAAGTCTCTTCCTACTTCAAAAATGATAGTCTTGCACTGCTCAAGACCATTGGGAATGAAGTTGTACCTGAGCTACATAGTGAAGAGCACCTAACAGAGGTACTCAATATAGCAAGAGAAGCTACTCAACAAGTGATTCTATTACAAGGGGAGACATGTAGGACAGAAAAGGAAACTGAGGCTGAAGGAGAGAAAGAAAATGAAGCTGATACTGTGATGGCTGAAGTAGGAGCTCAGGAGCCAGATGCAGTTAAAACAGGAGCTGGAGATGAAAGAGAAATTGAAGAAGAAGGAAAAGGCTCAAAGGAAGCTCCATCCTGGGGGGAGCAAACTACTTTGACTCAGGGGGAGCAAATTGCTGAGACTCAGGGGGAGCTGAGGAAATCACCTGCTACTGAGAAGGAGCAACCCACAAAAGTATTCACTAGGAAAAGAAAAACTCCTCCTACCCCTGAACAATGATGATATACTCTATTTGAACAATTGTCTATGCTTAAATGCTGATCAGTCAACTGAACATGAAATTTGTTTATATAATTTTTTATTCTATCTTCTTCTGATTATTTAGCATACTTCTTCTCTATATGAATGTCTTGATTGATTAAATACTGATAATTTCTCTCTATATAGGGTTAAGACAAATAGGGGGAGATTGTTGGGGAAATGATTTATCTTAACCCCTAGAATTAAGAAGAATATAAATTCTAAGTATAAAAAATTAGGCTAAGTAAATATGCGTCGAATAGTATTCGACGCAACGTCGAAATATAGTCGTCGTTTCTCTCAAGATGAGTAGAAGTAACTCTTAGAAGAATTCGACGTAATCATAGTCGACGTACCTCTGACTTCTAGTCGACGCATTTAATAAAGTCGACGCACCTTAGTCGACGCACCTTCCTTATTCTCCTCTCGACGTCCAGCCAGGATGAAATCGACGTTTACGTCGAATAGTAATCGACGCACGTCGATATCTATAAGTAATTCAAAAACACGCCAGATCTCTTTCCTTCTTTCTGTAGATCTGATTTTTATGGAATGATATTATTCTTTTATAGCCATTCTGAATCAGCCTTTCCTTCTATTTGATTCTTGGCTAATTTGATTAAGATTATTATGGATAATATTTGAAATCAGAATGAATTCTTTTCCTTCTACAGAAATATTGATTATGGAAACTCTTATCTCTTTCTAATTCTCTGTCTGCTAATTGATTATTCTCCTTTAGCAATATATTTTAAACAGAGCCATAAATAAGAAGGAGGTCGACAGAGAATTAAAACAAGTGATCCACCATATACATTTGAAAAAGAGGAAGAGCTCCCAAGTGAAGAGTGAAAAAGCTGAGAAAAGAGATAGTGTGCTGCAGAAAAGAAAAAGCCTTCATCTTCTCCTTCTGAAGCCATTCTGCTGCAAATTCTGAAAGCTCTCACAAAAGAGAGAAAAGCTTACAATCTCCTTCTCACTATAGAAGAGAGATCATATTCACTATACTTGTGCTTCTAATCTTCTTGCTAGGAAGAAGATTCTTTCTTACATATATTGTCTTCTGTTCTTCTACTTGTTCTACTTCTTCTTCTCATTCTATTTTCAATTGTGTAAAAGAGTTTTTAGAATCTCTCTTCAAAAAATTCAGTTGTAGTGGTTCTAAGAGTCTCCTTACCAAAAGACTCAGTTTGGTTCTAAGAGTCTCCTTATCAAAAGACTCAGTCTGGTTCTAAGAGTCTCCTTATCAAAAGACTCAGTGCAAGTTAGTGAATTCCTACCAAAGGGGGTAGAAGAGTGGACTACCCAAAGTTTGGGGAACCACTATATTTCCTTGTGTTGTGTTGTGATTTTCTTCTTGTTATTTTTCTTCTTTACTTGCTTAATTCTTGTTGGTGTGTGGGAAGCTTAAATATGTGATTATTACACACACACATATATATATATATAATTGCACAAAGTATTTTTAATCTTTATTCACCCCCCTCTAGAGAATTCTAGTGAGGTTAACTGTGCACTTTCACCCTGTCTCAGCTGAACCGCTGAGACGAGGACAGGTGCCGCTGAGAAGCAGCATATCTCTACTGAGCTGCAGATAGACAGAATCCGCTGAGAAGAGAAACTATCTCAGCGGATCCACCGGGACGACAACTGCTCAACCGCTGAGACAGATTCAAATATTGAATAAAACAAGTGGCGCGACACGCCTTTGGCGCAAACAGCTGTAAAGTGAGATTAGAGCCAACCATCTGTTCCCAAGGTGTTAGAGTCTTCCCTTGAGTGCCGTTGGAGGTGTGCAGAGTATAAAAGAAGGAGTTAGGGTATTTTTGAAGAGGGTGGTCAAGTGCTAAACAAATTTGCTACTATTCCATTGACGGCCCTGAACTTCTCATTCTCCTCCTACTCACTGAACAAGGAAGAAGAGACTGAGAGATAAAGATTGCTCTTCTACAAGAAGGAGCAAGGTGATCCTTCATCCTTCAACTGAAGAGGAAGATCAGATAGTAGCTGGCTCACAAATCATCATCCAGTCAAGCTACTAGAAAGCACAAGCTGTGATAAAACTACAGAAGACACCTTCTCTGTGTTGTCTGTTGTAGTAAGCATAAACACTCTTTTACTGTAGGGCTATTTGGCCTGAGTTGTAGGGTTGTTAGGCCTGAGATTGTAGGGCTATTTGTCCTGAGTTGTAGGGATGTTAGGCCTGAGATTGTAGGGCTATTTGGCCTGAGTTTGTAGGGCAGTTAGGCCTGAGGTTGTAGGGCTGTGAAGCCTGAGTTGTAAGGCTGACTGTCCTGAGGTAGGGCTTGGAGCAAGTCTGAAAGATCTTGAAGGATCTGAACTGTAAGCTCTTGTAGCTGAGATTAGAGAAGTCGGCCTTGTCTAACACTCTGTTAGAAAGGTGAAGGGGTAAAGTGGACTACCCATAGACACACTGTCTTGGGGAACCACTATAAACACTTGAGTCTTTTCTAGGTTTGCTTGATTACTAACTTAGAATAGTTTTAACTATCTATATCATCTAAGTAAAAATCAAAATACCTATTCTCCCCCCTCTAGGTGAATTAGATCACATACCTATAATCTATCAAGGCTCAACCCGATGAAGTGCGTATTCGGGGCAGTAAGGGGTAAGTTCTTGGGGCATCTCCTCACCCCAAAAGGAGTGGAGACCAATCCTGACAAGGTTAAGGCAATCTTGGAGATGACCTCGCCAAAAACTGTGAAGGAAGTGCAAAGGTTGATGGGAAGGCTGGCTAGTCTTAGCCGCTTCCTGTCAAAGTCCAGGGAGAAGCGATCTTCATTCTTCAAAACACTTCGGAAGAATAAAGGCTTTGAGTGGTCTGAGGAATGCGAGAAGGCATTCAAAAGGCTGAAGGAGCAGTTGACCCAGACACCTCTCCTTCAAAGCCTGAAAGAGGGCGAAGACCTACTCATCTACCTGGGAGTGGGGGCGGAAGCAGTAAGTTATGTGCTAGTCCGAGAAGAAGGGAAGAAGCAGCTTCCAATCTACTATGTCAGTCAAGTGTTGAAGAAGGCGGAGTTGAGGTATCCAATCCTGGAAAAGCTTGTCTTCGCCTTGGTGGTGTCGATGCGTAAGCTCCGACCTTATTTTCAAGCTCACTCCATCTAGGTCGTGACAGACCACCCTCTTCGAAGTATTCTAGAAGGGGTGGAGCATTCAGGAAGGCTGACAAAATAGTCGGTAGAACTCAGCGAATTCGACATTTCTGTCACGACCCATCTCGACAAGAGTCAGAGCGCACTTCGGGCGGGCCGTGATGCCACATGCATGAGCGAACAGGAAACCATGCCTGCTAAGGCGGAAACAGAAATGCTACAAAAGTTTTGGATTTATTACTTTTGAAAAGAATTTAGTATATTTTATAAGTATGCGGAAGCCACAATGAATGATTAAAACTCATGCATTTTCATTAAAAACAAAAGTCACACATTATACTGAAATGATGAACATGCAATGTGTCACAATAGTAAAATGCTATAAGTAAAATGATTTGATACAAGCAAAAACACCATAAGAGTTGTCCACAATACCAGAGAAAATGGCTGACAATAACTAATACAAGAAAAGTAGATCCAACAGTACTAAAGCAAAATACATAGAACCTGCTGACACCGTAATCAAAAAAGAACCTCCAAGAAAAACTGCAGTTGAACGAAGAAAACTCAGGGAGCAGACGGCGCGGTCACGAACCCTAAGGCAAATCCAAACAGAAGGAAAATGCCTAAGAATAAGAAAATAATAGAAAACAAGCTGTAATTTTAAGTACATGCAGAAATAATTCTAAAGTACCAATTAACTCTTGAAACAGGCTAGTGAAACAGGCAGGTAACTGAAACAAGCAGAAACTATCTAGAAATATTAGCCTACTTCGGAGTATAACCTAAACAAGTATTTTTGCAACGACATAAGCTGTAATCTATGAAATGCGTAGGTGTTTATAGTGGGCACACATGGTTCACACTCAAGTCCAAGTGTAAGGCTTACCAGAATAAGAGTATTCCCTGCTTACCGTGACCATGCAATCAAGACGTTGCACCACCTAAACCCTAGTTCCCACGATTTGCTTATGACACTCAAGACCTAAGTGATTCATGTCTTTTCCGAGGAGATTCCTATCACAACGCGACATACTCACGAGCGATAATTCTTGTATTATCAGAGACTGGTAATAAATTAGATACATGAAAGAAGAACTTAAATTCTTGTTTGCAAGCGAGAGGGAATTTCTCCACTTACCTTAAGGTGAAGCCGCAACTACCAGCAACTGCTATGCGGCGCAAGCAAGGACAAGGCTCTATTGAACCTGTTCAGGGATAATCGCAGACGATATTTGATATTTGACAAGCAACAAACCATATGCTAACACATGCAGTTTAATTCGCGAAAACACAATCAGAAGCGGATAAGCAATTTACCTCCCTCAAGGTGAGGGGAGAAGAAGTTACCACAAGGATCGGGTACTTGGCGGCGCTTGAGTGATGAAAACCCTAAATCGGAGAGGGTTCGGAGTGATTCCACCACTAGATCTGATGTGCGGCACCGGAAACGCAAACAAAAATTGGGATTAGGCGGATTTACGACAAACATAAGAGGGACCGATGAAATTACGTCGATCGAGTAGCGAAAATCACCACAAGCATTTAGGGCAAAACTGAAAATGGAAATTTTGGCGGAGATCCTTACCGAAGGAGACCAGATATGGGCTCAAGAGTCCACGAGGAGGGGTTTAGGGCGAAACCCTAGGAGTCCCTTGAAATCCGCCGGCCGAAACGGAGGGGAAGGGGGCTGTCGTCCTCTTTGGAGGAGGAGGAACCACTGTCGTCCCTCAAGAAGCGAGGGAGAAGGCACAACTGGCCGGAGGGAGCGGGGGGAGCTGCAACCCTAGTTGTTGCCGACGGCCTGGAGAGGGAGGGAGGCAGCCTTTGCTGCTGTCGTCGGCCAGGAGGAGGAAGGGAGGCGCAGGCGGCGGCGCAGATGCCGGCTGGAGGCTGAGCAGGCGGCGGCGGCGGCGGTGCACGTAGGAGACGAGAGCGGGAGAGCCGTCCGGGAGTGGAAACGGGAGGGAGGCTTGCGTGCGCACGGGAGCGAGATCGGGGGAGTTGTTGATTGCGGGTTTTGAAACCCTGGACCGTGGGTTTAACATTGGGATAAGTTGGGCTGCGGTTAGAAGGTTTTAGAGGGGGGGGGGGGGGGAGAAATTATTTGTCTAAATTGTTTTTTTTTTATCATTAAATCTTATTTTTATTTTTATTTTTTCTAAGGGTTGTTACAATTTCCTTCTCGCCCCGGGTGGCGATCAAAGCGCTGACAGTGGCAGACTTCTTAGCCATCTTCTCAGTAGAAGTAGAGCCGAGAGAGGAAGTTTCTTATCCACTTCCTTGGAAGATGTTCGTGGATGGAGCTTCGAGCAGGAGCTCTATGGGAGTAGGCATCGTGCTTGTCAGCCCATAGGGAACTAGGATCGAGCAAACAGTCGAGATCCTCTTCCCCGTCACAAACAATCAAGCGGAGTACGAGGCCATAGTGGCAAGCCTGCGCCTCACAAAGGAGTTGGGCATTCAAGATATAAGGGCTTTCACTGATTCAATGGTGGTCGCGTCGCAGATTCGGGGAGAGTTCGAAGTGCGCGACACCATCCTGCAGAAGTATCTTGTCAAAGTAAAAGGATTGATTGGAAGCATTCAATCCTTCTTCATCGAACATGTACTGAGGGAGGAGAACTCGGCAGCGGATCGTCTGGCCAAGTACGGGCCAAGGGCTAGAGGGACTATCACTGAGTTATTTTGACCATCCATTGAAGAAGGGGAGATGATGGAGATTGAGCAGCGCCCTTCCTGGATGGATCCGTTCGTAGCGTTTCTGAATTCCGGTCAACTCCCTGCGGATAAAGGGGACCAGAGGAAGTTTCGATACAAGGCGGCGTACTACTTGTTGCAGGATGGGGAGCTGTATCGTAAGACCATCTTGGCCACCCTGGCCAGATGCGTCTCTGAAGACGAAGTACCTCGAGTGTTGGAAGAGATCCATTCGGGAGAGTGCGGAAGTCATTCTGGGACTCACACTTTGGAGCTGAGGATTCTAAGACATGATTACTTCTGGCCTACTATCTGTAAGGATGCAGATATTTTCTTGAAGAAATGCCAGCTATTTGCCCCCCTTCAGCTGCGGCCGGCCCAGCAACTTCATTCGATCACTGCCCCATGGCCGTTTTCCATCTGGGGAATGGACCTGATAGACCTTTTTCCCTTAGCAAGTGGCCAGAGGAAGTTCGTTCTCGTCATGATCGACTACTTCTCCAAGTGGATCGAGGCCAAAGCTCTGGCCAAGACCACCTCTCAAGTCGTGAAGAACTTCATCTGGGGAGAAATTGCATGTAGGTTCGGGATCCCTCTCGTCATCGTCACCGACAACGGTCCCCAATTTGCCAGCTTGGAGCTAGAAGATTTCTGCAGGCAACTAGGAACTGATCTTCGGTTCATTTTAGTACATCATCCTAGGAGCAATGAGCAAGTGGAGGCCGCCAACAAGTTAATGATCAACCTCCTAAAGAAGAAAGTCGAGAACCTAAGAGGTAATTGGGCAGAGTAGCTCCCTTCAGTTTTGTGGGCTTTAAGGACCACTATCAGCCACAAGGGAAACCCCGTTCAAACTCTCTCATGGGTCCGAGGCTCTCAATTCAGTAGAGTTCGAAGTCAGAAGTCCAAGGGTGGTTGCGGCCAAAGACGGAGACGAAGAATGGTGGATGGAGAATAAGGAAGCTCAAAAGCTATCTCTCGACTACATCGAAGAACTCCGCGACTTGGCCTCAGCTCGGCAAGAGGAGATCAAGCGTCCAATGGCGAGGCACTTCGACAAGCACATCCGCCTCAAGCATTTCAAAGCCAGTGATCTAGTCCTAAAGAAAGTGGACGCGACAGGAAGGTCAGCGGCCGTTGGGAAGCTCAACCCAAACTGGGAAGGGCCCTTCATCGTCCACGAATCGTTAGCTACCAGAGGATATCGCCTGCAGAATTATGAAGGGGAGCTGCTCGGTAATACCTGGAGTGGTGACGATCTGAAAAGGTTCTACCCCTAACAGGAGTATGTACGCCCCTCTTTCCTAAACACAGCTTAGATAAAATCTCCCGCCCCCCTGAAACACGGGATGGTGCGAGTCTTTACTTCTTTTCGTAGCAAAACATTTCAAGAATAATAAAGATAGGTGAGATCGATCTCCACAACAAGTTGGGAAGCAGGCTTCTGAGTCAATCCTCATAAAAATCAGAATGGATGATGGGACAGTGCCTCGATAGTGAGTTCTCCTAAGACCAAACCTCTGCACTGACGGTCGAGATCAGCTCCCCACTTGCATGTTGGCCATAGATACCCTTCGACGGTATTTCTTATCCAACTAGAAAGATTATTAGGGAAGAGTCTGGGCGCCAACCTCTCGACTCGACGAAGAGATGAACGATCTAACTGAGCCAGGTACCCTTGAACAAAGGAGTCTCGTACCCCCAAAGAGCAAAAAGTTCACAGCTGAAGCTTTTCTTATGTTATTTTGTCCAATCATATGAGTTGGTGCGATTAATCCCCTCTGATTGTTGAGTAACATCACAAAGACTTGTCAGAATCCAAGAACAAGGGAAGTATGCTGGAGACTATCGGGATTGTGTGTCCCCTTGGACCCCCCTACTGTCCTTCCCTAACTGTTCTCTCAGCGTCCAACAGCAGAGTAAAATTGGAGCCTTGAGAGCCTGCATTCCACAGAGCCCTCCAAAAAATCCTTCACGGCTCAACTAACAACAAATTTTGAAGACGGTGAGTATCCATACAGGCGAGTATCTTCTATACGAATATATAGAGATGAGGATCATATAAGCGAGTAAGGTAAGATAGTCGGCAGATACAAATCTCTTCTAAAGTCGCCTAGATCAGGAAGGCGAACGTGTATGTACGAGTGAGCCTATGAGCCTAACGATATCGTCATAATAACGCAAGAAAAAACATAGGTTATCATCCATCAAAAATAAATATCATCATTTCTATCAAAAAATGTTATTTATCAAAAAATTACAAGCTCGACTCCGCGAGAAACACCCAAAAAGTTCAAATACAGATCTGTACCATGGCGAAGGAGCATAATCGGAAGAGTTCGACTCATCGTCCTCCTCGTCATCCTGCCCCTCATCCTCGCTTGCATCAAGGATGTCAGAAAGAAGCCCTTCTGTCGTCAGTTCCTCGCCCCCAGGCGTCAGTAGGCCTGCAACCTGAAGTTTGGCAAAGACCAAGTCGCCGGCGGTGAGGGATATTTTTCACCAAAGTGACGACAACTCATGCAGAGACATGAACGTCCCCTCTGCCCGACGAGAAGGTCCGACCTCCGAGGAAGGCTGGGCGGTCATCTTCGACTCCAGCTCGGCAATGCGGACTTGTGCCACCTCCAGCGAGGTCTGGCTAGCCCGCAAAGTCGCTCTCCAGCTTGGAGATCGTCTCCGCAGCGACTAGTTGCTCTTACTACAGAGGAGAAAAGGGGAAGGTTACCAAAGCAGGAAAAAGTAGTGTATGAATTAGAGCCCTTGCGAACTACCAATATTACCTCGAAGCATCTACTCGATTCCGCCCTATCCTTGGCCACTCTGGCCTGCTTCACGGCCTCGACTTCGCGCTTCTACACTTCAAAGGTAAGCTTCCGAAAAAGCGTGATCTCCTGCTCTGCACCGAGAATATTCTGAGCGGTCTGATGAACAAGCTCCGCGGCCCGCAACATCGCACGCGACCCTTGATCAGCCAGGAAGCGAGGAGAAGCATGCTGCAACACCTTCACATCATCACGCCCGTAAAGGCCAAACGTGACGCAGAAGGCATCATCATTCGGAACCTCATCCTCGCTCCATGAAGGCAGGCGAGAACTTAGGCAGACCTCGCCTCTCTCCCTGCTCCAGGAAATGAGCGGCTCGCCATCCAGACCCCGATTAAGCAAGCCCTGCCCAAAGTTCAGGTGATTCTCCGGGATGCTGTCCTCCTCCTCGCGTTCCCGCTCCGTTTCCATCCTTCGAGCAATTTACTTCCTTTACCTTTTATTTATTACCAGAGGCTCGTGTGCATCCGACCATCCCGCTTCACGAAGAATCTCGGACGGATCGCCGAGCTCTGAAGGGATTCCCGAAAGAGGGGAATCCTCCTCGCATTCCTCTTCATCTATCTGTCGCGCTGTTGTCGAAGTCACTGAAGGATATGGAGGCGGGGTCTTGCCTGCTACTGGCAGAGGTATCGAAGGTAGATGGCGACATCCTAGAAGAGAAGCGTTAGAAAACAACAAATTTCATATCAAACCAACTCACGCTATAACGACGTTACCCTCGGCAGGCTCCACATAAGCGAGCTGATCGACATTCTTCCGCCAGAAGATGATGTCAAATTTCTTGTCCTTCATCGCCAAGAAGAGATCCTCGCGGCCAACGCGAAGGGAAGGGGTGATGAACGCCGCCACCAGTCTCTGTTGTGGGCGAACAGGTATCTGTGAGAAGTCACTAGAGACAAAGATAAATTTCTCATTCCAACGGTGAACCTTGTTCGAGGTCCCCAACACTTTGCAGTGGTGGCTGCCGAAGCAAACAACCCTTTCCTTGGTCGCAGCCATGTAGAAGATCTTCCTAAAAACTTCAAGATCGAAAGCGATCTTATCGGTTCGCAGGAAGCACAGGTAGCCGACGATGATGGCTACACCGTTTGTATTAATCTGCGCGGGGACCCACCCGTGTATCTCAGAATCTGGCAAAACTCGGGCCAGAGGGGAAGTCGCAGCCCAACTTCGAAATGGGAGAGGGGAAAGGCGAGCTTCCCATCCGAGAAGGTATTTATCCGTTCTCCGGAGGCCGACAGACATGCGCAGAAGCCCTGGGCGAGGTAGCAGTGGACGAACCTCTCCAAATCTTTCGGGCGAGTAACTGACTTATTGAACTTCTTCGCGATGAAGTTCTGGGCATAGCTTAGGCGGCGAGCTTCGACATCCACAGAAGGCGTCGTCGAGAAGGGAAGAATCTTGTTCGGCTGGTTGGATATGTTGGATCTTAAGGCGCCCTTAGAGGGGGGGGGGGGGTAAATAAGAGTTTTAAAAACTTTTAAACTTTAATAGAAAACTTTTGATATTTTGGTAGAAGTAAGTTAGATCAAAAGTAAAGAGATAATGAAATTAGAAATGAAATCATTTTTATTAAACAAGAAAAGACATGATTATCATTTATAAAATTGATTACAAAATCTGATTTCTTATGACGCAAGAAATCGTAGGCGATAAAGTAAAATTCCTTTTTGTTTTCTATACCGACTCGTATCCCCACGAATCAGTTGACTTTAGCCGATCTCTCCCCAAATACGGCCTCAATCCGCTCTAGCCTTCCTATCCCCAGAAAGGCCTCGAGCACCCCCCAGATCTACTGCCTAGATCCAGTCGCCAACACGAGGCGAATTCCTCCCTAAGCCCTACCCAGACCTAGTCGCCAACACGAGGCGAATTCACGAACCGATTACAAAGATAAAAAATAAAAGACAAATACAAAAGACAAATATGAAACTCCCTATGAGGTAATCTGAAGGAGACGCCGAAGAACTGCAGAAGATTGTTGAAGTCCAAGCGTGCGTTCTTCGCGTTGAGTTAGCGTGTTGATCCAAGCCTCCTTTGATTCCTCCTTTTGAAATATGAGCGGGAGATGTGTTGATCTAGAAATACGACCCTCACAAAGTTTCTGAAGTGCTGGAATAGGGCTCTCTTCAATCAGTAGTAAGAGACATCGAAATCATCCAATTTATAGATTTTGAGCTAACGCCGGCGTTAAGTGCTAACGTCGGGCGTTGACCATGTATAACAACATATTGATGGCTCGGATCTTCAGAAGAGGAAGGAGATTCTGCACTTTAGGAATTGTTTTATTTTAGGCAATACTAACGCTGACGTTAAGGCTAACGCGGGCGTTGGGCAAATCATTCCTAAAGTTCCTCCTACAATCACGGCTGCTTTCTCCTTGCCAAATTCGTCAAACGAATAACGCCCAACGTTAAGACCTAACGCCTGGCGTTGAGTTTTTTTCTCCTTTTAATCAGCTGGCACGCCATTTCGTCGAAGGACGTCTCATCCCGTCGATCGCCATTTCGTCGAACGCCATTTCGTTGAACGACATCTCATTTCGTCGAACGCCATTTCGTCGAACGCCATTTCGTCGAACGCCATCTCATTTCGTCGAACGCCATTTCGTCGAACGGTATCTCGTTTCGTCGAACGACATCTCATTTCGTCGAACAACTAACGCCCAGCGTTAAGACCTAACGCCTGGCGTTAGACAACTTTCAATCCTTCTGCTTGTGGTTAGTGCCAGACCATTGTTGCAGTAACCTGGTGTCATATCTGTCCAAACCTGCATGCTAAAAACACAATGGAAAACAAGATCAAATACAAGTAGGATTTGTTATTCTCAAATCAAAAAGATGCGAAAAACCATGTTCCAACAATCTCCCCCTTTTGATAATAACAAATCCAATAGAGATAAATCATATTCATATATAAGATATGTGTTTTAGAAGGATATATGACACTAAGTAATCATAGAGATAATAATAAGAGTTATAGTTTATTTAAAAATGTGCCCCCCCTACTTAAGTGCTCTCCCTTAGTGTATGCACCCATAAACTAGATTCATGCTCCCCTTAATCTAGTGAATCCTACTCCTTGTGATTTATCATTTTATTCTCCCTCTTTTGTTATTAGCAAAAGAGGGTGGAGTGAAACAAAACTATAATAAAGAAGATAAAAGTTGGGACATAACTAAGAGAGGATTTAGAATTTTGTGTAAACATAAAGTAAGTCATGATCGAGCTAAGGGAGAGAGTAGCACAGCGGAAAAAATATATGATAAGCGTGAAAGAACATCATTCAAAGATTATACCAAAGGAATGCAATCACTTGCTTTTTAAATTTATTTTAAGAGTGATATTACTTGTTAAGAGAGATGCAATTTTGTTTGACAAAGCATAAGTGAAAACAAAATGTAGAAATAAGCATGAGAACACATGATATACAGATACATGATAAAATATAGAAATGCGGAAAACAAAAACAAAACAAATAATAGTATTTTTGTTATAGTTTGACCATTCCAACAATATGTCTAGACTTTTCCCATTTGAGCATTTTAACTTTGAAAATTTTATAACTAATAGGCAAGCATGATTTAGCATAATCAAAATGATAATAGCTAAAATGTAACCTATTCGTATTTCAAGTAAAGAAAACATTATAGAAATCATGCATTACAATCTAGTGCTTTTACTTAAGTTTTTAGAGAATTATGTAATGTTTGCATTAGGATCCAATTCTCATGAGTGGAAGCTTTATGAAAAACAATGATGTGTGCATAAGGTGTTTTGATAAAAGTATACAAGTGAAATAATCAAAACACATGACATATATAATGAAATAGTGACAAAAATATTAAGGTGCAATCTTATAATTACTTTCACACATCAAATCTAGCATAAAGTTTCAAGGCACAAATAATGAGTACAACAACCAAGGTGCTTTGCTCACACAATGCTCATTAAGACTTATCAGGGAGCAAAGTATTGCTTGGGGATCACATAAGCAATTTTATTGATTTTTATTTTTAGTGATCCGGTGTACAAATATAAGTGATAAAAAGAGTATGTTTGCACAAGACACTTTACAATTCTTTCCAAGGTGCTCAACCTGACAATGCTCATTAAGACTTATCAGAAGGGTGAGTAGTGCTTGGTTGAGTTATCTTTGGCATTTTATTTCATATTATTGTAATAGCGGGCCAAAGGTCTCTGAATTCACTTGTTATTGCAAACACTAACAATATTGAAATAACACTTCTATGTGTGCAAGAAATTTATTGTTTGAATGAAGGTGTAGGTAATTTAGATATACAACTTAATATGTTAAGACTATTACACTACACAATCATGCAAGACTAAGATTATGAGCACATGTAGATTACCAAAATGGTGAGTGAATGAATCATTGATTAGCATAAAACATTACTCATGCTTAGAGGCATGCTAGGCAATCATACACAATTTTCTATAGACTATTTCATTGCACATAATCAGATTAAGGTCAAGGCATGGCAAGATAAAACAATGTTTAGGAAATTTGAAATAAAAAATAGACATTGAAGACAATCTTTAAGTGTATGCCTAAAATCAATTTTGACCATTTGAAACAAAAATGACTAAGATGTTTGCTTTTGTGAAGTCTTATAGTCAAACCATAATTTTATAAAATTTTAAAGCAAAACAAATAACAAAAGCATTTTTTTGAGCATTTTGAATTTTTTTTGTATTTTGGAATAAAATAACCAAATTAATAACAAAATAATTTCACATCTGAGAAAATAAACAGAGAAAAATCATTAGAGAAATATCAGAAATAGTGTAGAGAAGGCAGAATTTCAATCTGGGAAAAAGGGCTAATGTCTGGCGTTAACTACTTAACGCCCAATCAGAACTCTATTTTTGTTGAGATTTTTGAAAAAATTTCCTTTGGAATAGTGAATATGCATATTGTCCTTCTTGGTGTAGAAATTTCAGAAAATTTAAAGATGATTAGAAGGCTCAAAATTGTTGAATACTTTTCCATAAAAAGGTTGTAAAATTATTTTTAAGAATGTTAATTCAAATAATGTAAATCAGATTGCATGAAGTCTGAACTAAGAGATATAAAGATCAGATACTATTCAGCATGGTGATATTGACAATTTTGCACATAAGGCTAACGCTAGGCGTTAATTTCTAACACTGGCGTTAGAGGCTAACGCCTGACGTTAACTACTTAACGCCGAGACAGTAGATGATTTCATGCACTTTTGAAAAAAAAATTCTTTAATTTCGAGTTATTATAGAAAGGCCTTCTTAGTATATAAATTTCAGACATTTCGTAGATCATTAGAAGACTCATTAAGCATCTTTTATTCGTTCAAATAAGGTTTTTATATTTTTATTTGGTTTTCAAATACTTATGTTTTACAAGATCATTAAAGATCAAAAATGATAAAATATGCAAAACACAAGATAAGCATGTTTGATTAGAACAAGAATGCATGAATAATATAGTCATAAAGAGTGCATGCAAAATATACGATATAAGAATGTCTTAGATAATAATACCCTAACTATATGCCTACACACTAGCCCCGTACTAAGTGACGGATGGGCATGAGGAGCTGCACACATGCCGTAGGTTGGGGTGTTAATCTCATATGCACACACTAGAGAACGCTCAACCTAACACTCTTTCCCCCCAGTGCCTCGCAAGGGCCCACTGGAACTCTCTCCGGTTAAGGACAAGACATGACATAAAGGTTAGGTCTTCTAATGCATACAATCCTACGCCCTCGCTATTGTGAGACACATAATGTGGGTGAATGATCATGGACATCCTAAGCATTTTGTCCTACGGAAACAATTTAAAGCCACATAGTTATTTTATCTTTCATTTTTCTACTTTAAGATGGAATCATTATGACATTATTTGATAACTAGCATGAATGATAATATTTTATAGTTGATAATGCTAGTATGATGAGTTCATATTATGCCATAAGAATAATGCATGTCTTTTAAATTGATAGAAATTCACTTTGTAGACCTAGAATTAAGTGATGATTTGATTTGACGTTATTGATATCAAGGTGATTCTAAGGTCTAGATATAGTAAGATACATGCAACCACAATACATAATTTATTCATATAATTATCATTATCACCAATCATATGTTAGAACCAAAAGGATCTTTTGTAGTTATGTGTAATACTTGAATTAAAAGATCTTTTGATATTACATAATATAATTGTGATCATTGATTTTATCACATAGATATTTTGATACTCATAATTAATTAGTGTAAGTGAAATATATAAAACAATTCATATCAACCTTTTCAAAATATTAAAGAGAAAGATTGTAAGGTGAATAATGAATAAAATGAGAAACTATTTTTTTTGTTATTTTTAGGTTTTTTTTGAAAGGTTTTATAAATTTTCTCTTTTGTTTTTGAATATTAAACAAAAACATATATATATATATATATATATATATATATAATTTTTGATTATTAACCACAACATATATATATATATAATTTGCTTGATTTTCAAACATTCATTGTTCTATTTTTCTTTCGCATAACATGGCATGATATAACTAGCATAGACATTTTATAGTGAGTGATGATGCTAGATGAAAAGTTATGATAACAAGGTGCAATATTATGTGAAGCATATACTAGATTTGCATATATTCAACATGGAGTTTCAACCTAACTATTCATAGACCTAGAATGATGTGATTTAATCTTGTGAGTTATTTTCAATAAGCATAAGGTTGATTCTAAGGTCATTGGAATGGTACTTAGGAGCATGTGATGTACAATCCCTTTAAAAAAAATTGCCGAAAAAGGAAAACTGAGATAACTTCTAAATATAGTTGAGTTTTGGCAGTTTTGAGGGTCGAAATGAACCAAAACGAGCAAGACTCATTTGCCATTGCATAGATCTTCTCGACCTTGTTCCGAAAAGTTATTATGGGCGAAAATCGGACAAGCGGATCAAAAGTTATGATCGTTTGAAGTTTGTGTCAAAATCTCGCATATTTTTGTAAATTTAATTTTGGTTTTTGTTTAAAAACATAACATATGATTTTTGTAAATTTTCAATTCTGATTTTTCATGATTATGATTAAACATATTATGGGCTATTACAATGATACAAATATATTAAATAAGTAATCAACCACTTGTGAATTTTATACATTTAGCCAAAGACCCCATAGTCTTCCTTTAAATCCCTTTTTTACAATTATTTTATTAGTGTTGATAATATCATATAAGCATTTAGCATTTAATTTATAATGATGATATAAGACATTTAAAGGTAATGGATTTAGAATGTTAAAAATAAAATGATAGATAGGTCACTAGAGAGATGATTTGACTTTTATTCAATTTCATTCATTCAATTTGATTTATTAATGAATTTAGGCTTAATGTGTGAAAAGTCATATCACATGTTATACAAAATGACCATAGCATGATGGTTTAAAAAAGAAAACAAACAAAAAGTTTAAGCATATCATGAAGTAGAGTTGATGATATTTCAAATTTAATTATTTCTACTTCATGCATTTGTATGATACCTAATGAATAAGAGATTTAGGTATACAAAGGGGACCAAGTGGGATGGTTCCTTTGGGTACCCAAATACATCGTGTTTGCTTTTGGGGAGATGGAAATGAATGAGCCCTTTTGAGTAGAGTTTGTGTTTCATCTTTAACTTTGGTCTCCATTCAAATCTTGGTTTAATATTATTTGTATGCATCAAATTTCCATTATGATTATCTTTATCTTTAAGATTATAATTGTAATGATTATTGAAAGTGTTTTTCATAGGAAATTTGTGAATATTTAATTTTATTTTGGGAGAAGATTGATGTTGTAAATGATAATGATGATTGTATTTTGGAATTTCATTTTCAATCTTTTGAAGTTTTTTATTTCCATTGTTTGACTTATTCAACTTTTGAGAAATCATATTCAACTTGCTTTTAGATTTTGCATTATATTGAGAATGTATGCTTTGAGAATTTTTCTTTATGATTTCCTTAAGCAAGTTGATTTTAGTTTTTAATTCATTATTCTTAATTTTTAAATTATGTCTAGCTTTATTATAAGCGATTGTGCTATTTTTAAGAGTGGAAACAATTGAATCAATATGATTTTGATAGTTATTCCTATATTCATCAAATATTTCACCCATCTCTTTAATTTCAATTTTATAGTCTTTACACTTAGCACAATCATTTTTCAAAGATGAAGTTTCTAAATATAATCTTTCATTTTGTTCTTTTACAGAAATAAATTTCTTTTCAAGTTCCTTGTAATTTTCTTTTAAATCATTAGATTCTATACACGGTGTACAATTTTCAATTAACGAGACATGGGTAGAACTAGATAAATTAGAATTTGATTCTTCATTAATTTTTGCCTTCAAATCTTTATTTTCTAAGCTTAATTTGCAATTAGCATTTTTTAATTTCTTAATTTTGCGCTTTGTAATTATAGCAATTGTAATGAAGAAATAGAATTACACACAATAAGAGATTTTGATTTCCTTACAGCGCTTGTGGATGAGGGAAGATTTGAACATATTGTTCCTTTGTCTTCTTCATCTTCCTCTTCCAAACAAGAGTTTCCATCATCCTTTCCATCATCCTTTCCGCTTGATGAGCATTTTATGGATCCATCATTTGAGTAGTTTTCTTGAATATTTGTGCAAGCTTGTATGTTCTCCAATTCTTGTGTTTGTTCCATACCTACAGAAGAAAAATCATAAGTTCTTTCAAGAAAATTCCAAATCTCATAAGCGGTAGGTAAAGTATAAATAAGTTTGAAAATATTTTGATCTAATGCACAAAATAAACTATTTATAGATTTTGCATTTAAAACAATTTCGTTTCTAGTTAGTACGCTAGGTGGCTTTTCAATAGTAATATTCCAAACTTTTTCATCTAAGGCCTTAAGAAAAATTTTCAATAATATTTTCCACCCTTTATAATTTTTCCCATAAATAAATGTGGTGATAATACTTTTTCATTTATATTAAAATTTTCCCCACTAGTAGAAGCGAGATCATGATCAAGAGAGGCCATTATTCTTGGTTGTTAAGCCAATTTGGAATAACCGAGATCTGATACCACTTGTTGGATCTTGAGGCGCCCTTAGAGGGGGGGGGGTGAATAAGGGTTTTAAAAACTTTAAACTTTAATAGAAAACTTTTGATATTTTGGTAGAAGTAAGTTAGATCAAAAGTAAAGAGATAATGAAATTAGAAATGAAATCAATTTTATTAAAAAGAAAAGACATGATTATCATTTATAAAATTGATTACAAAATCTGATTTCTTATGACGCTAGAAATCGTAGGCGATAAAGTAAAATTCCTTTTTATTTTCTATACTGACTCGTATCCCCACAAACTGGTTGACTTTAGCCAATCTCTCCCCAGATACGACCTCAAGCCGCTCTAGCCTTCCTATCCCCAGAAAGGCCTCGAGCACCCCTAGATCTACTCCCTAGACCCAGTCGCCAACATGAGGCGAATTCCTCACTAAGTCCTACCCAGACCTAGTCGCCAACACGAGGCGAATTCACGAACCGATTACAAAGATAAAAATAAAAGACAAATACAAAAGACAAATATGAAACTCCCTATGAGGTAATCTGAAGGAGACACCGAAGAACCGCAGAAGATTGTTGAATTCCAAGCGTGCGTTCTTCGCATTGAGTTAGCGTGTTGATCCAAGTCTCCTTTGATTCCTCCTTTTGAAATATGAGTGGGAGATGTGTTGATCTGGAAATACGGCCCTCACAAAGTTTCTGAAGTGCTGGAATATGGCTCTCTTCAATCAGTAGTAAGAGACATCGAAATCATCCAATTTATAGACTTTGAGCTAACGCCGACGTTAAGTGCTAACGCTGGGCGTTGACCATGTATATCAACATATTGATGGCTCGGATCTTCAGAAGAGGAAGGATATTCTGAACTTTAGGAATTGTTTTATTTTAGGCAATACTAACGCCAACGTTAAGGCTAATGCGGACATTGGGAAAATCATTCCTAAAGATCCTCCTGCAATCACGACTGCTTTCTCCTTGCCAAATTCGTCAAACGAATAGCGCTCAGCATTAAGACCTAACGCCTGGCATTGAGTTTCTTTCTCCTTTTAATCAGCTGACACGCCATTTCGTCGAACGACATCTCATCCCGTCGATCGCCATTTCGTCGAACGCCATTTCGTCAAACGGCATCTCATTTCATCGAACGACATCTCATTTCGTCGAACGCCATTTCGTCGAACGCCATCTCATTTCGTCAACGCCATTTCGTCGAACGGTATCTCGTTTCATCGAACGACATCTCATTTCATCGAACGGTTAGCGCCCAACGTTAAGACCTAACGCCTAGCGTTAGACAACTTTCAATCATTTTGCTTGTGGTTAGTGCCAGATCATTGTTGCTGCAACCTGGTGTCATATCTGTCCAAACCTGCATGCTAAAAACACAATGGCAAACAAGATCAAATACAAGTAGGATTTGTTATTCTCAAATCAAAGGGATGCGGAAAACCATTTTCCAACATGATACTCGAGAGGTTTCGGGAAGCGTATCGACTTCGGAACCCCTACCCTCAAGCGCAGGGGGGTCGCGAACATATTACACATGATTTTCTACTTGCTCGCTCGTATCGATAAACGAGTTGACCTCCTCACAAAAGGAACTTACTCGGTCAACTCAAACCACAGAGACGCGACAATCATCAGAACCTCATCACAAATACATCGACAAACAGAGATAAGCATAGAAATCCTGCAAAAGATGGAAACAACACAAACGCAATGAGCAAGCAAACCTCATCACAAATAAAAGTTTGAAATTATTACAGATAGTCAGCATAATGTTCATTAAATGTTCGAGAAAGATAAGGGTCCTAAGTTGCAGATGGATCGCCACGCATGTCCAAGGTCGCGCTATGTCGCCTGGAAAAGCTCAGCTGATGAGCAAAACCCATCTGCTCCCTAACCCTCGCCATGAACTTCTCACTGAGGCGAATATGCTCTTCCACGCGAGTAAGGGTCCCGAGCGATCCCATACTCTCCCGCATACCGCGAATATCCACCTTCAGTAAATCCTGACGATGTTCCACATCCATCATCCGCCGCTCCAGCTCGTTAATAAGATAATGCTTTCCTTCCGAGGCCTCCAATCGATGCTCGAACCCCTCGATGTTCGCAACGCACCCTTCTAGCTTAGATATACGCCGATGCACCTCATACGCCATCAATCTTTCGACTTTCATCTCGAGGTCGAGATAGGCAGAGGCCATCTTTGCCCTATATTCATGAGTAGGAAGGCCCCGTGCCTCGATAAAGGCCGATCCCGAAGACATCGCTCGAGCTGGAAAAGGGATAAGTAAGTAAAAGAGCCACAAAAAGACAGTTCGGTACATCAGTTTTACCTGCTCGCACTAGTGCTGCCCTCGGTTGATAACGAGGAGAGGGTGTAACACCCCAAACTTCGAAGCAGATTTGGGCTGCTGGGAGCTAGCGCAGGTGGTAGTGCTACCGCCTGGCGCTAGCCATCTCGACGGTTGCTAGCGTCAAGACGGTTGCTAGCGTCAAGATGGTTGCTAGCGTCGAGACGGGAGCTAGCGCAGGCGGTAGTGCTACCGCCTGGCGCTAGCCATCTCGACGGTTGCTAGCGTCGAGACGGAGGCCTTAAGCGTCGACAGCCGCTAGGGTCGAGATGGAAGCTAGCGCAGGCGCTAGCGCTAGCGCCGGCGCTAGCGCGCGACTCAGACCAGTGATTTGAAATCGTGGGCATTTTTGGGACATTGACTTTGGGGCCTTATTTTGGACAGAGGTGCCCGGGATGTGGCCTTAGGAGGCCGAAAGGCTCTTGGATTCCATTATTCTCTAAGGGTTTTAATTAAGAGATAGGGAGAGCCTTGGAGAAGATGATGAATATGGTTTTCCAACCCTATAGCTCATCTTTGGAGGAGCTCTACTACTCCGAAGTCAAAGGCGTTGGTGGCTACGCGTAGAGGAGGGCTATACGCTCCTTTCCATCCATGCCAAAAATCAAGCTATGGCCTCGAAGCGACGTCAAAGGGTAACGATCCTCTTTACCCTTATTTGCACATGTTCTAGTCCGTTCCTTGCATAGTTGAGGTCCCTACCCAAAAGGGTAAGGTCGTGACCCCCGACGAGTGGATTCGTGTTATCCTCGTCCATTCTTGCATAAATGTAGAGTCCATGCGTAAAATGGACGTAGGCGCGCTGTGTGAAGCCCATCCGAGACGGTTCGTCCGGATTGGTGATGCTTTTTGTTATTGTGCGTGCCGGGGAAAACTCCGTGATGATATACTGCTTCGTAGGACTAGAGGGTGCTACTGCATGCGCAGCAATGCCTGTGGGTGTGCCCCGTGGAGCACCCGAAGATAGAAGCAGAAATGGAGTTTCTGTTCACTATCGCTGGCGATAGCAATATCGCCAGGCGATAGCTCCCAGATTTGGTTCTGGTGATTTTGGGCATTCTGAGACAGTGGGAGTGCTACTGCATGTGCAGCAGTGCCTGGAGGTGTGCCCCGGGAAGCACCTACGGCTAGAAGCCAAAATGGGTTTTCTGTTCACTATCGCCAGGCGTTAGCATTAACGCTGGCGATAGCTCCCAGACTGAGTTCTGGTGATGTTTGCTGCGCCCAGCTTGTTGTGGGACTTGCGGCCTGCGTGCCTGTGTTTTGTAATGTCCTGCTGGGTGGACCCGAGGTGCGTACGCCTTCCCTGTGAGGGGTCCAGTTGAGGGAACCTAGTCGCCTTAGGGCCTGGCTAGTTGAGAATACCTGGGCTGAGGGGACGCCATACCCGCATTTCGTGTTGTACAACGAGTGTGTGAACAACGGGCATTTGGCGAACCCGCACCCGAACCATTGTGCGCCTGATTAGTAAGCCTCGCTCAGCATGTCGGGAAGCAATGGGGAAGAGTCTTCGGACTATGAGAAGTTCTCAATTAAAGTACGGGGTACCCTGGTATTCGGGTCACCGACTTTAGCCTCGAAGGGCAAAACCATCAAGGGGATGGCGGTGGAAGGTGGAGTCCACCGAAGAGTGCCTTGCGAGCACGAGACGTGGAGACCTTTCTCACGTTTGTGATTGATTGCATATGTATGAACTATTGTGGGCTTTGCTAGTTGCACTCTTATATATATATATATATATGCTGCTGAGGTTGTTTTGCAGAGATGGTTAGAACTGCCACCCCCTCGAAGGGGTGGGGTCGTTATAATTTGGTCAGCTTTAGCTGACCGTTGCCCTGTTTTGCCACCGTTTTTGGTGGGCTTTTTGTACAGGTGTTGGACCGAGCGGGAACATAGCGGGCTCATAGCGGGCTGAAGCCCTTGTGCTGCTGCTGCCCGTGAAGGCCTTTTGATGTTCTTTTGCTTTTCACGTATGGCCGGCCTGCGAGCCTATGTTGGTAATTCGTAAGGCCGTCGTGCCTAAAAATAGTTGTTGTAAAATATTTCATTCCAAGTTAATAGAAGTGGACATACCCGGGTTCGGGTTTTGTGGTTTATAATTCTGTCTCTCTCTCTCTCTTTTGCTTCCGCATAGAATGCTCTGAGTTAGGTTTGTCGTTTAGTGTCGTTTGGTATTTCAATTAGTGACGTTCCCGTTCGTTTGTGGTATATGGCGTAGGGCCCCGGCCGGACCTTCTGTCATATGCTTCTTAACGGATGGGGGTGTTACAAATTGGTATCAGCATCTAAGGTTTCCGTGTCCTTCTAGGAATTCACGGACGAATTCTTTTAAGGGGTGGTGAGCACGTGCGTGCATTACCATCGAGACGTAAGAAATAAACCCAAAAATGTCCACTTAGGAATGAAATGTAACAACAAACCAACAATTAATGCATGATTGTGGAACCTGAGTGTTCCTTTTATGGTTAGTTTGCGACCATACTTGTCGCCTAACTGTGCGATGCACTTGTGTAGGATACTCAAAGTGCTGCGGGACCGTCACGTCCTCGTGAGATGATTCGAAATAGTGGATCTGCTGAGGTGTCTACACCTCCTTCCCTGGTGCAGACGATCCGTATGATTGCTGAAGTGGTCGTAGGCGTGCTCAATGCTCAGTCAAGAAGGCCTGAACACCTTCCTTCTCCCGTGGTGGTCACGAAGCCAGCAGCAGTCGTTGATCCAAATGTAATGACAAGAAACTTCAATCAGTGGTTCCACTTGTGTGTGGGGCAAGGTGAGCGCTCGGTAGACGAGTACTTATGTGAATTTATTAAGTTAACTCACTATGTGGGATCATCGTCGGAGGAGGACGAAAAGACCAAGGTGGATAGGTTCTACTTGGGCTTGCGAGATGACTTACAGTTGTTACTTCTGGGCCCAAATCCTTTGGGCTTTCATGCGTTGGTGACCTCTGCGAGGGAGTTGGAGCGAGACCTCCAGCATGTCCAAAGAAAACAAGCCGTGAACGCCGAAAAGCTGGAATGTCATCAGCACAAAAAGGGAACGCGAAAGAGCAGGAGGAAGAAGGCTAAGCTTGTGGGACGAGCTCCCCTAATATACTTTACGTGTGTTAAGGTGGGGCATATAGCTCGAGATTGTCGCAGTGGCCGGAAGGAGAGGAAAGTAGAGGAGCCAACTCCTCCTCGAGCTTCGGGTGCGATGACTAGCCGAGAGCTCCCTGTTTGTTATCGCTGTGGCGGGTTAGGCCATAGCGCCTGCGAGTGTACTGTACGTCTTGTATAAACGAGGGGAAAGTTGGGTAGCCAGTATCTTTGGGTAAAACTATGATGGCAATGTATGCTTGTATATAGTTTGTACTGCTCTTTTTGCACACTTGGGTGGTAATGAGATGTTGTTGAAGCTTAACCATGCTGTTGGGTGCCTTTGTGGTCCCACTTTTCTGTTAATGTGTAGTTAGCTTTTAATATGTGCTTTAATGCGTTGGGCACTAAGCTGGTGCAAGAAAGTTTAGAAATATGTAGAGGTAAAACACTTACGTGTTCAAACCCCACGCAAAGTCTAACGTCGTGACATTGTGATAGCATGTGCGGTTGGAGTCCGAGAATCTTCGTGCAAATACGTCTTAGGAAGTTAGGCAGGGGCGGAATACCGACCGCGAGACTGTTTTGCGGGCATGCGTGGAATGAGCAAGATGTAGATGTCTGCTTTTTAGGTGCCCAAGGCGGTGCAGTAGAGGGGCAGAGCTGCTCTTTTCTCTAGTTGAGGTTTCAAAGCCAAAGCCTAGCCTAGCTGACATTCCGGTAGTGTGGGAGTTTGCCGGTGTATTCCCGAATGATCTCCCCGGTGCTCCACCGCAGGGGGAGATAGTTTTTATGATTGAGTTGTTGCCAGGCGCGAAGCCTGTGGCCCGCTCGTCATATCGTATGACTCCGAAGGAAATGGCAGAGCTGAAGTCGCAGCTACAGAGCTGCTAGAGCAGGGCTACGTGCGTCCGAGTTCTTCACCTTGGAGTGCACCGGTCCTCTTTGTCAAAAAGAAGGACGGTAGCCTGCGGATTTGCATGGTTTATCGGGAGTTGAACGAGCTGTCGGAGAAGAACAAGTACCCTCTCCCGAGGATAGATGACTTGTTCGACCAGCTCGTTGGTTTGACAGTTTTTTCGAAGCCGGACTTGAAGTCCGGTTATTATCAGTTGTGGAGCAGGGAGGCTGATATCCCGAAGACTGCCTTCTGTACGCGATACGGGCAGTATGGGCTGACGAACGCACCCTCGGTGTTTATGGATCTGATGCACAGGACCTTCCGAGAGTACCTCGACCGGTTTGTGATCGTCTTCCTGGACGACATCCTGGTCTACTCTCAGTCCGAGGAAGATCGCGAAGACCATCTGCGGGTGGTTTTGTAGATTCTGAGGAGGAATCAGCTCTATGTCAAGTTCTCGAAGTGCGAGTTCTGTCTATCTGCCGTGGCGTTTCTAGGACGTGTCGTTAGTGGGGAGGGCGTTGCGGTGGATCCGGCGAAGATTGTAGCGATCCAGGAGTGGCCTGTTCTGTCCTCAGCAGTGAAAGTCCGTAGCTTTCTCGGGCTGTCCGGCTATTACAGGCGCTTCGTGGAGAACTTCTCGCGGATCGCGTTGCCTCTCTAGACCTTGACATAGAAAGACCAGAAGTTGTTGGGAGTCAACGTGTGCACAAACTTTTGAGGAATTGAAGGCAGTGTGTATGCTATGGTGGCTTTATGTGTATGGCGTGAAGATCGACATCTTTACGGACCATAAGAGCTTGAAGTACCTTCTGGTGCAGAAGGAGCTGTTTTTGCGATAGCATAGGTGAATGGAGTCCACGGGGGACTACACCTTCGAGATTCACTACACTCCCGGGAAGGGGAATGTTGTCGCGGATGTGCTTAGTCGCAGGGCTCCAGTACAGGCCAGCAGGATTCAGATGCATGATGCGCACCTGATACGTGACCTGGAGGCCTTGGATATCTCTTGTGTGGAAAACAGAAGCAGTGTCGGTGCTTGTTTACATTGAACCGAGGTGCAGTACGACCTCGAAGACCGAGTCCTCCGAGCTTTAGAACTCGATCCGAGTTTAAAGCGCTTCGCGGAGGAAGCTACTGGTGTGCCCGATGCCCAGTCTCATGTACGTGAGGGGCTGTTGTGGAGAGATGATCGTTTGTGCGTTTCCAGGGTGGGTGAGCTGCGCGATGAGTTGATGTACGAGGCGCATCGTACTAGGTACTCAGTTCACCAGGAAGCACAAAGATGTTCAAGAACATGAAAGTCCTTTTCTGGTGGCCAGATATGAAGAGGGACATCGCTCACTATATGGCCAAGTGCCACGCTTGTGCATTAGTGAAGGCAGAATGTCAGGAGCCCGGAGGCTTTTTGCAGTCATTGCCTGTTCCGGAGTGGAAATTTGATGACATTTCCATGGATTCCGTGCATGGGCTGCCGAGATCGCAGCGCGGGAACGATGTCTTCTGGGTAGTCGTAGACCGGCTGGCGAAGGTGGCGCACTTTATACCCAACCGGAGGGATGACTCAGTGGAAAAGTTGGAGAAATTGTATGTCGATACAGTTGTACGATTGTACGGTGTGCCCTGTAGCATCGTCAGCGATCGAGATGGACGCTTTACTTCGAACGACTGGAGGCAAGTCAACCGTCTATTGGGTACGAAGCTACAGTTTAGCATGGCCTTTCATCCTCAGATGGATGGCCAGACTGAGCGTACCAATAGGACGATGGAAGACATGCTCCGGATGTGCATCCTGGACTTTGGCAAGGGGTGGGAAAATCACCTCTTTTTGGTTGAGTTTTCGTACAACAACAGCTACCAGGCGAGTATTCAGATGGCGCCTTTCGAGGCCCTCTATGGCAGGAAGTGCCGCACTCCCTTAGCTTGGGCGGAAACGGGCGAGACGAAGCTCTTCAAGAGGAAAGACGTCGAAGAGGCGACTTCGACGGTATGTATGATCCGGGAGAGGCTTTTAGTTGCGCAGGATAGGCAGGCGAAGTACTATAATGCGAAGCACCTCGACTTCCAGTTCGCCATTGGCGATTGGGTTCACTTGAAGATTAGGCCGTTCAAGTGTGTATCCAGGATTCGACGATTGAAAAAGCTGAGTCCGAGATACCTTGGACCGTTTGAGATCATCGAGCGCGTCGGCGAGGCGGCTTATAGGCTTGCACTATCGGCAGAACTGAGCGGGCTACACGATGTATTCCACATCTCCGTGTTGCGGAAGGCAGTGCCAGAGCCTATGCATGTGGTCGCGGCGGATCAGGTGCCCGTGGATAGTGGGCTTAAGACGGCAGTCAGGCCCGTTAGCATCGAGGATGCTAAGGTGCGTCAATTGCGGAACAGGGCGATCCGTATGGTAAAGGTCCGTTGGGACAACTGCGGTCGCGAGGAACTCTCATGGGAGCGTGAGCAGACCATGACGGAGGAGTTCCCCGAGCTGTTTCGGTGACGTTTATCTCTCTTTTTCCCCTTTTTATAAAGACCTTTTTGTATATATATATGTGCCTGTTTTTACAAATTTCGGGATGAAATTTTTATAAGGAGGGGAGAGTTGTAACACCCCAAATTTCGAAGCAGATTTGGGCTGCTGGGAGCTAGCGCAGGCGGTAGTGCTACCGCCTGGCGCTAGCCATCTCGACGGTTGCTAGCGTCGAGACAGTTGCTAGCGTCGAGACGGGAGCTAGCGCAGGCGGTAGTGCTACCGCCTGGCGCTAGCCATCTCGACGGTTGCTAGCGTCGAGACGGAGGCCTTAAGCGTCGACAGCCGCTAGCGTCGAGACGGAAGCTAGCGCAGGCGCTAGCGCTAGCGCCGACGCTAGCGCGCGACTCAGACCCGTGATTTGAAATCGTGGGCATTTATGGGACATTGACTTTGGGGCCTTGTTTTGGACAGAGGTGCTCGGGATGTGGCCTTAGGAGGCCGAAAGGCTCTTGGATTCCATTATTCTCTAAGGGTTTTAATTAAGAGAGAGGGAGAGCCTTGGAGAAGATGTTGAATAGGGTTTTCCAACCCTAGAGCTCATCTTTGGAGGAGCTCTACTACTCCGAAGTCGAAGGCGTTGGTGGCTACGCGTAGAGGAGGGCTATACGCTCCTTTCCATCCGTGCCAAAAATCAAGATATGGCCTCGAAGCGACGTCAAAGGGTAACGGTCCTCTTTACCCTTATTTGGACATGTTCTAGTCCGTTCCTTGCATAGTTGAGGTCCCTACCCAAAAGGGTAAGGTCGTGACCCCCGACGAGTGGATTCGTGTTATCCTCATCCGTTCTTGCATACATGTAGAGTCCATGCGTAAAATGGACGTAGACGCGCTGTGTGAAGCCCATCCGAGACAGTTCGTCCGGATTGGTGATGCTTTTTGTTATTGTGCGTGCCGGGGAAAACTCCGTGCTGATATACTGCTTCGTAGGACTAGAGGGTGCTACTGCATGCGCAGCAACGCCTGGGGGTGTGCCCCGGGGAGCACCCGAAGTTAGAAGCAGAAATGGAGTTTCTGTTCACTATCGTTGGCGATAGTAATATCGCCAGGCGATAGCTCCCAGATTTGGTTCTGGTGATTTTGGGCATTCTTAGACAGTGGGAGTGCTACTGCACGTGCAGCAGTGCCTGGGGGTGTGCCCCGGGAAGCACCTACGGCAAGAAGCCAAAATGGGTTTTCTGTTCACTATCGCCAGGCGTTAGCGTTAATGCTGGCGATAGCTCCCAGACTGAGTTCTGGTGATGTTTGCTGTGCCCAGCTTGTTGTGGGACTTGCGGCCTGCGTGCCTATGTTTTGTAATGTCCTGCTGGGTGGACCCGAGGCGCGTACGCCTTCCCTGTGAGGGGTCCAGTTGAGGGAACCTAGTCGCCTTAGGGCCTGGCTAGTTGAGAATACCTGGGCTGAGGGGACGCCATATCTGCATTTTGTGTTGTACAACGAGTGTGTGAACAACGGGCATTTGGCGAACCCGCACCCGAACCATTGTGCGCCTGATTAGTAAGCCTCGCTCAGCATGTCGGGAAGCAATGGGGAAGAGTCTTCAGACTATGGGAAGTTCACAATTAAAGTACGGGGTACCCTGGTATTCGGGTCACCGACTTTAGCCTCGAAGGGCAAAACCATCAAGGGGATGGTGGTGGAAGGTGGAGTCCACCGAAGAGTGCCTTGCGAGCACGAGACGTGGAGACCTTTCTCACGTTTGTGATTGATTGCATATGTATGAACTGTTGTGGGCTTTGCTAGTTGCACTCTTATATATATATATGCTGCTGAGGTGGTTTTGCAGGGATGGTTAGAACTGCCACCCCCTCGAAGGGGTGGGGTCATTATAATTTGGTCAGCTTTAGCTGACCGTTGCCCTGTTTTGCCACCATTTTTGGTGGACTTGTTGTACAGGTGCTGGACCGAGCGGGAACAAAGCGGGCTCATAGCGGGCTGAAGCCCTTGTGCTGCTGCGGCCCTTGAAGGCCTTTTGATGTTCTTTTGCTTTTCACGTATGGCCGGCCTGCGCGCCGATGTTGGTAATTCGAAAGGCCGTCGTGCCTAAAAATAGTTGTTGTAAAACATTTCATTCCAAGTTAATAGAAGTGGACATACCCGGGTTCGGGTTTTGTGGTTTATAATTCTGTCTCTCTCTCTTTTGCTTCCGCATAGAATGCTCTGAGTTAGGTTCGTCGTTTAGTGTCGTTTGGTATTTCAATTAGTGACGTTCCCGTTCGTTTTGTGGTATATGGCGTGGGGCCCCGGCCGGACCTTCTGTCATATGCTTCTTAACGGATGGGGGTGTTACAGAGGGTGTTCACTGAGGAACATCTCGACGGGGAGGAGAAGCTATCTGATGAGGAGATTGTGAGCGTCGAGGGCTAAGCCGGCGTCGAGGAGAAGAAGGTCGGTGTGGCGAGGGTGAGCGGCGAGGAGAGATATGTCGGCCCCCTGAACGCCCACCCTGTCCATTCCCGCCACCAGAGTGATGAGGCGGAAGTGTCACATCAGGCCGTCAAAGAAGTGGAGCAGTCGTAGAAGAAGATCCTCCTTCTCCCCTTTCCACAGAAGTATGAAGATTCATCATTTCTAGGTTTGAGGTGCGAGGAGACCCAAACGAGGAAGACGTCTGCGAGATGATGACTCTTGAGTTCTTCAAAGTTACCCGCCTTAAACGAATACCGCCCTCCACGCACTCTGATAAAGGGGCCGGTTGGCGAAGAGGTTCCTGCTGCGGGATAGCGCCTGCGGGGATGACCTGGGGAGGCGGTAGGTGTTTGGTACTCACACGCTCTTCCACCAGAGGCATCTGCATATTCGTCTCCACGGGAGGCTCGCCTACAAAAGAATGTCAGCATCAACAAAGAGAGATATCACGATTTCGGTAAAGAGGCGATGATCACCTTCTACGAGAGGGTCAAGAGCGGTGTTTAAACGTTCGCCCTCAGTATCCAGTTGGAGAGCATCACCCCCCAAACCCTCATCGTTCGACTGGGTTGGGGTCGCCTCAGGTAAGGAGGCTGCGGTCTCAACATGAGCGCCCTCCTCGCTTAGTGGCTTGGAATGGCGATCGGTAGAGTCCTTCTTCCTCTTACGAGTATTAGCGCTCTTCTTCTTCTTCATCAACTTTCTCAACAGTTCGACCTTCGCGAAAATGTCCTCGGTAGTCATCATCTCGCAGGGTATAAAAAAGTTGTAAGATCTCTTTTTCCAAAACCCATTCGGGTACTTGAAAACTCGAACCTATCCCGTATCGCACGGTTGAGGTGGACCTTCGCCCAGAATCGCCGCCTTGCGGTGTCACCAACACTCGGGTTGACTAACACCGCTCAGCACCAACCCTGCCGGCTATACGATCATAAGTAAAATATGCCAAAAAGTAAGTACAAAAAGAAGGCATGTCCACAATCACAGCATCATATATAATGAAAACAGAAAGTCCATAAGAGAAGTACAACTAAAGGGGCTTAAACCCGATACATATGCAAAGTAATGTACTATCTCTCTCTCTCTACAACATGCGGAAGTCTACAACAAAAGCTCTCAAGAAGCGGAAATCTAACTATCTAATCATCAACCTGTGGCGTCGTGGTAGTGCGCTGCATCTGCTGCTCAGGTCCTGCCATCTCGTCCTGCTGCGCGCGGGACAACTCTGCCTCCTCGGACTCCTGCGGTCACACCGACCATTAGTCATAATGACTAAGCCGTTTTGTCCTCGCCTCCCTCCACGACTCCTAGGCACCGAGCGAGAGGAAGAAGCGGAGGACAAACAAGGGGTAAACAAGAAGGTGGTGACATGGCACTATTCTAGCAGGTATAAGTAAAGCAATAAAATCTAGCTAACAGTATAGTGCAGGTATAAGGCAGTAAAGTAGAGCAATGAAATAAACAGTAAATAGGAAGAAAATGCAGTGCAGTAAGTAAATCTAAGCTACCATCACAGATTCGTACCTTAACTTATATGAACGCCCATACGACATATAAGTTAAGATGTCCAGGTAACCCATCATATAAAAGAGCCCATACTAATTTATATGATGGGGGTATGCTATGTCTATGTTATGTTATGCTATGATTATGATGTTTTAATGAATTTATGCAATGTGACTCACCCACACGACTCTATGCGCACAAACCTTTATAGTTCCCAATTTGTTTGAAAGGAAGCCAACCTTTCGGGTACCGACCGTCGTGGCTCACGGTGGCAGTGGATCGGGTACTCCACATCCTAGGCGGGTATGGTCATTACCAAGCCTAGACCTCATGTACGCCTCAACGCTAATAACACAACAGCGGAGCTCCTGCGTACTCTTGCTGGAATCCACCAGACTTTAAGGTCGGGGTGGGTTATTCGGGATTGTCCTCCAGACCGCGGTACTCAAACTTATCGGCCCTCTAAACCTCACCCTCACCTGAGTCAACGTACTACCGTCGGTGACACGACTAGCCTAGTACCGAAGACTCGCCACTATTTGAATAAGTGATAGGTGTTAACATGTCCACCCGAGCTACCGGCTCAGGGACTAACACACAAGCTGATCCAACCCATCTCCTTCCCGGAGGAGATCCATACCAGTCTGCATACCCACTTAGGCTACTCTTGCCTACAATTTAGTTCGTGTTATACTTAGGGTGAATCTTGGACTTCCCGCGGTGTACTCCGTAAAGGGGCCCCTAACGGTACTACAAATCAATGGGCTCAACCCCACAATCCTCTTCAAGACAATTACTTTAGTTGGTGATTAATGTTTGGTTCACCCTTCATCATTACATATAGTTAAAGTGACTTAGCTCATCCCCCGTCCCACCCAATCGGGTTGGACGTACCTTCATTCCTTCTACGTTAACTCTAGCACCACCCCACAAGTATCCCTAGGATTGACCCTCCTTGAATCATGGTGTGCTACATCTCATTTACTGATTGGATATACCTCCTAAACCCTACTTAGGGGTCTGAATTGTCTAGAACTCAAAATTCTGTTTTTACTAAACGCAGACCACAATTTTGAACTATCCATCAACCCCATAAGGGAACCCTTCTAAATATTCATCACCAGGGTCTCTAATAATTATACAAGGTTCCCACTGACCTTAATAGGGTATTCTCCAATTTCCATAATTTTCCATATTAAATTGGTATTTAATATAATTTAAAGTAGTTAAGGCCTTAAGCCAAATTACACATGAACTACCCTCAAAATGATTATACATGCTACATGAAAATTATCAGTAAGGTGATATCCCATATCAAGGTGGTTCACTGAGTAACATGACCCTAGGATGTCATCTGGTCTACGAAATCATCATAATTGTATAATTACCAAAATGCCACTATAATTAGGAAAAATAGTATTTTACTTCTGAAAATTCTCCAAAAATTATCGAGTGTCCAAATGGGGACCTAGAGTCCTCTGCCAAATTATTGTGTCATTACCATGTGATTTGATATTTTACAAGGATTAAACATTCAAAGGTAACAATTACCAATTTCTACTTGAAGTACTTGAAATATAATTCAACCAGCCTCCACATAATTATCATGGGCATATATTAACCTAAAACTACAGATAACCAAGTAACACATCAATGCCCCATGATTTGATATTTTAAAAAGATTAAATACTCAAGTCTTGAAAATTCCAATTTCTACATAAGGTACAAGAATTAGAATTCAACAAACTTCCAAACATTTATCATGGACACATATTATCATAAAATGACAGATTCCCAAGTATCATAACATTGCCCTATGATTTGATATTTTAAATGGATTAAATATTCTTAAGCTAGCAAGCACTTAAGCTTCCCATACAAAGAATAATGCTTCAACAAATCATAACAAAATTACTATAGTCTACTTTCATCACTAACCAGCCACTGAAAGAGTTACAATACCATACAAGGTCCTATTGCTATGAATTTCATTTTAATAAGGAAGGGTGGCAAATTCATTTATTAGGAAGAAATACACTTAAATACCCCGAAAAATTCTCATTAAATTTATTAAGTCATTTTATGTTCCCACAAACATATCTACAAAGTCCTAAGTCATGGCAAGAACATTTGATCCTATGTTCTTCACAAATCCCCACTTTGCACCCTTAAGGATTCACCCTTAGGGAGGTCACACCACCCTAATGGCTCCAAATGGACCATTAGGGTGTGACACTAGCATTTTTATATACATACCCACATAGCCAATATGATAGGAGGAGGCTAACACACTCAACTCCTCAAAATGACCTAAGCCTAATTTGACCCTTAAAGGCCCTCATTAGGGTTTCCAATTTTCCATAACAAATCAACTCCAAATGGAGTGATATTTTAGGTAGGCACTACTCATGTACAAAAGAGTATGCCACCAAAGTTTGGTGTCATTTGGACATCATATGCTCCAAAAATCAACATAATTTAAATAATCTAATTACCACAAAAACCCTATGTGCAAGTGTCGACCAAGGGCTGTCCCTTTGGCAGGGGGTGCCCCTAGGGTATACCAACCCATGGTTAAAAGCACAGCTCCAAATATGGAGGGGTTTGACCTAGGCAATTTTTCTAATGGACTGACCTAGTGTAGGACCAGTCCTTGTAAAACAGCTCCCTAGGGAGATGTATGTCACCAAATGACCTAAACTCAAGGCCAAATGAAAGTTAAGACCAAGGCCTACAACTTTCATGTTGAGCACTTTTTCTAAATTGGCCATTAAGAGGCCTTAATTAATTATTGAAGTGGACTAATGTATAGAGACAGAAAAACCAAGCTATTGAATTAATTAATACAAGGAAAAATAAGATCTGCACGGATCTTAAAGCAGATCCGACCCTCCCCCTTCATCTTCTTCCTCCAGCCAACGGCTGGGATTTGCCTAAGCTGGGCCAACTTGCCCTCCTATTTCCCGGCCACCTGGTGGCCACCACGGCCGGCCACCACCTCCACCACCTTCGTGGTGGTCGGGGCTACTACTTCCCGGCGACAAGGCGGCCGGAGGAAGTGTTTTCCGGCGAACTAGCATGGCCGAAAATCAGCCAAAAACCATGATTTTGAGAGTTTGATTCCGACCCAATTGAGCCCGAACCTTCAAATAAAATAGATGGGAAGCTAGCATAGAGGGAGAGGAGGAGAAACGAACCTAACATGGAGCTTGGCGGTGGCGGCGACGGCGGTTGGCCATGGAAATGCTCCTCTCCGGCGACCTTGCCCATTTCCTCCATTCTCCACCAAAAGCTTCGATCCAAAGGTCGATTTCGACTGCTTGCCAGCTTCTGAAGCTAATGAGATGGTCAAATGGGAGTGGGGAGGAGAGTATAAGGGAGTTTGAACTAAGAGGCCCACGTTTTTGGTGTTATGTCCAACCAATCAGCTGTACAGCTGCTCCTCTGTCCCCTCCTCAGGTGCCCAGCAATCACCCAAGGCCCTAGGCTGATTGGGTTGGAGTGTGAGAAGGGTGATTGCCACTTTTCTTTTGCTTTTTGCTTTTGTCCCCCACCTTTAGCCACTTTCCTAATTTGCCTAAGCTTGGGTTAGCTTGGGTTAGCCTTTTCCCTACAGCCTACATGACCCATTAGGTTATGAACATATGTTTGGTCATTGGGTTATGGCTTGGTTCAAATGTATTTAGGCTAGGTCACTTAATTTGGGCTATGTTGACCATGATTGACCCAGAGTTGACTTTGACTTTGACTTGGCCAACATGATGAGTGGTATGGGCCCACTTGATGGCCTTGGGTCCCTTGTCATTACCCAAGGTTGGTTGGTCCATGGTGGGGCTCCAATTGGTTCAATTTAATCAAAGGGTGTAGATTTGACCAAAATTGGGTAAAGTTTGACTTTGGTCAATTAGGGTCAATTGGTCCCACCATGATGGGGCTTTTTGGTCCATTGGGTTCCTTAAGGTGTTTAGGGTGTGGTGGTCAGGTCAATTTGAACATTTGAGGGTCAATTGGCCTAAGGGAGTGGTATTGGGCTATGTTGATTTTGTGCCCTTGGTGTGCACTTAGCACACTCCACTTGGCCCAAGGGCATTAATGGTCATTCTGCACACCACCCATGCCCTAACACCATCTAGGGGTCTAGAAGGATTGGGGATATTACAATAGTGGCGTGCCGTAGAAGGACCATCCCCTTCTATTTATAGATTTCAAAGGACCCCTCTTGGCTTTCGAATAAGACTGATACTCGCCAGAAGCAACTCGTCGAATACGGGTTGGATGATTCTTTCCGAGCATCTTCGTTACTCACAAAGAGCGGAGATTGTGTACAACCTCTATTCTCCGAGGGTGGGACCCCCTCAAAGCCACATAGGCAGAAATCAAAGTCAATGATCAAATTGAAGATATCAAACAGCTTACCAGGACTATGCAACCCCGGGCAAGTAGTGACTTACTCGCCCCCAAACTGGCGACAAGGAGTAGGCCCCGGAGCTATTCGGGCAGATGCGCGAGAAGGCCAGAGACCTGGACTTACTCGCCCATGGGAGACCTTCAACTACCAACTCGCCAACCTATTTTTTCACATTGCAGCCCAATTTGTTATTGGCAGCCCATTTAAAAAAAATAATGGAAGCTTAACAAGAACATATCATTCCACATTGTGTATATATAGATATTTGCATATATTTTTGTACTACAAAAATTATCATTCCACATTATTTATAAATTGTTTGGATTTTGGCGCCTTCAGAACACATCATTCCACTTTGTTATGTGCGCCAACCTGAAAATAAAAATTAAATGATGTTTTATATTTAGTAATTGAACTAAAAGCTCTATAATTTAATGAAATTATTATTACCTGGTAGTATCAATTGGTAATGCAGCAATACTTGTATCCCGTAGTTTGCAAAAAGTAAGACCAAAATCGTCCAGCAAATAAGCTATAAAGTTGAAAATTTTAAAAATTTAATACAACAAATTTGTGTAAAGAAAATTAAATTATTTATCAATCACTATGCATGACTAGTTGTAAATAGTGGTGGTAGTGGACAATCACTATGCATTCCATTGCAGCAATGCCCATACGATACCTCTTCCAACTTGTAAATAGTGGTGATAGTGGACAATCACTATGCATGACCAGTTGCACAAAATGATTACCATGTACCAACGCTATGAATATTGTCATTGGGAAAGTAGGCGGTGCCAAATACAGTGGTAGAAAGGTGAACGATTAGAATTTTGAGAAATGAACAAGCTTGATGTTGTAACACGATGCTACTATCAATCTCATGTCCGGCATAGTCATCAACTTGTCGAACGACGCAGGAGTAACAACACAATCTAAAGAGGCCAATAATTCATATGTTCTTGCATTTCCATATATATCTGTATATATGCTCAAATTTTTTTGTATTTCATTTGAAATGTCATTCCGCACTTGTTTCCAATTATATCTCATATTCAGTGCTAAACTGATTGCACGATATCCATAATGCCCATCTCTCATTACATCTACCACGTCAATGATAAATTTTGAAATGCATGTTGGCATTTCTTTTTGAACTTTTTGAAGTATCTTTTTTATATTACCCAAAAGTTTTGTTGGCTTTGGAGAGATAATATTTTTCTCACTTTGTAGTACATGCTCAAATAAGGAAGGGTCCCTCTTTGTTGACTTGTAGTCCTTATGAAATTGCTTGTAGCTTCCTTTTGGTCTTCCCTTTAACTTAGATGGAACCAAAGGTTCTATTGTGAGTGTTGACGATGAATCCATAATTTCACGTAATTTCCTTTTTATTTCATTTTTTTGAAGCACATTTGTGTTGTTATATCTCTTTAAAATACCTTCGAACTCTATGTCAATATCGTTTTGAATATCACCTTCAAACTTTATATTCTCTTCAACGTTCTTTTCAATTAGTTGTAATTGCTTCCAATGACTATGAATCATCCACAGTGGAATGGAATTTGTATGTGCTATGTAAGTGTTGGAAACGAGATTCGACCCAACGAGGAGTTTGGACCCCAAGATGGGTGCAGCTCGCACTTACTAATCCCAAGGAGGAACCTGACCGGAGACTCAGCACTAACACAGACCCTTGGCGACAACGCGGAGGTCCCACCACACACCCGGAAGATCTTCAGAGCGCTTCCCCTCCCAAGCCAAAAACTGAAGTCGGGCACCTCAGAGAGCATGAGGAGCTAACCAAAGATGACCTAAGGAGAAGGAAGCCAAAAGAAGTGTCCTCTCCAAAGGTTCCCTTAGGGTCTATTTATAGTTTTTATCTCCTGGTCTGCCAATAGCGCAAACCCGCCTTTTTGTTCTACTACCCGCACACCAAACTGGTCTGCTAACAACCAAATTTCGTTGTTTTGAAGGGTTATTGGCAGCCCACCAAGGGTATTTGGGTAAACTTGCCCCCGGTCCCTTACTGGGGGAGTAGTCTGTGAAGGCGACACTCACCAGCCTCCTCGCGAGCCGGGGTCGCGAGATCTCCCTATGCGAGCGGCCCGCGAGGGCACCACTCGCTCGCCTCCTGGCGAAAGCGACCCGCGAGAGCATCGCTCGCTCGCCCCCTGACGATGTAAACACTAGCGAGCGTCCCGCGAGGGCATCGCTCGCTCGCTCCCCCTGCAAAAGCGAGGGGGCGAGCCATCACTTGCCTCGCTATTGCTAAATGCACCCCACCGCGGCGAGCATATTCTTATCTCGCCCTCGCACCACTTCCTTTGCGAGATTAGACTGGCTTGCTTCAGCATTTCTCCCGCGAGCGCTTGTTGGAGATCTACTAGTCGTGAGCCAGCGATCTACTAGCCGCGAGCCAGCGAGCCCCCATTAGCCTCGCTTATACCCGATTTTCTGTTTTACCCTTCGGCGAATACGGGGTTGTGCACAATCCCCGCTCTTCGCGAGGTTAGCTTAAGCTTGCAAAGAAACATCCAACCCTTGGTGTTCGCCGGATGGATGCTGACCTGGCAAGAATCTTCTGGTGGGCCCCATACCAGCTCTATAAATACCACCAATCATGGGTGACGGGGTAGCCCTTTCCCCTTTTTGTCTTCTCTCGCCCTCCATTACTGTAGCTATCAAAAATGCCCCTTTCAGAGGAAGCCCAGGCTCGCCTGAGGGCTGGCCTCGCGAGCGGACGAACATTCAACCATGGCTCAACTCGCCCCTTGGAGAGCACGGTGGGCCCCCCGACCTTTCCCAAGATAAAAAAGGCGAAGACGGTCTGACGACATCCAGGGGAGGATGGGACCGTACTCTTGGATTTGCCGACCGACTTCAGGCTCGTCGAAGGGGTATACGCCGCTAATTCTCACCTTCTTTCGTAATCGACAACTTAACTTTTCTTGATCGCAGGGCCCGCCTCCCGTTGACAAAACTGCGGGCGAGGACCTGACTGGTGCTCACTCCGTCCCCCGGGGGGAGACCGGTACCGCGACCATGGGTTCGGGTCTCGCGAGCGGGCAACCATCTTTTTTGGAAAGCGCCGCGAATACAGGAATCCTCGACATTTTTTTAAAATGCCGCCAATAGCCGCGTCATTTAAAAAAAACGCCGCCAATACAATGATGTGTTTTTTAAAGGCAGGAGCATTGGCGGCGTTTTTCTTTAAAAACGCCGCCAATGCTTCAGCTTTTTATAAAAAAAGCAGCAAAAGCTACAACGTTTTCAAAAAATAATGTGCTCAAGCCCCAACTGCATTCTCATAGATACCAATGCTCGGCTGACAAAAATAAATGGAATGAGATTAAAAAATATGCAATAAGACATAATTACAGACATGTATATTCAAGAATTTAACTTGTAACAGATACAGATCCCTAACTAGAAAATCATCCTGGTTTAATCCATGCCCTTCCAGCCTCGCAACTTGTTCATCCTGGTTTAATCCATGCCCTTCCAGCCTCGATCGCAACTTGCAGGACCTGCATCTACAACAATACAATGAGGAGAATCAGGATAACCAATATTACCTCCTCTTCTTAACAGTATGAGCTAGATGAATATTAACATGGCCACGATTAATATCACTAATATGTTGATGAAAAAAGACCAAGAATGAACCTGGAAGGGGGAGCCGATGGTAGGAATGAACGAAAGAAAGGGCGCATCATCGGAAGCCAACGACGAGGTGGAAGATTCAACATGATACTCTTATGTCAATGCGAGTGCGAAGCATACAAGATAAATCTAAACACAAATTAGAACAAATAATTTGATCTATTCGTAAAAAAAAAACTAGATTTTATAACATGGACTGTAATTAATCTTAGAATTTACTGACTATTGAGGATCAAAAATTCAACATTAACATGGACTAAAATCAATAAGACAAACACAAGTACACGTTGAAGATCAACTAGAAAGACAAGTTGAAGATGTGGTTGTAGACTAGATATGGTTAACCATGTCAAAATAAGTATTCCAGACATCTTCGAGGTAACTTCACATATTGAAAGGCAAGTTGAAGATGGCATTATAATTTTCACCAAAAGGATCCCTTCTCCCATGAGTATACCTAGCCTAAGAAGGTATATAATTGTTGTAAGAGTAATCAATCTTGTGTTCATTGATGTGTGTTCTAGGTTGTTATAGTTGTAGAGGGAGCTCTAAACATCCAGAGGAAAGTCAAGGTGGAACCATCTCTCCGTTGCCTCCAGCTAGGTATAAATAGTAGAATACCTAGGGTTTCCACACGCATAGCCCCCGAGCTCGTTATTCGTCCGAATATACACTTACAATCTCCTCCTATATTCGTGACAAATAACATAACGTTTCGGGGTGCTGGAGAGTAGACAAAATAATAAACAAACTAAACAAAGCATTTAGGATAGATCATACTAATCAACATATGAAAAGGTTTTTGCCTAAACGGCAAGTCAGAAAACCACAGATTCTATCCCCAAAAATATAGTCTGAATAATTATTACAAAACATAACATGAAATTAAACGTTTGATGATTCTACTCGTCTAGTAGATCATTGTCATCCATGTTCAGGTCTACATCTCCTCCACAATCTCCACTGTAGCCTGCAAGGAATTTCACGAGTTAAACTCTATGAATTCATAATCGTATGCAGTAACGTTTAAAGTAAACTAGCTCTTACTAAATGAGCTTAGCACTTCTAGCAACGGTGAAGTAACTCTGTCAGCATCTCATCCAGTCTAACTAGGACTAGACCCATTATCTTACTCATTACTGATCACTATGTGTCTCACCAACACATGTGGGCACACATCACGTGCAACATTATCAAATGTGGAATAATGTGTTGTGACCAATAATGTTTAGATTAACATTTACAACGACTTTCAATTTTCAGTTGAATAACTCTTGAATCAACTTACAATGAGAAAGTTGCTTGGTTATCAAATGTGGAATAACCGACACCAGACCATCTTGGGTTTTCATCAAGAAATTATTTGGGTTTTTAGTCTGTTTTTAGATGCTTGAATGTTGCGACTATAGGTTCTCACTGTTAAAACATAAACTGCGGAGGAAAGTTTCATATTTCTATGAACTTTAATCTCATTTCCCCCAATGTTTTGATTGTGGGAGCTCTATTCAATCCTTTGGTCAAAGGGTCTGCAACATTATCTTTCGATCTCACATCAATAAGGGACATAATCCCTTGACTTGTGAGAGAGGTCAACCAGGATTGTTTCAGCCTGAGATGCCTTCTTTTGCCATTGAACAAAGTGTTCGTAGCAATCGTTTTAGTAGCCTGATTGTCGCAGTAAACTGCAACAGAACTCATTTTCAGGCTCGACAAAGGAATGTCCATCATCAAATCTCTCAGCCATTCAGCTTCTTCTCCTACTGACGCAAGAGCGCAGAGTTCGGATTCCATAGAAGAGAGAGCAATACAGGATTGCCTCTTGGACTTCCAGGCTACAGCTGCTCCTCCTAGTGTAAACACAAAACCACTAGTGGACTTGCTGTCGTTTAATTCTGAGCACCATGATGCATCAGAATAACCTTCAAGAACTGAAGGCTGACCAGTGTAAACTAAAGCATACTTTTGATTGTGCTTTAAGTATCGCATGAGCCTACCCAAGGCGTTCCAATGGTCTTTACCCGGATTACTAGTGAATCTGCACAACATGCCGACCGTAAAGGCTATGTCAGGTCTAGTGCAGACCATGGCATACATGAGGCTACCAAGCAGTTTTGAATAATCTAACTGTCTAACCATAGCTCCTTCATTGGACTTTAGGCGGTTAGTGTAGTCGTATGGTGTCTCATATGCGCTACTGACACTGTATCCCCACGTGTCCAACCAGGACTTTATGTAGTGGCTTTGACTTAGGGAAATACCATTTTTCCCAAAGCTCACTTGCATGTCTAGTATAGTGTTAGCTACACCTAGGTCTTTAATGCTAAATTCTTTTATGAGATCTGACTTAACGTCATCCACTTCGGATTGATCAGACCCCAAAATAAGCATATCATCCACGTACAAGCATATTATGGCGACTTTATCCGATCTATTACGTATGTAAAGACATTTATCCGAAAGACTCGAGATGAATCCCATGTTCTTTACGCTATAGTCGAACTTCTCATGCCATAATTTCGGTGCTTGTTTTAGTCCGTATAAAGACTTAAGAAGTTTACAGACTTTCGTTTCGTGACCGTCTACAATGAAACATTCAGGTTGACTCATGTAGATCTCTTCGGTCAGATCTCCGTTCAAGAACGCAGTCTTAACATCCAACTGATGAACAACAAAGTGCTCAATAGATGCAATAGCAAGGAGAACCCGAATGGTTGCCAAGTGACACACGGGTGAGTAGACATCAAAGTAATCTACTCCGCTTACTTGTGTGAAACCTTTAGCCACCAGGCGTGCTTTATACTTAGCTACGCTACCATCGGGATGCAACTTCTTTTTCAGAACCCACTTACACCCTACGGTTTTAGCCCCTATTGGCTTATCAACCAACGTCCAGGTATTATTCTGAAGAAGAGAACTCATCTCTTCATCTATAGCTTCTTTCCAGAGTAGTGAATCCCTGGATCTCATCACTTCCTTACAGGTGGATGGATCGGCCTCAACGTGGTAAGTCACAAAGTCACTACCGAAGGTTCGTGGAATTCGCTCTCTCACAGAAGTTCTCCTAGACTCTAGGCCAGAGTTATCTACCGGAACGGAATAGGAGGTGCTCGGTACTGAAGTAGGATCTTCTTCAGTAATAGTTACTTGCATACCTGGGATTGTTAAGTTCTTATCTTTGAGGAACTTATCCTCGAAGAACACCGCATCCCTAGATTCTATTATGATATTATTGGAAATATCAAGGAACCTATCTGCAGCACTATCCTCAGCACAACCTAAGTAGACACAAGTATTGGTCCTAGGTCCAACTTTAGGCCTTCTAGGGTCAGGAACCCTGACATAGGCTATACACCCCCAGGTCTTAAGTCGAGTAAACGACGGGGGTCTCTTAAACCAAAGCTCGTAGGGAGTAACCTCTAACTTAGCATGAGAGACTTTATTCAGAATGTGATTCGCGGTCAAGACTGCTTCACCCCAATAAGCGGAAGGCATGCCTGCAGTGAGCAGCATAGAGTTAAACATCTCTGTTAACATTCTATTCTTGCGCTCAGCTATGCCGTTAGATTGGGGGGAGTAAGGAGCAGTGGTTTCTGCTATGATGCCCTGTGAAGCAAGGAAGCATCTGAACTCACTGGACATATATTCTCCTCCTCTATCACTCCTAAAACGTTTTATTTTCATGCTTAGTTGGTTTTCTACCCTGGTTTTGAAAAGACAAAACTTTTCAAACGCTCATCTTTAGTTTTAAGCAACGAGATATGACAAAATCTCGTGCAGTCGTCTATAAACGTGATCATATACTTCCTCCCACCTCTGGTGACAAAACTTTTAAAGTCACAAATATCAGAATGTATAAGCTCAAGAGGTGTTGTGCTCCTAGTAACCGTCCCAAAAGGTTTCCTAGTGATCTTAGTCTGAGCGCACACTTCACATTTTTCAAGTGGAGACTTAGTGTCTAATGTGATCTTGTGAGTTCTAGCTACTTGGAACATTTTTCCTGTAGTTGACGTGTCCTAGTCTCTTGTGTAGAGTCCTAGGGCTAACTAAGTTCAATTGAACTTGTTGGACTACCTCACTTGCTAGACTTAGATGGTACATCCTATTTTGGACATAAGCACATCCAAAATAGTGCGAGTTAACTGACAAAGTCACCCTGCCGCTACAGAAGCTAAGCGACATACCCGCATCACATAACAAACTAATAGACACTAAGTTAGCAGCTAGAGAAGGAATAAATTTAACATTCTTTAAAAGTAAAGACTTACCTGAGGAGAGCAGCAGAGTTGCATTCCCCACCTTCAACACGTCACTTGTGCCTCCATTTGCCACAGTAACTGATTCCTTTGCATCCTTCAGCTCTGTCAGAAGATTAGCATTGTTGCAAACGTGGCACGTTGCCCCCGAATCCAGGTACCACTCCGTGCTGGCCTACGCGTGTCTGACCATGGCAACAAAGTCGGATGGCTCAGCTTGGCAGACCAAATGGGCTTGGTTGCCTTCTTGTGGTGCCCGGGTTCTCTCTTTCCTCGGTTGCTTGCAGTCAGATGCGCAGTGTCCCCACTTGTTGCAGTTATAACATTTACCCTTAAATTTCTTAGAGGGTTTACTCGGGCCTGCAACCTGGGGGCTACTACGAGACAGTTTGGTCTTGGGAGGGGGCGGAGTCCGCTTGGAGCTTGAAATCATGTTGGCAACAACCTTCTACTTGCCAACAGCTTCCAAAGCGTTCTTCGTCCTGTTCTCATCCTCAATGCGTATGAAACGCTTGAGGTCGTTCAGACCAACCTGCATCTTCTTGCGATACATTTCCGTTTTGAAATTGTACCACGAGGAGGGCAATTTATACACAATCGTGCCCGCAACAAAACTTTCGGGCAGACTGATGGACTCACTATGCAAAGAATCAATTAAAATTTCAAACTCTGATACCTGAGGAAGAATGGTTTTCTCCTCGTCGAAGCTGAAAGAGTGGAACTTGTCCACTAGGTGCGTCTTGGACATGTCCTCCTCCTGCCTGAAGTGCTCCTGTAGTGCATCCCAGATCTCCTTTGCGGTGCTCATCTTCATGTAGGTCTGGGCCAAGCTGGATGACAAACAGTTCAGCAGGTAGTCCCTGCAGAAGTCTTCATCTGAAAACCACTGTGCCTCATCAGCAGTCCCAACGACCTCAGCACCATCAGACTGAACTGTGTAGAACACGTTCAGAAACTTCATCCCGAACTGAGTGTTCAACTTCCAGGCGTTGAACTCAGCCGTCGTGAACTTCTCCAGCTTTATCATCGGAACGGGGGTCGAGAAGTTGTTCCCCTTCATCATTGTGCTTGGAGACGGCGGCGGCGGGAGACTTGATGGAGGCTGAGGGGGATCTGGACTTGGAGCAGCTGAGGGAGGCTGCGGCACAGGAAACCGCTGAGACGGCTGGGCTGGAACCGCTGGGACGGCGAGACAACCGCTGAGACGAGCTGGGCTGGAACCGCTGGGACGGCGAGACAACCGCTGAGACGAGCTGCTGGAACTGCTGGGACGGCGAGACAACCGCTGAGACGAGCTGCTGGAACCGCTGGGACGGTTTGGAAACCGCTGAGACGACTGGAACCGCTGGGACGTGCACGATCAAAGGTCGTGCGTGACCAAGGAGCGCACAAACAACGGTCGTGCGAGGGAACTGGCTGCTGAAGAACGCACGAGCAGCGGTCGTGCACGAGGGGTCGAGCGCACGATCAGCGGTCGTGCGCGAACTCCTCCTTTGCTAGCAGCGGCTTCGTCTTCTTCGCACGAGCGGCGGTCCTAGGGCACGACTTCGACTCCAACAGCGGCAGATCTGGACAACGGAGGCGACGCAGCAGCAGCCCTGGATCTGCGGGCTAGGGCGATGGCGGCAGCAGATCTGGGACTCCTTCCTCGGCGAACGACGGCGAGCAACATCGGCGAAGACGCGAGAGGAGGGCTGCGGGGAAGGACGGGATCGCGACCTCCTTCCTTTACCTTCGACGAACGCGACGGCACAGGCCTACTCCTTCGCGAGAACGAGCAGCGGCAGCAGATCGCGAAGGCTTCGCGTCTACAGGAACTCGCGGACGGGGAGAGCGATCGACGACGACTTCCGGACGACGGGAACGAGCGAACCCTTAGGGCTGTTTCGAGAATGTAGAGGGAGCTCGAAACATCCGGAGGAAAGTCAAGGTGGAACTATCTCTCCGTTGCCTCCAACTAGGTATAAATAGTAGAATACCTAGGGTTTCCACACGCATAGCCCCCGAGCTCGTTATTCGTCCGAATATACACTTACAATAGTTGATACAACTCTGGTTGTCCAAAAGGGCTTGACAAACTAGGCTCAACAAGAGAATGCACATTAGCAAGGAAAGGCTTATTAGGAATGCCTAGTAGAAAATGTTTTTGAGAAGCCTTTTGGCAAATATTTGAGGGATGGTTTAGTGGTTATCCATTTTGTCGTCATGAAACGTTAATGTGGGGCTTTATATGTCTAATGTATAGTATTCAAGATATAAATGCCTATTTCATATCTCCTGGGCATGAAGCATGAGATTACTTCAAACCCTTATTACTTGAATGGAATATTTGAGCAACACAGCATTGAAGGTCTATGGGTTGATTGTGGTTATTAATTGTGGTCGAACATGATTTTTTGTTGATCATGCATTTTTATATGATCAAACTCATGATGAAATGGGAAATACAGATGCTGATATTTTTAGATACTATGCTACAATGTTGTACCGCAACAGAGATTACCACAAGTTTTGGGGTTGATGAGGGCCACAAGCACATTTGATTTCAATTCACATTTTTAGGGAAGCGCTTCTCTTACTGCAACCTACATCCTTGATTGAGAGTCCCCCAAGTTATGTCGATGTAATATGAGTTACTTACAAGATAAGTAGCTCAACATTTTACAGATTGATAAAAAAATTCACAATGCACTGCATAAATATGGAAAAATAAGCTATAGCGCAGTAAACCATAGTTTTATTAGCTATTTTGGAACCCAAAAAGGAACCAAAAAGTTGGATACCTGGAGCATGTAATGTTTATTTCCTTGAAGAGAGCATTCCCACTGCCAATACATTAGAATAAGATCTTAATTTGTTTTATTCATTTGAATTTGATAAATTATCATCACAATTTCATGACTGCGTTGGAAAAATAACCATAATGAATGTTGAAACCGTCAATCGGCCCAACGAGGAGTTCGGACCCCCAAGAGGGAGGGGGGGCAGCTAGCACCTACTGATCCCGCGGGAGAACTTGACCGAAGAGTTAGAGCTAGACACCGACCCTTGGGTGCAGCACGGAGGTCCCACCGCACACCCGGAAGATCTTAGAGCGCTTCCCCTCCCAAGCCAAAGCTGAAGCCGGTCTTCTTGGAGAGCGTTAGGAGCTAACCAAAGGTAGCCCAAGGAGGAGGACGCCAAAGAAGTGGACTCCTCTCCAAAGGTGCCCTTCAAGGTCTATATATAGTTTTTCTCTTATGGTCTGCTAATAGCGAGACTCCGCCTTTTGGTTTTGCTAAACGCACCACAAACTGGTCTACTAACAACCAAACTCCGTTGTTCTACAAGGCTATGGGCAGACCACCAAGGGTATTCAGGTAATTTTACCCTAAGATCCTTATTGGGCGAGTGGCCTATGAAGGCGTCATTCGCCAGTCTTTCCACGAGCGAGGCTCGCAAGGTCTCCTTCTATGAGCGATCCGTGAGGGCACCGCTCGCTAGCCCCCTGACGCTATAAACACTAGCATGCTTCGCCTGTGCGAGGCGGAGAGCCCTCACTCTCCTCGCCACTGCTAAGTGCACCCCAAAAGCGTCGAGCTCATAGCTGCTTCGCTCTCGTATTACACTTTCAAGGATATCTGCCTGGCCCGCCTCCCCCTCGTAACCTGCTCGCCGCGAGGTGGCGAGCCCTTGCACGCTTCGCCCTCGCGAGGTGGCGAGCCCTTGCTCGCTTCTGGAGCCCTACTGAGACGGCAACCTGGGACTTTGCCGTGCCAGCACCTTGCGAGATCTTCTCTACTCACCCGAGGTGGGCGAGATCTTTTAAGCCGCCCTCGATCCTCTTTGACCTCTGAAAGACTTTATTTAAGGGTAGTTAATCACCTAGAGGGGGTGAATAGGTTATTTTAAAATCTATTTGCAATTCTTGATTAAATCCTGAATGAATGTGAATAAAGATCAGAGCTTTCAAGAAACAAACACAAACACAAACACACAGAATTTTATAGTGGTTCTCCTATCTTGGGTAATCCACTTTCCCCCTTCTCCCCTCTAGCAGTGTGTTAGATAGGGTTTATATCTCCTCCAGATCTCAGACCACCAAAAAAGGTCTTACAGCTCAGATCTCAAAAAATCTTACAGTCTCAGATCTCAACAGATCTTACAGTCTCAGATCTCAACAGATCCTACACTCTCAGATCTCAACAGATCCTACAATCTCAGATCTCAACAGATCCTACAATCTCAGATCCCAACAGATCCTACCTCAGCCTTTATAACAATAGGCTTACACTCAGATTCACCCCTGAATCTTACAACTCAGATCACACCTGATCCTACACCTCAGATCCTTGAAAGATCCTACACTCAGATCTGACAACTCAGATCCTACAGAAATTGAAAGAAGTAGAAATAACACTTAGATTCAGATTCTTCAATGTATTGAGTCTTCTTGATCTATCTGAAAGATCAGACAGAAATCTTCAGCAGAACATCAACAGCGAAATGATCTTCTTGAATTGCACAGGCTGTGATGACTGTTCTTCTTTAGGAAGACAGATTCTTCCTCCTTAACCTTCTCTCTTCAGAAAATAAACTCAGCACCAGATTGCTAAAGAAATTTCTTGTAGTACGATTCTGAAAGATGAGATGGCTTCTTCAGATTCTTCCTCAGATTTTCTCTCGAACGACGGAGAAGATAATGGCCTTCAATAGGAATGTTCAACTTCTAAATCATAGGTCTTGCCTTCTATTTATAACCTGCCATCCGTGACATCTGAGGCGTTCCTCCACGTCAGCATGACGCAAGATCTTCAACGGTCTTTAGTGGCTTCAGAATAAAAGAGGAGATTAGACATGTTCATCATCTCGACATGGATCAGCTTGCTGTAGATGTACTGATACTAATATCTGAACTCAGCGCTTTTCAGGAAAAAGGCGTTGAGCACTGTGTTTCTCTGTCGACGCTTTTTCTATAAGGTGTCGAGCGATGTGTAGATGCTCGACACTTTCTACTTAGACTGAATTTCTCAACACCTCCTTCTTAGGCGTCGAGCAATCTTTAGTCGTTCAACGCTTTTTATCTGTAGGAGTCAAGCAATGTATAGGAGCTCGACGCTTCTTAACTGTGCCTTCATATCTAGACTCTTTTTGCTGGCATTGAGCTAATTGACATTAGTCGACACTTCTTATTCCACGGCGTCGAGCGATATTCCTTGGCTCGACGCTTCTTGACTTGGTCTCGGATCTTCAGCAGCGACCTTGTCCTTTTGAGATGGCAGACATGGGTCGACGCTTCTGGGTCACAGGCGTCGAGCAATGTGTAGTGTCTCGACGCTTGTGAACCTAGATGAATTTCTTGAGCACCTAGCTTGACCTGATCTCCTGCACAGTGATTCTATAAAGTATATCAAATACATTCTGAGGTATATCTTTGACTTAGGAATGGACTTCTCCAAATCTAGGACATTGTGGGCAATGGTCCCAACAATCTCCCCCTATTTGAAGAAGTCATAACCTTAGTCAATGATATACCCCTTTTTACAAAGATAACCAATACTTTCAACATAGGCAATCATAATATGATGAGTATAATATTTTATAAAAGCAGATTACCATAACATTCTAACAAAAGAAATTATCTCAGACATGATTTATGATATGAGCATAAAATCACAAATTACATGATCTATATCACAAGCAGTTCAGAATAAATCATGTAAATATAAGAAAAGAATCACATCACAGGCATATATATATGATGATAATAAAAGATAGTTTGCTCTGGGAGCTCATCAAGATTATCCAAAATTATATCAAGTACATTCTGTGAGAACTTTTAAGAAATATTCAAATCCTAAAGCTGTTCAGGTTCCTTGATATCTATTTCTCTTTTGGCTCTTTTGGATAGGGCTTCAACAACTTCTTTCCTTCTCTTGAAGTAGCCAAATGGCTTTGGGAAATATCTGATTGGCTCCTTATCACTTGCCTGAACTTTCCCAGCCAATTTGTCAGCTTTGAACTTTATCTTCAGCTCCTCCTGATCCCTGTGCTTCAACCACTCAGCTTCAGAGTACCATTTTCCCCTTTCTCCTGGATTACCTTTCACAGCTTCCCATGCTGCCAGAATCATTTCCCTTGATGAGGAAGACCAATGTTCATAATCATCTCTTGATTCAACTTCTTCTCTGAATTTCCTTTTGCTAGATTCTACTTGCTCATAAGAGATGTGCTTTTTCTTGTGTTTGTCTTCAGGACTGTACATCTTTTCAATTTGCTTTTGAATTTGTGTAGGAGATGCAGGCTTAGATTCAGATACTTGATCATCATAGTAGATGGGAGGATGGCCTAAAGTTTCTCTTATGGAATTAGAGGTTCAAATAGCTTGCTCAGAGCTGGATTTAATCATTGACCTTTCCCCCTTTGTGACTTCTTCAACTATATGATCTCTTCAACTATATGATCTCTTAGAACATTTTTCCTGAAATCTAATCTGACCCTCTAGATGATTTACTCCTCCTTCAATAGTTTTCTTAACTTTAAGAAGATGATCATCAATGGTATCTGTATTCTTTTTTACTTGATCTTTTAGGGTAGAGGAGCTCACATCAACCTTGACTAGCATATCAGCATCATGTTTTTGCAACCTTGCTTCTATTTTAACAGTGCCTGTTAGAATTTGAGCAACTTGTTCTTTGTATAATACATGCATATTGTTGCTCAAGATTCCTTGATTCTTTTGAACATCATCTGCAGTCTTTGCAAAATCTGTTTGTGTTGCTTTAATACCCTTTGAAGTCTCTTTGATTGAATCTAGCTGTTCACATGAATAATCCACAAAAGCACCAGCTCTTTTGAAAAAATTTATCATTTCCTCTCTCAGTGCATTCATCTGATGATTGACTTCAAATCTTACCAATTTCATTTGAAAATTTACATCATTTTTCAATTTTGTATTATTTTCTTCAATATACTACTCCAGTAATCTTCTTTGATTACTGAGCAACTCCTCCAGCTGAGGTAGTATTGGACTTAGATCCACATTGATTTCTCTTGCTATTCCAGCACTTCTACTACTTTCCTCTCTGATGAAAGAGTCATCTCTCTGGCTCATATGTTAGCTAGAGGATTCTATCTTGATCACCCTCTCAGCCTCTTTCCTTGTGGTTTCAGTCTCTCCTTCCACATCCATAACATCAACAGCAGGATTCTCTTGAGCAGGGACCTCAGGCTGATACTCCCCCTCAAATGCTGCATTGTACTGGTCAGTATTCCCTTGAGCAGGGATCTCTTGCTGATGCTCCCCCTCAAATGGTGCATTTTCTGGATCAAGATTCTCAGGGGCAAGGATCTCATGCTGAGACTCCCCCTCAACATCTGCATTGTTAAAATCAGTATTGTCTGGAGCAGGGATCTTGTAACACCTCCCCTGTAATGACCATATAATATGGGTCCGGCCGGGACCCCACATCATATAACCGCCACAGCTTTAGTATTAAAAGATGATATTAACTACCCAATCTCAAAACTCAGACAACACAGAGGAAACAAACTAAAACCACAGAGATTGTCCACAATACATAGGAGTCGAACTGGTCTTAAGGCCTTACAAAACCAAAGTCCAAATCATCAAACATTCAATACTAAAAAGACAACCCAACAAAAGGGGAAAGATAGTTTTTCCCTAAACTACCTCGGCATGCAAGCCGGTTACAACATAATATAAAGAAAGTAATGCATGAAAACAAACTAAGCACTTCATGAGGCTTTAGGCCTTTTTGGCCGGCGCGCTGGGTCCAGCCTGCGATTCTTGCCCTGCAACCAAATCACAAAGAGCGGTAAACGAGGATCAGCTATGGCTGACCACAAACGGTGTAACAACATCCCTCCTCCCGGCCGTCCTAGCGGACCCCGGGGAACTACTTCACCCTGCAAGTCAGCACTTCGTATGCAAATGTACATAAAGAAAAGCAACATAAATACAGACATGAGTGTCACAAACATCATCCACGTTTCTATGTTGAGCAGATAATAAAAAGGGGCCTACCAATGCAAAATGAATGCAAACCCGGGTTTCACCCAAGACACCCTAAAGCGTATGAATCTAGCATGTCATCATACATCATCATCACATCACAAACACAAGGGTACTCATTATTTCCCCACAAGGGCATCGTAGCCCAAAGCCAAGAGCTCTCGCTGAGACCCACCTCGCCTGGCTCACCATGCCATCGGGCTTGTCTAACAGCTCACATGCTATGGCCGCCAACCGCACACCAAACCGATGCTAAGAATTCTGGCTTAAGCAAAATGCCCCAAGGCCCTGGACTTACACTCGGGACAACGTCCACCGACTGCCTCGCCTGGCGATCGTTACCGGACTCATTCGTAGCACAGACATTCTCGTCAGTCAACAACGAAGGGACTAATCTTGCCGGGACACTCTCCACGCGTGAATCTCAGTCTTCGCGGGATAGCCAGCCGACCACAAAGACCAATCGCGCCTTCACACAACCCTAGGCATCACAAGCCCCAAAATCCGCACATTATTTCCCGCCCAAAACCCAACATTCGTTACCACACGAAACTAGAAGGGCACCACAACGACGAGTTCGCCGTAATCAGATTTCTAACAAAACCCCTAATATGCGCGTCAATCAACATCACAGAATCGGACCAACGGTCGCAAATCCGGCTTCACCCACCATGCCTAATCTGCTAACGGAGCGGATCACTAGTGCAAATCATGTCGGGGACGGACTCAATCAACCCGATGGTTCCTTTTGAACCAAGGCGACCCGGATCCCTCTCACTCGACGGATCCGGTGCCAAAAATGCAGAAAATAAGGGATGACATGCACGCATCCTAAAGACCAGGAGGAGAAATGTCGTTACCTTTTGAGATCTCCTCCTAGCCATGGAAGCTTGAAAAGAAACGGAGAAGAAGAAGCGTCTCGACGTCCTCTACGCGCTGTCGGTCTCGGATCGGCGAACGGAGCTCCGAAGCTCCAACAATGGCGGATTCTACTTCTTCTTCCTCCTTGCCCCCTTCTCCTTTCTCCAACCTAAGAGAGAGAAAGGACTTGAAAGAATGAGGGAATAACCCCTAATCCACGCCCTAAGTCCCCCCCCCCCCCCCCCCCCAGCGAAACATTGGGGTCGTCCGATCAAGATCTAATCCAATCGGACGCCTAAAAATCGCTGTTTTACGGACCTGTTACCGAACGCACAGTCGAACGCACGACCGTGCGTTAAAACGCACGACTTACGACAGAGACACCATTTTTGCCCGTCGGAGAGCACGCATGGTCGGATCGATCGTGCGTTAAAATGCACGATCGTGCGTCAAGAAAAATCCGCCCTCTCGACGTTAACTCTCTGCTCCGCAAAACTAGGGTGTTACAACTCCACCCTCCTTAAAAGAATTTCGTCCTCGAAATTTCAAAACTGAAACAGAAAAACTGCGATGCATACCCGATGCAAAAAGTTCCGGGAAATCCTCCCGCATCGCTTGCTCACGCTCCCAAGAGAATTCGTCTCGCCCGTAGTTGTCCCATCGCACCTTTACAAGCTTGACTTCTTTGTTACGCAACTGCCGGACTTCCGAATCCTCCATGCAAACCGGGCGAACCCTCGCCCCCAAATCCTCCATCACCGGCACCGCCGCCGCTTTGACCACGACGCTCGGCTCCACCAAAGCTTTCCTCAGCACAGAGACATGGAAAACATCATGTAATCCACTCAGCTCTGCGGACAACGCCAAACGATAGGCTGCTTCGCCTATACGTTCTGTAACCTCGAACGGGCCCAAATTGAGGTTGATCTTCAAGTAGACCATGTCGCCCACTGCAAACTCCACATTTCTGTGGCGCGCATTAAAATACTTCGCTTGTCGATCCTGTGCAACCTTTATGCGCTCCTGAATCGTCCGCACAATCTCGCAAGCATCTTCCACCACTTGCTTTCCCAAAAGCTTAGTGTCTCCCACCTCTACCCAAGACATCGACGTTCGACACCTCCTTCCATACAAAGCTTCGTATGGCGCCATCTTGATGCTCGCCTGGAAGCTATTATTATAGGCGAACTCCACCATAAAAAGGTGGTATTCCCAACCTTTGCCAAAGTCGAGAGCACACATCCTCAATATGTCCTCCATCGTATGGTTCGTTCGCTCCGTCTGACCATCGGTCTGCGGATGGAACGGGGTACTAAACTTGAGCTTTGTGCCTAAACTTTTCTGTACTAACCTCCAGTCCTTCGAAGTGAAACGCCCATCGCGATCACTAATGATGCTCTTCGGAATCCCATGCAAACGCACAATGTTTCGAACATAAAGCTCCACGAGCTTCTCCACGCCATCGCCCTTCTGATTCGGAATGAAGTGAGACACCTTGGTCAGGCGATCCATTATCACCCAAATCGCATCGTTACCCTGCCGCGACCGAGGCAAACCATGCACAAAATCCATAGAGATGTCATCGAACTTCCATTCGGGGATGGGAAGAGGCTTCAAGAACCCACCGGGCCTTTGGAACTCTGCCTTCACCAAGGCAAATGTCTGACATCGGTTTACGTACTCAGCTACATCCCGCTTCATCCCAGGCCACCAAAAGGATTTTTTCATATCCGCATACATCTTTGTACTTCCTGGATGAACGGAGTACTTCGTAAAATGAGCCTCAAACATTAACTCCTCGCGAAGCTTGCCAAAGCGCGGAACACAAACCCTTCCGTCTCTTTTCAAAATCCCACCAACCATCTCCAAAGCGGTGCCTTCGCTTTGCTGAGCCTTCAACACCAACTGTTGGCATTCCTCGTCCGCAAGGGTCGCCTCTCGGATTCGATCTGTTATATCACACTTCGTTTCAATCCAGTTCAACCGAGCCACGCTAGACTCACCCATAGCCACACAAGCAATGTCAAGAGACTCCAAGTCTCGTATCAAACGCTCGTCATGCGCCTCCATCCAATTACCTTGCCCGGAGTACTTCCTACTCAAGGCATCCGCCACCACGTTGGCTTTACCCGACGTATACTGAATCTCCACGTCGTAGTCCCCAAGGAACTCGACCCACCTACGCTGCCGCATATTCAGATCCTTCTGATCTAGGAGATACCTCAGGCTTTTGTGATTCGTGAAGATCTCCACCTTCGCACCATAAACGTAGTGCCGCCACAATTTTAGCGCAAAGATTACCGCCGCCAACTCCAGATCATGGACGGGATAATTTCTCTCATGAGTCTTTAACTGCCCTGACCCATAAGCGATCACCTTGCCGTGCTGCACCAGCACGCAACCCAACCTGCAACCTGACGCGTCGCTGAAAATCTGAAATCCTTCCGTCCCACTAGGAAGACTAAGGATTGGAGCAGACATCAACCTTTCCTTCAAATTCTCAAATGCACGGGCACACTCCGGTGTCCATAAGAACCTTTGGTCCTTGCGAGTGAGAGTGTTGAGGGGCAACGCCATCTGCGAAAAGTTCTCCACGAACCTTCTGTAATAACCGGCTAGTCCAAGGAAGCTCCGGACTTCCGCCACGATTCTCAATACAGGCCAATCTCTAATGGCTTCAATCTTCGTTGGATCTACCGCCACCCCATCTCCACTAATTACATGACCCAAGAAAGCCACCTTCTCTATCCAAAACTCGCATTTTGAGAACTTAGCATAAAGCTGATTCTCCCTTAGAGTCTGCAATACTTGCCTCAAGTGAGGCTCATGCTCTGCCTCCGATTTTGAATACACCAAAATATCGTCTATAAACACCACCACGAACGAATCTAAGAACGGGCGAAAAACCCTGTTCATCAAATCCATGAACACAGATGGCGCGTTCGTCAGTCCGAACGGCATCACCGAAAACTCGTAGTAGCCATACCGAGTCCCAAACGCTGTCTTGGCAACGTCCTCTTCTCGAATCTTCAACTGGTAGTACCCCGATTTTAAATCCAACTTGGAGTACACCACCGACCCCACTAACTGGTCGAACAAATCATCGATTCGGGGAATCGGATATTTATTCTTGACGGTCAACTTATTTAGCTCACGGTAGTCAATGCACAACCGCATACTTCCGTCCTTTTTCTTCACAAACAATACCGGCGCGCTCCACGGCGAAGAGCTGGGCCTAATGTACCCTTGCTCTAACAACTCTTGCAACTGAACCTTTAGCTCGGCCAGTTCCTTCGGTGCCATCCTAAATGGAGGACGCGACACCGGCCTCGCACCCGGTACCAATTCGATCGAAAAATCGATCTCACGCTGAGGAGGTGCTCCCGGAAGCTCCTCGGGGAATACATCCTCAAATTCTTCCACCACCGGAACATCCCCAATAGCCAACCTTGTGGAGTGAGTCTCCAACAAGGCTATAAACGCCTCGCCTCCTTGGTTTACCGTACGCCTCATTTGCATAGCGGAAATCAGGGAGCAAGCCACTCCGCTTAGGCCTTCGAAATTGACCTCTGCTCTACCTTCACCTCTTAGGGTTACCACCTTCAACTAGCAGTCGATACTAGCTCGTTGCGCTGCAAGCCAGTCCATCCCCAAGATAACGTCAAATTCGTCTAGTGGCAGAATCGCTGCTACCAACTCGAAATCACAATTACCAAATTGCAACACAATGCGTCCTTTCCTCATGGTAGTCATGAAAGACCCATTCGGCATACGCACGCTCAGCTCCACCTTTGCCTTTACGGACTCAGCACCAATCTTCCGGACAAAACTTACCGCAAGAAAAGAGTGTGACGCTCCCGTGTCGAACAACACTCGAGAGGGGTAGCCCGAAACTAGCACGAAACCTAACCACGTGCAAAACAAACATGAAAGGCCGCAACCTACATTATTGTAACAAATGAAAACTTAAACTTTGCGTACCTGTCACCACTTCGGGTTGACGTATCGCTTCCTGCTGCCCAAGATTATAGGCTCTAGGCTGTACTGGAGGGAACCGCGAAGCACTTGACTTCGCCGCTTTCCCTTTCTCTCCAACACTAGGGCCGGAACGCACCGATTGTTCCTGCCTCGGCTCTGGCTCAGCTCCGCCCTTGGTACAAAACCGACTTATGTGACCCACCTTGCCACACTTGTAACAAGTCAACGGACCTCTGGAGCGAAAATCTCCTGAAGGTGCACCACTTCTCTCCCCAGGCCTACTAGGACGGGGCTTCTTCTTCCATCGGTTGCCCTCAGACTTCCACTGAGATTGAGACTGAGAAGGCTTTCCTTCTCCCTGCTTTGCCGCAAAACCCTTTCGTCATTGGGTTCGCTTCATGTCGCTCTCCAGTGTGCGAGCGGCTTCGACCAACTCATTAAATCCCGCATTCTTCAAGGCTATGAGTGGCTGCCTTAAATTTTCCCTCAACCCTTGATAAAAGAGATTATCCCTCTCTTCATCATCTGTCATAGTCGTTCCCGCATAACGACCCAACCGAGTGAACTCTTGCAGATATTCATCCACTGTCTTCTCCCGCTGCACCAAATGCAAAAACTGTCGCTGTACTGCTAACCTTGTCGAGGCTGGAATATACCGCTTGAGGAAAGCGTTCCCGAACTCCTCCATGGACGGAACACGCCCAACAAAATGGCGACCGTTATGGTTCACCCACCACAACTTCGCATCGCCCTCTAACATGAAACTCGCATAGTGAGACTGCCTCTCCTCTGGGGTCTCAGCTGCCTTCAAGAGTTCCTGGATCCTCGAAAGCCAATCTTCGGCATCTGTTGGAGTGCCCACTCCCTTGAAAGTCGGAGGGTGGAAACTCAAGAAGTACTTAATGAATCGACCACCCATCGGAATAGCTCTCTCCGCTAAAGGCTCTCCTTGCCTCACTTCGACATCCGGTGTATTCGGCGTAGCCGCCGGAGTGACAGGAGTCGCAACTTGCACCACCGGCGTAGGAACCCGTGGCATCGCTCCAGCTTAAGCCGCTACCATTGCTTCCGCAGGCATGCGACAGAAATCAGTCGGGGACATGCCCACATTCATGAGGCCTGGAGCAGTAGCACTGCTTCCCGAAGGCTCCTCTTGCCTCCTCGACGTCCCCGCATAGTCGCCAACATCCTATCATAAGCAAGGAAAAAGACTCATCAATCTCTATTCGCAAGACTCAAACACAGGGATACTCATGATCCCGCACAATACTCCTATGTGGACAATCTCTTACGCGATCCAAATACACTAGACCTCGCAAGAATACTCAAACCTCGCTTTGATACCAAATTGTAATACCTCCCCTGTAATGATCATATAATATGGGTCCGGCCGGGACCCCACAGCATATAACCGCTACAGCTTTAGTATTAAAAGATGATATTAAATACCCAATCTCAAAACTCAGACAACACAGCGGAAACAAACTAAAACCACAGAGATTGTCCACAATACATAGGAGTCGAACTGGCCTTAAGGCCTTACAAAACCAAAGTCCAAATCATCAAACATTCAATAATAAAAAGACATCCCAACAAAAGGGGAAAGATAGTTTTTCCCTAAACTACCTCGGGCATGCAAGCCGGTTACAACATAATATAAAGAAAGTAATGCATGAAAACAAACTAAGCACTTCATGAGGCTTTAGGCCTTTTTGGCCGGCGCGCTGGGTCCAGCCTGCGATTCTTGCCCTACAACCAAATCACAAAGAGCGGTAAACGAGGATCAGCTATGGCTGACCACAAACGGTGTAACAACATCCCTCCTCCCGGCCGTCCTAGCGGACCCCGGGGAACTACTTCACCCTGCAAGTCAGCACTTCGTATGCAAATGTACATAAAGAAAAGCAACATAAATACAGACATGAGTGTCACAAACATCATCCACGTTTCTATGTTGAGCAGATAATAAAAAGGGGCCTACCAATGCAAAATGAATGCAAACCCGGGTTTCACCCAAGACACCCTAAAGCGTATGAATCTAGCACGTCATCATACATCATCATCACATCACAAACACAAGGGTACTCATTATTTCCCCACAAGGGCATCGTAGCCCAAGGCCAAGAGCTCTCGCTGAGACCCACCTCGCCTGGCTCACCATGCCATCGGGCTTGTCTAACAGCTCACATGCTATGGCCGCCAACCGCACACCAAACCGATGCTAAGAATTCTGGCTTAAGCAAAATGCCCCAAGGCCCTGGACTTACACTCGGGACAACGTCCACCGACTGCCTCGCCTGGCGATCGTTACCGGACTCATTCGTAGCACAGACATTCTCGTCAGTCAACAACGAAGGGACTAATCTTGCCGGGACACTCTCCACGCGTGAATCTCAGTCTTCGCGGGATAGCCAGCCGACCACAAAGACCAATCGCGCCTTCACACAACCCTAGGCATCACAAGCCCCAAAATCCGCACATTATTTCCCGCCCAAAACCCAACATTCGTTACCACACGAAACTAGAAGGGCACCACAACGACGAGTTCGCCGTAATCGGATTTCTAACAAAACCCCTAATATGTGCGTCAATCAACATCACCGAATCGGACCAACGGTCGCAAATCCAGCTTCACCCACCATGCCTAATCTGCTAACGGAGCGGATCAGTAGTGCAAATCATGTCGGGGACGGACTCAATCAACCCGATGGTTCCTTTTGAACCAAGGCGACCCGGATCCCTCTCACTCGACGGATCCGGTGCCAAAAATGCAGAAAATAAGGGATGTCATGCACGCATCCTAAAGACCGGGAGGAGAAATGTCGTTACCTTTTGAGATCTCCTCCTATCCATGGAAGCTTGAAAAGAAACGAAGAAGAAGAAGAGTCTCGACGTCCTCTACGCGTTGCAGGTCTCGGATCGGCGAACGGAGCTCCGAAGCTCCAACAATGGCGGATTCTACTTCTTCTTCCTCCTTGCCCCTTCTCCTTTCTCAAACCTAAGAGAGAGAAAGGACTTGAAAGAATGAGGGAATAACCCCTCATCCACGACCTAAGTCCCTCCCAGCGAAACATTTGGGTCGTCCGATCAAGAACTAATCCAATCGGACGCCCAAAAATCGCTGTTTTACGGACCTGTTACCGAACGCACGATCGTGCGTTAAAACGCACGACTAACGACAGAGACACCATTTTTGCCCGTCGGAGAGCACGCACGGTCGGATCGATCGTGCGTTAAGAAAACGCACGATCGTGCGTCAAGAAAAATATGCCCTCTCGACGTTAACTCTTAGCTCCGCAAAACTGGGGTGTTACAGATCTCATCCTTAGCCTCCCCCTCAACTTGAAACTTCCCCACATCTCTAGCAGGGATCCAGGTTGACCTCCTCTCTCTTCTTCTTCTTTCTCTTTCCCATCTTTTTCTTTGTTGTTCTTGTCAACCCCTTCCATGTGATTTATTTTTGACCCAAGTTTGTTGTTTAAAGATTCTGGAATTACCTTTACTAGGTATAAAGACAGTATCCTACCCATGTTGGGTGCTTAGATACATTCGATCACTCTGTCAAACACCACCCTTCCCCAATCAGTTCTCAATGTATGAATAATTCTGGTCAGTAGAACAAACATTTTCCCGGAGATTTTATCATGGGACCCTGTCTTGCATAATAGTCCATTTCCTATTACATATGTCAGCAGCTTTCCTATTGAGTTCATCCCTTTCCTCAGTATACTCCCAGAAATTTCGTGTGATGTTTCAATCCCACACCAGACTTGGGCTAATCTTATCTGCTCAGAACTCACCTCTTCTTCTTCTTCATTACTTTTGAGTCTTGGCAGTTCTAGTGCCTTAGCGAGTCTTGTAGGAGAAATTTTAATCTTCTTACCATTTACAGTAATTTTAAGCTTCGAGTTGGCGGAGTTTATTACAGCATTGGAGAAAAGTTCTAAAACCTCTCGTTTCCAGATTAGAGACGATTCAGATAGAATGAATTTTAGCCCTGATTTGTAAATTACCTCGATGATTGTCTTGATTTCCTCTGGTGCTGTTTGGAATCCATTGCGAACGAGCTCGCCTCCTTCGTAAAGGTAATCACTGCTCTTGGGAGGTATTGTAGTTGTTGATTTTTGATTGAAAGTGTTGATGGAGAAATACTCTAGGGCAGATAATTTCGAACTGGGAATTCTAGGGCATGGGTACTGACAAAGTGTCTTCCATATTTATAGAATTTCTAGTTCAAGAAGATGAATAGCCGCGCGCCAGACTTGTTTAACAAAATTGATCAAATGGTTCAGATTTACCCTGTCGAGATGACCTTGCTCTTTTCGCACAAGCGTTGAGATTGCTTGACGTAAGTTATCCTCGCTCGACGCCATTTATCTTCGCTCGACGCCAGGTATCTTCTCTCGACGCCAGGTATCTTCGCTCGACGCCAGGTATCTTCGCTCGATGCCAGGTATAACTCCACTTACCTTTTTAGGACTTAATTATTATTTTCATTTATTTATTACATTTTCTGTACTTATTTGAGAATTGTCAGTTATTCTAGCTTTATCTTATTTTGTTTCAAGACAACTTCATTCCATTTTAAGCATTCCTAATTCAATTTTGAAGTTATTGAATTTTGTTTCATTCTGGGGTTTAGTGAATATATCAGCCACTTGTTTGTCTGTGGGGATATATTCAATTGTGATGTCTCCATTTTCTACATGTTCTCTTATAAAGTGATATCTAATTTCTATGTGCTTTGTTCTGCTATGTGATACAGGATTATTAGCTATAGCAATAGCACTAGTTGAATCACAATATAAAGGAGATTTACTTAGCTGGATTTTATAGTCTTGGAGTTGGTGTTGAATCCATAGTAGCTGAGCACAGCAGTTTCCAGCTGAGATGTACTCAGATTCTGCTGTAGAGATAGCTACACTGGTTTGCTTCCTGCTACTCCAAGATATTAGTCTTTTGCCAAGGAATTGACAGGTTCCTGATGTGTTTTTTCTGTCCTCCTTGCATCCTGCAAAGTCAGCATCTGAAAAACCAGTCAGTTCAAAGTCATTGCTTCTAGGATACCAAAGGCCAAGATTAAGAGTACCCTTCAAATATCTCAGGATCCTTTTGATAGCAGTGTAGTGAGATTCTTTAGGGTTCACTTGGTACCTAGCACACACACATGTTGAGAACACAATGTCTGGCCTGCTAGCAGTTAGGTAAAGCAATGAGCCAATGATTCCTCTGTACAAGGTTTCATCAATATGTTTCCCTTTGTCATCCTTGTCTAGTGACATATTGGCTGCCATTGGGGTTTTCATGACAGTGGAATTTTCCATTCCAAACTTCTTGATGATCTCTTTGGTGTACTTGGTCTGAGAAATGAAGATTCCTTCCTCAGACTGTTTCACTTGAAGTCCCAAGAAGTACTTGAGCTCACCCATGCTGCTCATTTCAAATTTCCCTTGCATAAGGCTTGCAAACCTTTTGCAAAGGTTATTATCAGTTGAGCCAAAAATTATGTCATCTACATATATTTGTACTAGAAGAATATGACCTTTAACTACCCTAAGAAACAATGTCTTGTCTATCTTTCCCCTTGAGAATTTGTTCTCAATGAGAAATCTAGATAATGTCTCATACCAGGCCCTAGGTGTCTGTTTTAGACCATACAAAGCTTTTAATAAAAGATAGACATAGTTTGGATGAGTAGAGTCAATAAAACCTGGGGGTTGTTCTACATATACTTCCTCCAGTATTGTTCCATTAAGGAATGCTGACTTCACATCCATTTGATATACTATGAATCCAATATGTGCTGCAAATGCCAGGAATAGCCTGATTGCCTCCAATCTTGCCATATGAGCAAACACTTGATCAAAATCTATGCCTTCCTCCTGTTTATATCCTTGGGCAACCAACCTTGCTTTGTTTTTGATAATCACACCATTATCATCCAGCTTATTCCTAAATACCCATTTGATCCCTATGACTTTGTGTTTCTTTGGTCTTGGAACCAATATCCAGACCTTGCATCTTTCAAATTGATTTATCTCTTCTTGCATAGCCAATATCCATGAAGAGTCCTTATTGGCTTCATCAAACTTCTTAGGTTCTATTTTGGATAGGAAGCTGTAATGCAATGCCTCATGTATTGAGTTCCCTCATCTGGTTTGCACACCTTCATTTAGATTTCCTATAATCTGTTCTTTGGGGTGATCCTTCAGGTGCTTGGTTGCATTCCTCCACCTCTCATTCTCCCTTTGTAATTCTGGTGCATCTGTTTGAGTTGGTTGTTCTAGAGGTGGTGGATGTTGTGGTTCTTCAACAGCAATTAGTTCTTCATGTTTGTCTTCTTCTTGATACTCATCCTCTCTAGTCACATTCACAGTCTCATTAGTTTCTTCATTGTCTTCAATGTGTTGTTCATTGATATTCATATCCTTCAATTTCTGTGTTGAACCTGCATTACTAGAGAGACTTCCCAGATCCTTATAAATAAGGCTGGTTTCATCAAATACAACATGTATAGATTCTTCTACCTTATTTGAGCTTTTGTTGAAGATTCTACAGGCTCTACTTTGAGAGTTATAACCAACAAAGATTCCCTCGTGAGCTTTTTCAGCAAACTTAGTGAGATGGTGTTTTCCATTATTTAATACAAAACACTTACTTCCAAATATTTTGAAGTAGGCTAAAGTGGGTTTTCTACCTTTCATTAACTCATAAGGGGTCATATTCAGTCTTTTGTTGATAAGTGCCCTATTCTGCACATGGCATGCTGTGCTTACAGCTTCAGCCCAGAAATACTCAGGAAGAGAGGAATCACTCAGCATACTCCTACTGGCTTCAATGAGAGTTCTATTTCTTCTCTCAACAACCCCATTTTGTTGGGGAGTTCTAGGGGATGAGAACTCTTGTGAGATGCCATGATTTTCACAAAATTTGGTCATTGCACCTGACTGAAATTCAGTCCCATGGTCACTTCTAATTTTGACTACTGTATTTCCTATTTCATTTTCGATTTGCCTTACAAAGCTAGTGAATACTTCTAGAGTATCTGACTTGTGTCTTAGGAAGAATACCCATGTGAATCTAGAATAATCATCAACAATTACAAGGGTGTAAATCTTTCCTCCTAGGCTATGAATTGACATTGGTCCAAATAGGTCCATGTGAAGTAGGTATAGACATCTAATGGAATCCTTCTCAACAATTGGTTTGAAGGATGACTTGGTTTGCTTACCCATTTGACAAGCATGACAGGGACCCTCCTGCACACACTTCCACTTAGGCCCAACTCTCACTAGTTCTTCTAAAATGAGCTTATTTATAGTCTTATAATTTATATGAGCTAACCTTTTGTGCTATTGGACACTACTTAGAGACTTTATTTTCAGCTACTAAGCATATGAGATTTACTTGTTCAGAACATATAAAATTTAAGCAGTATATGTTACCACTCCTAGTGCCTGAGAGAATTATCTCATTCTCCTTATTAATCAGGCACTCATCCTTGTGGAATGAAATGTCATACCCAAGATCACATAATTTACTTATGCTGGTGAGATTGTGTTGCAATCCATCAACATGAGCAACTTTGGTGATGGTGACAATTCCATTTGTGATTTTACCATAACCTTTAGTTTTACTTTTGTCAGACCCTCCAAAGATAACCTTTGGTCCATTCTTCACAGAAGTGTAGTCATTCAGTAGACTTCTTGTTCCTGTCATGTGCATAGAGCACCCACTGTCCAAATACCAGATAGGAATTTGATTGGTCTTTGGACAAGCCTGCAATAAGAAAATTACTTTTTCTTTGGAACCCACACAGAGTTGGGTCCTAGAACCTTGTTAGTATTAACTGGTATCTTTACTTGTTGTTTGAACCTTTGTGTTGTATATGTTGCCACTGGTCTGAGTACTGGTTTCCCAGAATTAATTCTTGGAAAAGTTGGGTTGAACCAGCAGTCAAGAGCAAAATGGCCAACCTTTCCACAACACCAACATTCATATTTGTTATATCTCCTTAGAGGTCTTCTCACCTCTTTGGGTTGACTCACATTTTGTTCAATTGCCTTATTCAATGGATTTTTGTAAAGTGTTTTAATGAAGTTTGCTGATTGAGTTTTCTTGACAGCAGTAGTTTCACTCCTGGTCTCAGTTCCTCTCCTTTGAATTTGGTGTTTGCTCCAAATACAAAGGAGTCATGATGTGTTAATCCTTTTTCTTTGTATAGAGATTTGGCATCACTAATGCTTGGTTGAATTGAGTGAGCTTTGTTAGTGGAACACTCACCCTTCCAATGCTCATGCACACCTTCTAGATCATGCTCATTTGTGATAAGCATGGCTTTATTGAATTTTATAGGTTGCATGGGTGCCTTGTCATTATTTTTAGATTTATTTTCTGCCTTCCCATTGTATCCTATGCCACATCTGTGTTGTGCAGAGAATGTGTCTATTATGGGAAGGATAGTTTGTGGTTTTGAGAATTTTGCCACAAGCTTCCTTTCAGCTAGGAGTTTTGCTTCAAGTTCTTTTATTAATTTCTCCTTAGTGCATAAAGTCTGAATGTGAATGATAGACATAACATTCAATTTGCTAAGCTCCTTGCTTACCTGATTCAGCCTTTCAGCTACCTCAGAGTATTGGGAGTTAGTCTTCTTTAGTTCAGATATTTCTTTATGTAGCTTTTTGTTATGCCTTTTGCTCTTTTTGAGGGCTTTAAGAAGTGACTCATATTTCTCAACAATTTCATCTTCGTGAAAGTTAGATTTTGAGTCACTCTCATCAGAAGAAAGTGAATTTGCCTCATGTTTAGAAATAGTTTCATGTTCAGATTCAGAATCAAATAAAGGAGTTCTATCAAGTACCTTTACATTGGAGATTGTATCCTGATCCTCTTCATCACTGAGGGCCATGAGTCCTATGTTTTCTTCTTCATCCTCCTCACTATCAGACTTTGATAGTGGGGCTCTTATCATAGATCCCTGGTTCAGAATGTCTTCACTTTCATGAACAGCCATCAGTGCTATGAGTGCCTCTTCACCGTCTGAATCAGATGATTGAGACTCACTGTCACTGAGAGTGACTTTTCCTTTCTTGGCTATTAGGCTCCTCTCATGTTTCTTGTCAGACTTGTGCCTCCTTTCATCAGACTTCTTGTTGTTCTTTCTTTTTGATGGACAATCAGCAATCATGTGCCCAGATTTCCTGCATCCAAAGCACACTCTTCTGAATTAGATTTATTATGTTTAGAGTTAGTCCTTCTTGGAATCTGGTTTGAATTCTTCTGAATAGTTGGAGTGCTTCTTGGATCTGGATGACTGAGAAGGCATAGTTTTCCAGTGTTGTTTTCTTCTGAGCATTCTTTTCAGCTGTTTGGTGAAGAGTGCCAGTTCACCATCTGATATTTCAGAGTCAAAGTTGCTTGTCACTGATCCTTCAGAATCAGATGGTATCCTGGGAGGTGATGACATCCTCTCCTTGCTTCTTTTGGAACTTTCTGCCTTCAGAGCAATGGAATTTTCCTTGCTGTGTCCTTCTTCAGCTTTTCTGGTATTCAGGTGAAGTTCATGGGACAGAAGTTTCCCCTATAGATTCTGTGGCTGAATGTTTCCCAGATTTCCCATTTCCCTGATAGCACAGATCTTGATATCCCATTCTTTGTTTAGGGATCTTAAGAATTTATCATTCAGCTCATAATCTGTAAATGTTCTTCCATAGGTTTTCAGACCATTTACAATTTTGAAGAATTTCTCATAGCAAATTGCTATTGAATCTTTCTTGTCTTGTCTGAAAGCCTCATATTGCTGATTCAGAAGAGACTTCCTGTCATCTCTGACTTCTTCAGTCCCTTCCATATAGACAATGAGAGAATCCCACATTTCTTTGGCAGTTTTGCAGTGTACTAAATTCTGGAAGGTTGAATCCTCAATTGCACTCACAATGATGTTCTAAGCTCTCTTATCTATGGTGGCCAGAATCACTTCATCTTTAGTCATTTTAGAATATGTTTTGGGAGTCTTGATATTTCCATCTATGAATGAGACCTTCATTGGAACAAAAAGCTCCTTCTAGTACTGTGATGTATATCCTAGGGTCAGAGGCTTCCATGAATAATCTGACCCTTTCCTTCCAAATCCCAAAGTTCTCTTTTCTGCAGATTGGTAACTTCATTGATGTGAATTCCTTGTTCCCTTCACTGTTAGCCATCACAACTTAACAAATCTACCTTTAGGAGGTCTCGTCCAGGCTGTTAAACCTTTTCTTGAACAACCTACCTCTGATACCACTTGAAAGACTTTATTTAAGGGTAGTTAATCACCTAGAGGGGGTGAATAGGTTATTTTAAAATCTATTTGCAATTCTTGATTAAATCCTGAATGAATGTGAATAAAGATCAGAGCTTTCAAGAAACAAACACAAACACAAACACAAACACACAGAATTTTATAGTGGTTCCCCTATCTTGGGTAATCCACTTTCTCCCTTCTCCCCTCTAGCAGTGTGCTAGATAGGGTTTATATCTCCTCCAGATCTCAGACCACCAAAAAAGGTCTTACAGCTCAGATCTCAATAGATCTTACAGTCTCAGATCTCAACAGATCTTACAGTCTCAGATCTCAACAGATCCTACACTCTCAGATCTCAACAGATCCTACAATCTCAGATCTCAACAGATCCTACAATCTCAGATCTCAACAGATCCTACCTCAGCCTTTATAACAATATGCTTACACTCAGATTCACCCCTGAATCTTACAACTCAGATCACACCTGATCCTACACCTCGGATCCTTGAAAGATCCTACACTCAGATCTGACAACTCAGATCCTACAGAAATTGAAAGAAGTAGAAATAACACTTAGACTCAGATTCTTCAATGTATTGAGTCTTCTTGATCTATCTGAAAGATCAGACATAAATCTTCAGCAGAACAGCAACAGCGAAATGATCTTCTTGAATTGCACGGGTTGTGATGACGGTTCTTCTTTAGGAAGACGGATTCTTCCTCCTTAACCTTCTCTCTTCAGAAAATAAACTCAGCACCAGATTGCTAAAGAAATTTCTTGTAGTACGATTCTGAAAGATGAGATGGCTTCTTCAGATTCTTCCTCAGATTTTCTCTCGAACGACGGAGAAGATAATGGCCTTCAATAGGAATGTTCAACTTCTAAATCATAGGTCTTGCCTTCTATTAATAACCCGTCATCCGTGACATCTGAGACGTTCCTCCACGTCAGCATGACGCAAGATCTTCAACGGTCTTTAGTGGCTTCAGAATAAAAGAGGAGATTAGACATGTTCATCATCTCGATATGGCTCAGCTTGCTGTAGATGTACTGATACTAATATCTGAACTCAGGTTTTTTCAGGAAAAAGGCGTTGAGCACTGTGTATCTCTGTCGACGCTTTTTCTATAAGGTGTCGAGCGATGTGTAGATGCTCGACACTTTCTACTTAGACTGAATCTCCCAACACCTCCTTCTTAGGCGTCGAGCAATCTTTAGTCGTTCAACGCTTTTTATCTGTAGGAGTCAAGCAATGTATAGGAGTTCAGCGCTTCTTAACTGTGCCTTCATATCTAGACTCTTTTTGCTGGCGTTGAGCTAATTGACATTAGTCGGCACTTCTTATTCCACGGCGTCGAGCGATATTCCTTGGCTCGACGCTTCTTGACTTGGTCTCAGATCTTCAGCAGCGACCTTGTCCTTTTGAGATAGCAGACATGAGTCGACGCTTCTGGGTCACAGGCGTCGAGCAATGTGTAGTGTCTCGACGCTTGTGAACTTAGATGAATTTCTTGAGCACCTAGCTTGACCTGATCTCCTGCACAGTGATTCTAGAAAGTATATCAAATACATTCTGAGGTATATCTTTGACTTAGGAATGGACTTCTCCAAATCTAGGACATTGTGGGCAATGGTCCCAACAACCCCGATGAATTACGGGTTACAGAATGAAGTATTTTGTGTGGGGGGGGGGGGGGGGGGGGGAGTTCCAACATATGATGATAATAATGACCCTCAGATACATAAAATTTATGTTACATTATATCTTTTTTCCAATTTCATGTTGAGGCTGAGACACATACTTCTTTTTAATATCTTGACAAAGTTATTTATCATGAAGAAACTATTTCCCTATCAACACGGTTAAAGAGGATATATATCTATACAGAGCATTCTAAAGCCAACAAACATGATAAGGAAATGGATTTGGTTGGCGAGAATCGATACCTGATGGCGCTCTCGTGAAAGTGGGAAGCTTTGAGACCCGAGCTCTCTCTTTTTCGGTGATATTGGGGCAAGCTCCAAGGATGTCACTGGCGGCCGTGAGGAAGAGCGGAGGCAGAGCCTTTGGCGACGGCACGGAGAACAACAGGAAGAGCGGAGGAAAACCCTAGATCAGGAATAAATGATGTCGATGAGATCGCGCGGAGCGTGTCCTTTCGACGTCTTGGAGATCGAGTGGAGATCGAGTGGAGAAGAGTAGAATCGAGCGGAGATCGAGTGGAGATCGGCGGATTGTCGAGTTCATGCGGAAGAGTAAATCGAAAAAGTTGAGAGAGCCCTAAAATCTGAGAGCGTTATATGCCAAAAACTATACTTTTAGAGGCGCTTTCTTAAACAAATGTCGCCAATACTCTTATAAAACATTAGCCACACTTTTTTACATAAAACACCGCGGAATATAAAATATACAACGACGTTTTTCAAAACGCCGCAACAAAAATGCCGTCGTAAATTAGTTTTGTTGTAGTGTGTGAGGTAAGGATTTTTTATGGTTACACATTTTGAAAGTGCACAGTGTGCCTTTGAGAATCCTCTAGGGGGGTGAATAGGGATTTAAATAAATTTTCTATCTTAACTGTACAGACAATAAAACTTACTAAGGTATTATGCACTCAAACCAAAACCACAGGAAGAATAAATGAAATAAAGATTGCTGGAAGTAATTGCTGAGAAAGTAAATGAGACAGCACAGAAAAGCACAGCACAGACATAATGAATTTTATAGAGGTTCCCCAAAATATGGGTACTTTTCTCTTCTACCACCTGGTAGGAATGCACCACTTGTGCCTGAGTCTTTTGATAAGGAGACTCTTAGAACCAAAGATCTTTTGATAGAGAGATCTTGAACCACAAATCTTTTGATAAGGAGATCTTAAACCACAGATCTTTTGATAAGGAGATCTTGAACCACTGAATCCTTTGGAAGAGGGATTCTTAAAACTCTTTTATAGTTGAGAAAAAGGTGAAGGAAAGAAGGAAGAAACGGTGAGAAGAATTCTGCTATCAGAATTCTGATGAAGCCTTCTGCTTCAGTTTTTTTCTGGATCTGTTAAAGATGAACCCCTGCTTTTGATAGAGATGATATGCATAGGTTATGAGCTTCAGATCCTATCTCTTTCTTCTATTGAAATCTGGCTGCTGTATGATATTTGATGAAGAACAGCCTTCTGTTTTTCACTGTACTGAGAGAGAGTGAGAGTTCTTGTTGTTCACAGTCTTTTAGGGTTCAGGAGGAAGAAGAAGAAGCAGAACCCTAATCGACAGAATACATAATATGTCTTGAATTCTAATTTCTTCTCTTTAATCTTCTTATTTATTGTCCATCATTTAATTTGAATTTGTTTCCTCTTTAAGAGTGTGTTGAAAAGGTATTGGCCTGGACAATTTCTTTTCCTTTCCTCATTTATTCTTGACCCGTCTGCCAACTGCCTTGATCCTTTCCAAGAAAGCTTTTGTTGTCTTCTCTATTGCTCGTTTCTATTCTAGGCAATAAATGAGCCATTGTAGAACGATCTTCAATATTGTGGGCCTTGAGAGAGAGTTACAAAATGACAGCTGAAAAGGTTTCCTTTTTAGACTGTATTAGACGTTGCGTCGATTTCTCTTTCTCTCTTATCGACGAACCTTCGAGTTCTTATAAAAGCAGCTTCGAATTCATTCTTGCTTTGATTGAACTCTGCTGTCGACGTTGCGTCGATTAGTACTTATCTACGTAACCGTCGAGTGGAAGGCTTGGCTCTGAACTTCATCATCTACGTCGAATTGTAGTTGGCGTTGCGTCGACTTTAGATGGCTTCGACAAATTCTTCTTCTACGTTGAGTTGAAGTCAAAGCTGTGTCGACTTCTAGTGATACTTCGATATGTTCATTTCCTCTACGTCGACATCCTTTCGACATAGGGTCGACTTGATCTACTTCGACAGAAAGTTGAGTTGCTTGGACTTCTAGTCTAAGTTGTGTCGACATAAATTCGATGTTGCGTCGATTTCTATTCGACGCATTTGTTAACTTAACCCAAATTCTGCTTGTCTTGATCTGGTCTTGTCACCCTAAGTTGAGTGAGATATCCTAAGACATCTAATGATCATATTACCCTCACTATACAATGGGTAATTAAAATCTAAGAGATAAAATCACTTTAGATAATTTGTTAAGTTAAATCTAAGGAGTTTTTCCCAACACATTTCTAGAGCGAAATCAACAAAACCAATATATTTTATTTATATTCCAAAAGTTTACATGTACCTCATCAGATTGGATAGAACATTTTTTTACATAGTAAAAACATAACATAGTAGTCTTCCTCACTGACCGCTGACGCTCATATCAGCATTGGTACCTAAAAATATAAATAGGTTGGTGAGCATTCTGGCTCACCCTGAAAGAATAACACAACATATATATGTATGCATAAGTTTTAAGCAAAATGCAAGTAAAACAAAGGAGTAGTACATCACCAGATATTCATTTAATTTGTTTATAAAAACCCATTTATTTTATATCAAAAATATTTGATTTACTAGTTAGCACGTACAGTACGTCGGTCGGCCAAACCGGAGGCTCGTTCACTTGCAGGAGGTACGCCGCATAAGACAGATTTTTGGCTAGCTAAGCCCAGAAGGAGCGCCACTCTCATGATATAAGGGTCCTCGGACAAAACACTACGACTCGATACTCCACAGGCGGATTGCAAGTGACTAATTTTGCCGGATTGGGAGCGCTACTCCTGAGATGTTCCCCTCACGTAGACAAGGGACCCAGGTAGGGTGAGTCAAATACTGGGCTAACATAATCGTACAAATCATTTATTTGTATATAATATTTGAGTAATTTATTAGAGTACTCACATCATAGAAGCTCAAGTCCCCAGATTAATTTAAGATTCATATTTAACTTGTTATTCTCATTTAACTAGCATATTGGTCAGGTAAGTGTAAGGTCAGTTATAACGCTCCAAAATTTTCGATAATTTAATTAAATATTATTTCAGCGTACTAGTAACGTAAGGGCCTTACGTTAACGCGTAGTTAACGGTGCTGGCCCGAGTGTAGAGTTTTTCTGAGTTTAGAAAATTTAGATAATTAATTTTAATAGCAATTGCCTATTTCGTTGTTGTAAACTGTGTAAAATAAATCGTAACTCGTTATCGGCTCGTCGAACTCTGATTTTGAGTTCGCCGTTGGTTTCGTGGGACCGGTATTTGTCTTTGGGGCGAATTTCGTGGGAATCTGAGTTAGTTTGTCAAAATCGTAAATTAAAGACTAAAATCCTTCTAAATTTATATTAAATAAAAGAATTTCTTAACCATCATATAAAAATGACTGAATTAGAGTTTTGGTTTTCCCGATCTTTCCCCTCCTTCCCGTTTTCGCCGAACCAGAAAGCGAGAGAGAGAAGAAGTCGTTGTTTTCGTGAAGCTTCCGTCGGCCGCCGCGAGAGTTCTGGTGTGCGAAATCTCCGTCTAAGCATAGATTCGGAAAGTTCTTGCCGAGATCTTCGTTTGTGTGGTGAGTATTATTGAATTCGTGGATTTTAGTGTTGGGACGTTTGGCCCTAAAGCTTGTTTCCTACCCTAACCATTCTGAAATTTTGTTGAAGACTTCTTTTGACCGCTCCTGGGAGTGGAGTGCTCGAGAGACCGGTGATCGGAAGGTTTGAGACAAGTGGTGGATTTTTCCCCCTTGCCATGTCTATTTTCAACTTCTTTATCTATCTCTTTTCTTCCGTTTTAGGCAGGTAACTGAAGTGTTCGTTTCCTACCAACAGAATTCCTTTACCAAAGTAAAATTCGTCGAAGGGTCCTCGAGATTCGTCGAGTAGTTTCGACGAATTCGTCGAGTGGTTTTAGTTTCGTCTAGCGTTCTCGATTGATTCGTTTAGTGTTCATGAGAGGTTAAGTTGAATCCGTCAAGTAAATTCGTCGAGTGTTCTAAGGATTCGTCGAGTAGTTACGACGAATTCGTCGAGAGGTCATGTCAAATTCGTCGAGTGATCAAGCTAAATTTATCATATAGTTACGTTAGAATTTTGTCGAATATTAGTTAGAATTCGTTGGGTCTGCCCTCTCTGATGCTGAATGAAGGAAGCATGGTTATGTGCACATAAATCAAAATGGATTCTTGGGTCTGCCCTCTCTGATGTCTTTGGCTTTGATTTGAGGGCATGATTCCGCAGCAAACGCGATGGTATAGGGGGCCACTATTTCAGTGGTACTCTGTGAGCAGCCACTTTGTGCATTTATTGTCAAAGGTTAGGTCTTTCTCCTCTGAGAGAAGCCACTTTGTGCATAGTGCCAAAGGTTAGGTCTGTTTCTAATCTTCCCCCGCCCATACCCCCAATGATTGGGGACTATATGGGTTCTGTTGTTGTTGTTGTATTAGTTAGAATTCGTCGAGTATTCTAAGGAAATTCGTCGAGTGTTTTCAATACTTTATCGATTGATTCGTCGAGTGTTTAGGTAAATTCGTCGAGTGGTTGTGATGAACCGTCGAGTGTTCATGGAGAATTCTACGGTGGTCTCGACGAATTTGTCGTGAGGTTTGTTGTACTTGAAATTTTCTGGGTTTTCTGTGGTGCCAGATTTGGTCAAGATATTTGTGAATCACTACACCCAGTTGGTTGTTTTTGGACTGTTGGTTGAGTTGGACAAGTGGCCACCACCACAGTGCCTGTTTTTCTTCCTTGGATGTGTAGACTGTTGGCTGTGCGGACCGTAACCACCGTCATAGTGCTTTTGTTCCCTGGATGTTTTGGTCTGATGGTTTGTATTGGAAAGATAGTCACCGCCTCAACACTTTTTTATGATTGGGGTAATGATTCACTTCTTTAGCCAATCTGTCACTTTTTCTCCTTGAATGATATTATATAACTTTGACTGCATTTCCTGTAAGTTTTTCCTGTTTGGATACTAAGATTTCTTTACTTTGATTGTTGTTGTTTTACAGCTATTTTCTTGTTGAGTTAGTAACCCTCTTGAGTTTGTTAAGTTCTTTTTTACTTTATGTTGAGTCGTCTCTTGTGTCTTTGTGCTGAGACATTCTTTTCTTTTGAATGCCTCAGGTTTGGATCAGTAGCAGTTGAGCTGACCGAGTCTGGTTCTTCTAGACCTTCAGTAGTTGTTTCTTTTACTCATTTTTTTGAGAGGTAGATGGTTGAACCTTTCTGGCTTTGTATTAATGTTATGGGTTCATGTCAGTTTGTTGATGCCCACAGAATATTTTCTTTTTGTGATAGACTGTGTTTTGCTCGCTATGCTACTACCGTTGTCTTGCTATTAATGCAAATGCTCTCTGAGGAGGATTTATGTTAGGATGCATAATAGATATTTTATATACTAAAATCTTCTGAAAGTATCTAGTTGCCTACCTAAATCACCTAGAGGGGGGGGGGGTGAATTGGTGGATTCTATGGCTTTTTGCGGAATTAAAAGTATAAGAATAAAGCACAGAGAAAACAAAGAGCAAAACACAACACAAAGAATTATAGTGGTTCCCCGATCTTGGGTAGTCCACTTTCCACCTCACCTATCTAGCACGCCCGGCTAGACTAGGCTACTTCACTGATCTCGGATTAAGAATAATCCTACAACTCGGATGTACAACCCTCATTCTCCGAGGATGGGCTCATTCAAAGCCACGTAGGCAAAAGTTAAAGTCAAAAGGTCAACAGAGAAGTCAACAGCTCAAGACACCAAGACAAAGTCGGCCTAGAAGAGTTCGTCGAACACCGGAGCAGTAGAAGACATGGGAGAGTATTGGCCCAGCATGTGCGAGCATCACCCAATACTCGCCAGATGGGCGACTATGGCTTAATGCTCGCCGAGTATCCCATAGTCGCCGGGCAGGGGCTGGGCTATAAAAACCCCCTACCCCTTGGTTTTCCTATAAATAGGACCCCAGGGGTACTTGGATTGGCACTAAAACTTGAGCTCTTGAAACCCAGCTCTTGCATTCTGGAACCTGTCGCACTTGGCCGCTACTCCCAGTTCCTAGCCAAGTCGGTGCCTTCCTTGTACCCTGCTCGGCCATTTTTGGTTGTGGAGGGGAAGTCTCTTCTGAGCTTCTGGGTACGTGGTGGGACCTCCCTGTCGTGGCACCTGGGGTCCTGTTTGTTGCTCTTCTAGCTTCCTCATAGTTGCCCGCCAAGCCATCTCTTCGAGCCGCTTGGCAAGTAGTCTCCGGCTGCATTAGTCCAAATTTTGGAGCCGGGATTTTCTAGGCTTCAACACTTTGGTGCGGTGAGCGCGGACCGTAGCCAGAGAAAGAAAGCTTAGTGGGAAGAAAAGATGGTGGTAGTGGGCGACCAGGAGGAGGTTGTCGGCAACTCGGTCGGCGGTGGCGGGTTCGTGACGTTGGCGACTTTTGAGGAGTTCTCGAGGCGAATGGAAGGAACTCTTCGAGCAGTTCTTCAAACTCACACAGAGGGAACGACGACTTCACCTCATCGCCCGGTTGTGATTGAAGAAGGTGCTCCCTCCAGGAGAGCAGGGAAGGATCATGTAGAAGAGCCCGAGCAACCAAGGAAGTCGTAGTTCTGCCCGCAAAACTCGCAAGGTGCTGGCGGGGTCCGGTTTCGAAGAGAGGAGGAGCATGCGAGATATTACGGTGCTCGCCCTTACACCGAGTATGGAGGCGGTGCTCGCCCCTACAGCGAGTACGGAGGTGGTGCTCGCCCCTATAGCGAGTATGGAGGGGATACTCGCCAGATGGATGATCGTCGCCAGATTGGGGGGAGGAGTCCCTTGTGTGAGGAGATCATCGCCGCGCAAGTACCGGAGGGGTTCAGGGATCCCTCGATGAATTACTACTTGGGGAGGGAGGACCCTATCCAACACATCCAATGGTTCGAGGACGTCGCCTCCATCCGGACCATGTCTGACGCCTTTAAATGTAGGTTGTTCGCGATCTCCCTCCAAGGGAAGGCAAGGGACTGGTTCCACCAATTGTCGGAGGGTTTCATCTACCGCTTTGAAGACCTTTGCCGGGGGCTGACGATGCGGTTCGCCACGGCAAAGAAGTTGAAGAAGGAGGCTACGACCCTTTTCCATCTAACGCAGGGAGCAAAAGAAACGTTGGGGGACTACATCGACCGCTTCCAAGAGGAGGTGTTGCACATCCAGGAGGTGGATGGTCGCACCTTGCAGCTGGCCCTAACTTTCGGCCTTCGGGACGGGCTCTTCAAGCTGGAGATCGGTAGGATCCCTCCATACTCCTACGACAATCTCATCGAAAGAGCCAACCAGTTTGTCCAGGGTGAGGCTTCCAACCGCGGCTTCCTAGCCAGGCTCACCCGAGTGACCAAGGAGGAGGAGGATGAGGAGGAGGAGAAAACCCCCGAGAAGAAGAAAAAGGAAGAGCCCAGGAAGGCGGAGAAAAGGAAGCCAGAAGAGAAGAGGAGGGAGGAGAGAAAGAAGGACGAGCCAAAAAGGCACGATGAGAGGAGACTCATCGTGGCATCGGAGCGTCGGGAGGAAGAGAGACGATACCAGGTCCCCGCTAACCGACCGCCTTGGAGGCCGGCTAGAGGACCCCAGCGCAGGGATCGGGAGAGATCCCCGGAGAGAAGGCGTCACGATCAACCGGAAAGGCATCAAGAAAGAAGAAGAGAAGAGGCGATGGCGATAGCCAGGCGTGGCAACCGACAAGGAAAGAAGAAACGGAGGAAGACGCAGCAGGAAGAGGAGATCCCCCTCTTTTGTGATCTGCATCAGGTAGCAGGTCACGGGACGATGGCTTGCCCAGATTTTTGGGAAGCCCGTCGGAGGTTGACAGCAGGAGAGGCAGGAGGGGAACTTCCGAGGAATGAAGCCCCTGTCGAGCCGCCGGCAGTTCAAGCCGTCAGTCGAAGGAGGAACGAGGATCGAGTCGACCATGGAGGTCGAGGAGAGGTGTCTCAAGGAGGCAGAGGAGTGGGAGTGATCCACGGGGGTGCAGGGCTGGGAGCTTCCCGCAAGGGAAGTCTCCATCAAATCTATCGGAAGAGTGTCGCCTCAACCTCGCAAGCATCGCCCCCGTTGGATGAGATCACCTTCTCCGAAGAAGACATGTTAGCGAATGAGAACCCCTTCCATGATGCCCTCGTTGTCCAAGCAGTCGTGGAAGACTTCACCGTGGATCGAATCCTCGTCGATAATGGTAGATCTGTGAATGTCATCTTTAAGAAGACGTTCGATGGATTGGGAGTCGGAGCAGAAAGAGTTCGAGCATCGGATGGACCCCTCTTTGGCTTCTCCGGAGAGAAACAGGAGGTGGAGGGAGGAGTAGATCTCCTCGTAACGCTCGGTGGCACTCCCCTTACCTGTCGTTTCGTCATTATAGATGCCCCGAGCTATTACAAGGCCATCTTTGGAAGGCCGCTTCTCAACACTTTCAAGGCCGTTCCATCCTCCTACCATCAGTACTTGAAGTACTGTCAGGGAGACGTTCAGGTGAGGATCAGGAGCGATCCAAGAGCCGCACGCGAGTGTTACCTCAACGTCGTCAGCACTATCAGCTGGATGGCCGAAGCCGAGGAATTAGAGAAGATGCTGGGGAGCACTGCCAGGCTGGAGGCATTCGAGGAGATAGAAGAAATCGAGGTACTCTCCGTTGTAGGAGTACCTGGGTTGCTGAAGATCGGAGGATCGCTGAAGGTCAGCGAGAAGATGGAGATGGCGACGTGCCTGTAGGAGAACGTTGATATATTCGCTTGGAGTGCAGCCGAGATGTCGGGAATCGATCCAGAGGTTGCCTGCCATCATCTCAACCTGGACCCGGCAGCTAAACCCGTCCGCCAGAAGAAGAGGTCTAGTGCCACCATGCTTGCTGAACCTATCCGAGAGGAAGTAAAGAAACTGCTGGATGCAGGTTTGTATCTAAGATCCAGTATCCAGGCTGGGTCTCAAATGTTGTAATGGTTAAGAAGAGTGGAGGGGGCTAGAGAATGTGTGTAGATTTTTCGTTGATGAATAAAAGCTTCCCCAAGGATTGTTATCCCTTGCCTCGGATCGACGCGCTGGTTGATTCAGCCGTTGGTTTTTCTGTGATGAGCTTTCTTGATGCATTTTCAGGATACCACCAGATCCGGATGCATCCCCCCAATTGTCGCAATGTGTCCTTCATCACGAGTGATGGCTGCTACATCTATAGGATGATGCCTTTCGGCTTGAAGAACGCTGGGGCCACCTACCAGCGAATGATGGACCACGTGTTCAAGGGGCAGAAGGGGAGGAACCTGGAGGTGTACGTAGACGACCTCTTAGTAAAAAGCAAGAGTGCCCGAGAACATGTGGTCGATCTGGTGGAGACCTTCGCAACGCTCAGGAAGTTCAAAATGCGGCTCAATCCGGCGAAATGCGTATTCGGGGCTGGAGGAGGTAAATTCCTGGGACATCTCATCACCCCGGGGGGAGTGGAGCCGAACCCTGACAAGGTCAAGGCAATCCTGGAGATGACCTCGCCAAAGACCATGAAAGAGGTTCAAAGGTTGACAGGAAGGTTAGCAGGTCTTAGCCGCTTTCTGTCTAAGGCAGGAGAGAAGTGCTCTCCCTTTTTCAAAACGCTCTGTAAGAGCGAGAACTTTACATGGACCGACGAATGCGAGAAGGCGTTCGGTAGGCTGAAGGAGCAGCTAACTCAAACACCTCTCCTTCAGAGCCCGAAAGAAGGTGAAGACCTACTCATCTACTTGGGAGTAGGGGTGGAAGCGGTAAGTTCCGTACTGGTCCGGGAAGAAGGAAGGAAGCAGCTCCCCATTTATTACGTTAGCCAGGTGCTCAAGAAGGCGGAGCTGAAGTATCCAATCTTAGAGAAACTCGCTTTCGCCTTGGTGGTGTCGGCGCGAAAGCTCCGGCCTTATTTCCAAGCTCACTCAATCCGGGTCGTGACTGACCATCCTCTCCGAAATATCTTGGAAGGGGTGGAGCATTCAGGGAGGCTGGCGAAATAGTCGGTAGAACTCAGTGAGTTCGACATTTCCTTCTCGCCTTGGGTGGCGATCAAAGCGCAGGCGGTAGCTGATTTCCTGGCCGACTTCTCAGTGGAAGCAGAGCCAGGGGAAGAAGTTTTCACTCTCATTCCTTGGAGGATGTTCGTGGACGGAGCTTCGGGCAAAAACTCTGTGGGAGTGGGCATCGTGCTAGTCAGCCCACAAGGGACTAGGATCGAGCAGGCAGTTGAGATCCTCTTCCCCGTCACGAACAATCAAGCTGAATACGAAGCCATAGTGGCGGGCTTGCGTCTCGCAAGAGAGTTGGGGATTCAAGGCATCAGGGCCTTCACGGATTCAATGGTGCTCGCGTCACAGATTCGGGGAGAGTTCGAAGTACGCGACACCATCCTGCAGAAGTATCTGGTCAAGGTGAAAGGATTGGTAGGAAGTTTCCAGTCCTTCTTCGTTGTACATGTCCCAAGAGAGAAGAACTCAGCAGCGGACCGTCTGGCCAAGTACGGGCCAAGAGCAGGAGGGACTATCACGGAGCTATTCCAACCGTCCATTCAAGAAGGGGAGATGATGGAGATCGACCGACGTCCTTCGTGGATGGATCCATTCATCTCCTTCTTAGGATCTGGACAGCTCCCAGCAGATGGCGACCAGAGGAAGTTCCGATACAAGACGGTGTACTACTTATTGCAAGATGTGGAGCTGTATCGCAAGACCATCTCGGGCCCTCTGGCTAGATGTGTCTCTGAAGACGAAGTACCTCGAGTGTTGGAGGAGATCCACTCGGGAGAGTGCGGAAGCCATTATGGGACTCGCACTTTGGAGCAAAGAATCTTGAGGCATGGCTACTTCTGGCCCACTATCCGGAAGGATGCAGAGGTCTTCTCGAAGAGGTGCCAGAAGTGCCAGTTGTTTGCCCCCCTTCAATTACAACCAGCCCAACAACTTCGCTCGATCACCTCCCCGTGGCCGTTCGCTATATGGGGGATGGATCTGATAGGTCCCTTTCCCTCGGCTAGTGGCCAGAGGAAGTTCGTCCTAGTCATGATCGACTACTTCTCCAAATGGATCGAGGCCAAGCTCTGGCCAAGACCACCTCTCAAATCGTAAAGAACTTCATATGAGGAGAGATCGTCTGCAGATTCGGAATCCCCCTCGCCATCACACCGGCAATGGTCCCCAATTCGCCAGCTTAGAGCTGGAAGACTTTTGCAAACAACTCGGGACTGATCTCCGTCCGCCTCCGTCCACCATCCCCGGAGTAATGGGCAAGTAGAAGCCGCCAACAAGCTAATCATCAACCTCTTGAAGAGAAAGGTCGAGAACCTACGAGGTAATTGGGCGGAGCAGCTCCTCTCGGTTTTGTGGGCTTTGAGAACCACTCCTAGCTCAGCCACAAGGGAAACCCCGTTCAAACTCTCTCACGAGTCCGAGGCTCTCATCCCGGTGGAGTTCGAAGTCAGAAGTCCCAGGGTGGTTGCGGCCCAGGAGGGAGACGAAGAATGGCGATTGGAGAATAATGAAGCACAGGAGCTGTCTCTCGACTACATTGAAGAACTCCGAGACTTGGCATCTGCCAGGCAGGAGGAGATCAAGCGCCGAATGACAAAGCACTTCGACAAACATGTCCGCCTCAGACACTTCCTAACGGGGGATCTAGTCATGAAGAAAGTAGACGCGGCAGGAAGATCAGCAACCATAGGGAAGCTAAACCCAAATTGGGAAGGCCCTTCATCGTCCACGAAGCGCTCATGACGGGAGGATATCGTCTACAGAACCAAGAAGGAGAGTTATTGGGGAACACTTGGAGCGGCGACGACTTGAAGAGGTTTTATCCCTGAGCAGGGAAGATGTATTCTCCCCCTCTTTTGTAAACTCCCTACGATGAATATAAATTCCTCGCCCCCCGGAAAACGGGCTGCGAGAGTTTCTTTTCTTCTCATCTCGTCAAAATTAATGGTCTAAAAGAAGGTGAAGTAGATCTCCACGATGGGTTGGGAAACATGCCTCCGACTTGATTCTTATAAAACCCAGAACGGGTGATGAGACGGTGCCTCGGTAGTACGTTCTCATAAGACCAAGCATCTGCACTAACGGTCGAGATCAGCTCCCCCCTTGCACGTTGGCTGCAGGAACCCTCCGACCGCACCTCTCATCCGGCTGGTAAGATTATCAGGAAGAAGTCTGGACGCTGACCTCCCAATCCAACGAAGAGATGACCCACTTAACCTCGCGGAGGACCCTTGAATAAAGGTGTCATAAACCCTCGAGAGCCAAAGGCTCGCAGTAGAGCATTTCGCTTACATTTACTTCTTCCAATCATTTGAGTAGATGTGTTTAAATCCTCTCTGGTTGTCAAGAATAGCAGGAAAGTATCGATCTCTTCAACATCATTAACAAGAGCAGTAGAATGGAGACCTCGGGATGGTGTGTTCCCTTGGAAGGTGCTCCATTGGAACCTCCCCGACAGTCATTCCCTACTGTGTCGATCTCTTCAACAGCATTAACAAGAGCAGTAGGATGGAGACCTCGGGATGATGGGTTCCCTTGGAAGGTGCTCCATTGGAACCTCCCCGACAGTCATTCTCTACTGTGTCGATCTCTTCAACCGCATTAACAAGAGAAGTAGGATGGAGACCTCGGGATGGTGAGTTCCCTTGGAAGGTGCTCCATTGGAACCTCCCCGACAGTCATTTCCTACTGTGTCGATCTCTTCAACAGCATTAACAAGAGCAGTAGGATGGAGACCTCGGGATGGTGTGTTCCCTTGGAAGGTGCTCCATTGGAACCTCCCCAACAGTCATTCCCTACTGTGTCGATCTCTTCAACAGCATTAACAAGAGCAGTAGGATGGAGACCTCGGGATGGTGTGTTCCCTTGGAAGGTGCTCCATTGGAACCTCCCCGACATTCATTCCCTACTGTGTCGATCTTGTCAAAAGCATTAACAAGAGCAGTAGGATGGAGACCTCGGGATGGTGAGTTCCCTTGGAAGGTGCTCTATTGGAACCTTCCCGACAGTCATTCCCTACTGTGTCGATCTCTTCAACAGCATTAACAAGAGCAGTAGGATGGAGACCTCGGGATGGTGTGTTCCCTTGGAAGGTGCTCCATTGGAACCTCCCCGACAGTCATTCCCTACTGTGTCAGTCTCTTCAACAGCATTAACAAGAGCAGTATGATGGAGACCTCGGGATGGTGTGTTCCTTTGGAAGGTGCTCCATTGGAACCTCCCCGACAGCCATTCCCTACTGTGTCGATCTCTTCAAAAGCATTAACAAGAGCAGTAGGATGGAGACCTCGGGATGTTGTGTTCCCTTGAAAGGTGCTCCATTAGAACCTCCCCGATAGTCATTCCCTACTGTGTCGATCTTTACGTCATAATTGAGTATAGGGACACCAGATGAAGTCTTAGAAGTGCATATCTCAAAGATCCTTCTTCATATGCAGGTGCGAGTATGATGATGCGAGCATGCTGGTGCGAGTATATATGGGCGAGTATCCATTAAGCGAGCATGGTATGATCGTCGTCCGAAGTATCCTATCTCGTCTATGCTTAGTCGCTTAACGAGCACTCAACCTCGCTTCGAACCTAAGAGCCTACTCGGCATAACCACAAAAGAAGAAAGGCAAGAAGCGACTACAAAAGGCGAGTAAAATGTTGTATTCATTACTTTCATGATTACATATACAAAAAATGCTATACAACTTTGGAAAAAGGAACAAGGCGACTATGCACCATCATCGCCTTCATCTTCGCCACCATCCTCGCCATTCGCGTCGACATCTTCGCCATCATCACCCTCGTCCTTAGAATCGTCATCTTCGGAATCGGTGGATGAGGATGGAAGATCTCGCATAGGGGAGTTGGACTCTTCGGCGAGCAGCGCAGGGATGATGTCCATAACAGTCAAATTCATTGCCTCCGGCTTCAAGAGATCATCAGCCTTCAGCCTGCTTAGAACCACCTTCCCGGTTGCTCGCGCGATCTCCCGGCGAATGTACGCCATATCATCGCCGAGCATCCGAACTTGCTTGCCAACCCTGGAGTGGCCCGCTGACGAGGGTTATTGCTCGGTAGGCCGAGTTTCCAACTCGGCGATGCGAACTTGGGCGGCCTCCAAGGTTTGCCGAGTATCCTCCAGCTCCTTCTCTAGCTGGGACACTTTCTTCGCCATTTCCACTTCGGCGGCCTGCGCAGGTGAAGACAACTGTTAGGAAAACATCGATAGATGAAAAAGGCGACCATCCCTAAAACCAGAAAGGCGATGAGCGAGTACCTCATGATCTTTCCACTTGGCGGCTTCCAGCCCCATAGAGATGAGCTTCTTTCCCTGCACCTTGATCATCTGCTCATATTCGAGCATCTTCCTGGACGTCGCATGTCCAAGCTCGGCAGCTCGCAGGTAAGCTCGCGAGATCTGATGTGCAAGATACTCGGTAGATACATCTTGCAGAGACTCGGCGTCCGCACGACCATAGAGGGCGAACATCACATCGAAAGCCTCGCCGGCATCCTCCCAATCTTCCGACTAGGCAGGAAGATTGGTGCTCAAGGTCACCTTATGAGCTCGCTCCGCCCAGGACACCAAAGGGAGACCATAGGCATCCTCACCTCGAACGCCTTCGCCGAAGTGCGGATGATTGCTGGGCTCACCAGCTTCTGAAGGGTTCGCCTTCGCCTTCAGGTCCCTCTTGGTGACCTCTTTCTTCCTCGCAGGCTCGGCGGACTTTGTCTTGACCTTCCTATTCTTCGAGGGGCCAACATCATCGCCGGCGACCTCCTGCTCATCGCCACCCAACGACAAGTCAATCGAAGCAGAAGCTCCTGCCTTCGGCGCCAAAGGAAGAAGCTCGCTCGGTAAGGAGCGAGTAGCTGCGTCAAGACAGAGAGAAGAATATTAGACACCGACTGAAAACGAATTGGCGAGTATGACCAAATACTCGCTCAGAAGACTACCTTCGCCTGGAAACACTTCGGCGAGCTCATCTACTCGCCTCCTCCAAAAGACGACGTCCAAGCGGCGACCCCGGAAGCTGTCGAGTAGCTTCTCCCGGCTCTCCTCCAAATAAGGAGTGGCGAAAGCGCTCTCCGCCGTCTAAAAGGATGAAGTCGGCACGACTCCAAAGTCGCCCTTGATGACGACTAATCGCTCGGTCCAGCGACGGTTCTTATTCGCCGTGCCGACCAGCGTGCAGACATGACTGCACAAAAAGACGACGCCCTCGCCAGTAGCGCCGAAATGAAATACTCGCCGGAAGACGGAGAGATCAAAGGAGATCTTCTGTCTCGCAAGAAGCAGAGAAAGCCCATGATCATCGCCACTCCATTTGGATTGATTTGGGCAGGGACTATCCCGTGATAGCGGAGTATCTGGCAGACCTCCGACCACAAGGGTAGTCGTAGGCCGACTTCGAAATGTCGGATGGGCAAGATCAGTTCGGTCGCCGAGAAGGAGTTCAGACGTTCATCCTCGCGAGGAAGCCTGGCGACATACCCCGGCGACAAGAATTTGGCGGAGAACTCCTTCAGGTCGCTCGGCCGAGTAATCGGCTTCTTGAAGGAAGTCGCCTCAAAGTTCTTCGCATGGCTCCCACGACGAATAGTTGCCTCGTCAGCCATTTAGAAGGAGAGAAAACGAAGAAGCGAGTATCAAAGAGGCGAGGAGAGGAACAAACGACAGATACTCGCTAGAAAGAAAGGAAAGATCGCCAAAAGCGTAATAAATACGTACCCACCCCCCTATTTATAGTACTCGATAAAACTTGGCTTGCCGCATACGCCTCCGCGAGCACGAGTCAGGGGTGGCGAGTATCGAGGAAAGTCGCCAAAACCAAGGGCGTACGTCAAATCACCAGCGCCAAACAAGCGAGTACCTGCATCAGAATCCAAAGAAACTCGCCAAAAAGGCGCGACATACAACCACTATTCGCAAAATGACAAAAAAGAAGATAGACGAAAACAGAGCATTTCAGCATAAACAAACCAGGAATGAAAGGGCAAGATTGAACTACTCGCCAAATAATATTACAAATACGAAGTGTTCGATCACAGACATTCGCCAGATGGCGACCTAGCGACTATAAAAAAGGAGAGAAAAAGAACAGATCCTAAGGGAGATCCTGGGTGTTCGCCTGAGCATCAGGGAGTTGGGGTTGTCGCCCGACCCAACCCATGCGACGAGCGCGCCTATAATGCTCGAAGGCCACTGACATCACGTCCTCCCCCTGCCGCAGCTGTTCCTCCATTCTCGCCAGGCGACCGGCCGAACCCATGCTCGCACGAATCCCGACCAGCTCGTCCTGGTGCAGCTGCACTCGGTGATCCATCCTGCCAACCCGGCGCTCCAGATCGTGGACGGACTGAAGACGAGCTTCCACAACAGCCAGGCGAGTATCGAACTCTTCCAACCGGGACATTCGCGCCTCCAACTCGGTCAAACGACGTTGAGGCTCGCTAGCCGTCAGGCGCTCGACCCGAGCCTCCACATCCGACAAGCGACGATGCGGGTCGCTGATCGCTAGGCGCTCCAACTTCGCCTCCAGATCCAGAATGGCGCGAGTAGCCGTTTCCTGGTACTCGCGCGAAGGAAGCCCCACTCCGTCAATCAAATCTCCCATGGGAGTCTGAGCGCGAGCTACAAGGGCGACAAAGATGAAAGGAGCTTTAGTAACAAGTACAGGGGAGACAGCTTCACGCAGAGCGAGTAGTTAAAGTTACCAGGTCGGCGAGCATCATTCCTCGAGCTGCGAGGAGGATTGTGAGATCGCCGAGAAGGGGGCTCCTTCCTCGATGAGAGGAGGAGTTGTGATGACCAGCACCCTGCCGACCGGAGATGTTCCCGGCAGAGGGCTCCCTGTCGCGAAGAGTTTCCCCCCTACCGCGACCATCCCCTAGTCGCCCTCCCCGTTGGGGCGAAGAACCCAGAAGAACCCCCAACCCCTCCTCGGCGCGAGGATTCCCCCAGATGGGTTGAAGGAACTGCTGAAGACAAATGGCGCTGATCGCCTTGGATATCGGCCGGAGGAGGAAACAGAGGAGGTGGCGGAAGCTTCTCAACGGGCAGCTGCGAGCTACTCGCCAGCTCCGAAGGATTGGAAGACGGTGGCAATAGAGGCGCGCTACTCGTCAAAGGAGCCCTATGCTCGCTCGACGACCTCTTCTCCAGAAGGGAGCTATGAAGGATCCGAACCGCGCCGCCGCGGCGAAAACCCTTCCCAGTCCTGGGCGAGATCATTGGTGATGATCGCAGGGGAATAGCGGCAAAAGGCTCCTCCTGAACATCGGTGAGCGGCGGACCTGCGAGATAGTATAAAGAGCATCAGAAACACGCCAGTAAAAGCAGGTGAATCAAACCATAATAACGACGAGTAAGTAGCTCTCACTTTGAAAAGGAGGGGGTTCGGTTTGAACGTGTGCTGAGGTTTCAGCCATACTCGCTTCCGGGGGAACGCTCGACTCAGGAGGATTAGGAGTAGGCGAGCCGCCCGACTGACCGAAGCCCAAGTCGGCGAGTACCTGCTGGGTAGTGCCGACCTGAGAAATAGCGACATTCTCGGGGGCGTCGGCATTCTTCTTCTTCTTGTTCTTCTTCTCCTTCTTCTTTTCAAGCCTCTTCCTCTTCCTAGAGGCGAGGAAGTCCTCAAGCTCAGCATCGCGTGCGGGCTTCCGCAACGGTGGCAGCAAACTAGCGAGCTCAGCTAAATCAGCGACAGCTTCCTCGACAATACTGCGCGACATCTTGAGCGAGGTCAGAAAAGTCGTGCCCTCAGAGACCCCTCCCCCTCTATATATAGAGCCAGAGCGTCAACCAGCGGGATGCCGACTACCAATCAATACTCGCCAGAAGGCCTGATCATCGAATGACGGTTGGATGATTCTTTCCGAGCAACTACGTTACTCGCAAAGAGCGGGGATTACGTACAACCCTTATTCTCTGAGGGTGGGCCCATTCAAAGCCACGTAGGAAAAAGTCAAAAGGTCAACAGAGAAGTCAACAGCTCAAGACACCAAGACAAAGTCGGCCTAGAAGAGTTCGTCGAACACCGGAGCAGTAGAAGACCTGGGCGAGTATTGGCACGGCATGTGTGAGCATCACCCAATACTCGCCAGATGGGCGACTATGGCTTAATGCTCGCCGAGTATCCCATAGTCGCCAGGCAGGGGCTGGGCTATAAATCCCCCCTACCCCTTGGTTTTCCTATAAATAGGACCCCAGGGGTACTTGGATTGGCACTGAAACTTGAGCTCTTGAAACCCAGCTCTTGCATTCTGGAACCTGTCGCACTTGGCCGCTACTCCCAGTTCCTAGCCAAGTCGGTGCCTTCCTCGTACCCTGCTCGGCCATTTTTGGTTGTGGAGGGGAAGTCTCTTCTGAGCTTCTGGGTACGTGGTGGGACCTCCCTGCCGTGGCACCTAGGGTCCTGTTTGTTGCTCTTCTAGCTTCCTCATAGTTGCCCGCCAAGTCACCTCTTCGAGCCGCTTGGCAAGTAGTCTCCGGCTGCATTAGTCTGAATTTTGGAGCCGGGATTTTCCAGGCTTCAACATCGGAGTCACCACTCCTACAACTCGGAGACACCACTCCTACAACTCAGAGACAAAGCTCCTATAAACTCGGAAGAAAAACTTCCTACAAGCTCGGAGACAACGCTCCTACAACTCAGAGTAAAACTCTTACAATCTCGGAAGAAAAACTTCCTACAACTCGGAAGAAAAACTTCCTACAACTCGATCCTTAAACAAGGATCTACAAAACTCTGAAGTAAAACTTCCTACAAAAATATGTAAAAGATTTTTACAAAACTTTAGATTGAAAAAAAATCTTCTTAAAATCTTCTGGAGACTTGACTTATTCAGATCTGAAAAAGATAGATCTTCTTCTTTCTTGAATGAAATAGAAATTTGGATCTTGAAAGAGTAAGAAGAAATCTTGTCTTGAAAGCTTGATCTGAAACTTTAGAGAAAACTAGATCTGAAAAAAGACTTGAAGAAATCTGGAATCAGAGATATAGTTTTCTCTTTTCTTCAAGAAGAATCGTCAACAACTTTTTTGGCAGCAGCAAGAGCTTTGTGAGAACGAACAGGGCGCCGACAGAACTTTTTGCAATCTCTTCTGTTTGATTTGTGAATATATGATTATGATGATTGGGTATAAGGAAATAACTTAAGGGAATGTATATAGACTTCTTCTCCAACGGCTAGAAGCGGGAATTAGGGAAAACATTCCATGTCTGAAGCCCTAATTGAACGACAGACGAGATTTGAAACAGCGCAGAAACTTTAGCAAACAACGTTCGACGATATTTATTCCATTCGTCGAACGGAGCACGACGAAGTCGATCGACGAAACCAGATAAACTTCAGCAAATCAGCGGTCGACGAAATCCATACTGCGTTTGACGAACTCAATACTACGATCGACGAACTCGACAAAACTATGCGTTCGACGAACGACCAATTCTCTGTGTTCGACGAATGACCAATTCTCTGCGTTCGACGAAAGGCCAATTCTCTGCGTTCGATGAACGACCAATTCTCTGCGTTCGACGAACGACCAATTCTCTGCGTTCGACGAACGACCAATTCTCTGCGTTCGACGAACGGCCAATTCTCTGCGTTCGACGAACGGCCAATTCTCTGCGTTCGACGAACGGCCAATTCTCTGCGTTCGACGAACGGCCAATTCTCTGCGTTCGACGAACGTCCAATTCTCTGCGTTCGACGAACGTCCAATTCTCTGTGTTCGATGAACTGGATGCTGCGTTCGACGAACTCCTGAATACTTAAACAAAATTTCTTCTAGATCAGCAGCAACTTCTCTTAGCTCTTCCTTTGTGTTTGAATATGAAGTACATCCCAATAGAGAGATTCCACATGAGTCAACACCTTGGTCCATACAATGAGGAATTATATTGCATAGGCCTGTATTTAATGACTCATTGAAACCTGACATTGGTTTGCACTTAGCCATTTAAAACCTGCAAACACACACTTGATAGCAACATCAAATACAATATCAAATCATCTTAGTTCAAGGGACACTTCTTCAAATCAAGATAATTGTGGCTACAATACCCAACAATCTCCCCCTATTTGAAGAAGTCAGAACCATGTTTACTAAGGTGAATTGCAGAGAGATAGATATATTAAATATAATTAAAAACTTAGTTTTTCAACCTTCTCTCCCTTTCAACTTTCTCTTTTAACTTGAGCTTCTCTCCCAACTTCAACTTCTCTCCCCCTTTCTAACTACTTCAGATAGGGAAGGAAAAGCATGAGAGATCAAAGCTCCCCCTCAGCAACTGCATAGGAGTCCTTATTCGGGAGTAAACTTTGAAAATATTGAATCAGCTCCCCCTCAATCTTTTCTCCCCTTTAGAATTTCAGTGCCTGGACTGATTTCCTAAACTTATTAGCATCCTTGCTAAATACTTCTTGTTCTGGTTATGTACCATGATCATCCACTGTCCAAATGCCTTATTAGAGTTTTGGTTGGCCTTTGGACATACCTGCAATCACAGATTAATTACCCTTAGGAACCCAAAAGGATTTGGGTCCTAGGTTCCTGGTTAGATCAACACCACTCGGAGTGTTAACATTGCAAGGGGTCATTCTTACATTGTTAACCCGTGGAGTCTTATAATTTCTGGGGTTAAACCAACAATCTATGACGAAGTGACCAACCTTGCCACAACACCAACAATCAAATCGATTGTATCTTCTCTTGTTCTCCTATTTTAACTTTTGAACGGGGAGTTTAACAGGAGCAACATTCTTAGAAGTAGAAGCCTCGTGGTTGCAACACACACATGACTCCTTCTTCTCTTCAAGAGATTTAACAACAATAGATTGGATCTTTGGTGCTTTCTTAGTAACTGATCCATGTACAAATGAACAATGATCCTTGAGGATTACTTCTTCATAAGGTGCCTTGAAAGTAGTTGTTTCGAGGCTTCGGGGACGGCTCCATCCTTGGTTCCCCTTACTTGACTCAACATGAGTTGGTCTTGTAAAGTGACCATACATGGACTCAAAATCATAAGTGTTTGTAGGGAACACTACCTTCTTGAATGGGGTTTGATTTTGGTCAACCTTGCCCTTACCTTTAACAGCTCTTTTCTTAGCGGCCTTACTACTTTCAGCCTCATGACCAAGGCCACTACCCTTCGCAGGAGCAAAAAATCTATCAATGATTGGAAGAATAGTTTTTGGCTTAGAGAAGCTTTCAACTATCTTCCTTTCCACCACTAACTTTTCTTCTAATTCATTTATGAATTTCTCCTTAAGATTTAATAACTCAGTGGAGCTTTTAAGTTCGTCTTTCAAGATTTGAATTTCATCTTTGAGAGGAGTTAATTTTTCAATTTCCTCCCTCAAATCTGATTCCACCGTCTTGAGAGATTCAATCTCTTTTGCTTGAGATTCAACTACCTTGCGGCATTTGTCAAATCCCACCAATACAGCTTTATACTGAACCATTAGATCTAAGTCTTCTTTTGAAGAATAGCCTTCATTCGTAGTGGATCCAGTTTCAGAATCAGAAAGAGGAGTGTGCGAGTTTACCTTCCCTTCATAAGGTGTGTCATAGTTATCCGAATCTGAATTTGCCATAAGCCCAAAATAGGCTTCATCATTCGAGCTTGACTCCCCTGAGTCGCTGTCGCTAAGAGTCTTGGTCTTCTTTGCTAAGAAGCTCGTTTCTTCTTTCTTCTTTCCTTTGAAGGATTTCTTCTCTTTCTTCTTTTTGTATGGACATTCCGTACTTAAATGTCCTGGCTTATTACAACAATAACAAATAATATCAGTCGAAATATGTTTATTCGATTTAGTTTTATACCCGTCGTTGTTGTGTTCCTTCTTGTGATGATCATCATCACGTCTTGATCTTCTATGATCTGATGAGGAGGGTTGATTTCTCATTTGCCTTCTTTTTCTGAGCAACCTCCTGAATTTCTTGGAGATAGATGAGAACTCTCCATCGGACATGTCTGAGCTTGAAGAGCAAGCCACAGACTCGTCGTCTTCATCTGACGACTGTGTCCTCACAGATGATCTAGTTTTACCTCTTCTTTCCTCTTTGGCCTTCAGTGCCACGGACTTCTCCCTTCCAGAGGTCGAGCATCCTTCTTCTTCAGCTTTTCTGATACTCAGCTTGAGCTCATGGGATAGAAGCTTTCCGAACAGAATTTGTGGCTCCATCGTAGCCAACTTTTTGAATTCCTGGATGGCAATTGCCTTGGTATCCCATTCTTTCGTCAGGGATCTCAAGAACTTGTCATTCAATTCTCCGACGGTGAATTCTCGATCATAATTCCTAAGACCGTTTACGATCTTAAAGAACTTCTCATAGGTATAAAAAATGGAGTCTCTTGGATCTTGCTTGAATGATTCATATTATTGGTTTAGCAACGATCGTCGATCATCATTCACTTCTTCTGTACCTTCCATAAGAACAACTATGGAATCCCACATCTCCTTGGAAGACTTGAAGTGTATAAGATTTTGCAACATAGAATCGTCCACTGCACCGGCAATGATGTTCTTTGCCTTCTTGTCCAAGGCGACGAGAGCAATCTCATCTTTATTTAGTTCCAACATCTTCTTGGGAATCATAATAGCTGAATTTATTGAAGATGGCTTCATAGGAACATGAGGACCTTCCTCAACTATCTGAAAAATTCTCGGGTCGGTGGCTTCCATGTAGAACTTCACTCTTTCCTTCCACATGGGGAAGTTCTCCTTAGAGCAGAAGGGCAACTTGACGGAATCCTTGGATCTTTCCATTCCAGACATACTTGCTTTTGCAACTAGCCTAAAAGATCTTGTTCAAGGTGTTAACCTTTAGAGAACAACCTGCCTCTGATACCAATTGAAAGTATCTAGTTGCCTACCTAAATCACCTAGAGGGGGTGAATAGGTGGATTCTATGCTTTTTGCGGAATTAAAAGTATAAGAATAAAAGCACACAGAAAAACAAAGAGCACAACACAACACAAGGAATTATAGTGGTTCCCCGATCTTGGGTAGTCCACTTCCCACCTCACCTATCTAGCACGCCTGGCTAGACTAGGCTACTTCACTGATCTCGGATTAAGAATAATCCTACAACTCGGAGTCACCACTCCTACAACTCGGATACACCACTCCTACAACTCGGAGACAAAGCTCCTACAAACTCGGAAGAAAAACTTCCTACAAGCTCGGAAACAACGCTCCTACAACTCAGAGTAAAACTCCTACAAACTCGGAAGAAAAACTTCCTACAACTCGGAAGAAAAACTTCCTATAACTCGATCCTTAAACAAGGATCTACAAAACTCGGAAGTAAAACTTCCTACAAAAATATGTAAAGGATTTTTACAAAATTTTAGATTGAAAAACAATCTTCTTAAAATCTTCTGGAGACTTGACTTATTCAGATCTGAGAAAGATAGATCTTCTTCTTCCTTGAATGAAATAGAAATTTGGATCTTGAAAGAGGAAGAAGAAATCTTGCCTTGAAAGCTTCATCTGAAACTTTAGAGAAAACTAGATCCGAAAAAGGACTTGAAGAAATCTGGAATCAGAGATATAGTTTTCTCTTTTCTTCAAGAAGAATCGTCAACAACTTTTTCGGCAGCAGCAAGAGCTTTGTGAGAACGAACAGGGCGCCGACAGAACTTTTTGCAATCTCTTCTGTTTGATTTGCGAATATATGATTATGACGATTGGGTATAAGGAAATAACTTAAGGGAATGTATATAGACTTCTTCTCCAACGACTAGAAGCGGGAATTAGGGAAAACATTCCATGTCTGAAGCCCTAATTGAATGTCAGACGAAATTTGAAACAGCGCAGAAACTTCAGCAAACAGTGTTCGACGATATTTATTCCATTCGTCGAACGGAGCACGTCGAAGTCGATCGACGAAACCAGATAAACTTCAGCAAATCAGCGATTGACGAAATCCATACTGCGTTTGACGAACTCAATACTGCGATCGACGAACTCGACAAAACTCTGCGTTCGACGAACAACCAATTCTATGCGTTCGACGAACGACCAATTCTCTGCGTTCGACGAAAGGCCAATTCTCTGCGTTCGACGAACGATCAATTCTCTGCGTTCTACGAATGACCAATTCTCTGCATTCGACGAACGACCAATTCTCTGCGTTCGACGAACGGCCAATTCTCTGCGTTCGACGAACGATCAATTCTCTGCGTTCGACGAACAGCCAATTCTCTGCGTTCGAGGAACGGCCAATTCTCTGCGTTCGACGAACGGCCAATTCTCTGCGTTCGACGAACGGCCAATTCTCTGTGTTTGACGAACGTCCAATTCTCTGCGTTCGACGAATGTCCAATTCTCTGCGTTCGACGAACTGGATGCTGCGTTCGACGAACTCCTGAATACTTAAACAAAATTTCTTCCAGATCAGCAGCAACTTCTCTTGGCTTTTCCTTTGTGTTTGAATATGAAGTACATCCCAATGGAGAGATTCCACGTGAGTCAACACCTTGGTCCATACAATGAGGAATTACATTGCATAGGCTTATGTTTAATGACTCATTGAAACCTGACATTGGTTTGTACTTAGCCATTTAAAACCTGCAAACACACACTGGATCACAACATCAAATACAATATCAAATCATCTTAGTTCAAGGGACACTTCTTCAAATCAAGGTAATTGTGGCTACAATACCCAACAATCTACCCTTATTTGAAGAAGTCAGAACCCTGTTTACTAAGGTGAATTGCACCTAGATAAATATACAGAGAAATATATTAAATATAATTAAAAACTTAGCTTTTCAACCTTCTCTCCCTTTCAACTTTCTCTTTTAACTTCAGCTTCTCTCCCAACTTCAACTTCTCTCCCCCTTTCTGACTACTTCGGTTTAGGGAAGGAAAAGCATGAGAGATCAAAGCTCCCCCTCAGCAACTGCATAGGAGTCCTTATTCAGGAGTAAACTTTGAAAATATTGAATCAGCTCCCCCTCAATCTTTTCTCCCCCTTAGAATTTCAGTGCCTGGACTGATTTCCTAAACTTATTAGCATCCTTGCTATATACTTCTTGTTCTGGTCATGTACCATGATCATCCACAGTCCAAATGCCTGATTAGAGTTTTGGTTGGCCTTTGGACATACCTGCAATCACAGATTAATTACCCATAGGAACCCAAAAGGATTTGGGTCCTAGGTTCCTGGTTAGATCAACACCACTCGGAGTGTTAACATTGCAAGGGGTCATTCTTACATTGTTAACCCGTCGAGTCTTATAATTTCTGGGGTTAAACCAACAATCTATGACGAAGTGACCAACCTTGCAAACATCGTTCGACGAAATTTATTCCATTCGTCGAATGGAGCACGACGAAGTCGATCGACGAAACCAGATAAACTTCAGCAAATCAGCGGTCGACGAAATCCATACTGCGTTCGACGAACTCAATACTGCGATCGACGAACTCGACAAAACTCTGCATTCGACGAACGACCAATTCTATGCGTTCGACGAACGGCCAATTCTCTGCGTTCGACGAACGGCCAATTCTCTGCGTTCGACGAACGCCAATTCTCTGCGTTCGACGAACGGCCAATTCTCTGCGTTCGACGAACGGCCAATTCTCTGCGTTCGACGAACGGCCAATTCTCTGCGTTCGACGAACGGCCAATTCTCTGCGTTCGACGAACGGCCAATTCTCTGCGTTCGACGAACGTCCAATTCTCTGCGTTCGACGAACGTCCAATTCTCTGCGTTCGACGAACTCCTGAATACTTAAAAAAAATTCTTCCAGATCAGCAGCAACTTCTCTTGGCTCTTCCTTTGTGTTTGAATATGAAGTACATCCTAATAGAGAGATTCCACATGAGTCAACACCTTGGTCCATACAATGAGGAATTACATTGCATAGGCTCGTGTTTAATGACTCATTGAAACCTGACATTGGTTTGTACTTAGCCATTTAAAACCTGCAAACACACACTAGATAGCAACATCAAATACAATATCAATTCATCTTAGTTCAAGGGACACTTCTTCAAATCAAGGTAATTGTGGCTACAATACCCAACATCTTCATATTTACTCATGCTCATGACATCTTTTTTAATTGTTATCACTCTATTTCGAAGCTCGTAAAAGTCTCTTTTACTTATACTATATTTAGAAGATGCATATCATTAGAATGTTGGTTAAGTTCTCATGCTCATGTAGGCCGACACCTTAAAGTAAAATATGTATTTTTTCGCTGCGTATATTTATACGTTCTTGGTTGTGGACTAGACGATCCACTAAACCGAGTGACACGGTGTTTGAAACCTTCAAACTTAAAATATGTTTTAAACATAAAGTTTATGTCTTTTATAAAGAAAAGTGTAGAGATAGAACCGCATAAGCGTCTGCAGTTGTCCTCTGCAAGGTGTGGCGTCATGACGCGTATTTTCTCTTGCTCTAATATTATTTTTATATATTGAGAAAATGCTGGTTGTGACATCAGTGGTCGCACTATGTACTGTTATACACACCTTTCTTTCGGGGGATACTAGCTCACCCGTAACCACTTTCCTAGACACCAATTGAGTAAGTTAAAATTTGACATCACAAGTACCTATATTCATCACATCGTGCATGTCATATCAATGTTGCACCATAGTTTTTCAGAATTTTATATTTTCAGACACAATTTCATATAATAAATATGCATGCACGAGTACTTGGGACGTCATTATTATGTGAATACACGTAATTCCACCTCTCGTTACGTTTATCAGAAGTTCAACATTATTTTTGTATATTAACTAATTTGTGTAATAACTTCGACATTATTTCAACATAATGACTACTAATTATTACATCAATGAATACTAACGTAATATATATGTATTGCATTATTTTCTACCTATACCTCAGTCTTCTCGCTTCTCAGCTTAGGATTTTGGCAGCGCTTTTGCAGTACTCTACACCACGAATATTACTTTGGCGGGATTTTGACAGTGCTTTCACAGCAACTAAGTAGACTCCGAAGTCGAACTCTAGCTCTAAAACTTCTTCCGAAGATCTCCCACAAGTTTGACAGAGTTCTAATACTTTCTCTCTCTCTCTCTCTCTTAATTTTTCGAAATTTGAATGAATATGGAATGAATGAATAATTACATTGGATTCGTATTTATAGTAGTTTTCAAACGCCACTGAAATCATTTAAATCCGAGCTCTAGAACTCCCGGAAAGTCCAAAAAACTAAATCGATCTTCACTGGCTCTCAAGAGGTGACACATGTTGCCACGTGTCTCCATAGGGTGGTCATGTAACCATGGTGGCTACATGTGTCGCCACATGGCAGCCATGCACATCTCCACATGACAGCTATGCACATCTCCACATGGCAGTCATGCACATCTCCACATGGCAGCCATGCATGTCGCCACATGACGGTCATGCACGAAGCCATGTGTCGCCACGTGACGGCCATGTACGTCGCCAATTGGCGGTCATGTACGTCGTCACGTGTAAAAAATAAATATACCTACCATAGGGTTTTTCGATGTCTTGATTTTAAATCCGGCATCAGTTTTCTCAAATTCTTAACAATTCTTGCTGAATTTCTCGGTTTCTCAAAATTTATGTCGGTTGCGCCGAAAATCGTGTTTTTCTAATAATCTCAGATTTTAGCAAATAATATGTCGATTCGAAGGTTTTTCGACCTTCTGAACCTAATTGTGGATTCTGTTTTCTTTTTTAATTCAGTTTCATTGGACAATTTAGTACTCGAACATTATTATTAATTACTCTAATTCGGATTATATAAACACATGATATTACACTCTTGGCCGCCCGACCATCCAGCCGCCCAGATCAGGCGGCCTCTTGGCTGCTCAGATCGGGCGTCCCCTTGGCATCCCAACCTCTCGCCGACGAACGACCAAGGCTGTCCTCGTCGGGCGCCCCGGCCAGTCTCTCCACTGGCCGACCCTCGCCGGCTGGGTCTCGCTGTCAGTCGGTCCCCTCACTGACCGTCCCTCCACCACGCGGTCTCTACCGTCTAATGTGCGGGTAACCGTCCACGTAACCACCAGTGTAACCACTCATTATGGGTGAGTGCACATAACCGAAATCATATCGTCCTGCGTGTTGTAAATTATTATAAAAATATGCGTATTAATCTATATTAAATCGGAGTAGAAATAGTAAAAGAGTGGTTATGGCATGCAGATAACTGCGTAACCACTATAACCACCCATGGGGCCTATAAATAAGACTCATGACCCTTCTATATTTCCATCTTCTCCTCCCTCCACTTCTTATCCTACGTACGAGAAAGCTCCTCAAGGAACCCCTCAAAGATCTCCCTAGCCTTCGAAACTTCTTCGAAGATCTTTGAACGCCTTGAAGATTCTTCGAATACTTTTTTCCGCTCCAAAGTGCGCCTCTGCGCGCCCCACTCTCAAGACCACTCGAAAGTGCGCCTCCGCTCGCTCCGCTCTCAAGACCGCTCGAAAGTGTGCCTCTGCGCGCTCTGCTCTCAAGACCGCTCCAAAGTGCGCCTCCGCGCGCTCCGCTCTGAAGACCGCTTCAAAGTGCGCCTCCGCGCGCTCCGCTCTCAAGCCTGCTCCAAAGTGCGCCTCTGCTCTCAAGCCCGCTCCAAAGTGCGCCTCCGCGCGCTCCGCTCTGAAGACCGCTCCAAAGTGCGCCTCCGCGCGCTCCGCTCTCAAGCCCGCTCCAAAGTGCGCCTCTGCGCGCTCCGTTCTCAAGCCCGCTCCAAAGTGCGCCTCTGCGCGCTCCGCTCTCAAGCCCGCTCCAAAGTGCGCATCCGCACGCTCCACTCTCAAGACCGCTCCAAAGTGCGCCTCCGCGCGCTCCGCTATCAAGACCGCTCCAAAGTGCGCCTTCGCGCGCTCCGCGCGCTCCGCTATCAAGACCGCTTCAAAGTGCGCCTCCGCGCGCTCCGCTCTCAAGACCGCTCCAAAGTGCGCTTCCGCGCGCTCCGCTCTCAAAACCGTGCCAAAGTGCGCCTCCGTGCGCTCCTCTATCAATGACCGCTCCAGATTCCTCGATGCACAACATGAGATAAGCCATAGACACCAAGGCTCGCAGAATGCGCCACCCAAGCCGTCAAACTACAACCATCGACGACTCCAGAGCCCACAGAGCGCATCACCCTCCTCCGCGCTAAAAGAAATACTTAGCTCCACGAGCGGTGACCTGTCACCCTCCGAGCACATCTCTCCTCTACCACAATAATTGTAACGAGGAGCGGCCTGTCGCCCTCGCCTCCTCTCAGAAGCATTGTAAAACAACCAAGAATAGTGAAGATTTGGTCGACACTGCTCGACTGCATGATTTTTCACCTCTTTTCAAAATTTTCCACGTTAAAAAAAGTCTCTTGCTAGCAGTCTCATTCTCATTGACTGTTTGCGCGCTCGACCGCTCCCAGGCTAAGACGGTGCGATTTAGACCAGTCTACAGGAGTCTCGAGTGAGTCGCAACAATATCAAGTATGCAACCATCTCTGTATGTGTGTGTATGTGCTGATTTTATGAAAAATCATTGCACTCTTCTTTGTCATAGATGAAGAGACTAATCGAGCTTTGAGCGAAGTTGAAGAGACTTTACGTGATAAAATCATTCTCGTGTACTTGAAGAAGTAATTGTATGGGCTAAAGATGAAAAAAATGACACAAGTTACACGACTTGAAGGTGGAGATGGAATGCATGACCTTCACTTCGATCTTTTTTTTTCCAATCATATAGTGATTGCCGTCTATGGACGATGATCACTTTTACTAGTTGGCGGGGTTCCCCCAAGTAGACTCGATCGAACCGGCTGCCCCCGCTAAACGTCGTACTAGCCCGGGTTGGATCGCCTGGTCACGAACAATTCGGCTCATCGCGACATCGCTCGGCCTAGCGACGCACGCGCCTGCGCGTGCGGGCACACGTCCACGTGTTTGCGTGCGCGCGCGTGGGAACGCGCCCCCATGCATTCTGCATGGGGGCACGAGCTTCCCTGGGATAACTGCGCGTGCAGTTATTCCCTTGGAAGATAACTGCACGCGCAGTTATCTCCAAGGGGAGCCATGGCAGTTAACTGCCATGGAATCCCCCCCCCCCGACGGCCCCCTCTCCTCCGGGGAGGGGGCGGCCGCCCTGCCGCCGCCGGGCGGCCTCTCTGCCGCCCGGATCTGGGCGGCGGCAGTTCCTCCCAGCAGGACGGGCGGCAGTTTTGCCACCCGTTTCCTGCTCCATGGACGGGCGGCAATTCTGGCCGCCCGTCCAGCCGCCTCCCCTGCAAGGGGCAGCGTCCGCCCGGCCGCCGTCCCCTTTGGACGGCGGCCACCGTCCGGCCACCTTCCCCCCCTTGGGGGGGGGAAGACTGTCCCTTCAGGTTTCGCCAGAAACCTGGACGGGAGGAATAGTTTCCTCCCGTCCAGGTTTCCGCCAGCCTATTTGCCGCCCGGAGCGCCTCGCCGGAGGCGCCATTCCGCCGCCGTCGGACTCCTCCGCCGGCCGGAGCGCCTCGCCGGCGACTTCATTCCGCCGTCTCCGGCGTTCTCCTCTTCCCTCGCTTTCGGCCAAGTCCACCGCCATCTTCCCCGCCTCCGACCACTTTCTCCGCCGTCGTCGGCGGCGGTTACGTGGGTAACCACCCACGTAACCGCCCGTGCAACCTCCTGTAGTGGGGGTGCGATTATAATATTTACGGGGCCGGAGTGCGTCTAGTAAATAATAGCCCCTAAACTATATAATATGAATATATTGGGGGTGGTTGCGGTGTGCGGATAGCCGGGTAACCACCGTAACCACCCCCCCCCCCCCCCCCCGAGCCTATAAATAGACCATCAAGGGTCTTCATTTGGATCCTCTTCTCTCCCGGAGAAATCCTCCTACGGATTTTCTCTCTCTCCCTCCTCCTTGCGCGCTCACAAGCGCGTCTCCTGCTTGCGCGCTCACAAGCGCGCCTCCTTCTTGCGCGCTCACAAGCGCGCCCCCGTGCGCTCCAAGCGCGCCCCCGTGCGCTCCAAGCGTGCCCCCGTGCGCTCCTCTCCAAGCGCGCCTCCATGCGCTCCGCTCTCGGGCGGCGGATTCTCATTCTCTCCCCAGAGCTTCTCTCTCTATGCGCGCTCTCTTTCTCCTTCTCTCTCTAACTTTGCAGGACCTTCTACGAGCGCCTCCCGCAAGAGAAGAAGTGCAGCACCGTTCAAGGCGAGCACCCCGAACCCGAGCAGCAAAGTCAAGCCGCTCCGCGAAGCGCTCACCCAGGAAGTGAGCAACCACACCAGACGCGCAGCAAGGCGCTCAACTCCTAAGCGGTGGCCTGTCACCCACGGAGTCTTCTCTCTCTCTCTCCCACAACTGTAACGAGGCGCGGCCTGTCGCCCTCGACTTCTCCTGAAGAAAGCCCTGTAACAGCCTAATATAGTGGATTTCGGCCAGCACCGTCCTGGTCACGTGGTTTTTCACCCTTTGGAGGGTTTTCCACGCTAAAGATCTGTGTGTACAATTTTCAGCATTTACTCTCTGCAATATTCTGACTGTGTGCGCGCTCGACCGTCCGGGCTAAGACGGACCGAATCTAAACCGGTCTACCGAGGGCGTTGAGTCTGACCGCAACACTAGTGATCGATTTTCTTTGATGGTGCGCACGCCAGATTATACGAGATTACCGTTAGTATCCTGATTTATATTTTGTTCATAAATTGTTGTTTTACATTATATTTTTATTGAATCCGTGCTTCTTTGTCATACGAGATTACCGTTAGTATCCTGATGTATGTTGGCATGACAATGATTATAACCGCCACTAAAAAAAGTAGTTTTGAACATAAAAACGAAGCTTAAAACTGTGTATTTTAAAAATCGATTTTTAAAGATCGACTCCTCAAACAGGTATATATCAGGGCTGCAGTCAACCGCAGACGCTGTCCCAAATAGGGCCCAAGGGCCAGTTTGGGTGAGCTGTTACTGAGGAAAAAAAGCCGCTAATGAATAGTTGTTGATAGTAAAAATGTTGTTTTTGAAAAATAAAGTTTTGTTAAAAAACTATTTATGTGAAATTGAGTTTGCAGAACTTTTGATAAACTGTTTTATACAAACTGTTTGACAAAAATAAATTTTAGGTTATTTTTTTATTTAATTTAATTTTTTTATTTAATATCTAAAATAATTGTAAACACATGAAATCAACGTGACACGACACAGACCAAATAAAATTGGCAATTGTTAACCGCACCCCAGTTTTGACTATCCGCAACCCTTTTATATGAAGTATTATGAGTTTTTTTTGAAAATACGCCTTCTACGAGCATTTTTAGGAAAAGTGTTCAACACAAAAGTTGTAGATCTCTGAGATCTCTGAGATCTACAACTTTCATGTTGAATATTTTTCCTAAAAATGCATGCACAATGCGTATTTCCAAAAATTCGTTATAGTTACACCCATGTTTCAATTCGAGCGGCAATGCATCTTGTGCGTGCATTTTTAGTGAAAGTGTTCAACACGAAAGTTGTAGTTCTCGACGATATCTACAACTTTCGTGTTGAACACTTTTCCTAAAAATGCTTGTACAAGGCGTATTTCCAAAAAACTCGTAATACTTCATATAAAAGAGTTGCGGATAGCCAAAACTGGAGTGCGGTTAACAATTGACATAAAATTTGATTGTTTTTCAAATATACAAGCGAACATTAAAAAAAACATTTTAGACGTATCTTCCGGGTGAAGCTCTCTTGGAAGCAACTTCTCCGTCCACCGCCATGGTGGGATCAGGGATGGAGATATGCCTGAAGACCACGCAAGCTCTGCCATTATACAACTCTGGTTCTCTCGTCGTTTCTGCCGTCGACTGAGGTCCCGCCGCGCCATAAAAGAGCCTGCGCTCGATCTCCTCCGGTTTCTTTCTCAATGAACGACCCAAATGCAAGGTTATATCTCGACCTTAACCCTAATAACCCTAGCCCATCTTGGTTGTACTTCTCCGTTGTCTTCTTCGCTTTTCTTCAATTATTTAATGGATTCATTATTGCTCAATGTTCTCCTGGACTGTTTTGCGAGGGAAATGCTTCTGAGAGGAGCTGGTGTCAATTGAGTAAGTTAACGATTGGTGGGATGCGATCAATGTTGTTCCTTTTTTAAGAAAACAGTATGCTAATCTCTAAACCATTGTAGTAGAAGTAATTATTTTCTCTGAGAAGGGTGGGCAAGGATTACTTCACTGGATGGGTAGAAATCTTATTATAGAGAGTGTTTATATGAGATCCTATAAACAGGAGTAACGCTCCTCCAGCCCACAATTTTCAAGTCCATTCTACCATGATGTCTACAACAGGAACACTACAACAGAACCATTATCTAGGGGTGGAAGAAGTCCATCTGGAGTTGTTTCCTTTGCTAATCTGTTTGTGCCATTCTTCCACCTCTCCCTTATCCAATTGCCCCCAATCGCCTCTATCTGGATTTGGAACTATAACTCTCTCACTGGTATCTCAACCCTCGTGTTTAGTTGCCACCATTTAGTTTGGAACCCTGAAGAGATTGTTGGTGATAAGCCGGACGAAGGTGAGGATGATGTCAAGTCATCATGCCCCTTATGCCCTGGGCGACACACGTGCTACAATGGCCGGGACAAAGGGTCGCGATCCCGCGAGGGTGAGCTAACTCCAAAACCCGTCCTCAGTTCGGATTGCAGGCTGCAACTCGCCTGCATGAAGCCGGAATCGCTAGTAATCGTCGGTCAGCTATACGACGGTGAATTCGTTTCTGGGCCTTAGTACACACCGCCCGTCACACTAAGGGAGATGACCATGCCTGAAGTCGTTACCTTAACCGCAAGGAGGGGGATGCCGAAGGCAGGGCTAGTGACTGGAGTGAAGCTTATTCCTTCGTCGGGAGCTCACGTCTCTCAGTTGAGGATTTAAAGGGATGATTAAGTTCTTATTATGTGTGATCACTTGCCAAAAAGAAGGTGCATGAGTGCTCAAGGAGATGCATTGAGTTTGCTGACCCTTCAGAACTTTATCAGTTAATCGAGGTTGGTCGACCGTGAGTTTGATCTATCAAAAAAATATTGAGCCTGGTCAACCTAACAGAAATTCACTACAAACCAAAATGATAGGTTGGGCAGCTGAAATGTTTAATAAAATGCATAGTAGACCACAAAGACGGGTCTTGTGGAAAATTTTGAATAAAAGTCCACATATATGGATCTCTTTTGGAGAATGCATGCTCACCATTCCAAACCTCTGTCTTATCAGGGCAAACTTTGTGGAATATTGACAACAAGTCGTCTTTCAGGGTTGCGTGTTCTTCCTTCCATTCCTCCAGTTGGGGATTAAGAGGCCCCGGTTCCAGCGGAACTTGCCGGCCGTAGCCTCGCGCTGAATTCAGGTGAGGCCAGACCATTCTTATCATGGCGTTAAGGCGTACCAAGGCGAGCCCCGGGCGTCTTGACGCTTAGGCGACAAGGCGGACGCCTAGGCGACAATAAGGCGAGCGAATGTAAGGCGAACATGCAATTTAAAAAAAAAAACATATGAAGACTATAGACAACGGTTATTATAATAACCGATGTCTATAGTGACCGTCAGGGGACTATAGACAGCGGTTATTAATAACCGCTGTCTATAGTCCCCTGACGGTCACTATAGACATCGGTTATTATAATAACCGCTGTCTATAGTCCCCTGACGGTCACTATAGACAGCGGTTATTATAATAACCACTGTCTATAGTCCCCTGACAGTTACTATAGACAGCGGTTATTATAATAATAGACAGCGGTTATTATAATAACCGCTGTCTATAGTCCCCTGACAGTCACTATAGACAACGATTATTATAATAACCGCTGTCTATAGTTTCAGTTTTTTTTTTACAAGTTAGTAAGAGAATTTACCAACACTGTCAGAAGTCATTCAGCATTCAGATACACAGGTTTTTTTCATTAATACATCCAAAATGAACCACACAACCAGCCTTAATCATGCCACACCCACACATTGAGGAATAGTGACATGAACAATCACACATTGAGGAATATCAATTAGTAAAATATGTAAATTCAGAATCAATATATATAATGAACCACACATTTCATGTCACACAACCAGCCTTAATCATGCCACACCCACACATTGAGGAATAGTGACATGAACAATCACACATTGATGAATACCAATTAGTAAAATATGTAAATTCAGAATCAATATATATAATGACAATCACAACAATTTCACTAAATACCAAAATGTTATCATCATACACTGATACACACTAGCATTAAAAATGTTTTTAAATCAAATAGAATCGTCATCTAGTAAATCATCACTGGCATTGCATGAGCTTAGTTGGTTTGAGGTACTCGTCATTTGCCCATAATTATCAACAAGATCTTCATCATCATTTGCAACGCTAAAATGATCTAGATCTTCATCCCCTTCAGCTACTAGTTCAAGATTAGCTGGAGCACCACTTCGTAAATTTTGAGCCCCAGTCCCAATAGCTCTCTCTACAGCTTCCCATGTGAGATCATCATCATCATAAACTAAAGCTTCTTCCGGTTGGTTCATCCTCCACTCATTACTCCAATCTAGCTCATCAAGCACTAAAGGGTTGTAATTTCTTCCTTTTTCACGTCTTTCTTGGAATCGTGCTTGTAGACGACGATTGTATTGGATGTATACAAGATCATTAAGCATTTGATGCTCCAATATATTTCTTTTCTTTGTGTAAATCTAAATCAAGATAGTTGCAAACTTGTTATTTGTTAGTGGATAAAACAAGTTTAATTTTAAATTAAATATTTGTATACTTACAAACTCAAAAGTACTCAAGTTGCGCTCACAACTAGAAGAAGAACAACATAAGTCAAGTATGCGCAATGCTACCTTTATAAGGTCAACATTTGGTCCTCCATGTGCACCCCACCAATCAACTATTTATTTAAGACAAAAATAAATTAGTATAACATATAAGTAGTTTAAGAAAAAATAAAAACGTAATCAATACATACTTGGATTTAAGGTGGTTCGTTGCCTAATAGTCATAGGCTTTCCAAAACTATTTCGAGATGTTTTATAGTTAGTGTCTTGCTCTGTAATCTTGTCTTGCAATTGTTGATCGGACACTAGTCTTGCAATAACATCATTGAAAACATCTTGAAATTTCCAAGTATCATCGGGATGTTTTTCCTCATATTCAAAATATTTGTTTGGATTTATAAACAAAGCCGCCCTATATAACTGTTGCTCCATTTGATTTGTCCATCTATTTTGAACAATGTCAATAATTTTTTTATATAATCTTTCTTTATTATCAAAATGATCTTTGATCTTTTGTTTGGCTTCTTCCATTGTCACTTATACTTCAGTCATAGCTGGTCTTTCATCACTATCTACTAATCGCAACACGACTATTAACGGCTTTCCTCCTTTTAGGCAATCTCTTTCTCCATTCCAAAAAACAGTTGAAAATATTGCTTCAACAACTTGTTTTCTGGCTTCGGTTTTTGCCAGATTAGCAGCATTCCATGAAGGCGACACAAAGAATAATTTCAACTTTTCCTCATGCTTAAGCATACTTTGTAGAGTAAGGAATGATGTTGCAAATCTAGTCACTGAATGCCGGACTAGATCACCACCAATAGTAGTCCTTACTGCATCAAGTAAACGAGTGTGCCTGTAGATGAAATTTGTAATCATCCTTGCCTTTTTTATCACCATTTTATTTTGTTGTAGCTTGCCTATATCTTCTAGCATGAAATCAATGCAATGAGCTGCATAAGGAGTCTAAAATAATGTGGGTCTTCTCTCCATTAAAATTTTACCAGCTGCCTTATAATTGGAGGCATTGTCAGTCACTACTTGCATACAATATAACTTTTTATATATCTAAAGTTCTATACTTTTATAGTCTATAGTTGTAGATTATTAAACATGAAATATGAAAATTAGAATAACCAAAAAAAGTTACCTGAACAACGCAATCTGCTCCTATCTCTGTTATTTTACTATTAAGCAACTCTGACAGCATTGTAGCATCTTGAATATGACCGGATGCATCTACGGAACCCATAAAATAAGTTTCTTCCGGGCAGTTAACTAGGAAATTGATCAAATGTCTCCCTCTCCTGTCCGTCCAACCATCTGACATAAGAGTGCAACCATATCTCCTCTAATACGCTTGATACTTTGTTTTCATCTCCTTAACTTTCTCTTTTGTATTTAGTAACAAAGAGGAGTGTAAATCATGATAACTAGTGCCTTTATAACCAGACCCATACTGTCCAACTGCTTCAAACATTACTTCAAAACTTCGTGCCTTTGCAGCATTGAAATGAATTCCACATTCATAGAACCAATCTGCAACATAATCATCAACTATCTTTTTCTCTTTAGGAGATCTAAAACATCTCCCAATAGTTGTTTGTGCAGGACCTTTAACACGTCTTTCATCAACTACATCTCCGGGAGCACGTCTTACATAAGCATCCATAGAGCCCCGTTTTTGTGGAAGGTGAAATACTTTTCTCTTTTTGGCACTTGTCCCAGAACTTTGGACAAATGAACTTTTAGCTGTAGATAATGCCGAAGATACATTCTGTGAACATGTTCGCTCTATTTCTTGTTCACTCGCATTATCATCATCAGCTGTCAAATCCGCCTTGTCATTTTTTTATCATTTAAAGCTGTATACATCTCAGTTGATATTTCTGAAGTAGTCTTAAAATACTTTGTCATATCTCCATATCCGCCACATAAGTGTTGTTTCAATCTTTTGATTCCACCTTTATATACTTTATCACACAAATTACATTTAACGGTATTTTTATCCTTTATGTCAGGACAATGTCCATACTTCCATCCAGGATCCTTTGAATTTGCTTTTCTTTTAGGATCAGTTTTTGGGTCAAGCTCATTGCTATCAACGGATGGAGCAAGACTGTTGATATTTTGGTCTTCCATCTTTCACAAACAACTGAAACAAGACCTATAAAATTCAGAGTTAGGTAGGGTCAATGTCCATAAACAATTACAATTACAATTTACACACAGTTACATAAATAGTTCATACTTCAATTTTCATACAGTTTTATTTCTAGTTTTCTACATAAGTATGAAGTAACACACTAACACATACACAATTACATTTGATTAGCAATAAAACAAAATATGTTTCTAACTTTCAATCATGTTTTCATGTCGCACATGTAGTGATTATATAATCACAAATCTTATTTCGCATATTATCAATTTTCTCATGCGAAAATTCATCCACTCCATCATAGATCTGCAATAAAAACAAAAATATTTGTTAAAATAAATTCAACATAATTATTATCATGTATGAAACTATATGCAGTTAACTTACTCTTGATGGCATTGTCGTACTCCTAAGAGCATCAACTATGTCAATCATGTAGCACATGATATAATACCCACATTGAATACTATCTGGTTGTTTAGGGCACTAAATAAATAAACAAATAGTAAACATTAGAATTTAGAATTGTAAATATGGAAAAAAATTATATAACATATACTCATATTGGTTATAGCTTACCGGCTTCCACCGTAAAACCTTTGGTTTTTGAAAATTGAGATTCCAATCATTTGTCAAATCCTTCAATGCACTTCATAAAATATTAAAAAAATTTAGTTTACAGCCGAATCTAAATTTTAAATAGGGAAATACTAATTAATAAACTTACAGTGTAATGACATTTTTAAGATCGTCACGAATGTCCTTATTTAAAGGATCAAACCAATAAATTGTATTGTTACTGTATTCAATAATCGCCAACATCCAATGTTCTCTGTGTAACAAATAACAATTAACAAATAAAATTATTAATAAGTAATAACTTAATTAGAATAAAAAATAGCAATAATTATTGATACTTACTCTCTATGATATGACAAAAATAATAAAGAATCCGGTTGAAGTTGAGCAAGCCTATTTTTTAAATCTTGTACTCGTGATTTAATATGTTCATTGACAAACTTATCATTAAAAGCAAAAATAGATGTCGGATTATGAAAAGATACATTTTTTGTGTATCTAAACTTCTTTAGTTGTGAATCTATGTACCTATAAAAAAACATGTAAATTCATAATCAATATATATATTAACTAAAAATCTTAGGTATGTAATATTTGATAATCATTACTCACCCAATACATGATAATATGATGTTAACTCCAATTTTTTCATTTTAAGAAAATCAAATAACTCTGAAACTTCAAAGTATGTACATGTTGATTCTTCAGTTTCAAATACATTTGGATGTAATACCAGAGTTATTATTTTTTCCCGTCTCTCCATCGTAGTAATGAAATCGGGTAACATGACAATGATATCATTTGCATTCTGTGGAATTAAAAATAATTAGTATTTCGGGCACAAATATTAATTACATAAAAATCAAAAATAATAATTATAATGTGATGTTTCGGGCTGATGTGATGTTTCAGGCCCTTGTGAGGCTAATACAAGTGTCTACTGACAAACCAAAAATAACAAGTTAACCATAAATAAAAGTATAAAGATAGCATGATATTTCATAAAAGTATGAATAATTAAACATAAATATATAATAATACCTGAGACATGTTTTGAGATGTTTCAGTTCTAGCACCAAACATGCGCATAAGTTCATCAATTTGATTTTTCATGCTAGCCATCTCTGCTTGATGCGCTTGTTGTTGTTGGTTGAGTTGGCTCTGAAAGGCCTGCTCATGTTGTTGTTGTTGTTGTTGGTAGAGTTGGCTCGCATAGGCTTGATGCTCTTGTTGTTGTTCTTGCCTCCATAACTCTTGTTGCTGGCTCAATCTTTCTTGAACAATAGATTCCACATCTTCAATACGAGCTATTGTTCTCTCTTTCCGCTTATCATTCTTGAAAAAACTTGTAATGGTGGAAAACTTGCCACCAGCTCTTACTCTGCCCGGATGTTCCTTGCCTAAAACAGATGCAAGGATGTCATCTCTTCCCTGTGGCACTGTTGCAGCAGATTGAGACTCTTGGCTCGAGACTTCATCCTAAGTGAAATCAATAAATATTAATGCAAATGATGAAATGAAAATTTACAAATGATGAAATGATACTTTCAACATACAATTTTAGCTGCCAAGTCAGCTGCATCTTGACTAATGTATTCACCAGTCTTTCTTTTGTGACCGGCTTTCCATAGCTCCACACGTGAAATTGGTGCATTTGCACCTTGTTCAATCTTGACAATAAAATGCAAATAAATTATCATTTAAATTATTGAGTAAACAAAATTTTAAAACAAAATATATGAGAGAGAAGTAGATAACTAAATACTAATACCATACTTTTTTC